>SEMN01000067.1:0-1207500 GCA_005408345.1 Macquaria australasica | reverse complement strand
TGCATTGCAACTTAATGTGCAAATCATGAGCTTCCAATGAAACCTTAGCTGAGCCTATGTGACAAAATGAATACTGAATATAGACAAAGCAATTTATGATTTTCATGAAACAAAGATGCACATAATTTAAGTTATTAAATTTCATAAATTTCATTAAGTAATGGCATCCTTAGACATAAATCACAAACTCTGGACCCTAATGAAAAGTAAACCCTAACCTTCACCCTTATAATGTCAACCCAAACTCTTACCATAAGCTTAATTGAAATCTTAACCTATAGTCTCTAAAAAATGAAATACACTGACACTACTAATCTTAGTAGGGCTGCAACTAATGATCATTTTCATTACTGATTAATGGATTAGTTGTTTGGTCTATAAAATGTCAGAAAATGACAAGTTGCAAATGGCACAGGTCTCAGAGCCAAAGACGACGTCTTCAAATGTCTTGTTTTGTCCGATCAACGCCCGAAAATCTTCAGATTGCAATGGCTATAAAACAGAGAAAAACCTCACATTAGAGAAGTGGGAACGAGCAAATTTGCTTGAAAAAGGACAAACGATTGATCAATTATTAAAATAGTTGCCAGTTAATTTTCTGTTGATTGACTTATCGTTTTAGCTCTAAATCCTAGAACCTCACCCTAGGCATGAGTTTAATTTCAATGCCTACTGGACCTAGACTTGATACACCACCCCAAAATAACTCTGAATGTTGGAGGACTTCTCAGCTCACTAATGTTGGTAAAACATTTGGTTCTCACAAAGATGCAAGTGTAAAAGCATGTGCTCGCACACATTCCCACATCTTAACATCAATCCTTTTAACTGTACTGAAATACTAATATTTCTACCATCATTTTAGATCAAAACTGAAGCACCTGCAACATCTATGGCATGTTCAGTGAATTGTGGAGGATGTTCATGAGGCAAAATCAGACAGCATTCAACAGCGAGAGGAAACAAGTGTCTGAGAGAGAGGGAGAGGGAGACAAAAAAAGAGCTCAGCTTACTGGCCATTGATCAGTCTCTCTGTGATCTTATTAGCCTCTTGTTACTCAGACTGGAATATCATCCTCTAGATCCCCTTACTGGAATATCCAACTCAGTTGACATAGTTGTTAGATCAGCACCTCAACCTGAGTGTCACCAATCAACCAGCCAACACACAATAAAGATGACAAGTGCTGCACCATTGGGTGGCGTTCATATCTCTGCAAAATGCCTCCTGTCCTCTTCTAAAGCCCTGATGTAGCGCGAAGTGAGATCGTCTTTAGCGGAGTTTAACAGAATAAAAGCAAGCAGGTAAAAGTTTAATGTTTTTCTCAAGGGCACTTCACCAACATCCCGTAACGTCTCAGCTAGCAGGACAGTCTACTACAGCCAATCGACCCTTGCTGCTGCTACCTTACATCACTGTTATACCACACAAAACATTCTGTATTAATCATGATCACGCCCAAGAGACACCCACTGAGTGCCTGCAGGATCCCATGTAAGTTCCATCCATTTCTGACACCTTTCATCAATACCACATGTTCTGACATTGATTGTTATGTCCTCAGCGTCCTGACTTCACACCTCGCAGGTCACACGGTGTGAAATCAGCTCTGCGTTTTATTACTCGGGGGAGCTCATCGGCTCAACAGAAGACTGTTAGCTTTGACAGGTGGAGCTGGAGTCGACTTTGACAAAGTACTGATTAGCCCGTCACTCTGAATGGAAGAAAGCCACAGACTATGTAAAATTCATTCAATGACTCCCTGTGAGCCAGATAGGAAGCGGACTGAATGCGTCACCTCATCGAGCTTTATAAATTGAGATGACTAATTATGCTTGAGTTATAAGCACCGGTCACATTGATGCATCTGTGCAAATGTTTCAGAGCATGGGTTTGGTGTCATTTTAGTAATTACATGCCAGTTTATTAATTAACAGGTTGTAATTATCTAGAAGAATTAACAATGTGAATTATCAGTTTGTCCTCCAAACCTCCACCTTGGAAAGTGGTACAAACTCACATGTACAATTAAGTTTATGTAATTTTTTCACAAGCATCTGACATGTTTTTCATGGGGCATAATGTCTGAACATCTCTTTTGTTGTTATTCAAGCTGAGACTTTGTAGTTTTAAAGGAAAATGTCACGTCATGACATTTTTAGAATGGCTTTTACAACAGATGAAAATTAGTAGTTCTTTGTTTTCTTCTGTTGATAAATGAACAAATTTGTCCTGGACAAAAACTAATAAAATAAAACAAATAAATAAATCAGGCAACCAACGTCATTATTAGCTTCAAATTGGGTAATATACATGTACATGTGGTCTAGAGCTAAAATTATTTTGATAAATCGATGAATCGTAATCGTAATTTTTCAAGCAAAAATGCCAAAATGTGCTTATTCTCCTTTTCTCTGCCTTATATCATTGCAAACTTAATATTTTTTGATTTTGGACTGTTGATTGGACTAAACAAAACATTTGAAGACGTCACCATGGGCTCTGGGAAACTGTGACTAGCATTTATGGCCTGTTGTCTGACATTTTAACTAATCTATCAATCGAGAAAATAATTGACAGACTAATCGATAATAATAAAAATAATTGTTAATCGCAACCCTAATGTGGTCTATTTGCACAGTAAACCAGTAGTCCCTAACCTGAGAATTGGAACCCGTAAATTAATTAACATGTTCAAAGATCCTCAGCACACGTCTAAAGAGGATCTCACTCATTCATTCAAGAGAATAAGTGAACGGATCCTAAGAATAGCATGAACTTCAACACATCCTTTACCTCAAACCTCAGTGGACCAGACTACTGTTGATACCTCCTCTAATTACCATGATTGACTGTTGTGCAATATTATCTGTCTGGGTCCACACCCCCACATCTACACCCTACAAGTCACCCTGTCCCTCACAGTCAGGATCCAAATTTCACCAACTTATTGACAAATGTGACAAATGGTATGGCGGGGTGGTGGGGGGATGGGGAGAGGGGTGGCAGTCCGGGGAGAGGGGAAGGTGAGGAGATAAAGTGTACCACTGAATAATTCAGAATGAAAACACAGAGGAAATCGATCACGAAGCCAAAATCTGATATTAACAGCAAATTACACCATAATGTTAGGTGGGATGTGGTGTATGTGTGTGTGTGTGTGTGTGTGTGTGTGTGTGTGTGTGTGTGTGTGAGATGGAGAGAAAGACAGAGTTACTGAGGCAACTAATTTAGTATCTGTCATGTGGATCAAAGTCACTCGGGGAACTCACTTGGCTTTTATTTTATGACTTTTAAAATAACCATCTGTACGGAAGTGAAATGTTCTCGGTGTTAGTCAGACACTTGCTAGAGTTGCTAACTAATTAGCGCTAACATTGGATTTTATAATTGGCTATCATGGGCCTTTATTGGTCAATTACCCATTCAAATCAAGTGACTCAGCCAAATGTAACAGTCTTATTATCACTCAATTAAAACAAATGCTCTCTGTGGTAGGGGGAGGCGGGGGGGGGGGGGACTCCAGATTCCCAGTACATCATCAGGTAATTAATATTTTCATTAACTCGCTCTGCGTTGAGCTGCGACCTGCCTCTGATCATTTCATTTCCCCTCCATGGGTTCGATACTGTAGTGGCTCCATAATTAGTTTGATTTATATCTGGCCCCTGTAATGAAGGAGAGCGCTCATTCCTTTTGCCGAGCACCGCTGCTCCGCTCGCACTCTTCTAATGTCCAATAAATACAGAGGGCTGTACTCCATGAAAGGAAAAGGCCTCTGTGTATTGAGACATCTCATGGACAAGAAACAGAGACATGGTTTGTGAAAAATTCACACCAGGGTCTTTGAGGGATGGAGTAAGGGCTCGTGTGTAACACAGCAAGGAAACATGGCTTATTAAAGATTGAAGCATACATACATGATTCTTTTCTGTCTCAAGACTGAAATTCTTGATACTGGCGCCAAAAAACCTTAGGGATTAAGAGACATGTCGAGAAAGAAGATGCTGAAGGGGAGTTGAAGGTATCAAAGGCCTCAGGAGGATATGATCTATGTTAATAGTTGATGATCAGTGCGGACAATAAGGTCTCTGTGTGATTAAAAAAATAATAATCCAGATTTCAGTTGATGGTAACACAATTCCTGTCATGATTTTTGGATAAATACAGATCTCAGGTCAGTATTTGCAGCCATGATAGGTGTACTTTTCTACCATGTAATGCATATAATGCAATCCACTGCATGGGCTACATGACTTCAGTGGCTTCACACTCAGCAGGGTAACAGAGGAGAGCACATGAATGATTTCAGCATTAATAATGCTCCATTGATTATTGTTCTGCTGTTTAAAGGTGAACGGCAAAGCTTTCTGAGCAGCAGGGGAGGGAGAGGCCTGTGTGTCTCAGGGAAGGCCTGATTTACATTTTGGAAAGTGCACCTTATTCCCGGGGGGGTTTGCCTATCATTTTCAGTCAATACTGACTCTGAACTTTCTTTGTTGTGGAAGACTCTCCAGTCCTTTACACATAGGCTGCATTATGGCTGCTTCACATTTTTTTTTTTTTTTTTTTTTACAGCTTGTGTTTTGTTGAAAACCCATGTCCAAATGAATACATACAGATATGTTGTGTAAACTGCATGAATGGTGTTGGTTTATTCAGTATGAGAATATATATATTAAAAATGTATATAGGAGTATTGCAATTGAATCACAATACCCAGATTGTTCCAAAGGTTTACACATGTTGCAGCAAAACACATTTGTTAGGTTGCTTCACTTTGATAATGCAGTAAGTTTCAAGGTTAGTTTTCCCTCAGTAGGCTGACTCTAATTTTTTTGCTGATCACATTATTCATGGGTGCGATTGGACTGCAACAGATCTCTGGCATATTTCAGAGGCAAGCTCCCTCTTCCAAAGACACGAGCAACAGCTCTTGCCAACAACTGCCCTCCAGCTAGCTCTGCATTAAGGTTATCTCAGTCTCAAGATTTCTAGAAAGGTAATCGTCAGCATAATATACACAGCAGCACAAAACAGAAGTAGAAAGGAAGCAACTTTGGCTTGACCCTGCAATGTTTGCTTCTGGAGACATGGCCTACTGCAAATGTGCAAGCGTAAATGCGCTTTTTAAAATCAAAAATAAATATATATCAGTTTAATAATTGTAATAATAAAAATTTATATTTGCAATGTTTACACCATAGCATGAGATAAGGCGTATTTATCACTTTTTCATTTCTGTAAGCTTTCAGTCACAACACAAATCTATGATGATGTGATATCAATTAGGATATAGTTATAACTTTGTGTTAGCCTCCTTATAAAATCTCTTATCAGGCTCTTATTCATGAATGAGTTTAGTATGCCCTACAGGATGAGACATGCATTTCACTTTATGTTGTTTTGATGCTCTTTGGGATCGATATGTACCACCAAACAATTGATAAATGGCAATGGCAGGAAACACTACGGGTTCTCTTCCCAGGTTTCATAAAGAGCCAAAGCTAAGCGGGTGGAAACATAAAGATAATCTTCAGTGCCACATAAAAAGGAGCCAAATTAGCTAGCTAGCCAGACTGTCCATCTCAGCATCTCTCAGGCACATTTAGCAAGCACTGAATGCAGCTCTGTCTACCATTTCCCCTTACTCAATTATTGATGGTAATTATCATGGCATGCTTAGTCTGCACCATAACAATATATTCTTAACAAGAAGCAAGTCAGTGGGCATTCTCTCAAATTATCTTTTATTTCTAATGGGACACTCTTGGTTTTTTCCCTCTTGACTGAAAACTTGGATAGTGGTGATTCTTCTACATGTGATAATGTATGTGGCTACAAAGTCACTAGAACATGTGAGAAAGGAAAGACTGCCTTATAACACGTTTATAACACCACAGCAGAAGGTTCATACCTGCTATAAAATGACACATTCTTCAGGTAGTTTTTATGAGGGTGCTCACAGAAGACTTTGCTAATTAAGTGGTTATGATTGTGAAAATATAGTACATATTTACATATTTCTTACTCCAGAATTTAAATCCTCTGAAAGAGATTTTATGGCCGAGAGACTGAATTTAGGTCATGTGACACTAAAAAGTAAACATTTAAAACCAGACTAATGAAATTCTAGCAGTTCTTTATGGCAAGGTGACCTACTTAATTGATTCACTGAAAATAAAATACAAAAAAAAAAAAAAAATGTTTTAAATAAAATTCCACCACAGGTTTTTTACCTGTATACCAAAAGGCCATTGTTATGTTGAACATTATTGCTCTTCAGAATAAGACGAGAATTTCAGCCAAAAAGTGCCTAAGTGCAAAATCTGTCACCCAACAAGCAGCATGTCTAATGTATGTAAAATCACACTGTGCCACACATGTAAACAGACAAAAGTGACAAAAACTAAACAGCTTTCTCCTTCCTGATTATGATCTCTGCCTTTTCTGTCCTCTATTTCCCCTTCTACTCTGGTGGAAGGCCCTAGCTTTCCGTCTTCCAGCGCCGCAGGGCATGGAGCTAGCCGGCGGTGAGTTTCCATCAATTAGTGCACCCCCGCGGCCTCATGGCAGAACCCACCTTTGACTGCAGAGAGATATTGATTAGTTCAGCTGCACTGTCAGGTCTGGAGTGAGCAGGGCCGGGTGATCCAAGGCCTTCACCGGAGACAAGATCATGTCGAGTTTCTGACACATGTAAGCACACACGTATACACACAGGCACATGCATGCAGGCAAGCATGTACACACACACACACACACACACACACACACACACACACACACACACACACACACACACACACACACACACACATACACACACGTGCACACAAACATGCACATTCCTACATGTGCACACATACAAATGCAATGAAATGTGCTCTCTCAGATGACTGCAAGGTGAGAGAGAGGGAAGATAAGAGGAGAAGTCCACAAGAGTGGCTTGTCAGGAGAGTGATGGCTGAGAACTGACAAGTGCTTGTTAGTTTTTTCTCATCCTGGTGGAGTTCCTATGAAAACAACGAGCTGAAGAGCCTCTACACTCACAGAAAGATGGACTATCACAAGTAAAACCATATTATATATATATATATATATGTATATATATATGTATAGGAAAAAGCAGGCATGAGGCCATCATCCCAACAGAAACAACAGAAACAACACTGCATATAACACATATTTTTTGTGAGCTGTAAATGCTGCTTGAAAACACAAAAGTCAAGACAATGTATGACAGCAAATTAAAGACAGGAAACATTTGTCTCTATTGCAATGAAACAAGTTGTACCTGGATAAAGGAATAGCGGTTTCATTTTTGTAGTCACTGTGGCAGCAATATACAGATAAAAAGCTGCACATAAACCCAGATAATAAACTCATTGTCATTAAAAGAAAACTACCTGTTAGAGAACTGGAGGCACAATGAATAAATAAATATGGATCTGTGTCATTATATGTATTTCAGGCTGATTCTTGCGTACTTGATATGTGGATACTGAAAAAAACTGTATTTTTAGGAGCATGTGCAATGATGCAATCGATGGAAACTCCACAGGTGCTCACCTGTAGAGAAAACACTCCATCTTACTTTTTTGGTAAAAATCCTTCAGAACACGTCTACTGAAATAATTTCAAGGCTACGTAGAACTACGTAGCTTTGTTGTTAAAATGTACGTTAAATTTATTTGATGGACCACGTGATTCTCAGTCAAAATCTGAGACAGACTGAGCTACACAATAATGTGTAAAGTCAAATAATTACAAAAGTCATACAACGGATAGGCATAATACTGTCCACAAGAAAAGTAATGGATTCTCCGAAAAACAGTAAGGCACACTTCTCTGCTTTGTTAAAGTACAAAAGTTAAACTAGTTAGACTTTATTGTTGTGGCTACGTGATTAAAAACAAGACCAACACGTATTGACCACATGAGCTACAACATCTTGTCTAAGGAGAGAACCCATACATGAGAAACTGCATCCATTTGTAAAAATTCTTGTCTGAGAGGAACAGGGAAGCTATTTATATGAATTAACGAGTCACTTCTCATTCCGCAATGACAGCATTGACCTAATTGTCGACAGTGTTTGTCAACAGATGTTTCATAAAGAGCAGTGGGTAATGGGAGTTGGGAGTGTGTAAATCAGAAATCACTATGTCTTCTGCAGCAGCAACAGACTATGGTTTGTTCCGTAAGTTCAAACAAGGGATTGTGCCATAATTATTGGGGTGCAGAGGGTGGCTGAATTGTGTGGTTCCCTTCTTTAAAAGCAAGGCCCTAACTGGCTTTATTCAAATTTTCAATGGACAGTCCACTTGGCTTAGAAAAATAAAAATTTCGTGAAATAATTTAATAGTGTTGAATTGATACAACTTGTTTAGCCACAAAACATAAGGAGCATGAAGAATTTAAAATGGTGTATCATTTTACACTTAATATGTTAATGGAAAATAATTTTCACATTATCCACCAAAGTGCAAATTAGAAATGATGGCAAACATGTAATAGTGTGTCCCGTTTACCAAACATTCTAGCCACTTCATTTTTAAATCAAGAGTTACTAATTGAACAGTTTTTGACCACCGTCAGTGACTAAATAAATTTAAATTTAAAAGACACTCCACTGCTCATCCAAATATTTCAGACTAGCCTTCCTTCAGCCAAGAGAAAAAAAACACAACCCTGCCCCTTTATTCACCCCCTCTACCCATCTAATAATTTTCGCACAGTCCCTAAAGCTTTTCTGAAGTCTCTTATGGCAGTAAGTTGGCTGCAGTAAAAATAAAGCTCATGGTATTACTGAATCATTTTAAGACCTTTGCGAGGAAACTATCCTAGTCGTTAAATGATCCTCTGTCTGTGAAATATCACTATTGACTTGTGAATGTCCCGTAAATTGTTTAGAAATTAAACATTTCAAATTATAGAGAAAAGCAAAAAGTGTAAAACTAAACCAAATAACATAAGCATACTATCAGACTTATATGCTCGCCAAGTGTGAATTGGCCCAGGACTAAATGACATGCTGCATCTGCAGTTTGTGCGTCTAAGAACTTAATCAGTGCGAAAACTAAAAGGGATGTAGCCTTCATCTGTGGCCTGCTTGCTGTGTGCCCTGTACCACACTGCTCTGTTTGGAGCAAACGGGTGAGCACACGACTACCTGTCTCCTCTTTTTACTTTATCCAAGCAGAACAAAGTTACTGATGGAGAACTGAACCCCCCTGCAGTTCCTTGCTCTCTGTCGGTTAAATAATCCATTTCACCTTCTTTTCATCCCCCTCGCTCTGCTCACACGAGCTGTCATCCTATTATGCTGAGATGCTGGAGCTTTGCGTACAGAGGTTACAGGGGTTTATCTGAGGAGTTATGATGCTCAAGTATTGCACAACAGATATTAAAAAAACACTGTCTGATGGAAATTTCCCATGCTCGAGGAAATCTTTGGAAGTGCTATTTCTTCTTAACATTAAAAATGATTTAACATGCAGTGATATGACGGCAATTCACTATCATGAAAATAAAAACTCTTGTACAGTTTTAATGCAATTTAATAAAACAGTCTTATAGTAAAAACTACCTTTGCGAAACGTATAATTTATCTTAACTTATACACTGTGTCAACTCAATGGACATGCCGTGGTATTGGATGCATTATATTAGAATTCCTCTGAATATAATAAATCGCAGCCTGTAAAATGTACAATATTTACCATTATTATAGTATTGAGTCAACTTTAGGGCTTCATCATCAATCAATCTGCCGATTATTTTCTTGGTGAATCGTTTGGTCTGTAAAATGTTAGTGATAGTGGAAAACAGCTGTTACAATTTCCTAAAGCCCAAGCTGACATCTTCAAATAGCTGGTTTTGTCCAACCAACAGTCAAAACCTCAAAATGATCAATTTACAATCACAAGAAAAGCAAAGAAGACAAAGAAAAGCAGCAAATACACTCAAGTGAGAAGCTAGAACTAGAAAATGTTTGGAGTTTTTGCTTCAAAATGACTTTTTAATAATTAATTAATTATCAAAAAAGTAGCTAATTAATTTTCTGTTGATCATCTAAGTGATCAATTTACCAATTGTTTGTTTCTTGTGATGTTCTGCATGTATGTATTGTTGAGTTTTGTGTATTTTAAAGGCCTAACTAGGGATGGGCATTGCAAACTAGCTTCGGTTACAAATGTTGTGGTACAGTAGCATTGTTACATTTTTTTCTTTTTCCTACATCTTTGTCACTTTTGGTGAGTTTTCATATTATGCCCTTCCTCTATCAGACAATGACATTATCATGTATGCACATCAACACTGGGGGGATCATCTGGGCTTGCCCGCCTGTGATTTGCAGCATCCGGACGGTGTCATTTCCCTGCCAAAAATGTATTCGCCAGCTCAAATTGATTGTGTCGCCTCATTGCTTCCGAGGCCAACAGGTCAAAGGAACGGTCATAATTGAGAGGAGAATTAGCAAAACCTTAAATATACGGCAGGTGATATATCATTACCCATAGACTTGACCCTGCCTGACCCCTCCCTACTCCCATGTGGGCTCCTGCTCAGGCTAGCGTGCGGTAGACGGAGGGGCCTGCTGCCTCTCAAACAGCTAAATCAACAGCGTCTCGCCACAGCTCATGTTGGAGCGTTTTGCTTGAACGGTTTCATGAAAAACTAATCATCTGTTCATCATGGAGATCAAACATACTCAGGGTGCAATGATTAGGAAAAGCAATCTGATAAACCTTGAAAAGTCACTAGTCCAGATATAATAATTTCGAGATTAAAAAGGCCCCCCTTCCCTCCTCCGCCTCCTTATCATTCTCATCCTCAGCCCTCATGTCAGCTCTTATACCCTCCTCAAAGTTCAAGCAAGGAAGCAAAATTGTTATCTTGTTTGTAATTGCTGCTCAATTGGCTTCTGTGCAGCCACAGTCTATCTCTATTTCCCGAGCATTTGTCAAAGAGAGATAACCCAGCCTTATCAAGACTAATTTCTATTCTTCCGCTGAAGACACAACTCAAAAGATTTAATTTTCCAATTATTCTTATTCAATTACAGCCTGACTATCATATTATTTCATACCCCGACTACATATGATTTACCTGATGCTTTTAACAAGCTGTCATAAATTATATAGAACAAAGCAAACACTGTTTCTCAAGGATGACAATTTAAATTTCTAATATCAATATGCTGTCTTTAATCTCGTATAGTACCATTTTCCCGTTTCACATGAAGAATGCATCCCGTAATTAGAACAGACCTTGTCGACAGGCAGGCCACTCAGTTATCTATTTCCACTTTTGAAGCAAACATATGAAATAAGACAGAGGTCAAAGCAATCTCCTTGCTTCTCTAATAGCCTGCTCCAACAAAAAAATAATTGGGATGAGAAAGTTTTACAAAGTGACTGGAGAGAAGTGGAGTTGTTCCAGGGAAACCATTTAAAGTTGGCCAGTGTCAAGGTTCCCAGGAGATCAGAGGAGAAAAAGATTATTTTTCATGTACAGAGACTCTCTCAAGCATAAACCAATTACCTGCAGAAGCCCCTGTGTTACTTAAGCAAATAAAGTGAAAATAAATAGTGGCTATGTAATGCTGGATACACCCGCTGAACGTAATAACATTTTGTCGTTTCCACAAAGTGGACTGGAATGAAATTAGAGGTCCCTGTAGTCTGTAATGAAATGTGGTGGCTCCCGACTCTAATGCATTTTGTCATCATGAGGACATATTAATCTCTCTTCTCTAACTTTCTCTTGATTGATGCAGGTTTCGGAAATAAAGACAAGCAAAAACATTAACATCAAGGGGCTGGATACAATTCAATTTAAGATTTTTAAGACATGAAATATGATATGAACAGCTAAAATGAAATTTGTAAGATATAAACTTGATGTTTTCTTATTACATATGGCATACAACTTTCAATTTGATAACATGAAATTTAATTACACTATTTTGAACTTAATGCACACTAGTCAACTATATTTTTGATAGCAATAACTGAAGGATTCATGATTTTCACTTGTCATCAGGTTGTCAGGAAGTGAAATGTGTAAGAAACTTGCAGTGGAGAATGGTGTAACGTATAGATAGATATCCCAATGAATAGTCTGCCATACATCATATTTCAAAAATCAGAAGGTTATAAAAAGCAGTGAAAGACAGGCCTATAAAATAAAAGAGCAAAACCACTATTCTTTAACTTTCTTTCTAGTGTGGATGTGCAAACGATTTGAGATTTATTATCAAATATACATATGTTATTTTTACTGTTAATTGTTCTATTTAATGTTAATATGTCATGCATTTGGTTCTGATGTCTTTTTTATTGGGTCAGGTGTAATCATGATATTGTAACTGTTGTATTGTCTGTAGTGCAAGTGTAAACATGTGTTGATCATACTATATATTTTATATTTGATATAGAGCCCATGAAGAGTAGTTGTTGCCAAGGTAAACAAGTAATGGGGATCCCAATAAACAGTGAACTTGAGAAAATGTGGGTACAAAAACTCTAACAAGAACTGAGTCAGTACAGATTCTCTACATTGTTTTCTATTTGATGACAAAAGGTTTTAGTTTTTAGCACAATACAAATAGAACATTGATTATGTCTTGAATCCAGACAATATTAATGACATAATTGCTAGTAAATAAACAATTCCTTTGTTAGTTGTCACAGTTATAATTTACCACAGAGCAATGTGGGCCTTATCTTCTGTGGACGCAGCTGATGGAGACTCGCTCTTCACTAGAGATGGTGTTCAGATGGACCACTGGACATCCCACTGGGACCAGGCAAGATGAAATACAGTGGGGCCACAATGGAGTCCGCAACTACAAATCCCCAAGGCTGCAGTATCACTCGCACCTCTATTGCATTACCACTCATTACAAAACCCCACCTCGGGGCAAAACTAGTAAATACACACTGTAAACTTTGTCATTGGCTACATTATCTTATATAATATCTTGGATTTACTTGTCCTCTGGTGATAATAGGTTCATTTATTGTTACTGTGAGGCTAAAAAAATCACAAATAAAGCTTAGCGTGTCCAATTTTACTGTCACCCTCCGAAGCTAGATTAGGAGGAGAAAGGGAGGTCATTATCGGGTGACAGGGAGGCATTGGTTAATCTGTGAATAATGTCAGGGGTGAGGGTGGGATAATGTGTGAGGGAGGGGTTGTTTTTTTTGGTGGAGGGGTGCATAGATTGTGTCGTCTGGCAGCTCATCTATATTTTATGCTGCCACTCAGACAAATGAAACAGGAGCCACCCGGAACAAGGGGGGACCCTCTGATACTTCAAAGGGAAGTCCTATGGGTGGTTTCTTATTGAAGCTAGGCCTGTACCAACCCCAACCCACATACATAACCCCCCAGCCCATGCTGAGAAGCTGCTGGGGCCTCATTAACCCTTAAACAGGCTTGTGAGGGGTGCGACGTACGGGAGACTAATTACCCCACCGACACACTGGAAGAAATGCTCCTGCTCCGACACACAAACACACACCACACACCACACACAGTGGTGGTAGTGGCGATGATAACAGTGATAGTGGCTGTGGAAGCTTCGGAGTACACGCCTTAATTGAAAACCCAGATTCCCTGTTTTTTTTTTGTTATGATTAGCAGTTTCAGAGCCTTGTTCCCCCCTCCTCCCCTCCGTGCCCCAGCTTTGCTGTCATACAATAGCAGTATTTCATGATTAGCGAAATCTGACAGTGATAATGAGGAGAAAGGAAAGATGAAAGGGGAGGAAAGGGAAGGGACACAGAATGAGAGAAAAAGAGGCAGATATCAAAGAAGGGTCTAATTGAGGTAACACAGCCAGCCAAATCCACAGCCCCATTTGCATAAAACAGCGCAGCTTCATTTGGCCATCTCTAACGACGTTAATGTCTTAACAAATTAATTTTGCTAATTAGGCACGCCCAGTGGAGCTCACCAGCAGATTAAGCAGATTAAACAAACAGATGCTGATTACCCCTGGGCGGGCTGAGAGGTGCACTTCTCTGGGTATATTCGCCATGTTGCCTTGTGACTTCTGCAGTGCCACGCTCAGTGCTACAGGTCTTACACTGTGACATGCATGATATAACATTTTGTGTGAACTGCCAGGTACTGCACACTTCGAAACCGCCTGACTCATAGTCATAAAACTTATGTTCACAACTGCAAGCAGCTAAAATGTACACAAAATGACTGAAGTATTTGATATGAAAGGCAAAAGTACTTGATCAGATAGAGGCAGCAAGGAATGAAAAACACCCCACTCCCACAGGCGAGTCCATGTTCTCTCTGTTCCCTTTGACATTTCATCAATTTATTTCTGCTGACACAGACTTAAATCTCTGATGTTCAGTGCATTTTTTTTTCTGATGAAATGTTGAAATTTACTTTTGGTGCCCATTTTTCCAGCCAGATTTATCTTTTCTCTTCTACTAATGATTTCCTATGTTTCCCAGAATGCCTCTCATTAACCTCCAGATAGGGGGTGTGAACTTGTTGCATCCAGCGTTATATGAACAGGTGGAAAGAATGCTGTCACCAACGATCTCTAACACTGCTGAAATGCACAGTTTTTCTACCTGTATGATGTCTACTAATGATATTACATATCCGAACGACATCATATCTGCTTTCAAACTCCACTGTAGCTGTGCTGGAATAAATAATGTCCCCTTATACTTGCATAATGTTTTAGGACATTTACTTTATGTAGGAATCAACATAACTTTTCAAACTTTTATTTACAGTAACACATACAAAAACAAGGACCTATGTAATAAGCTATCATTTTTTAGTTGTTTTTACCTCACATCTATGATGTTAATTTTGATGTTATCATTTTTGTTAGATTAAAAGGATCCATAACAATACAGACGTTGTAAACAATGTACTGTTGTTTGTTCTCCAGCTTTAAGATGCTAAATTTAATTAATTCAAAGAAACCTTAATACACTCATTAAGTTATTAACCACTGAAGATGTGAATATCAATCGCTAATTCAGTGATAGATAGTACCAGATATTTACCTCATCAGTGTACATAATGAACTCCCTAGGCCTTCCTAATATTTTCTACATTCTGTTTTATATAATGTAATGCACAAAGTTAAAAACTGCACACATGACTATGGGGCTAGACCTGAAACTCGAAGGTTAAATGGCAGCGAGAGCACATGGCAGGGTCTGACTCTCCCATCCAATGTGTTATTAATTCTCAACAATCTCACTGTGATAAACACATTCAACAAGGGAAAACTCTGAGTGTGTTTGCCCTTTAGCCTCTAACTGCCAAAACAACACACTTTCTGCTCAGCGGCAGCCCGAGAGCAGGGAAGAGCTGAAGTGAAAGCCTGAATTGCAAAAACCAAAAAAAAAAAAAAAAAACACATCTCCATCACACATCAAAACTTTTTTTTTTTTTTTTTTGAATTTCAGCAAAACATGTTCAGCATGAAGCCCTCTGAGGAGAGATTGTTATCACTGCTGCCACCAAGCCGTCAGTCTTTCCTTCAAGTTTTAATCCTCACCCTCATCACAGTTTCCAGCCCCAGTATCCCTCCTCCAGTCCCCTGGTGGTGTGTTGTGTGACAGCTGCTGCCCTCTTTGGCGGTGGTGAAATGAATAGATTATGAGTAGTAATTAGGTATACAGCAGAATCAATGTGCTCTGGGGCAAGGCCTGGGGGTGGGGTAGGAGGTAGGGGGTAGAGGGGTGTGTGTGTGTGTGTGTGTGTGTGTGTGTGAGAGTGAGTGAGTGAGTGAGAGAGAGAGAGAGAGAGAGAGAGAGAGAGAGAGAGAGAGAGAGAGGGAGAGAGAGAGGGAGAGAGAGAGAGGGAGAGGGGAAGGAGCAGCAGGGGAGTCTGGAAGAAGCCATGGGGGGGGGGCTGGAGGCTTGTTAATGGATAATTCTGGTTTATTACAACGTGGGTCTTATTTTCATAGTTTTGGCCATCATTCCTTTTGGTAATAACAACATTGTACTCACCAGGTTAATTGGTGAGATCTTGGTATATTGTGACAAAGCTAAAAACAAAAAAACAGTCCTATGGGGCAACAAACATGAGCAGTCATATGATCACACAGGTTGCAAACCGCCAGGATAGTCAAACTTATCGGGAGAAGAAAACAAAGGCGAATGGTAAAATTATTACCCATACTGGTAAACATCCATGGGAGACTCTTGACGGACAGCTACAAAACACAAGGTGAGGGTCACATGACTGAGGGAGACAGCCTAAAGTGTTCAGTAGCCGTGCTAGCTTGTCTACTTGTAGTGTAAGAAGGTAAACAGTAAAGAAGCACGTAACACAACTGAACATTTGGGAAATTCTCCAGCAAAGGGAAAAACACAGTAAGCAACCTCCCTCCTAAATATGCCAACAAATACTCCAACATAAACAACAGAATAGGTCGCCAATGACTCCCAAAACGACATATATAGGTGCACCAGACCTTTGTCGTCACGGTAACAATAATAAACACGTGGTTAACGTGAAACAGTTGCTCTTTGGTTAGGTTTAGGCACCAAAACTACTTAAGGTAGATTTAGGAAAAGATCATGAATTGGGTTAAAATAAGTACGTTAGTAAGTTAACGTAACTTAAGTTACGTACGCAAGTTAAAATAGGTTAAGGTTGACTTTTGGTTTTACATGGGACATGATAAGCAGTCTCCTGGGTGAAAGTCCTGTGTGTGTTTGACCCATCCACCCACCTCGACCTCATAATAAGCTGCTGCACGGATGACCTATACAGCCGTAATTTTGGGGAAGACAGTCTCAAATATACATATGACATTATATCCATTATGAATAGTCATGCAAACATAACTGCAGTTTCACAGACTTTGAAAACTACGTTAAGGCTCCCTTTAATATGAATTACTTTCTCATTTCTGTATGACTGTAGAAAGTTTCCTTAAATTCTTCAATATGTGGGTCTGTCACCCAGCAAAAGACTTGTTCAACTCTTGTTTTAGCTTTGTTCAGAATGTCTGCTGGAGAAATATCAGAGACCCCAATGAAGAGAGCGAAGCTCAATGCCACTGATGTGTGCCTGATATTAGAGGAGGACAGTGGACATCATTAATGAAATAAAAACTTGGAAGCAGGGGAAGATACTTTTAAAGGAACAAGTTTGTAAAGTAACAACAGATGAAAAGGAGGATGATAGAGGGGGTGTTGAGTAAAGGAGGAGGCTGGGAAGAGAAAGAGGTGGTGGCGTAGGATGGTGTTATACCCATCTCCAGCCCCGGATATGCCCCCCAGTAATGCATCTTACTCCTTTTTTAGTGGCAGAGTGCTGGGTGACCTGCCTGTGATCTCCTTCTCATAATTAACATATGCTTGTTAGTCAAGGTTGGTTGGAGGCTCTGCGACCCATACACACACACACACACACACACACACACACACACACACACACACACACACACACACACACACACACACACACACACACACACACACACATACACACAAAATGAAGATCTGCTTCTCAACGCTGGTACTTAGAGAGGAATGAGGCAGACACTCTGGGTTATATAACACTAAGCAAAAGAAGCACAGCCATACAGGCTTATGTTTTACATGAAAATCACTGTGTCTGTCACTTTGAGCACATTACCATACGTGTTAATTTCCGCAATCTCTTTCATTTTGTCCGAGTTCAAATAACACTTATCAGCGTCAATGCCTTGGGTTGAGCTGGTCAAATTTGCTCTAGAAAATGACTCCAGACCACTTTAATAGGGTCATGAATATGAAGTGCTGAATGCGTACGTGTCGTATTTGTCCAATCTCTCCCAACCTCATTTGGACATAATGAAGACATGGCCCTACTTCTGATTATTCCCTCCTTTTCCCAGGGCTCTTGACCTCTCTGTGAAAAGATAAATAGAATCTCCTTAACCTATCAGGATATTAGATGAGAATCAGTGTGTCCGAGCTATGTTACGCCAATTTACTCTCCTCCAGACAATCCAGAATTGTGACAAAGTGTTTTATCACAATAACTACATTGTCAGGCGTCGGTAGGGGCTTTTCTTTCAAACCTTAGCTTACTTTAAATATTACACCTTCTTCATGTAGAAGAAGCACAGATCAAGGAAGAAGGATGTTGTTGTGGGTCAGAAAGAGGAAAACAAGGAGACAGAAACAGAGAAAAGGAAGGGAAAGTGTGAACATGTGTGGTGCTGCAGCCACAAGCGCATCTGTACTGTATGCATGTTTATATGTGTGTGTATGAGAGGGGGGTGCATGATGTCTGGTTATGTAGAGGTGTCTAGTGAGTGTGTGTGTGTGTGTTTGCTCTCACAGCATCTCAATGACATCAAAGCGCTGTGCAAACTGAGCCCCTGGCAGCTCTTTAGAATCCCATCTCCCCTCTCTGTTTAAAGCGGGCAAGAGAGAAAAGACCCGAACTAATAAAAGATGTGTTATTCAAAAGAGGAATAGACTGCTCAAATGTGTGTCATACTTGTGTGTGTGTGTGTGTGCGCGCGCGCGCGTGTCTGAGAGACAGAGAGAGGAGGAAGAAATATAAGGAAGAAAGACAGGAAAATGGGTGAAAGAAGACGGAAAGATAATAGAGAAAGATGGTAAGAGTGAGGACGATGGAGAGGAAAAAAAGGGGGCACAGAGAGCAAATAGGGGAGCGAAGCAGAAAAAAGGAACGAAGTCAATGTTTCCCCAAAGCCTAGCTCCTTTCACACGCTTCTTCATCGCTCATTTCTCCTTGTGATGCTGACACAAAAGGTGAAGCGAATGTTTGTATAATCAAAGAAAGCACAGGCCAGAAATCTCACATTTTATCTGCTTTGTTCCGTGCCAAAGGTTGTTCTGAGCGCTGTCAGTGATGGTTTTATGCTTAAACAGAGCAGGAATAAAGAGAACAAATGAAAGAAATAGGCTGTTATCATGAATAATCTGGGTTTGGACCAGTCAAACACTAACCTGCATGAAATAGCCGCTCTGTGAATTAATTTTCATCATCCTTTTTTTGTGTTATTTTCAGGGCTAAAACCCTGCATATCTGGGGGAAATCATGTGCATTCCTCCTCTGAGTGCAGTAACCATTATCACCAGTTATAATTCATTGTTTGTGTCTCCATCATGCGATATTCTCTCTCTTTTCCTTTTAATGGCTGCCAATCCTTTGCATAACCTGACAAGAGTTTCCTGAAAAATGAGCTGAGCATGTTTAAAATGCTGCTTTTTTTTTCTTTTTGTCTCCTTCTTTTAACGGCTCTCTGACTTGAGAGGCAGCGAGAAAGAAATCGAAAGCATGAGACAGAGGAAGAAGGAGCGCAGAGGGAGAAAAGCCCAGTTCAATTGACGTTGTAAAATAAAATACTTTGTAAAAGGGAAATAAATGCTGCAGTGAGTGGAAGATTCATGCGCTCAAATAAACTGGGGCTTTTGAATTTTTAATTGCAGCGGCCCTAATTATGGCCATCAGACAGTACTTCTAAACACACTCACTGCACTTTCTCCCCATTGCTCTTTCCCCCAGCCTCTCCAGTTTGGCTGTGGATGAGGCCTCAGTCCGAGTGTATTTTTCCATGCCATTAATATTTGATGAAAATGGGCCAGGCTGCATCAGCTGCTCATCGCCACTAAGAACATGGCCTCCATTATGAGCCCTGTGCTTCCTCTCAGCCACGTACATTAGCAAGATGACAGAACGCAACAGAACGCAACAGAACGCACGGACGGATGGGAGGTGTGAATGCAGCCGCGCACGCGGGTTAAAGTGTTGGTGTGTGCGCGTGAATGTGTGTGTGTGTGTGCGCGCCAGTGCTGGCTCGTCAACCATCCCTGTCGATTGATGCTATTAGATGTTGAGAAACAGTTGGGTGTGAGCTATAATTGAGCTGACACTAATAATGAAAGCAGATACTGTCTGGAAGCCCTTGGCAATATGCTAAAGATATTGATGCCCCTAATAATTCAGGGGCTCGACAGAGTGGAGGAGAAATCTTTTTTTTTTTTTCTCTTTCAGATCTTGCCCAGGAAGCAGGGAAATAAGATTTAAAATGGCTCTAAAATGCAGTGAAGCTCCATCTTTTAAAGCTTTTTCTGGTCTAGTATCCAGTCATTATGAATCACTGACAAACGCACAAGGAAGTTCAGACAGTATAGATTACAGCATGATGGAGTTTGGAGGAAATTGCTTCTCTTTTTATTGAAGTTTTATTGTATTGTAGTTAGCTATAAGAACAACATGCTGGTCATATTTGATTTGACAGGGCAGGCAGTTGGCCCTGTCACACACACACATGCACACACACGCGAACACACACACACACACACACACACACACACGTATGTTTTGTTTCCATGTATCATTCACTGGGGAGTGGAGGAGGCCAATGTTAGGGATTGTAAGTTTGTGTTGAGCCTTAGTCAAGGACCTCCATAATGACCAACTCAACCTTGTGACTCCTGTCTGAGAGCCAGGTCCCCTGGGGTTGATATGAGTGTGTGCGTGTGGTAGTGTGTGCGCGAACAAGGGGGGGGTGACCCCATAATCTGAAGATAAGGTAAAAGGTCCAGTGGATAAGAGGAATAGAGTTAGAAAAGATAGATTTATAGGTTTGACATATCTTTCATATGGCTGCCGCATGGATGCATTAATATTTATGTATATCATTGTCATATCTACAAAAATAATGAACAGGAAACATGGCTATATCTGGGGGCCACACAGTTTAAATTATCTGTACACTATGTACACACGACTGAAACAAATTTAACATTTTCCATGTCAGTAGCTCACAAAATCCACAGCTTGCATTTTCTTCTCGCAGCTTCTCTCATTAATCAGTTAAATTATTCACAGGGCCAGAATCAGTCACAGTCATGCACTTTGGTCAAAACCATAAATGCTGCTAAAACATGAAATGACTGATTGGCAAGTTCCATTTGACGGAGCTAAAAAGGGAAACTTTGAGCTGAAGCTCAGCTGTGATGCCAAATGGAAAGAGACTGGGGTAAGTAGAGTAGAAAGCACCTGTCATCTCCAGCTCTCAGGTTGCTTGATTAACATCAAATTTTAATTTTTCTCTCAGAGTTGTTATGCTCCTGCTGCACAAACTCTGGTCTCCCTGAGTTTGTAGGTTATAAGGCTAATGCAAACCAGGGAAGGCAATACGATATGGTGTGTGTGTGTGTGTGTGTGTAAAACAGAGAGACAGGATGCAAAAAATATTTCTACATTCAAACTTTACACTATGCTTAAATATTCTTGATGTCTACACATGCTGTTTAAATGAATTGCGCATTTGTGAATATAATATCCATCTATTACATACTAATAGACCCAACTTCATTAAAATAAATTCCCATCCTTCCCTGATTTACTGTCTATTGAGTTAAACTGTATGTCACCATGTAAAAATAAAAACCCTATCTGGGGAAATATAGAACACAGTTACTTCAAAAGGCTTCCCCAAAAGCACAACACAAAGCTACATGAATGCAGGACCCCAAACAACTCTAAACGGTTGCAGTCCCAACATGGTGGCTGTAATATTTCTTAATTGGGCGACGGAAATCACACGGGCCTTTTGTTTAGCTCCGTGCACCAGCAACACACCATGCTCCTTTCTCTCACTCGCTCTCTCTTTCTCATTTGCATATTCATTGAGATATCAATTATTTATTCCTCACCACAATGACTTGCTGCATTACTATGTGCCTCCATACAGTATAACGTACCACTATATGCATTTTACTGAATAATACATAGGATAAGAGGAATAAATCAACATGTAATAATACCAAATAACAACACCTGGATATTGTAAAAATACAGACGTGTAGAAATATAAAAAAAATATAGAAGGAATGAAAGTAAAAAAGACATTGATTAGCATTTACAGTATTATTTTGTTCTTTTTGTATACTGTAATTTATGATTAAAAAAATCACGGTTTTCAGTGATTTTATAGTATAAATATATAGGTTTTTCCCCCCCATGACCATGATTAAACCAAAATATATTCACTTTAATTGTTCATTAAAATTTAGTACCTGCCTACATTAAATAAATGAGCTTTGAATAAGTTTAACAGAGATGGAGAATAGTAGGAAATATAAAGATTAATGTTAACTTTCACAGATGATCTTTTCTGATCACTTTTACCAGATTGTAAATTCGATGTGTGTTTGCTCATCTGCGCACACACACACACACACACACACAATCTTTACAACTGAATTGCTCTCCCCTATCATGTAATATATGTATGTTTATATTAGGAGGTATTAGAGCGCATGCAAAGGTAAGAATAGGACACAATATTTGAAAACCCCTCGTACAATAACCCCATTACCCCTCGAGACACATTCCCATTTACACGCTGTTGCCCCTGTGAGCTGTTTTCTCATCGTATTATTATTAGTGTACGAAAACAATGAGATGACTAATCAAAAATATAATTTCAGCAGTGCGGAGCAGCCCTCACTACTACAGCTGCACCTCAACCAACTATGACCTGAGGTAAAAAAATAAATAAAAAAATAATCATGGCCTCACCAGCCAATACTCTTTCTCCTTCAAGCCTGCTCCAACACAGACACACACATAACCACACAACACACACACGCAAACACACACACACTGACTCTCACACACACACTGCAACACACCATTGCCCGTTGCCGTAGCACAGAATAGATGACCGCACTTACTTTAAATGTCCCGTGAAGGAAAGTTTTCAGATTTTTTTCTTCTCTCCTCCGCCTCCCTCAGACCTACTCCGCTCTCAGTGCTTCGGCAAAGAGGAGAGAGGAGCTCAGGGAAAGTGCACCCGCCATAGGCACCCAGCTGTTAGCCTCTCTTATCAGATATCTATAGCTAAAAAAGCAGGTGGCTCCCTATCATTTTATACATTTTCCCTCGTATGGTCTTCTACCTTGCACGGATGCAGACTGTGCTCTCTGCATCTGGTTGCACAAGCACAATCAATATGGAAGGGGAGAGCTATTTTATGATTGGAGAAGTTGTTGTGTTTTTGGTGGTGAAATTCATTATTTAGTATCTGAACCTTCAGCAATTCAGTATCATTTATTCATAAAGTCCCTTTTTGCCAGGAGGAAATGGATACAGCTGCAGCAACCAAGAGAGAGAGAGAGAGAGAGAGGGAGACAGAGAGGGGGGGGAGAGAGAGAGAAGTAAAGAAAGAGAACGAGCGGGAGAGATGAAGAGAAGGAACACGTGGGGAGTGCGAGCAGGGGAGGTGGATGCATTGATGATATTGATCAGGCACCTCTTGAAATAAAGGCATCGGGGCTTTATTTTTTCAAGCTCTCATGATTGACAGATAAAGAGAGGAGATGGCTGGGAGGAGGAGCGGGCCTTGAACATCACATGCCGGCACTGAGCGATTAAAGGAGCTCTTCTGACAAGCACAGCGAAGCAGGCTCAAGCACACTACAGAGGCAGAGGGATGGATTTGTGAGGAATCACTCGAAAATGATGTTTGTTTACTTTGCAAAAAAAACACAGGAGAAAGAAAGCGGAGAGGGGGAGAGTTGTTAAGTGGAGGCGCTGTGTGTGAAACAGCTTGCTTTGTAAATTTGTTCCTCAGAAGCTGCAGCTATGGACCGTACAAATGCTGACTAATGTCGGAGCTGCTGCACCGTTCTTTGAAATAGGAAAAGAAAAAAAAAGTACAACAGCTGCAATAAAGGCGCAGTTTAAAGAAAATGGCACTGCATTCTGTTAAAGCCGGAATCTAGAGTGTGTAGTATATTACAGAAATGAGAAGAGATGTATGAAATCATTTACCATGCAATGTTTTTCCATGCTTTTTCCCTGACAAGGAAATCTGTCTGCACTCACAGAAACAGGGAAAAGGCTTTTTTTTTTATTCCTCCATTGTCTGTTTTGTATTCTGTTCACAATAAAAGCAATTTAAAAATTGTTCCAGGTCTTGAATTATTTAGATTCAACTTAGCACAATGCTAGCACCAGAAATTGCTGAGATCCATCTCAGTCAGGCAGTAAAGAATGAGGTGCACCTGTAGCTGCTGTGGCCTTTGGCTTCAGAGCTGCCATGACTTCCTGTTTTGTATGTGTGGGTGTTGTATGTTCATGCGTGTGCTTGTGCTCGTGTGTCTGTGTTGTTGCTTGTTTGCTTCATCAGAATTAAAAGGAATTTTAATTTAATTATTAAATCATGTTCTTGCGTTACTTCAAATGTTAAGAAAAATACAAATACATGAACTGCTTAAATTGAACTCATCTGAATACCTCTTTTAATTGAAGGCCACAGTTGGCTGAACTGAAAAGTTGTATGGATTATTTACTGATAACAAATAATTCTCTTTTACTTATGAAGGCCAGGCAAAACAAGGGAAGTTAATGGCTTTTATTTCTAATAATAATAATAAAAATAGAAGAAAGAAATATATATTTTTTTCACTTCCAATACTTAGAGATCACATTCTTATTACTACGGTAGACAGTGTCATTTGGTTTCATTCTTGCTTAAATATGGGTCTTTGTTCCAAATTAATTGCTACGAAGGGGCTTAAATGTGTGTCAATAC
Source organism: Macquaria australasica (assembly GCA_005408345.1). Taxonomy (NCBI): domain Eukaryota; kingdom Metazoa; phylum Chordata; class Actinopteri; order Centrarchiformes; family Percichthyidae; genus Macquaria; species Macquaria australasica. The sequence goes on along the minus strand of SEMN01000067.1, from coordinate 1,182,913 downwards.
TGTTTTAGAATTTGAGACTTTTAAAAAACAGGTGTTAATCTATTAATTCATTCATAATGAATAATATTCAGTCGTAAATCATTTTAGCCAAGGTGCCTATCTATGTCCTGCTCTCCATTGTTGCTCCATTGTGAGTTATAAAGCACAAAGTGGTTAGATGAAGGCTGCAGGCCACACAAGAAATGATGAAACCTTTAGCAGGTGCATTTTATGTTCAGATTAGAATATGTTTGAAATGCCCAAGTGTACTGATACCAATTTACCATTATTCAAAATGAAAGTAAATTAATGTGCAATTTTGTTTAGTTCGGTTTTTGTAGAAACTGTCAGTGGTCAAAGGAATAAAGGTGAATACAAACAAACAGGAAATCAGTACCACTTCATAATGCATGCACTACCATCAGCAAAACTTAAAATCCTCTTTGCAAAAGAGGTACTATGTACAGAGAAAAAAAAAATTTGAATTGTCAAAGAATTGCACATACTGTAGCTTTATAACTACTGTATGCAATTTCCAACAAAATTTCTAATAGCCTGCTCCATCTGCAAATGTGTGAAATGCTGCCACATTTGTGAGTATACCTACAGGGTGCTGTAAAAGCCTGAAAAAAAAGTGTATTGAATTTATATACTGTAACCCATAACCTAAATGCTATGAAGTATGTTAGAATCTGAGACTTACTGTATGGCTTTTATTTTCCTATAAAATGATTGGCAATTTAGAGCTCTGTGAATCACCCGAGCTCTTGGTACTTGTAATATTTTAAGACAAAGATATAATTGGAGTGAGACTGAGTCACATCCACATTGCCAGCCATGAGAAAAAAAAGTTCTAAACCATGTTGTAAATAAAAGGTGAATAAAAATCAAAATCAAATGTATAATAGCATATAGAAAGAGGGGGAGGTGTTACACAAAGCACACACATATTACAGGCACAATCTGTGGATAACAATAAGCCCCCACAAGGAATCACATTCACTAAATCTCAAATTTAGTACGATGTAAGTAATGTTTTCTGGTGTTCTGAAAACATGTTTTTAGAAGGTTTGCTTACATCTCATTAAATATGTCTGTCAATATACCTTTATTTTATACAACCATAAAAACTACTGATTTGTCCTATCTCAAATAGGATTGAAGCAGAAAATGTACAGAAAAAACTGGGTTTCCTTTTCACTCTCAACAGACAAGCCTCAGGGTTTTATTTTGTCTTTGTCCCAGTCTAATGGCATTGCAACTTGTACCTGACAGGTGAACAGATTATTCTGTTAATGGACACACCTTGCGAATTTAAACAGACGTCAAAAGTCAAGAATGGGTTTGGGCAGGTGTTTGCTCCTGACATGTTTGTCACAGCATAAATCATTTTGGGATCTACTTTTTGTTGTTGTTGTTGTTGTTGTTGTGTTTTTGTTAAATTCAAGTTAGAGGTGAAAATGTAATGTTACCTGGTGCATGGTTCAAAGATATTCAAGACCAAAATGTGCCATAACTGCATAAAGTTTCCATTGCATCCAACTTGTTTAACACTTAAAATAACTGTCATTTAGAGTTACTGTATGGGTAATGCCTTAAAGTGTATTTTACTGACATAATTGTTTTAAAGCTGCATATTAAACAGAATCCCCTTTTTCTTCTTGACGTCTTAAAAGGTTATCATTTGCAAAGCGAGGTTGACTTGATAAATGTTTTTTGTTGAACAAGAGCAAAATATATATTGATCAATGGCCATAATGCAGTAGATTAATAGAGCAGTCATGTGATTTTTTTTCTGTCTGCATTTTGATGCTCAAGGGAGTCTGCTGCCTTCTCTCTGATGTCATGGATGCAGCACAGGAGTAAGTTTAGACAATGCTAAATAAAGAGGCCGTATTATACCATCTCTTACCTCATAAGGCTGGGATGATTTATTGCATCTCACTTGATGTAAGAGCACTCTGAGTGTCACATAATTAAATTAATAATATAAGTTGCCCGACAACCCAGCAGCATTGTAGCGTAGCGGAAACCTGGACACCATTTCTCTTGCTGTAAACTTTGCAAAGAATAGTTCCACATTGCAAACTTCACAGTGTCCAGAGGATACTGTTGCAACATAGAGCTGATCACTCTGAGAGTGAGAGAGAAGACAACAAAACTATATAGGAGGGTGGGGAAAAAAATCCTTTCAAGTTTTTCTTGATCGGAAGACACTTGTGTTGGGGCTACTTTCAGCTGTGGATTGACTGGCAACTCCGGAGCCAGTCATGTCAGCTGTCGATCAAACTGCCAAAGCACAAAAGTCTGGTTCCAAAGCCTCCATGACTGTAGCACAGGGCTACCAGGGGCCAACCACATTAAAGCCCTCGCTTCTCCTTCATTACCAGAGGGACACAATAGCTCTGCCTGCCAAAACCCCTGTGAATTCACACTCTATTCTAAATTACATGTACCTGCAGCCCAATGTGATACAATTAGGAGTTGATTATGTGTAAATCAAATGATGACAGCCTGACCGTGCAGCTGTCTGGCATGTTGTCATTCCCTGGTAGCCAATCCACTGCCTCGGGAGAGTGGTAATTGATTCCCAGGCCCCCTGTGGGAATCCTGCTCCCCTCATCTTGCATGGTGCAGTTGCACAAGTATCCCCGACATGAGAAATTTCAGTGAGTGTATACGTCCACATCGTTATTTCTCTACAAACTTTGACGCAGGACACTTTGGAACTTGAAATGGAAAGATTTCATCTCCTTTTGCATAGTGAGAGTGGAATATGGGAGAAGCATGTAATAAATGTAGACATAAATGTGTGCATGCATACTTTTAGGTGCATTAATTGATACTGAAAGGTGTTTTCATGTGTTATGTGTGTGTGTTTCTGCCTGTGTGTGTGTGTGTGTGTGTGTATTTGTGGCTTGTGCCAAATAACAGACTTCTTTCTGAAGCCTCTTTGAAAAATTTATGAGATGTTGAACCATTGTGTTTGTGTGTGTGTGTGTGTTTGCGTACTTCAAAGCGTAAGTGTGCATGTTAACCTTTACCTTTTTGCTTTCTACCTGAGGCCCCAACACTCACTGTAATGTGGCTTGCAGCTTATTATTTGCTCATGATGTCTGCTATCAAACAGCCTATTTTGTAGGCCTAAACCATCAAATATTCTCATATTAAGTGACTTAAGTGATAGATGTAGGATTATGTTGTTAGGATGTGAAATGTCATGACCAAAAATTTAGATTATCTGAAACAAGTTCTAAACATCGATATCAGTTAACTTTTGTTCTCAAAAACGCTGAAAGCTAATTGGCTCGGGGCTGTCGCACACACAGCTGCATGCCACATCTGGAAAGAGTTAGTTTGGGAAAGTTTTGATACAAATTGTTTGAAACTTCCATTACTATTTAACATGACAGGCAAATTTAAATCCATTAAATTTTGGGGAATTCTGACACTAAAAATGAGAATTTTAAATTTCATCTTTTAGGACAACTTTTTACCCTGTTGCCCGACTACATTTCCAAACAAAAATACAATTTATTCAAACATCTGCTACTGAGAAATTGAGACTAAGACATGCAATATAAACAGAGGCAGAAAAAGAATAAGTGAGGGATTACACATATTGTGACCTGTGAGTGTGCCAAAAAAAAAAAAAACGGCGTCTTGTGAGAGCACTCCAGTTACTAGTGTGAGAGCTATGAGTGCGCTTCATTGAGGATTAGGTCTTTCAGAATCCCTCGTCCACAGATCTCTGCCAGTATTCCCAGTGAGACTGATTATCCGGGCCTGTCGCAGACACAGAGGATAATTACAGGGTCTCCCTTAGGTCACTGCTCTCTCCATGCCCCACGAATGGAAATACACTGCTGAGCGAGATGCCAAAGATGACTGGGAGGGAACACAGGTTACTCTCACACACCCGCATACACAAAAACTACACACAAACAATTTCTCTTACTCTCTTGTTGCTACTGTTTTTGTCCCTCTACATTTTTCTACTACAACTCTCACATTTCTCTTCTTCTCTCTTTATCTGATATATCAGGTCTTCCTCTCCGTTTCAGACGTGCTCTCAGTCACAGTTAAGCTGCCCCCCCTCCTCTCTCTCTTCCAGGTGCTCTCATTGTCCACATTGCTCACACTTCCCTTTTACACCCTCCACTTTTGTTTCTGATCTCCTGTGTCAGCTCTACCTCTCCCCCTAGTGGCCTATTCATAAATTGCACAGTGGAGGCTCAGGACACTAACACAAACTCATCTTCCATGCAGTCCACAGAAGTAATTGCCATTCTTGTTGGTTGGTGACTGAGACGTAAAAAAGACAGGGGAGAAAAACAAAATGAGCTAGGGATAGAAACTCCACAAGGACAAAGTGACACTGGAAGAAATCCTAGACCTCCACTTGTCCCAGAGCCCCTACAGGAACATAATACCAAAGCCCCCTTTCCTTCCAAAATAAAACTGCCTGCAGACTGAATCCTCTTAGAGGACTCAACACAATAATACCACATACACATGTGGTATTATTGTGGTGTTAAAAAGAAGGACTAAACAAATAAGCTTTCAACCTTTCTTAGCTAGGTTCTGTTGATTGTGTGTAGAGCCACAACGCAATAGATATTTTTTTTGTTTCTTCTTGACACAGGTTTTTCTTTTCTTTAAAACTTTTTAAAGGTGTTAATAATTATTTTAGTTTCAACTTTCCAAGCTACTGTTGCTGGTGGCCAAAGGGATCGTATCATGCAGTCAACACACTGAAAGAAATGAAAGCAGTGACATCACTGTTGTTCTGTTGAGCACTGCACTGATAGTGGCTCTCATAAATAAATGATAAGGCGCAGGCTGAGCCAGGTTGGGTCATAGGGTGTTCTTGTTCATAGGATAGGTTTGACCCAATACGTCTAGTCGTCTGAGAGAAATCTATGAAAACTAGCAGCAAACGGAAAACAAGGGACACAAGTGAGAGAAAAGAGAGCGATTGGGGGACGGAAGACAAAGGAAAAGACGCTATAGTGCATTACAGCTGTGCCATTTAGTTAAAAGAAAATGCACCCTGCTCCATTTTGTCCTCTGTGACGAGCTTCAGAGACATTAGCAGCATTTAGGATCACTTCAGAGCCAACCTTGTGCACTGTCCAGGACCCCACCCTCCCTTCACCCTCTCACTCTGTGTGTGGCTGCTTAATTATTGATGGTTATGTATTGCTGATTTTGGTCTTTGTGTTGTCCCCAGTGAATGCTCTAGTAAGGCGGATGGAGGTATTTGTCTAACTCAGAAAGTAGGGCTCTATTCCTCATCCTGTCCACACACACCGCCAGGCCATCCCAATGGATATGACCTCAGCACTGCCGCACAGAGAGGACGTTCCTCACACACGCAGGAGTATATGTTTTCATTTACCACTGAAATTATATACCGAACAGTGCTGAGGGCTACGCTTCAGTCTACAGTTATTCATGAGACAGCACTGTAAGAAAACGGCAATGAAGTGGGCCATAATGATGGAAATCCATGACAAAAACATACACTGCTGTCTGACTGAAATATCAAATCAAAGGCCATTTAAAACCATGTTTGGAATGTTTCCTACTTGATAAGTGATTTAAAATCCATTCATTTCCTATTTCACACATTCATTTATAGTATTTACAGTCATTTTGTTCATTCATTTTGTTCATTCATTTTGTTTGTTTGTGTGATATCATACTGTCCACAATATAAGTACAATGTGTGTACATAACTGCTGGATTTCTGCTCTTGTGTTCTGAGGAAGTGCAATGGTGCTCTCTTGTGGTGGAAATGCATCATTGCTTTTTTTTTGTAATTTCAGTGGCAGTGTCCCAAATCCATACTACAGTACATACCAATTCTATAGAGTATATACTACTGCCAATTAAACTTTGCAAATACACATCAAGATGTTTTTCCTAAGATTTAATACTTAGATTTTTCTGGAGCTGTTTCACCACCACCCATAATTTATTAACATTTTTTTTCCAGCAGTGAGCAGTTCCTCCATTTCCTTTGTGCATTGCATTGTAGCAGAATATTAGTGTTTTTTTTTTTTTTGTCTGCCTGACAGTGTGTTTTCCAGTGTGAACACACTACACACTCAAAACTTGCTTAGATTTAGTCTGTAATGTGGATTTGGGACACCGCTAGTGTGTATTTAAATTGTAAAAACTAATGACATGATAAATCATTTTACAGAAATAATCCAATGGTACACAGGTGGAATTCAATCTCTCATTTCCAGTGTGTATTGAACTAACTTTGTTGTGTATTAAATCAGATGCTGCCATGCTTTGTGAATCAATATTCTGTGGTCTCCAATGGTCTGAGTAGAGCTACTTTGAGGAAAAATACTCTTTGGCCATTTTATCCCGCAGTCTTCCGTTCTCAAAAAGAAGATAAGACCTATAGGTCTCCTACTGTCTCAGAGCTGTTTAATAGATCTTATCAAACAGATCTGGTTACACAAGCTGTAGCTCTAAGAAGGTGGAGGACCTCCAAAAACAATATTAGCAGTATTGACATCTTTAATGTGTGGCAAAGGTCTAATCCCAGAGGCCACCGCACTAATGGGGAAATATTGAGTGTTGCCAGAACAGAGGTTTTCTTCTAATCTGTCCATTATGTGCTTTGGACAACCACTTTCACCAGAGATGAATGTACGGAGATGGATGGGAGATAATGTGATCAATTTTGATACAATAAAAGGAGTGATAACTCAAAGTCGGTCACATTCTCCGACGATTTGCTCGTGCTTGTCTGAAAGAACACTATTAAACTACGATCTCTGAGCCATTTCCTCTCTCAGTCTCTATTTCTATGGTTCGCTGAGTAATCCAATCAATGTAACCCTTTCACTTTTCGTCTTTCCCTATCTCATCCCTGACTTATTGCAATCTTTAAAAATCTTTTGTCATCTCAGAGTCAAACATTTTTCTTTTGAACCTTACCGCCAATCAACCATTTTCCACATTCCTCCAGCCGCCAGTCCATTATATCAACCTTTTCACATCAGGACACCTGAAAGAAAGCAGAATGAGTCATTAGGATGTAGGACAGCAACCACCAGTCTCCACTATTTAAGCCACACATAGCTTCGCACGTTTGACTAAATAAGGGAACTGGCAGGATGTGAGAGACAGTGAGGGAATTGGGGAGCTGAAATTGGGCAATTGAAGAAGACGTATCCAGTTCTCTGATGCATAACTAAGACAACACTGTGGGTCTGTGGTTTAGCAACACACAATGCTCTTCTTTAGCCCTGGGCTGTATCAGGGCGCCCTATCTCTCCTCCACATCCAGCCACGCTGGGTCCACACATCAGGCCAGCCAGCCAGCGGATGGCACTGTAGCTGGTGATAACACATTGCATTGTCTCTGAGTTTGGAACATGTCTGGCTACAGTCTGCAACTCCAGCTAAAGCTGCTGCTGGGTGGCAAGAGGTGTGTGGTGTTTATGGAAAAAGGGACAACTGTGGAGCTAAAAATCACATTTGTCATTTAGATGTAGTTGGTATTATTTCATTTAAAAGATCTCTTGTGAAATGTTGGGCTGCAACTAATGATCATTTTAATCGTCCTTTAATCTTTTGCTTGTTTTTTCGATGCCAATCTCAAGTTCTTTAGATTGCTTTTTGACCAACAAACAGTCCAAAACCCAAATATATTCAATATACAATGATTTAAAACACACAGAAAAAAGCAAATTCGTACATTGGAGAAGCTGGAACAAGTGAATGTTTGGCCTTTTATGCAAATTACTTTAACGATTGAATCAATTCTGAAAATTGTTGCAGATTCATATTTAATAATTAATTATACATGTAGATTTAATCGGGGTTTCAGCTTTTCCCTCTCTCTGCATAAATTCTTACCACAATGTCAACCTGACCCCTTCTAACTTCTAAGAGACCTGATAATTGTTAAACTTTTGATCTTTTTTACACGTACAAAGCCTCACTTCAACTGATTTTCAGCCCCAAATCAATCTTAATTGGTAAAGGTTTTTTCCCTATACGCTGAAAACGTTCGTTCTGAAAAGCTGGAAGTTTGCCCATTAACTGACACCAGCAGCTGTGATCATCTTGAATTCAGTCAGTTACAGTAAATGGCGACCCATTTTCACAGACAGCGATGATGCAGATTTTTGTAATTATACTGATTACTGTGTGTAATTGAATTATTATTAGATTTTGTGTTTATGTAAATATTTTTTCTTTGCATTCTACCTATTTTTGGTGCTGTTTTATGTAAATATTTATTCTATCATATGGTCAAGGGTGCACCCACATGGTATTTTCCAACTAATTACCTGCAGCAGGGAGGTATAAATGGCAGTTAGCTGATTTCCAAACTTGTTGGCTTTAGTGTATCTCTTGGTGTCATGTATGGAAAGCAATAAATGCCACAACTGGTGGAGTTCATTTTAACTCAGTCTTAAGGTGTTTACACACAGGGGACATGACGAATAAACCACACGAAAATATTCGTGTAAAATATTCGCAGGTGAGTATTTCGCATCAAAACTATTCATACTGGCAGTGATGCGAATTTGTAATAGATAGATATATTCGCACCAGCTCATTCTTCAGAAAAAAAACACTGGAACACTCATATAAAACCATATTTGATTAATATGATGAGCCAAACCTGCCATGGCACTGTTGCCTTGCTACCAACTCTACTACATCTAAAAGTAAACTGCATTAGCTGCTCACTATACTGCATCCAGCGATGCTGCTCCACACATTGTCCTTGAGTTAATTGTCTTTATCATTTTTGTGTCCAAACAATCAACAGGTCCGGAGTTGAGACGTGACATCCATTCCGCACAACATGATTGGTTGATGCCTTTATTCGCCTTGCTCAGAGAGCTCGACCTTGTTCTGGGAAAAAAATGCTGCGTAATATTGGCGTTCTGTGTGAAAGTACTCATGACAAAAACAACAGTTTGATCAAATATATTGATGTGCAAATTAATTTTGGTGTGTAAAGGCCTTTATGCCTCTTTGTTATAAATTTGTGGTTGCTGCCAGTCAAACTGACACCCATAAAAAAACGTCTCAAACGTCTCGTGTGCGAAATTATCCACTTTTCTGTTGTCCATCTATATACTCAGAATGTTCCTCATAGTTTCACCGAAATATGGCTATTATATGAAGATGAGAAATACATTTCTTGAGGGAATAAATGAAGGAAAGAATTTAAAATGAATTCTGCATTTTTAGTGACTTTGTTTTCTTGTCCTTCATTGTTACCCACTGTCATATTATTCTGCCTTTTTTCCCCACTGAGCTGCATGCTGAGACCTTTCTACCCCTGCCTGTGACCTTTACAAATTTTGCCCTTTGCTGCTGCTTTGTGTAATCTGACCTTATTAAACTTTATGTTATACCATGTGGTCACAAGTGAGAGTCAAGTCCTCATCTGAACATCGTGTCAGTGTCACTCTTAAAATGGAAACAAGCACAGACATGGAAGACACCCATTAAAGTGAAATTCAAGTCTAGTTAATGTATGAACACAGAGTGAGGCACAATACAAAGAGAAACAGTAAGACAGAAATACAGAAAGAGGAAGAAGGTGAGAGAGAAACAGAGAACAAGGGAGCAAAACAGAGATGCAGGCTTTTGACAAAATTCCAGTACACAGTGACTCATTACTCTACATCTGTGTGTCTGGCAGGGCAGCACATCTTTACGCCAGAGCAGCTGCCCAGTGCAGTCTAGCCAAACTTCGATATGCTTTACCACCCTGCAGGGTGGAGACACCATGCATAATCTCTGTCTCACTCTGTTTGTCTCTCAGGCTCTCTCTCTGCAGGGTTTTCTCTTCCTTTCCCCAAACATTATAAAAAACATAAAAACTGAGGCATGTAATTAGGAGCGTGTGGGGGGCCAAGTGAATAGCTATCATGCGGAAATGTATGCCTTTGTTTTTTAAGCCATGCTAGTGGCACGGCTCTAGGTACGGCAGTGTCGGTCAGTCAGTCCACATCTTTGGTATCTTGACTGAACTATCTTGGATACTATTGGATGGATTTCCATTACATTTTGTACCAACATGTAGGGTCCCTAGAGGATGAATCCTAATGACTTTGGTGATCCCCTGACTTTACCTCTACGCTAATCAGCAAATGTTAGCATGCTAACATGCTAAGCTAAGATGATGAAACTGGAACATTATCTTTTAAACATCAGCATGCTAGCATTATCATTGTGAGCATGCTGACATTAGGGTTAGGGTTAGGGCACAGCCTCACGGAGCTGCTAGCGTAGCAGTACTCTAGAGTACTACTACTCGTTAGTTTAACCAATTAAGAAAATAACATCCACACAAACAGACAAGTACACACACAAGACTCACTGGCTACTATACAAACCATAATGGAAAAAACTAAACATACAAATAAAAAACCCACAATAGACCACTCATTGGGGGTTACTATATGGTGATATAGTGTACATTGAGATTTAAAAAATGATATGTGATACTGCACTTGTAGGGGAGACTGTGTGAAGACTATCAACAGTTTTCTGCAGTGGGCTACAACAACCTTTCCACTCCTGAAAATATCATCCAAGCAAGCGCACACAAACACTCTTAAGCACATAAAAGCATGAGATGAGGCTTTGAAAAGAATGACGATGATGTTCATACTTGTTCATCTGTATTTTTTTTTTCTTAAAGGTCTCACTGAAAAAGATATATTTAAACTACCCATTAAAGAAACCATTAGACGTCCCTCTTCCTCTTTACACAGACTGAACCCCCACTAGGCTTTCAAGAAGGATCAAGGCAGAATTAACCAACTTCCTTCCTCATTACTTGAAGTAAAAATAGACCTGCCAGTGTTGGATTGGTAATGACAACAGGGCGGGTAACATTTTTTCCCCTTTATCCAATCATGGTTCTGATGTCCTAGAGGATGGCTGACAGAAAGATGGATGAATCTTTTGATGGTTTGATGGCTAATTCTATCAAGGATGTAGTCACCGTCCTCAAAATGCAATTAAAAATTCCAGCTAAAATTACTTACTGTGTCTTTAAAAATGTTCTGGCCCCTTAGTGATCTCATACCAGTCTGCAGTCATTTCAGAGCCACATTGCTTATCACTTAGACCTCAATTCTTGCTTTGGAAATGGATATTTTCAAAGGATATTGGCAATTTGCTCCAATTTTAGGTTCTGCACTTTGTAGCATCATCATTAATTGATCTGTTATGACTGACGCATGAAAATGTTTATGCCATTACATACTAACATTTTGATAACTAGATTTCCTATATATATATATATATATATATATATATATATATATATATATATATATATATATATGAGGCTGCTCTCAAACTCTCAGATCAAACAACATGTGTTGTATGTTGTTAATTAAGAGAAGTACTTCATGCCAAAATCCACAAAAATTAAAAACCGTGGCACTCCCATCCCAGGAGAGTTTCTGAGAAATACCTGGAGATCATTTTCTATAACCATTTGTGTCAAATTTCCAGCTCATGTACTTACTTCTTAATTTAAATACTAATAACCATATGTCAGGTTGTAGTTTTGCTAAACTCCAATCAAAAATCACGCTCCTGTAAAATTAACAGATTTGCAATGAGCCTCAGTTCACGATGGTGAACCACAGTTAGACTCGTGTGCCTGGTAGGCCATGTGGGATTCAGGCTGGGGGTTATATTCATCTTTGCCAGACTTTGGTGTTTATATTTTTAGTATTAATAATATAAACTTTATCCATCTGAGACAGGAATTAAAGCTTAGAGCCGGCAGAAAAATAAATTAACACATTTAACATTTAACATATGACTCTTGACTCATGTCTGGATCCCATCTTTATATTTAGTGACATGGACACTAAACAGCTTTTCAGTTTCAACTAATAGCACAGTGCGGACAAACAGGACTTGTAGACTTGAGTGAGGTCATATTTAATTGCTGTTGAAAGAGACTTCATATATCACCTTTCAGGCATGTACTGCTGATTAGAAGAGTTTTAATTGAGACAGACACAAGTAAATTTTGCCCAAAGCTTCTTAAATCCCTTATCCCTCAGTAATAAAAGGAAATTTGATTTAAATGATGAGAGAAAAAATATAATGGAGGCTTTACAAATATACTGAAAGAGGTTGAAAGGGATTATTATCCTTGTTTGAGATGAAACTTCACTGATCCCCATGGGGAATTTGGAATCTGGCAGCAGCAAAAGTAATAGCATTTATCAGGAAACAGAACCGATTTAGGCACACAAATACAATACAAACAGGTGTGGGGGCCTATATACTGTTATGTTAAGAAAACTGCAGTGGTGGACGACATGAGGAAGGAGTATGATTATTACCACGTATGATTACATTTTAATACAATTACATAAATGTTAAATTAGAGTTTTGGATACAAATGGATACTAGATTCATAAAATGGGAACTTACTTAAAATGGGAATAAAAATACAACGACTTACAGAATGTATTCATTTGAATTTCTTTAATTTCGAGGTATCTCCAACCTAGACAACAAACTGTTTCACTTTTGTAAGCGTAGCTGTACATTAAAGTTCTTCTGAAAAGTTATACTTTAATGATTCATACACACCCACCCACAGACACACACACATATGGATGTACTGTATGTACAAAGCAGCTTAATAAGTGCATAAAACATGTATCATCATGTATTCTGAGAGAAACAAAACACCACAAATAGAGAAAATAGAGATTTAAGAAAACATTAAGAATGTGGTTTACAACATTCAAATTCAGATCGATGAGTCTGCAAAAAGCCACATTATATGAATGAACAAAAAGCCTCACAGCATGTATAGTTTAAAACTAAACTCCTTATTCACTTCCACAAACGCTGATAGAATATACTCCACAGGTTGTGCTGTGCCAACTGTCGCCTTCACAACAACTCTAGCATACAGATATCAAATATTTATTTATTTATTCATGTATTTATTTATGTGACCCTTTCTTCCAAGTAATTGTATTGTCTTGAATCTATTTTTATATGCTAATACAGATTGTGTGTGCTACTGGACGCCTCAATTTCCCCCAAAGGGGATGAATAAAGTATCTATCTGTCTATCTATCTATCTATCTATCTATCTATCTATCTATCTATCTATCTATCTATCTATCTATCTATCTATCTATCTATCTATCTATCTATCTATCTATCTATCTATCTATCTATCTATCTATCTATCTATCTATCTATAATATAATTTATGATGTCTTTTATGCAGAAATATGTCCAGAGGAAAAAGTGCATAAGTAAATGATTTTAAATATATTTATTCATCCAGAGCCTGTGGATGCAGAGAACAATCTAGGATATTTGGTAATCTCAGGTCAGTACAGACGGTCTGCTTCCTTCCCAGTTTGCAGAGAGACTAAAGGGCCATTTAGAAATGAAGGAGTCTGTTAGTGGGTGGAAAGGATGAGCAACAAGAGACCTTCATGCTGCACCTTGGGGTGCTGAAGCAGATGCAGAATATCACCATAGAGGGGGTGGGAAATGTTATTGAGGATGGTATTTGGTTTAGTGTTTGTCTGCAGCCTCAGGGTTATCCAGGTTCAGACAACAGAAACTTTTTTTTTTTACCCATAAGTTTGGTAGAGATCCTGCCTGCACCCTGTTCTGTTTTCTCCCCTGCAAACCACTGCAAAAAAAACCCCAAAAAACAAAAACAGTGTGCTGGCCACCACTGATAGAAGTGATAGTTTTGAAGAACAGTATCCTGCCACCTCTGGTACAATATGTTTTATTAGTCCTGTCCAGCCTGTTGTTGATATGCACCCTCAGGTACTTGTAGTATGGCACCCATGTCCACCTCCTCACCGTGTATTTTGACAGGTGTCACTGACTTCCCGCTCAGTAATAAGCAGTAAAGCCACTGTAAATGACAACCTTCATTCCATGAGGACAAATTCTCTCTTGATGAGGGGCCACTTCAAAGGTGACAACTGCCCGAGAGAATGAGTTGTCACTATTATTTGAGGAACATAAAAGTGACAGCCCATATGTGGTGGCTGTTTCAGTTGCCATCTCAGCCCAAATGAACACTTGCAGCACACACTTGGCTGTGGATTTCTAAATTGTTTTCCACCACCACCACATAGCAAAACACCAAATATAATAATAGCTTGTGGAAGACTGGTGTTACATCTTCCAGGCAGAGTTCCAGACAGTTGTCGAATTCAGAGCAAGCTGCATTAAAACTGCTCCGGTGGTTGGTAAAAGCTTGGCTGAATTGGTAATGTTATTTTTAATATTAATATTGCTTCTATATTTGATCTCATACAATATACAAAACAATTATTAAAAGCAACTCTAAATTGTTCATTTATATATATTTTTTACACTGGCAGCAGCAAGCACAAAATAAGATGAAACAAAATGAAACCTTTAAACTAAAGCTTTAGCTTTCTGAAACATAAAATGTATAACAATTTTAGCTTTGCTATCAAGTGGGGGGTTGTGAGGGTGCTGGTGTCGGTCAGATGGTTGGTCGGTTTAGCCTAAACCACTTTGGTGCAGTTTGGTAAAAGCAGTTGCCAAAGACTTCTGGGTGTTTTCACGCTTGCTTGTTTGGATTAGAATGAAACAAACTCTGGTGCGACTGCTTGAATTGTGCGGTTTGTTTGAACAGAAAGGGCTGCCAGCTGAACTCTGGTGAAGATTGTGTAGCACTGATGACGCAGGATGACTCTTGGTGTTCAGTTAAGGCGGTGTGAATCCTGAACAGATTAGGATTCTGTTTAGGATTCAACAGAATGCAACAGCGAACTGAACCGTGAAGCAGTCCTCACTTTGCTTTCCAACTTAATCCTGCAATAATTGATTCATTTGGCTACTTGGGGGCAACAAGCTGTAAACTCAACATTGACATTTTAACATCTTCTGCAGAAAGTTTTAGCTAACTGTTGCCTATTTACAAATCCAGCAGATACACAATAACATTCTTGTGGAGCTATGCTTCAGGTGAAGACAAATGTACATGTAATTTTCACTCTCCTTTTGGCTCTGTTTTGGTCTACAACTCCTGAGGGAGATATCTGGCTCTTTTAGCTGCAAAATGATCCACTATGTTCACCAGCTAATCGCCAACTTTGTCTGTCTGCTATTTAGTGCTTTAGGGCAGGTAGTGCGCAGTGGGTTTTTTTAGACATTTTTCACAGAAAACAGCTGCCTGCTGCGGCTGGAAATGACGCTGATGAGAGCTGTGAGAGTCAACCAAAACAGTAAAGTTGTTAAAAGAGGCTATAAAACTCTTCAGGGCTGAGGGTAACTACACAGTAGGATAGTAATTATCTTTGGGTTCGTCTCTACGAGCAACTTCTTTCACATTACACATAATCATCTGACCCATTGTTAATATAAACATATTGATTAGGGGAGCTTTAATTTGTAGATACTGCCACCACGTTTAGTTAACAAAAACGACATAATTGATAGCAGCTTTGTTGATTTAAATTTCTTTTAAATGGGGTAATTTCCTTTTGCAGGTTTATAACCATTCAGATTATATATTGTAAATTCTAACATATGTTTAGCTAATTCCATCTTTTGATTACAAACCATTTGTTTTATCTATCATCAAGAATTTAATCAATAACGTG
This sequence comes from Macquaria australasica, assembly GCA_005408345.1. Classification (NCBI taxonomy): domain Eukaryota; kingdom Metazoa; phylum Chordata; class Actinopteri; order Centrarchiformes; family Percichthyidae; genus Macquaria; species Macquaria australasica. The sequence continues at coordinate 1,167,275 of SEMN01000067.1, read as the reverse complement.
TTCCAACATGGACATATTTTTGAAATAGTTTTATGTTAAAATAATGTAAAATGAATAGGGTTAAAGTCAAAATGCAAATACTGTTTACATACATACTGCATACATTAATATTCATTTTAGTAGCAGAATCAGTCATAAGAGCAAGTACCTGTTTCCATAGTTTCTATTGATTCCTTCAGCTGTTTATTGGTGGCAGGATTGATTTCAAAATGTTGTTAAATTGAATCCATATGTACAATACTGTACATTACAGGCATGAGAGTAGAGTCCCTCTGCACTGAATTCAGAAGTGGTACCTTAGAACAAGCATTGTGGTAAGCTACGGAGTAACATGAAAAGACAACTTGTTAAGTACAGCAGTACATGAACAACGGGGAGCGCTGATCGCTTGTGTAATGAGCGATGACCAACAAGAGTTTATGAATAAAACACAGTGGTGTGTGTGGAAGTTATAACACAATATGAGAGTACAGCACACTGCATATGCTGCTACATACAGATTACGTTTCCATATTGCAGAGCTGAATTATCTGTTATCTAATATTACTTAATTCTTGTAGAAGAATCCTCATTTATTCATTTAATTTTACATACCAAGATCAAAATGACAAGGCAACTGCAAAAACAGCCTTGTTTTGAAAACAAATGTTATGACAGACAGTTTTTTTTCTCAGTTATCCAGATCTGTGCTTTAATATCTTTGATAGAGTCATATTATACAGATGATGATCACCCCAACTTACCAAAACCAAACATAGTAGCTTTAACCTGTAATTGACATCATTAAAGTCTGAAAAAATGGTCAAGATAGTAGTGATTTCAAAAACACCAAAGCCGATATTATTAGAACAAGAGTACATTTTAGGTTCATATCAGAATGATGCTTATGTTGGTTAAAAATCACTGGCTCCTTCCTACTATGCAAAGAGATGCAAATTAGCAGCTTGAGGCTTTAAATGCTGATGGCATCACAGGTTTGGGCCTCAGATCTCTGGTTTCTGGATTTGGGAAACATCCAGACTTACAAATACAGAATGAACTGTAACAGAAAAAGGCAATAAAAACCAATGATTTCTCTACTGACTCATTCAGAGAATAAACATTTTGTTGTTGTCTATTAGTTTGCTGATTCAAGTTAACTCTACTGTGGTATTCATTTCTGTCTGTTTAGATTAATGTCATTATGACACTGTCAAGTTGAAATTAAACTATCTACTGAACTGTTGTTTTCGTGATTCATTCAAAATGCGTTATCATTAACTAGCTTGTGAAAAGTCCCAAATATTTAAACCTCTGCAGGTTGTGCACACCATGCCACATGAGGGGTCGATGAGGTCATAAGGGTAATTGATTTAAGGTTAATTAATTTAGTTTAGGTCATTAATTCATTCACTTAATCCATGTGACTATAATAGCTCTCACTTGACTGCCATGTGACGTTAACAACCACCACCAAGCAGTGGTGGAAGAAGCATTCAGATCAATACAGCAATGTTAAACTTCATTACAAGTAAAAGTCCTGCATTCATTGTTTTACATAGGTAAAAGTACAGAAGTATTAACAGGACTTATGTAACAGGACAGTACTTATGTATCAAAAGTAAAAGTACTCATTATGCAGCAGAACAGTATCTGACAGTGTTTCATGATTATATATTATGTTATTGGGGTATTATTACTGATAAATATGGTTGTGCAATATGATTATGATATTGACCATGGGAAGAATTTGTCAGCCGTCAGTGATTTTGCCGTACTGTTTATATGCTAATAATATGTCTGGTTGTATTAGACCCCTGCAAGCAATACAGCAAATTCTTCAGAAGGACTGCTTCATGGCAATGCAATATTAGATTTACAGGATTTCTTTGCATTGATGTGATGAAGTACCTTGATCGATTATGTATCTAATTCACTGGGTTAGCCAGTGAAACTGACACTCTGATCTGGTTATTTCATTTATATATGGGTTTTCAATGTAAACTCAATTGAAAGATTTGCAACATCATGATGCACAGTATATCAATACCATGATATAAAATTATAGTGACAGAAGATTGTATCTATATCTCCCTCCCCAACTGTAGCTAGTTAATGCTGTAGCTAGTCAAGGTGAGGCTAATTGCATTGTTATATACTGTTGGATGGTTTAATATATAAATACAGCTATATTTAATAAACTGATCATATGTGTTAAATGTCAAATCCTTACCTACAAAGTAACTAGTAACTACAGCTGTCAAGTAAATGTAGTGGAGTAAAAAGTACAGTATTTGCCTCTGAAATGTAGTGGAGTAGAAGTATAAAGTAACATAAAATGGAAATACTCAATTAAAGTACAAGTATTTCATGATTGTACTTAAAGTACAGAACTTAGGTAAATGTACTTAGTTACATTTCATCATTGTCACCATGTGACATCATGGTGTAAATGACCCACAGAGGTTTAAGTACCTGAGACTCCCCACCAGCCAGTATTAGTCTCTAATGAAGCATCTTGGATGAGTAGTGAAATATCTTTAATTTTACAATAGACCAGTGGATAGTTTATTTTCAACTTGACAGTATTTCAATCCATCATCTCAAAATTGCTTGTTTGGAAGAACGCTAACAATGCATATAATTTTTTGGATGAAATGAAACACTAATCTCCTGCTAAATGTACAACAAATGACTTTTACCCAGAAAAGTCATTTTTAACTGTGACATTTCAGTCTTTGAATTCCTCTACATGCATAATCCTTAACCCCCCCCCCCCCCCCCCACATACTGAGTTTCAGTTGCTCCCCTCAGGGCCACGCTACAGAGTACCCCTGGCAAACAAAAAGATCAACAAGGGATCTTTTGTTCCTAGTGCAATAAGTTCCATGAACAAACTGCACTAATCTGCACTCCTCTGCGTCATGTATGTATGCTGTACACTCTGTGTATGCTGTATTAATTGTCGTACAATTGTTGTGATGTGATGAGATTTAGACTATTCTATTCTATAGTTGTATTATAGCGTTGTATTCTATTCTTAAGCACATCTTAATGAGATGTACTAATCATGTGAAATAGAGGTAAAGTTAGGGAGAATACTAAACTACAAAGTTCCCATCACCCTTGTTTAAAACCCAGTCACAGTACAAACACAACTCCTATACAGCCATAATCTACTTGTTGAAAATCTACAGCAACATCCTTCTTATTCAGTAACTAAGATGATTGACATCCCTTTCCATGGCTCCTGACAACATAAAAGCCAGCCTGCCAGTAAATCGGCCAACACTACTAATTCCTTGAAAAAAACCCACAACAAACGTCCCCCCACATTGCCCTTCTAAATGCCCGCCGTCCATCCCCCAGGATTTAAGCAACCCTAATAACAAGCAAACCAAGGCCATGAGCCCCGCGATTATTCCATCCCTTAATTAGAATTCTCATTATTTACAGAGTGAAGGGAAAGACTCTGCAGTCACATTCACATCAAAGGCGTCATCCGAAGGCAAAGATGATAATTAGATAGTCTAATCTGTTCTCTGAAGTGTCTGTTCCAAATCAACATTTCTGGAGTGTTTGTTTTCCTTTTCCCCTCTGCCTTTACTTTGCTAAGAGACTGATCAATTAAAAAAGATTCAATGGTGACTCATTTCCATTCTGCCATATGCAGCTCTTTTTCTTTGCTCCGTTATAGCTGACGAATGTGATTTCTATGTATTTCTCTCAAATTTGTTTTCAGGAAAGAGGCCTGGGAATAAATGAACTTCAGATGATTTTGTAAAAATTGTTAAAGAGTGTTTCAGGTAAACACATGCATAAAAGTTGTCCTTAAATTTGTGTCTTTGCTGCAGTGTATCATCCCTCACCAGTATCAACAGATGGCACTGTTTCCCTGCTAAGTGAAACACCACTCTCTCTCTCTCTCTTCCTTTTTTTGTCCGTGTCTCTGACTCTTTGTCTGTCTCATTCCCTTTTCCCATTTACTTAAGCAGAATAAGGGCACCAGAGAATCATTAAGTGTAACCGCTACCTGAGATTAGTGAGAGGGGCTCCAATGAAGTGTCACTAATATGAGGATTACAACAGCAAAGCCACCTGAAGTCCTCCTGGATCTGTTTCTAAACATGAGACACAGAATGTGGTGGTGAGAGACGTGGCAAAAACAACATTTACAACACTTTTATCAATTGGAGAGATAACATTTGTTTCCTGTTTGTTTCTGTATATTCTAGCACCATATTAACTGCACCCAACGTCAAAACTTCATATACTGAAATCAAAATATAGCAAAAACTCAAAGTAATAACCTTTCCGTGATATAATAAAGATACTGAGAGTATAACATTATAACTTTCTGAATCTAATTCAATAGATTATTACAATTTGCTGTAGTATTTCATTTGGTGACTATTTTTTATGAAAAATGTAATAACTTGACACATTTTAGCTACAAATGAAGTCTTATGTTTACGTCCATTTTAAGTATTTCACAGATAATTTCTTGATAAGTATTTCAACTGTGTATGTGAAAGCAAGACTTGCAAAATTCTATTTATGATTATCTATTTATTTATTTTTTACTTTTTTTTGTCTGTGCTGTTGTATCCTTGCACTGTAAAGCACTTTGGGCTGCATGATTGTATGAAAGGTGCTATATAAATAAAGTTGCTTAAAGTTGTTTTTCTGTGCAATGAGGGATTATTACTGACATTTTGGGTACGCTCACTTTCAGTTTTACCTCTAAATAAAATAAAATAATAAATAAATAAATAAATAAATAATCTGCCTTAACAGTGGGCTTGTTCACAACCTGTCTGATTATCTGACTGCTCATTTCTTGCCCCATCAAACTTGTTGTAGTAAAGTTGCCATTTTCCCAGATCTCAACAATCATTTTGGTAAATACAGTGTTATCAAAAGGGATGGCAAAACTATGAAAATAAGTTGTGATAAAGAAGAATGACCCTTTTAAAGAAAATAAGTGCTTCTACAGTGTGCATCTAGGGTACTACGCTGTTCTTGAAGGCACAGGTTGAACTATTTTTCGTCTTCATCAACTCTTCTATTCATGATTCAGCTTGTCCTAGAGATCTGTTACCTGTTTAGTATGTGTTCATGGACATCTATCATTACCCAGAAATCTCACTGAATCAATCAGTGACAGTACTCTGCTGAGCACTGGGAAAATAAAAAGCAGTGAAAAGAAACAAGTGTTGGAACTAAAACTGAGTTCTTATTCTTAAATCATGAGCTCTTGTCCTTGCTGTGCTTCGAGACAGAATGCTTTAGTGAGATGATCAATAAGTGTAGGCTGCATCACTTGGAGAGCACTAGAAAGAGAGAGACAGAGACTTGGAGATCTTCAAAAAAACTAACCCGAAAACAATGTTTTATTTGCAAAGTATATTAAAAGAGAATTTTTGATGGCTGCACTCACACAACATGCTACTGAGAGTCTGGATCATTAGTTACCACAGTCCACATAACAGAGTATCGAGGGCTGAGAATTGCTTTCAAGTAAATAAAGCTCTTCAGGCCCAAGATTTCATCAAAACAGAGAAATATTTCTGAATAATGATGCTGACTATGGATTGCGAATTGTCTTGTTTTTATTTTTTAGATCATTGTTGCTGTCATTAGAAGGAACACAGAGGAGAGAGACAGGACAGAGAAGGAAAATGCCATTTCACCATGGCTAGATTTTAAACCAGGATGTTCCAAGCTACCGGCGCACTCTTCTGCTGAGGAAACATCCTGCTGTGAGATTTATACTGTTTGTCTTGAGGTCAGATTTTAGGTGTATAACTCAGAGTATACATAAGATATAAAAAACATCTCATTAGCTCAATGTTGAGATTTATTTATGGTGTTGAACATTACTGGGAGAAATATTGCAGGATAGGCCTGCTGTAAGTGAAGTCCTGTAAAGTTACCTCACACTGAGAACGTCCAGTTTACAGGTACCTCAGCAGGGATGAGAGACCTATACTGTACAGTACATTTTTTTCCATTTGCCTGCACAGGTGCCATTGCCCAGATAGAATTTAGGACTGCCTACTCTCTTGCCCTTTCAATACCGTATTTGCCGTCTTTCCTTGGGTAGAAAGTGTTCAAAGTGCTCATTGATTGGTTCTATCAAAGGGAATTCCACACATCAGGGAACATAAATAATGGAAAGGTGTGCAACGAATGGCTGGAAGGAATGTGAACTTTTCCCTGTGTCCAATTAATGTTTTAGCTGACTTCAGCTAGGGGCAGGTTCACACAATCAAGATAACAAGGTGTTCAACTGAAAAGGGACAGCTGCGTCGCACAGAGGGAAGCAGTCACAGTAATAATAGGCAATAGTTATATATGGATCTACTTCAGTGTATGGCCGTGGAGCTGAACAATCAATAAGATGAAAGATTTCTATGAATGGGCATTTATTAGACTTTGTACAGTAAATTCAATTGTCAACAGGGGTATAAAAGCAATAAGGTGTAGAGATGAATTTTTCAGTGTATGTTTTAATATAATTTATGAAATGGATCATCAGATTACTTGCAAAAATGGCCAAAATGTAACTATTAAAATTAGCTTTTACTCTGGTCCACTGTAGAAAATAGAACACTATACCTCATTACAACCACAGCTGTGAACATGAACAGCAATAAGGCACATTTGCATAAAATGCATAATTTACATAAGCCATTGTACTAGCTATTTACTTGAAGTCACATACTGTGCAATCTAAATCTAACCTACGTTTGTTCGCATACCCACGTTTGGTGTGTTTTGTTTATTCTAAATTGCAGGCACATTAGAAAGGCTACGACAACATAATACACCAGTGCCATTATACAAACTCTAATTGGGCAGTATAAGACTCTCAGCAGTTGGGCTACTTTAGAGATGCATCATACTCATAAAACAAAAATTACACACAAAGTAGGGAAAGTAAAAACAGAACAAAAACTGTTCTCTTCAGCTCATGTTGTTTCACATTCAAACAGTTACATCCATATCTCTTGAGTGCACTCTTTTACCACTACATCAGTTTTGATAATATTATAATGAAGATTTTAAATATTAAAGGAAAATGACAGTTAATTACAAGCTGGGTATTATTTTCACAGCTCTGGCGGTTGTTTCTTATCAGTTATAACATTGTATTCACCAAGTTCGTTGTTGAGATCTAGGAACGTGGCAAACTCACTAGAAATAGGTCAATCAGGGCAATAAACATGAGCGGTTAAATGATCATACAAGTTGTAAACAACACAGTTTTGCCAGAGTAGCAACCTCTACAACCTTCAATTAGCACCAAACTGTGCCTGAAAACTGTGCGAGTGCCCACAACTACGGCAAGTACGATAGGTCAAAGTTGAACCAGGAAGGGTTGTAATTTAACAGTTTGCCTTCCTTTTCTTTCCCAAACAAATTTTCCAAACCTGTCGGCTGGTTTACAATCTGTTTGATTGTTTGACTGCACGTGTTTGTCACCACATTAGACCCATTTCTTAGCAACGCTGCTGCCTTCCAAGATTTTAGCAATTACTTTGGTGAGCACAGTGTTATCATAGTTGATAGAACTGATGGCCGGAGCAATGGAAATAAAACCTAAGTTGTAGGGAGCCATAGTTTTCATTTAAAAGGTTTTTTCAATAAAATGACCCACATGATTTCTCTAGCGGAGATCTAAACAATGGTAACACACAACCATCTCCATTTCTTGAGCATTCAAGAGAGTTTATTGCACTTTCTAATGGTTTTGAGCACTGTCCTTCCTCTTTACATTCCCACAAACCTACAATAACTGACTTGATACACGTACATGCACTCATACACTTCATACATATAAAATGTTCTCATGTTCGCTTGCCTGTATTGGTACATCACAATGTCAAGTCCAGTAAATTCTACAAATCCTTACTTGTGCATGGAAATAGCCATCTGTTTTTATTTTTTTATTTTTTTGCAAACACAAGCTTTATAAATTAGGTCTCAAGAGACATCAACGTTGTTCAGACGAGGAAAGACATACATGCACATGCAAATATGCAGTATGCAGATGGATTGCACATGTAAGAAGATTAATCATTGATGACACAATCTGAGCATGTATTTTCCTTCACGTTTGTATGGATCTGTATTTGGGCAAACTCCTTGGGCAAACCTTCGTGAATCAATATGTAATTGCTTATTGCTGCTAACAGGAAAAACAAACTCAGTGCTCAGATGAATAGATGAAAGTTAAGGTTGAAACTTTCTGCTTGAGTGTGATGATGTGTCTGTCACGTTTTCTCCTATGCTGCACAAGCAACGACACCCTCAGTTTGAGGATTAAAAGTTTGCAGAAGTAAACAAGTCAATGAGCTGAATTAACCAGAGCTCTGGAACACATCGTCAAATTTCACATACTTTAAACAAAAAGCAAAACAAAAGAAAAAGGAGAAAAAAAATAAGTTTGACTGGTTCCAGCAGAAGAAATTCTGGTTCCAGCACTGTCACCACATTTACTGAACTTCCACAGTGTTGTCAAGGAAACCAAATGACTTTAGCTTATAATCCTCAAGCTAGTGTGCCCCAGTGGTTCAAACCAAGTCAGTCTTTAGCAGCATGCATGCACATGAGACAGAAGTGAGGTTAAGGCTGCAGAAACAACAAGTAGTATGATCACATAATTGTTGATGCTGCCCTTCCGATTTATCACATGTATTCATCTTTGACAAGCAGGAATTGGTAGTAATTTATGGGGTATTACATACAGAAACTAAAAAAAGGTGAATTCCACCATTATTTTTTTTCCTGCTGCCACCACTTCTACTGCTGCCATAAACCGACAACAGTAAAAAAGAGGCCGGCAGTTGTCACTTCTTTAAGCGTGTCTGTGTAACGAGGTACAGATCAATGTTCTCGTCAAATGGGCGCCACAATCTTATAAAAGTCTTACTGCCTCTCCCTCTTTCATCCCTCTGTAGGCCACACACATGGACATGCTGTCAACACAGTTTGAGTGGTTGCGATATTTACTGCTGGAAATGTCAGTCTGAGAACACCTCTAGATGCAGCTATCCCTCTGACTGAATTTATAGTTGTGGTTGTGAAGACAAAGTAATTCCCTGTCTTAAGATTATCTTATAGCTCTATTGCCATCATTCTGCGTTTGAAGGAGACTTAAGTATTGTTGGAATGGTGCAACAAATGTGGAAATGAATTCCCTGTGAGTAGTGCTTCTCCGTCTACAGTATCCATTTTCAATCAAACAAGGAGGAGATGCTTAGCTTAGAAGTCAATGTTTGACACATTTATCATATGACAAAGTGAAACAAAGTGTGATCGCTGTAATCAGATTGTATCTCACTCACTTAGTGCACCTACATCATATCATATTCTTCAGACGTTCTTCTGCATTTTATGGATATTGCCAGTGGATAGCCAACCTAATGTGTACTGCCTCTAAAGCTATGATGCTTTACAAAGCTACATCGAGAATTTATGTTTGAATGTTCTGTAGAAGTGTTACAAATCTTTGCTTTCCCATCTGTGACAGCTTAAGGGGCACAATCATTATCTAAGACATTGCCTTTAACTGACAAAGAATCTGTAGCTGCCCTCCTTATAATGGAAATCAGTTTTAGGAATGGGGATGATGGTGGGGTGCTGCCTGATGGAAAATAAATAAATAAATTCCAAGTTCATCATGCAAATTCATCCTCCCAACCGTGGCACATTCTTCAAACAGACACCTCCTCTGGAGAGAGGGAGACAGTCTGATAAAGAGACAAATGAGCTAGTGATCTCCATACCAGGCTCTTTCCTTGTGTGCTCTGTTCTCCTTATGTGTGTGTGTGTGTGTGTGTGTGTGTGTAGGTGTGTGTGTGTGTGTGTGTGTGTGTGTGTGTGTGTGTGAGAGTGAGCGAGTGACAGAGGGGTGGTGTGGGGATGGCAGGGTGGGGGCTTCAATGACCTTTGCAATGATGACAAGCATGTCCAGGAACAAGACTGTGCATGTGGGCTTTATTTATCCCAAGTGATTACTGATCACTGCTGTACCAGAAGGTGAGCTCATAAATACTGTAGTTGTACCTCTTCAAGAAATCCTGCATCTTTCCTGTGTTACTGCAGCAGGAACCATAATTATATAATTACACAATAATTATACATAATTATATGATGGTATACTGCTCAATAGAACAGATTCTGTTGTTGTGACACACACCTCGTGCCTGTGCTGTCTGAAATCCGACAAATCAACAACAATAGGTACCTAGCTATTAGGGCTGCAAGACAGATTATTTTGATTAGATTAATTGATTAGTCGTTAAATGTTTTGTCCACTCAACAGACCAAACTCCATAAATAAAACTGAAAAGAGTCATTTGAAAGGCAGGAATTAGCAAATGTGTATCATGAAGACTCTTCCAGTGTGGAGCTTCAGTACAGTACCACTTGTAGTGCCACAAGCAAGTGTGCAATTGCTCACTGAACACCAACAATCCTATGTCTAACATGTTTCCTCCTCTCCTCTCCTCTCAGCAGATAATGTATTCAGATATTCCAACAAGGTGATAACAAAATTGCCTGACATTTCCAGATTTATTGCTGTATTTTCTTATTATCGCCAAAGAAATATACAGAGATTCTGTCCCATAAATCATAGTGAGAGAGCAATGCAGACACTATTGTGTTTAGCCCATTGCAACCATTTTTGGATTAGAAATAAATTGCTGGCTCATTTTCACAAATGGAAACGAAACACCACTGGTGGGGCCACAGCGTGACTTTCTCAAGAAAGTGTTTATCAATGGATGGATTTCCTGAGTGTTGCTGCTACATGAGGATCAATTCCGATTAGTTCTTACTGGTTTTGACAATGTACTTAGATGCTTCTGCATTTTGTAATATTTGTTTCCTCTCTTCTCTCTCTCTGCATTTGCCGAAGTGCCTCGCGCTAGCGTTAGATTAGAATACACACATTTCTACAGAAAATACACTTTAATGCAATATAAAAGAGGAGGATTTATGTATACGTGTCATGACAACGGATGACATACATTTGTGATTTATGGGCCAGCCTCACAATAAACATTTCCATGGCCATACAGTCGATGCTCTGCCAGGGACTCCCTTCTTTCTTTCTCTCTTCTTCCTAGTATACATAATAATACATTATGCACAATACCAAATTTTATATGAACATGTTTAAATAAATATTACTCAATATTTATTTTATATTATTTTGCAAATAATACATTTGCTGGTTTTATGATGTAGTTGGGCAACCTGGGATGTTGTGACACAGAGTTATTTTACACAGAATGATGATGATAACATTGCTCAAGCAGAGACCTTACACACTGTACACAAGGTGTCATTTTTTGGTGTTAGAAAACAGATTTAGACTCGATTGGGCTGTGACCTTTCCCACCACTGTGGAGGGCAAAGGATCCGACACAGACTTTTTTAATATTTATGGGCTTTTTGATGCCACACAAGGTCAAAGCAGATGCTCTTCCTACACTTCCTAGATAGTTCTACCCTTTGAATCTGAGAAGATGTTTTCCTGTTTAGAAATCACTTTTTCATGCTCAAAGTCAGCACATCACTGGAAAAAAGGATTTTAGGCAGTTAACTTTCATCTCGGGGACAAGAATGTTGGCCCTAACTTTAGGATTTGCCTGCCTGGTTGCTCTGCTATCCACAGCTTACATCTTATATTACCATTTCTGCAAGGTTAGAAGCGTTTGTGCTCTTTTATTTATTTAGACCAGGGGCTTGGTGATATGGGCCTACTGATGAACAGATCAGTTCAACACTGGTGTAAATTCTCTGACTCTTTTAATTATTTAAAATGTTTATTTAAAATGTACAAGACACTGAGCACATGCAGGTGTCAAAATATGTCCATGCATTATTCTTCTAATTCATACTGAGAATAAAAGTTATACTTCCTTTGTTTTCCTCTTTGCTGTGAGAACTATAAAACCTAATAGTCCTCAAAGTAAAGCTTTATAGCTACACATCAGATTAAAGCTATCCTATGTCTGCATCACAGTTATAGACAGATGCTAAACAATGAATTATTCTGGTTATTTGATACTAAACCTATACTGCACATTATCATAAACACTCCAGTTATTGCTTTATAAGACATAAACAACTATTGTTACAACTCTTTGAGGAAGATGAGCCTAAAATGACTTTGTAAATGAGGAACAGATGACGGCACACGTGTGAATTCATTTTCACACTGCCAACATTAAGTATTCTAGTATATAACATTTAAAACCATCTAACAAATTACACGAGGAAAAAGAAAAAGGGAAATGGTGTTGCTCACAGACTCACAAATGCATCACACACAGAGCAGTAAAACTATAAAAATGAATTTGGTCTCATCATTTGGAGAGCCACAGCAGGACCAGGAACTCAGAGCTTGGTGTGTATGTAACGGGCACAGACTGTATATAAAGACGGACGACACGTCTCCACTTCCTCCCACTGTGCAAAAATGAAGCCAAAATGTCCCAGATACAGGCGCTGCCATCTTGCGCTGGTGACGTCTCAGCACAGTAGTGGTATCGAGGTCCGGCTCATACACCCACTCGAACCAGTCGCGAGTACCATTTTTGGGAAAATTTGATTTGATGATCTGTTGTGTATGTTTGGCCCATGTCCCATCCGCTACCATGGAGGAGGCGGGGTTTATGACCTATACTGCAGCCAGCCAGCAGGAGGCGATCGAGATGTTTCGGCTTCACTTTTGGGGAGCTGTCATGTCGTCCATCTTTATATACAGTCTATGGTTACGGGGGTCAATCTACTCTTGACTATCCATATACAGTTTATAACACCCCCGTTAAATCTCTTTATATCGCTGATAGTGGTAACAGCCAACAGCCTCTGCGTTGTGTTGGACTAACAGCTGTTCTGACAGTTAGCTATAGTTGACTCCAACGAAGAGGCACAAATAGCTCCGATGTCAATTCAATGATGATTTGTTTATTGCTTACTAACACTTCGGGATCTGGGGGATACAAGCCTGGTCTCAGTAAAACTACTCAGTATAAAAGAAAATCATAATCAAAGGAAACTTACAATACTAATGACTGATTTCTGTAGCCAAGCCAATGGTCTAACCTTGACAAGGATCGAAGACTTCTTTTACAAATTACACAAAGGCACTACCGATACAGATAGATCAATACACATAGATAATCACTCTGGATGTCAATATAGTTACTGTCTCTCTCAGGTAGGCTAAGGCTATACATTAATATTTACAGGTTCTCATTAAACAGTCAAACACTCACCTAGGGGATACAAGCCCGGTCTGACTTGTTCCTCCGGGGGATGGGCTTTATAGCTGCATCGTTACCTCGGATACTGTGTAGCCTAGTATTAAATATGAAATATTACCATATGAAATATTACCATATTCATATTACATGAAAACGTTAACACAAATATGTACACCTTACAACTATCAAATAAAGGTAAAATAACTGACAAAATTAAATTCTATATGTAAGAATTTTGCTATTAGGCATAGTAACCGTTTAAAGCTCAAATTATGGATTTAATGTAACATGCAAGAGGCATATGTTACATGTAGACACAATAATATTACAAATAAATAAACACAATAAAGATATACAGTAATGTTACACATAAAATAAACATTTCCAGGTTGTCAAAAATAGGGCTTACTCATACAGCCACAGTACCTACTGAGCCAAGATATTACCTACAGGAGCACTTGAATGAGTCCCTCAGTAAACATAAACCAGTAAATTTCATTTTCCTTCATTTCCTTAGCTTAAATGTATTCTGTCAAATAATGCTATGGCTCAGGGAGTGTAGTAGATAGCCTGCCTTATGCTGAATAAATTCATGGCAACATAGCCAAGGGAACAGTTATAAAAATGTATTTAATCTCAGATAATTACAGATTTTTGTCCACTTTCCACAGTATGCAGAGTAAAATTAGAGCCTAGTTGGTCTTCCTATCTCATTTCATTCTATTCCACACCTTCTAGGGCCATGACACTAAATGACAATACAAATTTGAAAAACATGTGATTGATTTAGATGTTGCTGGTAGTACCTATGTTTTCGCTAGAGCTAAAAATACAGACTTTGTCAAGACACATTTTTAGACGATCAGTCGATCAATAGAAAAAATAATCAGCAACTCTTTTGATAATCGATTAATCATTTTTCAAGCAAAAATACTGAAACAATGCCAAATATTCTCTGATTCCAGCCTCTCAAATGAGAGGATTTCCTGCTTTTCTTTGTCATATATCATTGTGAACTAAATATTTTGGGGTATTTGGACCTGGAAAAGAAAACAAGACATTCGAAGACGTCACTTTCGGCTCTGATAAGTTGTGATGGGCATTTTTTGACAATGTTTTGACATTTCATAGAATAAAAGATTAATCGAAAAAATAATCGGCAGACTCATTTTAGTATGCTAAAGTATCAGATAGAGTGGAGGAATTGATGGCTACACAACCACAAACTGCATAAAAACATGTGCAATGTAACACATTTGGTGCCTCATATTAGCTTTACTTGGTAGATGGTTAGCAGTAACCTTTTCCCCTGTAAGTATCTCCCTCATTAAATGTAGTCTTTCTATCAAGCTAGCAGCTGAGTAATACCTGATCTAACAAATTAACACATCCATCCATTTTAGTGTACAGCAGGCAATATCACCTGTCTATTTTCCTCTCACTTCACTCTAGTGTTCGGCCTGATAACCGTCTATTCCCCATATGGATGCAATGTTGAACCCTGCAGCGCACACACTGTAAACTTAACTGTCCAGAATAACTGGGTTTGTCAGCGAGCCAAATTGATCTACTTTACTCTTTTAATTAATTGTTTTCTACACTGGGGAAAAAAACCATAAAACACAGGTGGTCTACTTTCTCACTAAAAGATAAAATTGAGCATTTGTTGAAATTCTCCCTTCCATTTGCAACAGCTAAGGGGATTTAGTGTGCCAGGGTCCATATCAGATTTTGAGAAAGTTTAGTGGCCACAGGTCGCTGCGTAATGGCATGGTGCCATGGGAAATAGTAAAGATAAGATATGAATTCGGACCGGTTTCAGATGTACTTGTTCCATTTTTAAAAGATGGACTGCCAGTTACTCAATCTTTCACCCTCATTTAGCTTGAAGATATAGTTGTTTACTACAGCAAACTGGTAACTGTTGGATGCAGTGGACATGGAACTGTCTAATCTCCTTAAATTCGGTGAAATGAGCAGTGTCTTGCTATACAAAAATGTGTAACTGCAAAAAGTGAGTGAGATAAATACATTTTTCCTCCCACAAAAGGATTAAGTGTGGGCATGGCAAGGAACAGGTACCAGTCTCACATACAGAGTAAGGGTGCTGTGGATGGATGTGTGTATTTGCATTCAGCTCTGACAAACTGTTTAAATCTTAAAGGAATACTTATTTGCTTTCTTGCTTAGATTTCAATGAGAAGATTAATACCACTCTCATGTCCGTACGATAAATTATGAAAACTACTGCCGGCAGCTGGTTAGCTTAGCTTAGCATAAAGATTTGAAACAGGGGAAACAGCTAGCTTGGCTCTGTCCACAGGTAACAAAACTGCCTACCGGCAACTCCAGAGCTCACTAATGAACACGTCGTATCTCATTTGCTTAATCTGTACAAGTTTAGACAATATTTACATTTGCTATTCAGGGTTAGAAGCAAGCAAGCACGACAGAAACTGAGAAGAACTCCAAAACCAAATGTGTGAGGACAAATTCTTGTTTTTATGTAGGAAACTTGCAAATTAATGAGAGTCAAGCAGTATGTATACTGTATAATATACTGTTCCATGTGAAGGTCTCTCTGAGAGAGCAGCCCTGTCTAGAGAGATAAAGTCTAATTATTTTTGATTAATGGTGCCTTGCTTAGCAGCAAACATACAAACTCTGTAGAAAAGAAACACCTTTGTTTAAATTGTTAGGATGCTGAAGTGTCTTTACATGGAGTACACTGCTTGAATTTAGGAAATTACTTGGAAGTAGAGGGTGAGTACGCCAAAAGGAGAAAAAGAAAACTCCTGGGTTGAATACACTGACTATCACAAATTGGTGCCATGAAATGGTGTTAGAGCATTCATGGTTGGATTATTCTCTTTAAAATACAAATTGCTCGACTGTTATTCAGATGATGGTTGACCTAACACAAGTTGAGAGGCATTTGTTTGCGTCTGAGGGAATTTTACAGCTACCACTGCTTGTTTATAAGACATGACAGGCATTTGCAAGTCTTGTTTTCTGGATTTATGTGTTATTGAAACAAATCTGGCCTCATCTGCCTTCTCAGTGATATTCATCCTTTTGACTTTGCGGTTTAAAACAATGGAATACTAAGGAAGTATCATTGCAGATCACAATTTACATCCTCAGTTCAGAGAGGCACTTATCGTAAATTCACCTTTCTTCCATCAATCTCTGTCTGACTGTGTCTCTCTCTCTGCCTCTAAAGTTTCTTTGATAATTTCTCTTCCTCCCTCTTGCTGTCCCCCCCCCCCCCCCACATCTTTGCTTGTCTCTCCAGAAAGAGACCTAAGAATGGCAGTCATGACACCTCTCCTTCATTAAAACAATATCTGGGGAAAAAAAAATACTTTGGCCATTAACAAGGGCTACCAGATTGCAGTGCAGATTACACTATTACTTTGCATGTAAAAAATGCATTAGCTACCAGTATGTTGTCAAAAGCATTTGATCTAAATACTGGAGATTATAAATCATTGACGCTTCTTTATTCCTGTCCGTTTCACTTTTCCTTGAGTGAATGCAGTGTTTAAAGTGGAGATGTGTTCAAATACAGTCATCTGTCAATGCTAAATAAAACACACACAATAACAGGTTAATGATACAGCAGAGTATTTATAGGAAAAGTTTGTAATTATCATTTGTGACTCAGGACGTGTTCATAATCTGGCACTCTGAGCGTTTAAGCACGCCAAGGAAGACGCCAAAATTCAGCCCTAAACCCATTTGTTTACTCTGAAAGTCAGATCGCCTAGAGTGATTATTCAGTGAAGTCACTGTATAATTAAAAAAGCCAGTCCACTCAAAAAACTTGGCCACACTACTGAGAGTCTGCTTCCTCGTTACTGGACTAGTTGAAATCGTTACTCAAGTTTCTGAGTCAAGTAATGGTGTACATGATGTAGGGAAAAGGATTGATTTTGGATCCTAGATACCCCAGGAGTGGACGTCCTCTATTCACACATCAGTAGCTGAGGCTGAGCTTTAAACAGAGAGGACAATTTATGTAAGTTTCAAACGCTGGAGTCGAGGAGTCGGATCTGTGGTGTGAGATATATTAACACCCTTCCATGCACTGAAAATAGAAATGATCAAGTAATCAAATGTAGCACATGCAGCATGCTTAAGATACAGCATAAGTGCAGAAATTTACATTAAAGTAAATAAAGTGTGTTTGAAAAGTGGCCCACTAAAAGAATCTATTCTGGCACCAACTGTGACTATTGATAAATTCAAGGAGATAACCACATTTTATCTATCACAGCGTCACCCTGTGAGCGTTTAAAGCACACTTTGGGCATTCTGGCTGAGAAAAAAGTGCAGCTGAATCTCACGTTTACAGTGAATTACATCAAGCTAACTGAAATGAATACAGATTTGTGCCACCGCAGTGCAAAATCCCGAAAATCAATGTCAAACAAGCAGCCTTGTTTTTCATTTTGGATTCTGTTGGTGTTAATGTGTGATTTTTAGTTATCAGTGTCAGTCTTATGATGAATCTGTCTGATGTAGTAATGCCTGTCCCAATGAAAACCAAATTATCTCCTTTTAATGCACTGGCTTGTACTGTACAAAATCCTACAACCTTGGGTGCGTGTTACTGTATTATTTTCATCATTTGAAAACAATTCAATACTCTTGTGCATGTCACAGTGCAAGATCAATCTTATCAAATTCTGAAGCAGTATGACTAACAGCTAGTTTGATCTAATGAAGAAGAAAAAACTAAACCAAAAAGGCAAGTTATATTCATTAGTCCTTGGAGCACACTGTAATTGCTTTAGAGATACATTAGGGGCAGCATTTTAGGCCCTAGTGATGAAGTCCGGGGCTGCATGAGACATAATTGAGAGGCTGAAATAGCATTATTGTGTCCGTGTCTCTAAAATAATTTCATTTTCAACAACACATCCATTTCCTTGATGTCAGACCACATTTAAATCAGTGTAAATGTAAATGTGACCTAATCCATATTTCTTGAAGGCTACTAGTCATTCTGCTCCAGCTCCTAAGTATAGTATACTCATTGTTTGGGAGAGGAACATATGGCTTATGTTGAGTAAGTACCTGAATGAGGTCTAAATTTGTCTCATTTTAAAAACATTCATACTTGTTTGTCATACTTGCTGTGATTCAGAGGGAGAGATATTTCACTAAACTGGCAGAAAAAATAATTTAAAAAAAATCTTTCATTGAGCATTCCCTACTGTAAATATATATTGGGTGTACATGAAAATACTTCCAACAAGCTGGATATGACTGTCCTCCCTTGTGTACAGAAACAAATAAAATCTATATAGCACTGGCATCTCATCCATGCAGACCAGGAGTCTATTAAATGCAAAGCTCTATTAAGTAGTGCCATGAACCTTGTTATAGACCCGCTTAAAGAACTCGTAGCCCACAACAATAATGGAAAGCGTGAATCAGCCCACATCAATACAGTAAAAAAAAACAAAAAAAAACTCGAACACTGCAGTTACAAAATTAGAGTCTAAATAAAAAGATGTATGCTTTGCACAGCAAAAAAGACACACTCACAAAGAATCAAATAATCCAAATCTAAAATCCCAAACACGAGAAAAAAATGTAATATCACGTCTCAGTAATAACACCCTCAAATTGAAGAAAAGACATAAAGTAAAACATCTTGGATGCTTAGACAGGTAAGAAGATATGTCAAAACTGTCAACTGTCTGAGTCAGAGACAGAATTATTATAATTTGTTGTTTATTTGTTCTTGTTTGAATAGCAAAATATGTGGCAATAAGGGCTAAGTGTTACTCTGAATTTCAAAAATATATTCAATTAGTCCTCTCCATGTCATAAAACCTTGTGTAATGCTTTGCAGAGAGAAATATCACGCTGCTTGACAGCTTGTTTCCCAAAACTTCAAGGTATAAATGTTTTTTTTTCCTATTTAATTTTTTATTGTGTCAATAGTGAACAGGTACAATCCACTGATTCTTTAAATTTGTACTTCAGGATCTCGGTCTTTACAGCATTTCTTCTTCTTCTTATAAATACACAAGGTAATGTACTTGAGATGGACTGTTTGCTTTGGCAATATACTGTAGGTTCTCTTTCATTAATTTCAATGAAGGATAATTTAAGTTGCACTGAAATGAAAGAAATTATGCCCCCCTCGCACTGTGCATGACATCACACTCTCCACATAACTTTCAAATATTTGAAATATGCAGTGTAAACCTTTGAATTTAAGTACTGACTACCAGTGTGCAGAGAAAAGTCCATGGAGTAGGCACCAACTTTTTCTTTTACAATAAAGTTTTAACAAAGACTTGTAAACTGTAGTAATAAGTAGTTGGAGTACACAGGTAAAATATGTTGCAATAATGAGTATTCACTTGATTGGATATATAGGCCTAAATGTCATTGATCTTTTAAGTTTCGACCCCCTAATTCATGCAGTTTGGGGGTTTGTTGCCTGTCCCAGAATACAATCATCAGAAGCCTTAAAACACCCTGAACAGTTTTGGCCCAGGCCATTTTTGGGGCCTAAGCAGAATTTAATGACCCCCTAAATGAGAAAATTAACACAGCAGCTACATTTCACGACAAATCACTCAGAAAACCCTGCTAAAGCCTTAACAACAGGCATCTTTGTGGCCTAAGGGTTTAAGGTGCTGACCATGAACACAAGGTCCGTAGTTCGAGTCCTACCTTGAGACCTTTGTTGCATATTATTCCCCATCTCTCTCTCTTTCCGCTCATTTCCTGTCCTCTCTACTGTCGACTCTATGTGAAAGACATAAAATGCCCCCCAAATAACCCTAACCCTGCTTCATTGTTATGGAAAGTCCAATTTAAAAAGTACTTAAAAAAGTAGTAGTAGTTAAAAAAATGCTGTACTGGTTGCAAAGAAATAAAAATATGTTTTATTGTATTGTAAGTAGATGCAAGAACATGCAGGACTTCAAAAACAAGTAATAAAACTTTGAATTTAATTTAATATTTAAAAGGAATCCAGTTCAAGAAGTTTGCAAGAAATTGTAGACAGAAAATAGGCTATCTGTCTGACAAATTCCAAAATATAATGAGATATTCAAGTCTAGTCTGGAGGATATTAGCACATGAACAATAAGGCTACTCCAGGTCAGATGGGGGTAGGAAGTGCCCAATTTCAGATAGAATTCTACACCGGAAAAACCTACATTTTACAACTGAATTAATCTCTCTGTAAAGGTTTAAAGCACTATCAATTATCACACACAGGTTCCTAGAATGGAATCTAATGTATGAAGACATGTGATCCAGGTTCTGCGCTATGATATCTTTATAGGAGGTATTAAAAATGAAGAAAATCATTTTTGGCTACTTGGGGGAAGCAGAAAGGAAGCGCAAACACAATACTGACATATTATAACCTTTGTTGATATATGGCAAACCTGTTAGCATCATTAGCATTTATTTGGAGTCATATTTTAGCTAGGTTACATAACCAAAACTTGACAGGTAGCCATATTATGACTCCAAATGAATGCTAATGATGTTTCATGTCTAATGGATGTGTAAATAGGCAACTGTTTGATAATAACAGTCCAATAAGTCTAATGTTCACTCTGTTTTAGGTCTCCACCATCTCCTGGGGGAAATATCTGGCTCTTTAGCTGCTAAATGCTCATTTAAGTGTCATTAAAGTCTCATTTGCATAGTAGTGAAAACTGATTCTGGTATTGCCAATAACATCTCTGGATGCAAGCATATATACAATACAGAGAACAGTTATGGACCCACATGGACCCCACATGGGATGATCGCTGGGACAGATGATCAGTTATCTACAAAGACTGTGAAACTCATGTCTGTGCCAGAAAAACCAATCCAATAGCCCAAAAGCTCAATGAAACTTGTATCAACAGTATCTAAGGCTGAACTGAGGTCAGAGAAAATAAGAAATGTACAATCATCATCATCTGCTGCTTGGAGAAGGTCAGTAGTTTGATAGTTGGTGCTGTAATTTTCATGAGAATGACGATGAATGTTTTGGTTTCAAAAATGATGACTGATTTTTCTAAAATGTAGAATAAAAATTACAGCTTGCCAAAGTATTTGGAATAGTGGCATTGAGTCTGTTTAAAACAACAAGGACCAGTACCAGGCCCCAAAATCGCAAAGCTTGATTTAGCACCCTGAAGGTTTGCTATAAAGCCATATAACTCTAAACGCCAGTTCAGACCAAAGATTTTTTTATGTTTTCGCCGTTTCATCAATACTAGAAATGCAACTGTAGCAACTAACTCACTATCACTATCCTCATTCATATTTATGATGCTACAAATGATATCCAGCTATAAAAAAACGCCAGAAAAGCCGGCAGTTAGAACGGACGTACAGAGAGTTGTTGCTATGGAAACAATACACTGGCTCGTCAGGTCGCATTGGCGTAAACTGGCAGGTTTCAGAGTGTTGCAGACCGGCACACTGCAAGTAGTTGCAAGTTTCAACTTGTCTTGTCACAAATCTTTGGTCTGAACTGGCCTTTACACATTCCTAAAGGCCCTCTCAGTTCATTGTCAGTTTTAGGATTAAGAAATGAACTTCTACTAAACTATTTTTTAAAATACATATAAAAAAAGAAAGGACACCAAAGACAGTTCACATTTTCAGTTCATTTGGGAGGTGGGTAGTGGCTGAGGGGACCTAATCAGCTGCTTATTGCTTAATTTCGTGACAGGTCTTTCAGGTGGTGAAATTGTTGCCATGGGGAAAGCACATGCATTACTGCACATTAACTAATTTCATCTGTAGAAATGTAATGTAGGAGCCTGTATGTCCCTGTCCTGTTAATGGGCACATATGTACATGTAATGTGAGTGACATGGAGTTCTCCCCGGTGATAGCTACAGATGAAGATGAAGAGCGGAAAGAGGGGAGAGTGGAGGGAAGCAAATTTGTAGCATGCTGTGCTATTGTGCATTGCATTAATAGGTCCCTAATTCCTCTTTCTTTCAGCGTGGGTGGGCACTAAACTGCATTTTCCAAGCAAGCCATATGTGGTTGTTAGTCTTCAGGGAAGTGGTGGCATTAATAGAACCCCTGACCTGCATGGATTTCTTTCCCTTAATGAAATGTATCATGCACACAGTAGGGATGCACTCAGAGTGGGTTAGGTGCAACTTTCAGAGTAAAGTGCACCCTTTGGCCAGAGCTCAACTTGTTTCCATTTAGAGAACAGTCATTCACCAGTGGCAATTTTGCAACAATAAAAGTAAAAATAAAAAATGTATTATTTGTTTTATTGAGATATTATAGAAGCTTGCGAATAGCAACTTTTTCTGCCTCTGAATAATAGCAGGATTAAAAGCATGCTGTTAGTATATGGGCCATGTAGTTATGTGTGAACTATACTGTAAGTTCAGCTAAAGAGTGAAAGTTTGAAGGTTTTGCTTGCAGTTCTCTAATAATCATTAACAAGACATGAAAATACTGATGGCTATTCCTCACATTGACCTGGAATGTCCACTGGACAAGGCTTCGCTGTAATGTATCTGCATCACATCTCCACCGCAGTTACAATGTCCACTGTAAGTGTTTCAGAAACAGCGAGTCTTCTATGGTCTTCTATGCCACTGCTCCTACGATGCACAAGAAATTTTGAACTGAAAGTCAGTCTCTTATTGTCTAATACAGTTTCCAGACTTCAAAAAATGCACACCTTCTGAAAACCTCTGGGCTATTCAAATGTAGCTGTCCTGCTATAGCACCATGCCTGCAGGAAAACTTAATTCACGGTGGTGTGTAGCTGCTTAACTTCTTTCTGCTGATTCTTGGTTTAGTCATATCAAAAATCACTCGTTTGCCTCAAAGCACAGTCTTGTCATGTTCTGTTTCAGCTTGTGACTCTCTATCCTGATCTAGATGTAATCCAACTACTCTCCTATATGGAGGCTCATGTAGCTGAAAAAAAAGTGAAACAAAAAGCATGCTGTCCTCTGATTGGTCACTATCACTGAAATCGGTGTTGGCGCAGTAAAACCCCGTGTCCACCACTGTCACACTGACAGTGAGGCATCCCAGACACCCCATCAACTGTTTTTCATCATGTCACACAACATGAGATAAAACACCCGATTATTATCCCCGATGCTCATTTTTGTTCCTGACATCCAACGTCCGTTAGATTACTGCACTGATATTACGTAGGCTGGAGGCCACACCAGTGAAATAGCAAGGTCACCTTGACTGATGTTTGAACAAAAAATAAATAAATAAAAATGTGTACTCCATGCGGCGTAAGATAATGGACTGCTACTGGGCTAATTTCATCCTTAAAAAGTCCAGTGCTATGGAACAGCATGCTACTCTACTCAGTCATTTAGTATGAAATCATGGTACATGAATATTACATTTTTACTTTTCATTTTACATGGTCAGTGTGGTATGCAAATTTCTCCATGCCACTCTCCATGCTTATGGATGTTAACTACACAGGAGTGAGAGTGTTAGATGTCATATCCAACATTTCTTTCACATCAAGAGATAGATAGATAGCTAGCTAGATAGATGGATAGATGTCTTGACTTGATTGAACAGTTCAAATGTTTAGAAAGAAA
Organism: Macquaria australasica; assembly: GCA_005408345.1. NCBI lineage: Eukaryota > Metazoa > Chordata > Actinopteri > Centrarchiformes > Percichthyidae > Macquaria > Macquaria australasica. Next base: position 1,143,415 of record SEMN01000067.1, on the reverse strand, counting down.
AGTAATTCATATGCACATTTAATTGCTTGCCAATAAGAATGAAACAGTGTCCCAGAGCTCTGGTGCCTTGAATTTTGCAAGAATAAAGTGCACATCTTTCACAATGCCTGCAAAGTAAAAAAGCTCCACAGAACCATAGCAATTATATGGTTTGGCAGTTTGACTAGGTATGCCCCTGTGAAATGGTGCTTTAAGATGATGCAATAAATGTCTTTTATTTCTTACACATGCCTACAGCCCCCATGGTAGTTGCAGAAACACAAAAGGACAGCTGCTCTCTCTGCGTGCTGATCAATCATAATGAAGTATTGCAACAGTCCCTCTTACCATGCAAAATGCCAGCCAGTGCAAACAGGGCACAGGCGGAGTCTAGAAACTCTTCCAACATTTGAAACTTAATTATTATACATCTAGACCTGAGACTAAACAGTAGAGATGCTGATCCTAATCGGTATCAGGGGGGCAGGCTGGGCATATTTTAACGGATCAATTCAATTCAATTCAATTCAGTTTTATTTATATAGCGCCATATCCTAACAAAGTTATCTCAGGGCACTTTTTCGAGTAAAGCAACAGTATCAGTATTGCTGATCAAAATCCAATCATTTCTCTACTGTACTCTACTGTGTTTTGTCCACCTCAGCCTGCTAGTGTTGCAGCGCTGCTCTCTTCTATTACAGCAGGGCTCTACATTGTGCATGTTCTGCTACATATGCGAGTTAGAATGTGTGAATGTGAAAAATGATTTGGGCGCACCTTGAGTGATTTGAGTGAGTTCAGACACTGAGGTTGGCAAAATGCATGGATTCGCTGAGCTCCTACGCTAATTATCATTAGCAAAGGGCAATGTGCAAAACATTCAGGTAGCAGCTTCTCATTTTATTCATATCATATCAATAATTTAAGCTTATAAAATTTAGATTTTTGAAACAGGACCTCCAGTATTTGGATCACGTAGCCCATGACAAATATGGTGTGTCAGATTTAGTATGCTGCAGCTACTACTTCAATGTGTCAGAACTCAGATTGGGATCAGGGCCAAAAACTCTTGATCGGGACATCCCTACACAGTGAAGTAGACCTGCTCCAATTAGTTTTGGTGGTTGGGGTATTAAATGTTTATCTTGTTTTAGCAATCATGCCGATTAATTGTGTAATGTAATTTCCGGTAAGTACCACCAGTGTAGTAGGTGATTCAATTTCAAATTAAATCAGCCTTCACGATTCAAACGTTTTGGATGGTACCATCTGATGCAGGCACTGAGGAAACATCTTTGGAGCGAAGATGCTTTGCTGAGCTCCTATCGCTGACATTGTTACAGGTCGCTCACATTTGATTGTGCCCTCCATCCTTGTTAGACATGGCGAGTATACTCATGTGTAGGTGTATGCAGAGGTCAGTTGCTGATTTTATTTCACCGACTGGCGAGCTACTGTAGTTAACCATGTAGGCTCAGGATCTATCCTGACTACTGGAAGCTGAAGTATTTATATTTAAGTTCACAATGCATGTATCAATATACATGACTTACACACTCCTCCTATAAATGCACCACATGTTGTATTGCTTGTCAACTCACTTATTAAAATGAATTAATGCAAAGCACTTTGTAACTTTGCGAAGAAAACAATCTATACAAATAAAATGTTATTTTCTTATCAGTGTTTTTATGGCTACACATACAGCACAAATTAAAAACAAAGCAAGGACTGAAGAAAATCCAACAAACAACTACCAGTCTTCTGTACAGTCTACAAACAATCACAATCACAGAAGGCCTAACATAACTTTTTTCAAAGCATGGCAGACCCTGACCCTGTGCTGAGAGCCACACAATAACAAACTTCCGTAACTATTACACAAACAACTTCATTTGGGAAAAGAAGGCACAATATTTTACCTATTAAAAGCAAAATAACCATATCAACACCAGCTCAGTAACCTTACGTCTATACAGGCAGTCACAGCTAGTCATTTAGCCATCAGGAAAGCCACAGAGCAGCAGACAGAGAGGAGGGGGGTGTGTTTGCTTCAAATACTGGTATTTGCAGAAGACTTCCTGGAGGCAAAGTGTTCATCAAACCCACGACATATAATTTCCCACTGGACTTGAGGTCTTCCACTACAGAGGATCCGTTGATATTTTAACTAAGAGTCCAACTCTCTCCTGTCCACACTGGTCCTCTGTCGTCTTTCCAGGCACAAATCCATTTTCAGGATAGCGGCCTCTCTTCACATCAAGCCTTTTTTTTTTTTCCCGGCCAACCATTTTGTGCAGCTGCTGCTCGCTTAAGAGGTTAGCTAATATCAATTAGCAACACTGTAAAACGTGCTAACTCTCGCGGTTGTTACATTTAATTAAGTTGCTAACTTTTTCATAACATTTTCTTTCTTTTTTTTTTTTTAACAGAGTCCGGAACCATCCACAGTTTCGCGATGCCATGAAGTTACGAGACTTGAGATTTAAACTTCACCTGTCTTCCTTCGTTTCTCCATAGCAGCGCTATTGCAGTCCAGAAGGGGGCGCTGTTTCACCAATTTGAAGTAATTCAATGAAACATGGGGAAAGGTGAGCAAGCAACGTCACTGTGCAGATGCAGTAAGTCTTGTATGACAAAGGAAAAGCTTTCATTTGATTTTTGTTGTTTTGTTTTGTTGTTGTTGTTTTATTACTAAAATGACACCAGTAGCCTGAATAATAGGGGAAGGCTAGCTTCTTGAAGGAAACAACTACACTGATCAGTATTTAAGCCACTGGCCCAGTCTGGGTCACTTGAATTCAGTTTGTGGCTTTTTGACTGTTGTAGTTTCACTAATCAGTACGGACAATTAGGAAAGTTCACTATAAGATACTTCATATTATATCTCACTCCCATTTAGCAAAAAAAAATATTGACTTATCCGATATTTGTGTAATTTTTAAAGAAATTGTAGTATTCTTAAAGCTTTATGTAATGTATTAGCCAATTTATTTTTCATTTTTTGAAGTTTGATAAATTTACTATTGTCCTCAAGTCTCAAATACACTGAGATCACACTGAGTACATAACTTTTTAGAAAATGTTTGAGTGTATTTATTTTACTGTCTTCTATTTTAGGAATAGACCCTTGGTCTGATGGTAGTCTACAAGTGAATGCATTTGTCAGCTTTCTAGATAATCTAAGGTGGCACTTCAAAGAGGCAATAATAAATCTGTATTTGGAAAGAAAAACTTGAGATCATAAAACATCGCAAATACTGCACAATGCCACAAAAATACTTCTGGGCAATTTTCACCTTGTAAATGTCAAGACCTATAAACCTAAAATGAATGTAAACACCTCCAGCTCACATAATTGAACATGGCTGGCACACTGCAGGCTGGTGTGACAGGCATGGATTAATGTTACAAAACTGTATCATAAAATCGACTGTAGCAATGAAATGCAACTGTATTTATCTTGTGGAGTGTGAGCTGCACCGCTGCACCTTCGAGACAGTGCATCACAAGATCAGCTACAGGTTTATAGTCACTAAGACTGTGTATTTCATATCAAGAGTGATGAACACTGAAAAAACAGTCTATGTATTTATTTTTTCACAGCAAAGAGCCAACAGGATACTAGCTGCTAATTTCCCCAGAAGGCCTCATTCGGCATAGTTTACGGCCATGTTGGATTAATGCTACAGTATGTTACAGACAAATGACCACAGACCTGAATCTGTACTATACTATGAATTTGGTTTGGCCATGTCATCGTTTTTTGACTAAATGGTCAAGATATCTGTCATGACACCTGTCACATACAGTACTTCATCATTTGTCACTTGACAGATATTGACTTCAGATTTTTTTTATTTTTTTATTCATTCCCAATGAAACAGGTTTTGCAGAGTTGCATCATGCATCCAAAGTGGTTAATTAGGTGTACATCAAATCTTTTTATGGATTAAATTGTGATAGCAATATCTTTTAAACTGGCATTTACATTTAATTGAACAATTTAATTCATTATGGGTCTTATTTAACATGCAAATTTAAATGAGGTGAGTGAATGTACCATTGCATAATATTTTGTTATTCAACTTTTATGTGTTATTGTGTATTGTGCATACATAATATGTAGCCCAGTGGTTTTCATATTCATCTACTGTTGATGAATAAATTGTCTTGTTGGGGAAATCAACAATGTGGCTATCAATGGAAAATAGGCATTCACATTCAGTATGGTTTACTTTCCCTTTTGTAAAGACATAGGAGAAAAGGCCCTGTTTTTCCCCTTCAAATTGCGGTTCCCCTTTCTTTCCACAGGGCTGCGGCCAACAGCTCATTGCTGAGTGTCCAGAGAAATGTCAGAATGCCGACAGGTTGTTATCATCAGTGCCCTTATCTTCCCCTTGCAGGTGCAACAGCACAACGAAAACATCCCGCCAGTCAAGGTTTTATGGCCTACTGCAGCAGCCGTCTAGTCTGCGTCTCGCATCAGGTGATTAACTTAAGACACATATAAGAGCAACATTTAGCATATTCCAAGTTAAATTAAAAAGAATAAAACTGTAGTACCTATTATTTTCTTTTATGACCATGTTGCAGTGGCATATAAATACAGGGCAGTGATATGTTTTTCATTGTTTTGGATCTACTCCAGAACACTGGATTTGAAATTTAACATTTACTATTGAATTACCCATAAATATAGTTTTGGTTGAATTTGCTTCTGTTATATGATTTCTGTCACTTAGACTTCTAACAGGTGTTGTTAAAAGTATGATTAAAAAGGTGTGTTTTAAGAAGTTTTTTAAAACTAAGGAGACTGGGTGCAATCCTGAGCTCTTCAGGCAGAGCATTCTAGACTCGGGGGGGCACTGCAGCAGGAGGCTCTGTCGCTCCAAGTTTTCAGGTTGGAGCGGGGTTGGTGGAGAATGGATAGGCTACTAGACTGAAGTGGGCGGGAGGGTGTGTATGTCTGAATGAGATCACAGAGATGATGGGGCACAGATCCATGAACAGCTTTGCAAGTTAACGTGTGGATTTTGTACTCAATGCGGGAGTGAACAGGAAGCCAGTGTAAGTTTAATAAAGTTGGAGTTATATGTTGATGTGGGGAGGTGCGTGTGAGGATACGGGCAGCACTGTTTTGAACATATTGAAGTTTACTAACGATAAATGATGGGAGAACAGAAATCTACAAACATACAGAAATCTAATCTAGAGGTAACAAAGGCGTGTACCAATTTTTCAGCATCAGGTGGTGACAAGAAAGGTCTTATTTTCGCAATATTAGAGGTGAAAGAATTTGGTAATGTTATTGATATGTGATACAAATGAGAGCTGCCTGTCAAACATGACACCAATGTTTTGGACAACAGAGGATGGGCATGCTGGAGTGTTGTCAGTGGTTAGATTTAGGTTACTTGCTGTATTTATAGTTCAGATAGTGCCAGAGGTTTTAACAATGACAATGCTAACAAGAAGAGATCACCAAAGTTATTATGTCTGAACCAAATTTTGTGGCAATCCATCCAAAAGTTGTCGAGACATTTCACTGAAAAGCACAACCTCATGTTGCTGTTTGAGGAAAAGTCAGGGGATCACCACAGTCATTGGGACACATCGTCTGAGAAACATGAATGTCAGATATTTGAGTCTGGACCAAAATGGTGGACAGATCTACTGACATTGCCATCCCTTTATCTCTTCCCAAAATCAGCACCTCTGTGATTCTGGATAATCCACAGACCTCACTGTAGGCAGTTTTCACAGAAACTATTTCTTCGGTACAAAGTAGTCACTATAAAAACATTGTTTCTGGAGAGACATATTGCTAATATTGATGATGTTTTAAAGTGCAATTTTAATGCTGTGAGCACCACAAACCAAATTCCATTAACCCCCATTTCAGAAATGAGTGTTTCAAAACCTGGGAAAATTAAACCAAAACTGTCTGCATGGCTACCGGAGGTATGTAGAAAAATATGTTGTTTTTTGGTAATTTGGATGAACCAACATTTTTACTGTTATTATTTGTAGTATTTCCAGACATCTGTCTAATTGGAAAAGCAAAAAGTAAGTTTTAAGAAGAGAGTAAAAAAGAAATGTAAAGATCTTATAGCGAGCCAGCACTGGGCTAAGGGACTCCACTTACATTTAAAGCATCCAAATCAAAGCATCATCATTTGTAAAAGAGATCAAGCAATGTTTCTGCATTAAAATTTAATTCAAACTTAATACAGGAAACGATGGGACCCTTTTTTCTTCTAAAGGTTTGTTTAATCTTCACACACATGCCAAAAAAATCTCTTTGATCCTCTTCTCCCCTTTAATCAGGGTACATGCTCTCATGCCCCCCTCCCTCTTTTCTGTCTCTCATTCAGACTTGTTCCTCCTCAACCCGTTTGTCTCCTTGTACTGGTTTCATATCTGTTGACAAAGCATTACAGAGCCCCCATGTCTTGTCTTGCCTAATTGGTCCACATGGACTAATTTAGCATCTAATTACCAAGCTAGTTTTCATGCCTCTGAATTTTCAGGGTCGTGTTTTGCCTTTAGATAACTTTCCTCCCTCTCAAGGCTATATAGTTGCTCACATTTCACTGAACTGAACACTGAATTGTCTATTGTAATAGGTATAAATAAAAGTTAAAATACAATATTGGCCATGACATGGAAGCAAGACCTAAATACCTCCACAAGTAGCAACATGGAGAACTGGAGCATTAAAAAAAAAAAAAAAAATCTATAAACACATGTAAACATGTCAAAAGTGATAGATCGTAGCAGTTGTGATCGCAGTTGTGGTCGCATTAGTGCCAACTTAATGTCTGCTGAGAACTTAAATGGCTCAGAGCTTAGTTAGTTTTATAGCTGACTCAGTTACAGTATGGTCAGATAATATACCAAAGCAATGTTACAGTACAAGTTAATGCATATTGAAATTTAAATGGATTTTGGTTTGTAAATACACAAACAATTTGGGATTAAAGAAAGACAAACATAAAACAAACACAAAGAAATATGGCAATTACTCCCATTAACCCAGTATGGTTGAAAACAATGCAACTTAGCTTAAAGACTCTCTGCAGACCTGTGTAGTGTAGGCTGAAGCTATAGCCTTAGTCTGATCACATCCTGCCTTTTGTTTGGTGGTTTGGTTTAATAAAAGTTAGTTATTTGCAAATAGTTCAGAACATCGCAACATGTTTGTTGGTCTTATAGAACACATGTTCCTGAAATGCATAAAAGTTTGTCCTATCAAAGTAATAGAAGTCACAGCATTTAGTTATATTAGAAATATTTCTGTTGCTAAGTTGCTGGAAATCTTGCAGACAACTTACTTTTAGTTCAGATGAACATGAGGCAAGCTAGTGGAGGTAAATTTATATTGCCAGAACTGCAAACAATTTCATTGAATAATACAGTAATGTAATAGAGCCAAAGTTTTACAGAACTCTGTCTGTATATGTAATTCAGGAGACAAGATGTGATTTTTCCTTAAACAACATCTCCTAGCTCAATCTCCCTCCTCATCTTATAATGATAATAATCTTTATTTATAGAGCACTTTTCAACATCCACTTTACAAAGTGCTTCACAAAGGCAGCAAAATAACAGACAAGTAATAAAATCACTTATGATCTTATCTAGATATAATACTAAATTGTAATATACAATCAGGCTTTAGATCCACCTCCCTTCTAAGAAGAGTTAGATGTACAGTGTTGTATTAACTATTTATAAATAAGAATTTAGTTAGTTATTTGCAAATAGTTCAGAACATCGCAACATGTTTGTTGGTCTTATAGAACACATGTTCCTGAAATGCATAAAAGTTTGTCCCTGTGTTGACCTGCTGTAATAATTGCTATGCTGGGTTTATTTATTGATGTCTGTTAGAGTCATATATTAGCAATGTTACTCACCTGAAAAGTAATCTATTTTGGAGCTATTTCTTGTATTGTTTACTTCATTTATTTTATTTTATTATTATTTCCGTCTTTCAGATGCTTTAACATCTACAAGTCTCTGAGTTCTAGAGCCTTTAATTAGAAAGTATCAGTCAATTAAAAAAAAAGAAAATTACACAAGAAAAGAAAATACTGGTACCATAATGGTTTGAAAAGCATTTTGCATTGAAGATATACAAGGACACTTTTTTAAACCAACTTTATAGACAGATTTGTTAATTAGGAGTTATGTCCTTACACGCAATTTAATAACAGCACAGTAGTTGTAATTTGGTGGGTAGAATGAACTTCCTAACATACTTGGTTACAGATGAAAGCCAGACATATCTGTGAAAAATCAGACCCGACACCCTCATCAGTTCTGACCTAGCACCAAATTTAGATTTATATCCTGCCTGTCCCTTACAGTGTATTCAGGTGTCGCTACTCTTACACATTTGGTCAGTATATAAAATTACTTTTCCTCAAGGACAACCAGGAAGCGTATGTTTCATAGCAGCATCTGAGAGCAAAGAGCTATGAAACAAATTCATCAGCTGATGATAAGGAGGAAAATATTGTGTGGAAGACTGAGGGAATGAGATTTTATTTGTGCCTAAGTGAGTACTTATTTTCTCTATCTCCCTGACAGTATTAGATTGTTTTAGTGACTACATACATATATGCATGTGAATCATATTTCTGTGAATGAGAAGAATGCAGACCACAGGAAGCAGGTTTATTTTAGCTTCCAGGATGTTCTAAGTGGTCTATTAAAGACCAAGATTTACAGACACATAGACAGATGAATGACACTGTCTGAAAGAGATGTTACGTCAAAGGGCCATGCAAGATAAGTCTACATATGGACAAGACAAACTTGTCTCAACTTAAACCCGAAGTTGTTTCTCTTTATGGTTGGTTTTGGACTAGCCCCAGTTTGTGCCTCGCATGTATTACCATTACTTTAGAGTCACAGAGCGAGCACATCCAATTTTTTTGAAAAGTATATACCCCGTGATCTTTGAAAAAAACGTGCAGGTCATTCAACAACATTTACCATCGTTCTGAATGTATCCCCAAAATCCTTAGAAATCTCTGCTGACCATCTGTATGAAAAAATATTCTGTCCGTTGCACGATAAAAAAAGATTTTAAATCCGTTTCTCAAGTTGCGACTGTATTTTCTACAGCCAGAAATGAAATTTATACTTGCTCTTTTTGTGAAACACAAGCACAAATATTAAAGCGTTATTTTGTATGAAAATATGAAATATTGGAAAGAAACATCAATATATACCAAAATGTCGAATAATAACATTTTAAATTTTGGTTCATGTTGTGCAAATTAAGCAAGGAGATATGTCATTTTACGACTACTATCTTTGTTTGACTTAGGAAAATTCGCAATGAAGAGAATGGGTTACTGTTTTTTTATTGTGCAACGGACAGAATATTTTTTCATCCAGATGTTTAGAAGAATCTTTGAGAGTTCTGGAAATACCTTCAGAACATCGGTAAGTGTTGGTTTATTATTTTTCAGAAAATCTGATGCTTTGTTCTGTGACTCAAATGTAATGGCAGTACATGAGAGGCACAAACCGGGGCTAGTTTTGAACCAGTATAGAAAGAGAAAATTGTCTAAAGTGGGTCAGTACAAGAAGATCAGAAGACAAATTGTCAAAACTGGTTTCAAATGGACATATTTGGAAAACACATGTAGAGTATGAATCTGTAACGTAATGTCTGTGATGTTTGAATGGACCTGGGAACACTGCCTGTGAGTCCATCAAAGTATCTGTCGCAGCCATAGGGTGACTAATTTCTCACTATAGTTTGTTATGGACCATTATGTTGTGCTAATCACATAATTGCATCATCTTGGAATTCAAATTTTTCTGCAGTGCTCCCTTTTATTTTTGACCTTTTAATGATGGTCATATCATTATACAGTCTTAGAGGAACAGGCTTGTATCTTATGTGGTTTTTAAGATTTTCAGCACCATAGTTAGTTCAAAATGACCTTAATTACACCTACAGTCCATTGGGATGAGAAACGAAACGATTAAGAGTGCCGGGGGATATGTGAGTGTGGGTGGCAGTGGTGTAGTGGATATTTGGAGAAGTTGGGGCATCTAAGACTGTCTACACCAGCATTTTCAGATTTAAGTCAAGTCAAGCCAATTTTATTTATACAACCCAATATCACAAATCACAAATGTTCCCTATGGGGCTTCACATACGACACTCTCTGTCCTTAGACCTTTGTTTCTGATAAGGAAAAACTCCTCCAAAAAAACCCCTTTAACAGGGAAAAAATGGAAGAGCAACAGAGGAGGGATCCCCCTCCCAGGACGGACAGACATGCAATAGATGTTGTGTGTACAGAACAGACCAACGTTGTAAAATTACAGTATGTGCAATCAGTATGACAAGATATATAGATTGTAACATATATGAAGAATGGATCCTGGAGGTGTCGCCAAACAGATAGGACCTGAGCCACACGACCTCCTCTCCAGCACAGAGGCCTGGAAGACTACACAAACACACAAGATCCACTCTGGGGAGCATTTTAATCCTGAAAAGCATCAGCTATGTGTGAGGAAAACACTGGCCTGGTGTGGACATGGCCTGAGGCTGGAGTGTATATTGCTAACTACAGCTGGATCAAGAACAGCAATATCTACTGCTGTTATTGGCTCTTGTCCTCATTACTTGTCATCATGTTTTCCTGCTGAACAGAAGCCAAATAAATGTCTTCCCTGAAAATGATGCAATTCTAGACTGTCTGTTTTTGGCTGTCAAAAAAAGCTAACATTAAACAAAACACACATTATACCTTTTGAATTGTGTTTTTAGTTCACAATTTGGACTTGTTTTTCTGTATCACAAACAAAATAATTGTTGACTGAAATAGATAATACTGTAAAAAATAGCCACATGCCAGGCTTTGTCCTGTGGACCGTACATTTTGTGGAGCTCACAGTTCTATGGGAGGCCCCATGAGATGAGACATTTCATAAGGTGCATACATTCAGTAAGCTGGCAGTGGAGGCAAAAAGCAGTGGTGTGTGGTGGAGTTTGAACTGTAAGTGTTACCTTTAGTATGGTTCAGTATACTTAAATAATCTGGTGTTTTTCATGTTAATTGATTTCATAAGTATTTTCTCAAGGCTGTGTTATTATTTCTCCTGTTTGTTATGTTATAAAGGCTGGTGCTTTTATAGTGTTGCACACCTACAGTATATTTGGGCGATGTTTTCCATTTTTCCTTGCTAATCCTCTCAAGCTCTGTTGGACTGGATAGAGCATGATCTATAGGTATCTACAGATATTAAATTCAGAGACCTTTGCTGAAGCTGTACTGTGTTGTCTTGCCTGTGTTCTTGAGGTTGTTATATTGTCTCAAGTCTGAGGTTGTGTGAGTCTTGTGGAGAATAAGGTTTTCTTCAACGACCTCTCTTAATTCAACTCTGTTCATTGTTCCCTCCAAGTCGACCAATCTCCCTGATACAATTCTCACAGCATGATCCTGTCATCATGCTACACTCTTTTTTTAGGATGGTGTCAGCCTGGTGTTTCTCTGGAGGTACTTACTGTTTAGTTTTCTGATGGAGGTGTTGCACAAATCCATGCATTTTCTGTGGCAGAGAGGACTAAATGACACGCGCACACACACACACACACGCACACACACACACACACACACACACACACACACACACACACACACACACACACATTTAATCCTGCTTTTACCACTAACACCACTACCACTAAAATTAAATTTAGATTAGGCAGTAAGCACGTTGCTTGACTGATTGGCTGCTATATTCATGGCAGCTCTGCCCGATGTTCTCTACAGTAACCATGTCTGAGTTTGTACAAACTTGACTTTGATTATGGCACAAGGGATTGTTGCATTACATCCTGTGTCCTGATAAATGGCTAGGATCACTAAATTTGTACATACATTGCCATGGTAACCATGCAGCTACTGTAGACCCCCAAGATGTTTCAGCAATTCCTATATTATTCTGAATTCACCAGAGACAGCATTGGAATGTCAGCAGCTGAGTACGTTTTGGACATTTTGAAACCAGAAAGTACACAGGTGACATTCTTTCCTGAATGTGGTTCATTAAATTATCTAAGATTACAACTTTTCTGTAATAGCAAGGTGCACAATCACTTAAAGATCTCCTCCAGACATATAAAATACTCTGCTTTGAATACAAAATTGTCTCTGATATGGTTTTCCACAATAAAGTTAAATGACCTTGTTATACATTCTTAGAATGATATCTAGTCATTCTCAGTGTATGTGCACTGGAGGCTTTTGATGTCACAAAAAATTATACTTTTAGGCGTATGCCTAAAACTCAGATTTAAGGTGAGCACAGAGAAACTTTCCCTCTTCAGCAGACGAATGTGAAAAGGCAAGGCGAGGCGAGTTTATTTGTGTTGTTGTGTACAACAAGGCAATTCAAAGTGTTCTACATGAGACAGAAAGACATTAAAATAAATACAAAAGAAAGAAAAGGCAATATTAAAAAGACAATATAAAAAGACATAAAAAGGATTTTAAAAAATAAAATGGAAGATAAAAAAATAAGCTAAAATAGAATACGACAAATCAAACAGTAAATTAAATATTACAGTGCAGAGCAAGATATGAATAAATAGTCCCAAGTTTAACTTAATAAAATGCAGTGGCAAACAGAAAAGTTTTAGGCCCTGATTTAAAAGAACTGAGAGTTGGAGCAGAAGTTTGTTCCAGATATGTGGTGGATGAAAAGTGAATGCTGTGTTCAGTTTTGACTCTGGGAACAGTAAGCAGACCTGTCTCAGACGATCTGAGAGGTCTGCACGGTTCATAACGGAGCTGCAGATCAGAAATGTATTTTGGCCCATTCCATTAAACCATTCAGTGCTATATAAACCAACACTACTATTTTAAAAACAAAACAGGAAGCCAGTGTAAAGATCTGAGAACTGGAGTGGTGTGATCCACTCTCCTGGTCTTAATGAGGACTCTAACAGCAGCGTTCTGAATCAGCTGCAGCTGTCTGGTCTTTTTCAAGAGACCTATAAAGACAGCATTACAGTAGTCGAGCCTACTGAAGATAAAAAGGTTTTCTAAATCCTGCTGAGACATGAGGCCTTTAATTCTTGATACATTCTTAAGTTGATAGTAGGCGGTGATACTAGGCGGATTTTGTAATTGTCTTAATGTGGAAGTTAAAATTTAGGTCTGAGTCCATGACTACACCAAGATTTCTGTCCTGGTTTGTGGTCTTTAATGTTAGCGATTACAGGTGAGCACTGACTTTGTTTTATCTTTGTTTAACTGGAAGAATTTTTAGCACATCCGATCATTGATTTGTTGAATGAAATTACTCAGCGCTTGTATGGGACCACAGTCACCTTGTGTTATTATATAAATCTGTGTGTCACCTGCATAATTATGGTAAGATATTTTGTTGTTTTCCATAATCTGCTTTAGTGGGAGCATGTAGATGTAGATGTGAGAACAGGAGAGGCCTGTAAATGGAGCCTTGGGGAACTCCACATGTCATTTTTGTACACTTGGATGTGTAATTATATTCAAACCAGTTCAGCATTCTGCCAGAAGGTCCGACCCAGTTTTCCAGTCTGTGTAGTAATGTGTATTGGTCAACAAATGCAGCACAATAATACCAACACTGAAACTTTTCTACTGTCTGTGCTTAAGTGCACGTGATTTAAAACCTTAACAAGAGCAGTCTCCGTGCTGTGGTGTGGTCGAAATCCTGACTGGAAAAAAACAAACCAATTGTTTAGGGCCAGGAACGTGTTAAGCTATTAACAAAAGAGCCTTCTCAATGATTTTACTTAAAAATGGGGGGTTTGATATGGGCCCATAATTGTTCATTAGTGAGTTGTCTAGTTTATTCTTTTTTTGAGAGTGGCTTAATAACTGCAATTTCCAGGGCTTGTGGGAAATAGCCTGAGAGTAGAGAAGTGTTGACTATTTGCAGAAGATCTGATGCCATGCAATTAAAAACATTTTGTCGATAGAATATCAAGGCAGCAGCAGGAGGATTTCAGATGTTGCACAATGTCTTCCAGGTTTTCTAGCTGATAGGATGGCATCAGTAACATTTGTATTTGTAAAACTGTAATTATCTATAAGATCATTGACTGGGACCCAGTCAAGGTGTGGAAGAGAAAGCCTCAATGAATTATTTACTGGTGTTTTCAGCGATAAACTGTTTTCTGATTGAACATTTGTGTTCACAGAGATAGTCATCTCAAAGAAAACACAGAACTGATCTGAGCAACAACAGTCACCACAATCTTAGAAATGAAAAAGACCCTAGGACATGACTGAGTCCACACTGTGCCCGTTATTGTGTGAGGGCTCCGTCACGTGCTGAGTCAGTCCATAGTTATCCAGAATACAACACAGTTCTTTAGTGCTGCTGTCTTGGGGAGTGTCAGCATGGAAATCACCAACAACTACACAGTCAAAATCAATGCAGATGACAGACAGTCATCAAAAAAGTTGTCATATTTCGGTGACCGGTGGATTTTTAAGAATGCAGCTTGGCATGAGGAATTCAACTGAAGAGCAACATGGTCAAAAGAAGCAAATTTCTGATAAGACATGGCAACTCCGCCTCCTTTCTTATGCACTCTGGCATCGCACATAAAAATGAAGTTGGGGTGGGTTGATTCAATAAGAACTGCACTGTTATCTTGCTCTGGCCAAGTTTCAGTTAAAACCATAAAATAAAGATTGTTCTTGATAATTAAATCATTAATTAAAATTGATTTGCCTACAAAAGACCTGATGTTGAATAAAGCTACTAAATTTATTGTGTTAAAAACATTCTTTGCCAATTTAAAGAGAAAGAAGAAGAGGCATGTTGGGGTAGTAGAAGTCGGGCCAGTCTCCCTGTCTGCTCTGATGCCTGGCAGATATGCTTGGTGTTGATTTGAATGGCGGTGATTCTAGATGCGGCAGAGCAGCTTAGTGGCATCCATTAACATCACATCCACTTCCTTAATCTCTGATCTTAGTGTGTTAGAGATATCCCTCAGAGGGGAGGTGGGGTGGAGACTGATGAGACAAACTTTTGGTGACCTTGGTGGCCGTATCAGTCTCGTCACCCTGGGCAGGAGAGAGCTGGTCTCTCTTTTTGTCGTCATCAGCACGGTTGGTGTTATAGAATGTGCTTGGTTGGGGTGGAGGGAGACAACATGGCAGTGACCACGGGGCTGAATTTAAATTTGAATCCCAAAAGGGGTGAGGCAGGGGAGAGTGAGGGGAAGAGGAATTAGGAGACTGATCCATGAGCTGGTTGTCAATGCGCTGACATTGAGGCTGCGATGTTTTGTGTTTGTGTCGCTGAGGCTGTTGTGTGTCATGGTGCATCATTTTATATCTGGCTGATGGGTGTCGCAGACTGAACCAAAAGTGGTCCATCAGTACTTTGACTGAAGATCTGCTTGAGTGGAGGCCATCTGCCCTAAAAAAGATGCCTGCATTCCCAGAACAGATTAAAGCTATCATTGTAGTCGATCTCTTTCAGACGGCAGGTTTTGCTGATGTGTTGATTCTTAAGAGTCTGCTGAACCTGTTGATCCCTCTGTTGGTCCACTAATAAAAAATGGGCTTCCAGTTGGTCCAGACAATTAAACAGTTCATTGAAATCCTGCTTTAGCACTTCTGATTGCTCTCTGCGATCACTGGCCCCCTCATGTAGAATAATTTGAATAATTTTGGGTGTTTATTTATCAGTTGAGGAATTTTCTCTTTTATGACACACACCATAGTATATGGGAAGCAATGCGATTTCATTTCTTACCTGTTATGTTTCTGATAGCGGTTTCTCCCACAACCAGAGTTACAGGTTGAAGTCTTTTTAAATGGGTTTTTCCCCTTTGCTTCACATGCTTTTTTTTTTTTTACTGTTTCTGTTGGCTGGCAATAGTCATCTCCATTTCTGTCTCACTGAGATTTATTAATGGTTCAAACCTGTTTTCCAGTTGTTATGTTGGGGTTGTCTGTGGTCTGTGTTTATGCCCACTTTGGCTGTCCGCTATGTCCAAAGTTGGCTGAGCTGAATCCCTCTTTGGGTAGTACAGTCCTGCACTTATCTTCAGGTTTCAGGTAGGAATGCATGCATGACTTCATTGGCTTTGTTTCTACGAGTCTTGGGAAAGTTATGGTGTCATTTAGAAATAGCTGTCCATTTAAATCTTGTTGAGTTGAATTCTGATGAACTAACTCACCGGCAGAAGACATTGACAGAGTGTTGTGGAGTTCAGAAGGCTTCTCCAGTGCGAATATCCAATCTTCTCTAACAATTTATGACAGTCTGTGCACTTCATCGATTCTGATGAGGAAAAAGTCATAGTGCGGTCCAGGGCACAGTTCTGTCAGTAGTCCATTAAGTTACTGTTTGGTTCTGTTAATGTTGTGGGTAGCAGAAGGCAGCTTAAAGTAGATAATCGCAACCCAGAGTTGTAATAAATTATCCTCCCAATGACTAAGTTGTTAACTTGAAGTTGTTAAGTTGAAACCTCCTTAAATGTGTTGTAGTTTGAGACAAGTAGGCAAAAATAACAGCTAAGCAGAGAGCAAGCGAGAGGAGCATCTGCACTGTAGCAAAGCAGGAAACAAACAGACACTAGAAGGCTGTTTTTTTAGCCTAATGGATATGATGGATATGCCCGTGCTGTTCTCTAAATATAAGCTGATTAACTAGCAATTGCCATTACCAAAAACATGAAAACAATAAATGTACATAAAAAATGATAGCATGGCAGAAAGACTCTGGCTTGAGCAGTGTGGGCAACCTGTCTGCACTTCCATGTCTGCGTTAATAGCTCCACTGAAGGTTGTCGTGTTCCGGTGCCAGCAGGACTCTCACATGTGCTGTTTATTACCTTTTCAGACAGAGTTAACTTGTTCTTTTATTTATGTGAGCATTGTTGTGTGGGCTGCGCAGATTTTTCTTTTTGTTTTTTTTTGCTTAATATTATGCCTTTTTTAGTTTTATTGAAATTGATGAGAAATGAAACTACATTAAGTTTATTGTCATAGTGTTTTGCGGTAACAAAAGCAAAACCATTCTGAATACACACATTTTGAAATGTTTTTGCAGCAAAACCTGTTGTGAAAGGAGTTGTATCTTTCAATCAATTATGATAAAGAATCTGAGATAAATTATTAATGACTAAGATGTGATACCATAATTAACTTTTTTTAGTTGCATGGATTAGAGTGGCTTTCAATTTCACTCTTGCTAAATGGAATATGGAAAGTCAATCCGCAGTAAGATGTTAATACAGTCTGAACGTACACAGGCACAATTATGTTCTCTAACATAATGAATCTGTTCGCTCTCTGCATGAACGCAGGAACAATAGTGGTGGGTAAATGTAAAATAGGAAGTTTACTGCACACACTGTGTCTGGAATGCCTTCAGCCAGTGTCGGCTTCAGTATCAGTTTAACTGCTCCCCACACACAATTCATTAATTAGAGTATTAAATGCACCCATGGGCCAATATGGGAATGGGCTCTTCTTGTTTTCTTCTATGGATTTAGGATAAGAGAAAGGAGAAAGAGAAAGGATGTCAGTTTATCTGTAGTCTACCTAACTTCACACACTCATACACACACACACACACACACACCCTGGAGTTAAATTCTATTAAGGACATCAGAGGTATAATATGGGTATAACTGTGGTGCACTGATTCATTTTCACAGAATGAAGCTGTGTTGTGTCACTGACAATATGCTACACTTATTGTGCTTTTATCAAACCAACTGGGGATTAAAGGTGGAAAAAACATACATACAAAAACCATCATACATACATACAAATGTCAAAGGATTGCCCATTGTCTTTTTGATAATGTGTGTAATGAAAAAAAAACATCCGTCTCTGTGCAGCCAGGTTTGCTGCTGGGTTACTAATTTTAAAGCCAGGCCTCATTTCACAAAAGTTTGTGAATTTAGCATGATGTCTTAAACAGCAATTAGATTAGGATGTTTTCTACACAACAAGTAAGATATTTTCCCCACTACAGGATAATAAAACAGTCATACAGCAGTTTGACAGTAAAACAGGGACGGGCAGGAGGGAAGGACATGGGAAGCGATGTAACTCCAATGATGAAGATTCAAATCAAAATCATGCAAAGAAGCATAATAACCTTAAGAAAGCATTGTAGTTTGGCCAAACCTAGCTTTAACAAAAGTTTTGATTTGTCAAACATAACCCAAACTGTCCTCACAATTGTTTAAGGATGCCTAAACTTAACATTAAGCATTGTTAGATTATCTGTCCATGTGGAACAGTCACATAATCCTACATATATAGAAACATATAATCTTCACATTATTCATGTGTACAGCTCATAGCCTGATTCTGGCTTTGTGCTAGTGCTACCTATTATAGCTACTGTACGGCTAGGATGTTATGTCTCAGTGGTAAATCATAACAGTTGTTTTCTTTATGTATTTAAGAAGTCTAACTCTGTTGCATGAGAAACATGCATGAAGACAAATTACAGGACATGTACACAAGGTCACAGTAATTGATCTAAACTACAAAATTTAAATCTAAAATCAGCTTGAAGATACAAGAAAATTTGATTTATATAATTAAAATATAGATATATAACCTTTTGTTATTTTGAATAAAATTACAGCAAATTGCGCTCTATGTGTAGATACAGCTTTATTGTAAATGATCCATTGTATTGTTTTTTTCTCATTTGTACCCAGACATGATTTCAGCGCAGGAAGACTCTTCCATTTTCTCTTTTCAGTCCTGTCCTTCCCGGCAGCCTCGTCATTTAATTGTTTTGCCTGCACACTCCCTGGTGTTGCCTAGCACTCTCATATCCACTCACACACATCTGCGTTTACAGCTGCAGTCCCACACACACACGGTTTTTAAATTAAAGACATGCTTGTTCATATCTTGTTTTTTGTCTGTATTTAGGCTTTGGTCTCTGAAACAACTGTGAGCTTGTTTGTTAAAAGCGCTCTATAAATACATTTGAAATTTGTCTTGATGACTATGAATGACGTGATGGAGAAAATTACATGTACTTGAAGGCTCAATAGAAAACTGAATCTTTTCAGTGCTGTTTAGGTTGACTCTCTAAGCCCAACTTCAAAACATCTGCTTGTTTATTTTTTTATTCCACAGCATCAGACACAATTATTAGTGGCATCATAATTAGACAGGCATATATGAATATGTCTTACATTAGTAGCAGAGCCTAAAATGAACTGATTAAGTTTTTTGACACACACACACACACACACACACACACACACACACAGCATAGAGAGACTATATAGCTTCTGTATTGAGACTACAGAAAAACAAACTATACTTGTGTGCATATTGTTCCTCATTTTTGTCAAATGTGTATTTTTTAATAGTTTTACTTTATAACGACACAGTTTAATAAAATGTAGGCACAATAAATTTCCTGTAAGTTTGAAGCGGTTGTGAGAGAATTGTATGATTTCCAAACAAAGTTACTCAATTAACCATTAACCATTGGGGACAAGTGATCACAAGACTGATAGAAAACTGTTCACAGTGACATAACATTTGTGAAACAGTCTTGGTTTAGTTTTTCTTCTTATGGCTCTTTTTCCAAGTTAAATGTTATAATTTTCATAAGTGAAACCAGAGAGGTGACTAACTGCCCACAGACATTGGAGCCATCAGGTGTCCATCAGTGATTGAACTCCCTTTAAAGTCAGACAGCTCACTGACTGCTGTGTATTGTGTCTGAAATTTTGGGCCAATTTCAAAAAGGGTCTACAACAAAAGGGAAAAGGCTCAGCTCTAATTCTGCCAGTGGGGGGCACTTGAAGTGCATTCAGGTGCAAAATAAATTACGGTCAATGAGAGTTTTTACCCAAAATAACATGACTAGTACATGTCATTAGTGGGGGATATAATTATTCTTAGTGGGTGATGTTTGTATAGATAGCAAACAGTCATTCTGCCAATGTAAATTAATTAATAATGGAATGTAAAGTGTTTTTAATATAACATCATGAGATAATACATCAAGGTGTGTGTGTGTGTGTGTGTGTTAAACTGAATAATGCCATGCATTTGTACCTAACAGGCATGGGCACAGCTGTCAGGACATTGTCCAATGCAGAATAGCTTTTAGAAGAATGCTAAAGTTTGTGATGGTCCATTTCATTTATTACAGATCATGTTAACTTGGTCGGTAATGTTAGCTAAGAAAACCAGAGCACAGACCTTACATGTCAGTGTCAGTGATCACGTGAGGCCATTTGTTGGCTGGTCAGTTGGACTTTGAGGTCTTCAAGGCTTTTCTGTTTCTTTGTAATATCTGTTTTAGTTAAGCTTTCCCCCATTTTATAACATGTTGCATTTGGCACCTGTAAAGCAGGTGTGACAAGTTACAACCCTGTCTCCTGGTTCACAAACTACTAATCTGCAACGTCTTTCGTATGGTACAAGAACGTAGCACTACATTCCCTGGAAAAAACCTTCCCACCAAACATAATCTTGGCAGCAATTATGTTTTCCTCAAAATCTAACACAATGTGACTGGGAAACAAATTAGTAGTATATTAATGTAATTTGTAGGAGACAGGGTTGCAGGTTGACATGAGAGTGATGGTACAGCAATACGACAAACTGTGTTCTTCTAATTTTTTTTTAATTTTTAAACTGGCATCATAACCTACAATTATTCCAATTGTGTTTGTCAGCAAATTCTTTTTAACGCAAACCAGTATTCAAAGAATATACTATACATTTACATAGTTTGATGATAACCGCAAAGGGAGCTGATCATGTTGATATTTGGAATATTTAAAAAGATCTGTAACCAGATTTTTATTCCACATTCTAATTAAGTTATATTAAAGCAAAAGCAAATTACAAATACAGAATGGAGCTGCTAAAAATGAGTCTGACTGAGGCAATATATTGTATAGCTATACATATACATATACTGCGTCGTACAGAACAACAGTGCATTTGATAAAAATCTAATTACAGTTCTATAAGATTTACTCAAATATCCTTCTGCATAATGATGTAAGATTAGATCAGACACTATACAAACATACTCCCAAGGGCACTACACAATCTGTTCCAGAGCTGTAATGATGAGGTGGGGAAGACACAGAAAACACAAGTCTGCAGTATACACTTTAAAATACTGATGAATTACAGGTCAACAACCTCGCAGTGCTTGTATGGGTGGACACATGGAGGGTAGGACAGGAGAATGGGCAGGGGCAGTTGTGCTGTAGACCGTAATCTGTGCTTACCAGTGCAGCTCTCTGTGGCGGGGAGCAAATAAATCTGCCAAGCAGCAGCAGATTCATAAAATCCCTCAGGTGGCTCTGTTCATTTATCTACATTTGCCAGGGCTTCCAGCTGCCAAAAGCAGGTGGCACACTTTGGCTTGGAAATTGACTGTTTTTAAGATGTAGAGCTCTTTAAAGGGGTGGGAGAGCAGACAGGGAGAGGCTGGTAGGGGTTTAAAGGGTGACAGTGGGGTATAGGTGACAAGGTCGTAGGGTGAAGGGTATCGAGTGTGTGGGAGTTCCATTTTGTAACCTTCTAAGGCCCGACATCAAAATTGTCTCATTGGAAAGATAAATTGAAATGAAAATGCCCTCATTTCTAATTTCCTCCCCTCAAATTCAATTTCTAGATTGGTGGCACACCCAGGGAGTAAAAGGCAGTGCCTGTGGGGGGGAGGGGGGGCAATAGAGGACAGGCAGAAGCAGCGTGCACCACCAGATAAGAAATTATAGATGGAAATAATCTGGGGATCTACTGCCTCCCCTGCCTGGCCTGCTGCAAATATGATGTGGTGAAGAGGGAAATTAAAAGTCACTATGATGCACCTCATTGCAGCTAGCACTTGTTGGGGACCGAGGTGCTTCTTGGGATTGCACTTGGGGCCCCAAACAGCTGCTAGCCAGCACATACTGGCTGCTTGATTCATATTAATGCACTGCTGCTAACCTGAAACAGCATCTTGCTTATACCTGCACCCAACCACATAATTGGATTTATTTTGTCTTTAGTTTGTAGACACAGTGAACTAACAAATGCATTAAGGACTCCTTTAAATAATAATCCATTATATTCTTTATGTAAATATTTTGTTATTTTGGTGCTCTCACCAAATGATGTCACATAATAGTCAACTTGTAGGCCAAAGCTGTTATATATTGGCGGTTCTAACAAGACTATACAGCCACGCTAGTGGCTCTGTGAGGCTGCACTTAGGCACAGTGATGCCTAGGGCTAAATGCTAACATCAGCATGCTAATGTGATCACAGCGACAATGCTAACATACTGATGTATAGACAGTATAACATGTCCACCGTCTTAGTTTAGCCTGTTAGCATGCTAACATTTGCTAATTACTACGAAACCCAAAGTACAGCTGAGGCTGATGGGAATGTGATTAGTTTCACAGGTATTTGGTCATGAACCAAACTATTAGACAAATTGAAATTTTGACCTGATGATGGAGCTAGATGAAAAGTCAGGGGATCACTAAAGTCATGAGGATACATCGCCTGGGAACCATGAACGTCTGTACAAAATGTTGCGCCAATCCCTTTTGTAGATCTTAAGATATTTGACTGGATAAGTGAAAACTTTGACCTGCTGGTGGCTTTAGATGGAAAGTCGGGGATTACCAAAGTAATTAGGAATAATTCTTTAGGGACTATGAATGTATGTACCAAATTCCATGGCAGTCCATTCAATAGTTGTTTAGATATTTAGGTTTGGACTAAAGCGACCAACCGACAGACCGACATTACCGTCCTTGGAGCCACAGCGCTAGTGTGGCTAATAATAAAAATCCTATGTTTGTGGTATAGTGATTTCTCATACAGAAATTGTATTACTTTCAAAGGAAAATAATGTCACACATCAGATTAGGAGCTTTTTTAATCGACCATGTTTACCTAGTTTCAGGATGATCCTATGTATCTAGCAAGCTCCAGGTCACATTTGATATAACAGTCGCTTCTAGTGTGTAATCAAAAGTCTTTGCAATGACACGGGGAAATCTGTAATGCATAAACATCCCCATAGTCACATTCTCTCTCAGTCTTTTTGCATTTAATTGCATCTCCATTTGAATTCAACTGTGGCTCTACTTTGCTTTGAGTTGCTTTGAAAAAGAATGGTGTACAAGGCGGAATGAAATGAGCATAAACAAACATGGATATGAGTTTTCAAGCAGCCTTGCTCACCATTATTTTTTCTAAAGAGCTTAAAAATTGAATGAATAACTTTGATGGTTTTCTCTCTCTGCTCTCAGGAAAATGATGGAATACATACAGCACATAAGTAGAAACATCCATCAAAGCCATTCATGATTTTAAACATACAGTATAACATAAAATCATCAAGAAATTAGGCAACTTCATGACTTTCTATTCCAAATATGAATGTATTCAACGGTCTATTTATTGAGGCATGAAAATATGTCTTCTCTTGCTTTCTCTGTTAAGTGAAGTAGAGTATCACCATCTGCCTAAAATGCCCCTGGATATCAGTGGTGCTTGATGGTCTCTCCCAACATTGAAGGCATTATGCAGGAAACCACTGTGATTACACGTCATTAGAGGCAGTGCAATGCTGCTGACTATATTTTTTTAAAGAGCAGGTCAGGGGTAAGTAACAAGGAGAAAAGTGCAGGAGTGGCAGATTTCTTCCTATGCATGTGGTCAAGTCTTGCAGCATCACATCATGCCCACTTTGACACTGCTGCATTTTTGCAGAAAAATGCCTTCAAAGCATTATCATCACTTCAGAGGAGAGACGGTTTAGAGAAAGTTTCCAAAAACATCACAGTAACTAAGATATTCTTGACTTTAAAACATTAATTATAGTTAATAGCTGCAGTATTGTGTGATTTTAAATAATTAGTTTACATTACAGTGCACTGGCCTCCACTTAGAAATTCAATGTGTTTTTTTGGACCTATTAGAAAAGCAGCATGAGCCAAAGCTCTGATTGGCAGGCTGTACGTGAGGGTCACTACCCGTCTTTAGCCCCAATTAGTTGATTTCCATACGCAGACAGCAGTGCCATTGCTAATGGTATGAAAGGCATACTGACATTTATAAGGGCCCAGAGTTGGATGATATCATATATAGGTCTGATGTAAAATACAGCAATATTTTAAATCTTTATTTTGTTGTTCCAGTTCGGAAAGTGTGATCCAGCTTATTTGCTTCCTTGCTGAGTTAGATGAGAAGATCAATACCACTGTCATGTCTGTACTTATGTGAAGCTACAGCCAGCAGCAGCTTAGCTTAGCTTAGCTTAGCACAAAGACTGGATACAGGGGGAAACAGCTAGCCTGGCTCAAAGGTAGCAAAATCCCCCTACCAGCATTTCTAAAGCTAATTAATTAAGACGTTAACATAAAAAAAAACAGTGTCCAAGCTGAATGATGTTTCTTATCCTGTGCAAAACAGCTGTATTTGAATGTAATTCATTGGAAACATGGTTGCAAAACTGTCACACAGTGGATATCATCATTGACATTGGAGCTCTTGGGGGTATGCAACTATTTTAAGCGTCGGTTGAGACAGAGTTGATTAACTTTGCAGTAAAATTTCATTTAATTCCAGCTAATGCTCTAGTGGCTTAAGCTGACCGCTCTCGAGGAGAGGAGTTGTGGCTGATTTGGCCTCTGTGGACACTCAGAGGGGCTTTCCCAGATGACAGATGCACTTTCCTGATTTTCATTGAATTGGAAGGTTTGTAATAATTCAATCTTGACATGCCTGATCCACTTGGGGCCTGTAGCACACCTACCTGATTTGTGTCAGACATGTTTGATATAATCTACTTGTGTCCTTGTTAGGTTGTGTTGTAGGCTCCTATTATCAGGTTCATATTATCAACGTCCTTCTTTCCTTTGGGTGGGTGGCTGTTGGCTGGGCTTATCAATTAACTCAGAGACCCAGGTGTATTAAGCATAGCAGCATGGTGAGACGATGTTTGTTGAGCTGTTGCTGGACTGAGAGGGAGCCTGCACCTTTTTGCCTACTTGTCTTTTGTTGAGAACTGCTGAGCCGACAACCTCCAGATAGTTTTCCTTTGAACCAACCACAAAAACAAAGCTTCAACATAAACATCTCTGTCGTATGTTGGCCGTTCAGTGGGGCTCCGCGTGAGCTAGCCGCTGATGCTGACTTGAGTTGAGCCCCAAACAACCCACTGCCAGTGAGCCTTCTGTTTCTTTAGCTTAGTCATTACTATTTTCTGTCAAGCACACACACACACACACACACACACACACACACACACACACACACACACACACTTTATGTTAGAGTGAGTATAGTCTAGACACTAATAAAAGAGCCAACTGCCAGTGATTTTCGCTAACCTGTAGCGTGTTGAAGTCACCGATTGAAGCTGACCCTCAATAGCCAATGAGACTGAAACCTACTATATATGTATTAGATGATTTGTTCACTCACTTTAAATGAGTTGTTAATTTGACTCTGAATTACTCAATGATTTATTTAACAATTTATTATGATAAACAGCGCCTGCTGATCACACCATTCAATATAAAATGTTCCAAACCACACTCAGCTCCTTTTGCAACCAAGTTTAAAATCTATAGCTTTTGTGCCTGTGTGTATGTAAGTTTTGCGTGTGCTCACTCGTGTGGTGGATATGAGGAATGGCTGGCTTGTTAACTCATTTCAGGATGGCCTATTCTTTTTTTTTTAAGTTTTAAAGCCCTTTGGAATTCATATTTGCATACTGCCTCCTGTTGCTGTCTGTGGCTCTGATCATGACATTCTGCCAGACATGAGGAGGACATGCTCTGGGCATCAAACTCCCACCAAGACACTTAACCATGTGTTGCAATTTGGGAATAACAAATTATCTAGAAATTAAGCCATGTCTATGTTAATGACCCTGTGGCTGCATGGCTGAAGAGAGAAATGAATTCACTCAAGTCTATTTTTAGACCCCTGTCTTCAGGTCCTTTGTCCTTAAGACAGTTTTTCATAATACATTGAAATGTTCAGAGTTTGATCCCTGAATTTCAGATTGTGGTTAGATTTATTTTTATATAGGAATCTATCAGTTTAGTGTTTATTTTGTTCATTTTTTATAATTTATTTGAAGATTTGTATGATTTGTGCAGTATGAATTCCTAGTCTTCTTATTATTTAGAGATTTAAAAAAAAACATTTCTCCGTCTCTCCTGTTCCCGGTAATGCCAGCAGTGCGGAGAAGCAGCTACATGCAGCGTGTCAGAATTTCCACGGGAAACCGATTAAACCAAATGACTTCCTGGATGTCCAATTATTTTTTGAACTCCGCAATCTTAGGGAGGAATTTGCAATATCATGCCTAGCTGTTACAATATCATGAGCTGAGTTATTTATGAAAATGTGCTCTGACCTGCAGATTATTGCATGGCATCCTATGAGAAAATAAAATCGACAGCCTTGGAAGTCATCTGTTGAACACTCAATCTGCATCTTTAAACATGCCTCCCAGGACATGAGTGGATGTAATTACAGAGTTTTCAGTGCATGCTTTCCAGCTTGACTGGACTGCTTTTCCATTTATATATGATACTATTATCATTTTTATAGAAAAAATGTGGGGGGAAAAAACATCTGCATTAAATATTCAAACACAAGGCCTGCTGTTGTGGTATTACACAGTTTTACACTCAAAATATTAAAGTTCTTATTAAACAGATAAATGCATATTGTTTGTTTGCTACAAAAATTTAACCATGGTTACTAATTTTTCCAATTAATTCTCCCCTGCATGCACAAATGTTCCGATCTGTCATCATCAATCATAATCAGTTTTATAGTGTCTCCCATTGACCCCGTCATCTGGTCTACCTGCTGCCGCCCTTTCATATTCTTTTCATCTCATTAATTTAACAAATTTCAGTTGTGTACATTTTTGACAGGTTTCATTTTCTGTCTGAAATTTTAAATGGTTTTTATCAGTGTGGAATTAAGGACTGCCAACTCATGCATATATGTAAGGCTGAGTAAACAATGCAAGGTTAATAACACTCACTCAGACAACCCCCTCACTCACTCACTCACTTGCTCGCTCACAGATATGTGTGTGTGCACACATTCCCACACATCAGTAAAGATGAGGGTATTTAAAGAGGAATTAAGAAAAAATAATGGAATCAAAAGGAAAGTGACATACAATTGCGCTCGACAGCGTTGCTGGCAAGGCAAACAAGTTTGAGCCACAGAGGTTTTGAACTATGCAAAGACGGATTAATCACCTCAGTATGAGCAATACAATATGCCACCAATCAATCAAGCCATGAAATTACCAACTGTGACAGCAATCTATTCTCCTGTTTAGCCCCCTTTGTATATATTAATTCTTGCGGTCAAACCACCTCCACTTCAATCTGCTCCACCGCAGGAATCCATTTGAGCATTAAAATGGCTTCTGGCAGATATCCTTGTACTGAAATGCCTTTTGAATATCCTCTGTTTATGACTTAACTTTGTATAGAACAGACAGACAGGCCGTCATCACTGAATGCACTGCAGAATCAAGAAACAACAACAATATATGTTGACAACAGTGAAAGTGTTGAAAGTGTGTATGAACATTATATATATATTGTGCCAATGTGTGGCCATGATGACGAAGTTCCCCTAACCTTAATGAAGTAGTAATTTGAACCTAAACCATGATGTTTCCCTAAACCTAACCAAGTCATTGTTGTGGCTAAACCTAACCAAAACCTTAACCATTGCATCGTCACATCAGAAAACAAATGTATTTTTCAACAGTAATTTGTTACGGTTTTGGAAGGCACAGACAAATTATGTCGTCCTGCCAGATCAGGAAACGCTTTTATGTGTCCTTCTAGAGGGCATGGACAAATGGCATATTTTGTCATTTAATTTGGAGGACTTGTTGACACATTGTGTGACCAATGAAGCGGTCGAGTCACTTGACTGACTGGCACTCATCAGAGTTGAGTCATGAATTCGCGGACTTTACTTGACAAATCCAAAAACCACTTGAAACTCAACTTTGACTTTAACACCAACGATTTGTGACATCAGTTGAACTTAATTAAAAATCATGTTACAAAACAGTGTACCACAGCGAATCAACTCCTTGTGTTCCTGACACCGGATCAGCTTTTCACAAACAATAACATAAGATCAGAAATTGCAATTATGTCATAATAACTTATTGCGTTACAGCTAATCATCTTGCTTTTAAATGTTGATTTGAAAGTGATAAATACAAAATTTAAAAAACATGTATTATTTCTGTAAATTCACTGTAGTAACTGGTACTCTATTTGAACATTTAAATTGGCACTGAATTTGGTAAAGAGAGCATGCAGTAATGACTTGTTTATGACTCAAAAAACAAAGTTCAGGACTTTTACCATTACTGGAAAGGAAAATTCTTTTGTGAAGTTGCTCCATGTTGTTTTCATTATCAACATGGTCTCTAGGTGAAAACACAAGCAGCCCAATTGTCATTGTGGTGCCCCTCTAGTATCTCCACTAGCCCCTCATGTGTTGCTACATTTTTAAGGAGGTCCACGTCAGCTGGAGCCAAGTCAAGTCAAGTCAATTTTATTTATATAACCCAATATCACAAATCAAAATTTGCCTCAAGGGGCTTTCTGTACATCATCCAAAACCCTCTGTCCTTAGACCCTTGATCCGAATGAGGAAAAACTCCCCCCCCAAAAAACAAGAGGGAAAAACTGGAAGAAACCTCAGGAAGATCAACAGAGGAGGGGTCCCTCTCCCAGGACGGACAGACATGCAATAGATGTCACCCACTAGGTAGGATCCAAGCCACACCACCCCCCTCTCCACCATGGAGACCTGGAAAGAGGACAACACCATTCAAACAGAGAGGAGAAACAAATAAACACACAAAGGGAGAGAGAGCCATGATAACATGCAAACTAGGGATAGAAGGGGAGAGGATGAATCTCCTGGGGGACCAAGATCCAGATCAACGACTGGATGAGGCACCAGGAGAGAGAGAGAGAGAGAGAGAGAGAGAGAGAGAGAGAGAGAGAGAGAGAGGTCCCAGGACGGCCGATGGTCCAGCACAGAGAAGCCGAGGTTTGACACAATCAGAGGATTAGTATTGAGACTATACAGTATAGCAACATGGTTTAAAGTGTTGTAGTTTAAATAATGTATGATTCTTCTCTCTGTATATCTCAGATGGAAAATATCAAACAGAGAATTTCTGATGGACACAAATAGCACATTTCTCTTATTCATAAGTAAACAAGTCGAATGCATTGATTTTCAAAGCAAGCTACTTGATTATGTCTTCATTTTTTAAGCATGGTTGATTTTTAAATGAGGTGAGGGAATTTGAAATACAACAGGGAGTCTTAGGCTTGTCAAGGTTGCTTGCATGTACACATATATTTGCAGGCTGTGCTTAATGTGGCAAATGGCTTTTGATGCACATTTTGATTTACATAACTTCGGAGGAGGGATGCGGTAAAGGATTCCCTCAGCACCACAGGACATGGAAGATATTGCGGTGTATTAATGACTGCCTCTTCTCCCCAGCGAAGAATCAAACAGAAATTTCAAGCAGGACACACAGAAAGTGAGACCGGGCAGGGAGATCTGACAGATTTCAGCATCACACACAGTCTGCCATATTCTATCACTGAACATGGATATGTGATACCATGACCTTCTTTTCCTCGGCTATGCTCTCCTGTTCTCCTTACCCACATTCCAAAATGTCCACAAATGCGCACGAACACACACACACACGCATCACAACTGCTTTTTATCAATAGAACATTTCTGTACTATTTGAGAAACAGCGCTTGAGAAAGTCTGAACATACATCGGGTCTGTCAGGGTTGGACTGGGATCGTCTTTGTCATCATACAGTCATGTAGGCAGACGTTCGGCTGAGAACCACCCAGAGGATCAATAAGTAATGTTTGCGTATTCACTCTC
Source organism: Macquaria australasica (assembly GCA_005408345.1). Lineage (NCBI taxonomy): Eukaryota > Metazoa > Chordata > Actinopteri > Centrarchiformes > Percichthyidae > Macquaria > Macquaria australasica. The sequence goes on along the minus strand of SEMN01000067.1, from coordinate 1,113,425 downwards.
CCAGGCTCTGGCAGCACAAAGCCCCATCATTTACCCAGACTGCATTAGCAGCGAGATAAAGGGCTATGTGTTTTCTTGCTTAGCCATTTGAAACACAGGGGGGATGTATTTATATTGCCCACATTATTATCAAACATAACTAATGAGGTGTGATTATCCTGTGTGCTTATTGTAATAATGATGTGGAGCACACAATAATAAAGAGCCAGCTCTCTAAGCGAGGAAGGCTTGGCTTGCTTTTTCAGCTATGGTGACATTCTTAGCTTGAATCTATTTCAATACCTGTGAGCATTTGTTACTTCCATAAAGCAGTAAATCAACTGCGGCGCAGAGGAAAATCTAACAACAAAATAGCTCCCACTGGAGCAGGTCCAACACAGACTTCGCGATGCTTAATGATAACGATGAGACTTATCTATCCACCTAACATAAACATGACACAATACTCCATTATCAGCCATAAGGATCAGTGTAATTAATGTCTGATAATTTAGACGGTACATCTTCACATGCAACCCATGCAATATGCACATGGTTTTCTTTTTCCCTTTCTGTCCGTTTCTCGGTCTCTATCTCTGCCTGTGCTACCATATATTTGCAGGTAGATGAATACTCCTTTCTTCAGATCATAGCCAGAGGCCCACATTTAGTGTGAATGGGTCACCATGTGTTATCTGACCTGGCTTTGCCACCCTGCTCTTGTTGTAACATGGGTCTAATTCTGCCTGGCTTCGATGAAACAAAGTAAACATGGGTTTCTATAATAATTGTATGATTACTGTGTGGGTTACCATAGAATCACTGCAGGTTTATTATGAGGGGTGGTGGAAGAAGTACTCAGATATTTTACTTAAGTAATTGTACTAATACATCAATGTAGAAATACTCCATCGCAAGCAAAAGTCCTGCATTCAAACTCTTACTTATATCAAAGTACAGAAATATTATCAGCAAAATGTAGTAGTATCAAAAGTACTTTTGATGTAGTATCAAAAGTAAATGTACTCGTTTAAGAAAAAAACTTCTACTACACACATTTCTATGGAATTATTTTGGGATTTTCCTTACTTACTTACTCAAAAAAATGTAGTGGAGTAGAAATATAAAGTATAGCAGATAATAAAGATATTCAAGTACAGTATGTTCTTACTTATTTTCCACTGATGATTAGAAGCCTTTACAGATATTATTGTAGAGGACATCTTGCTCTCTACCTCATCAGTTCTGACTCACAAAGACAGAAACTTGAGCATTTTAGGATTGTAGGACACAAGTTGGACACAAGTTGTTGCATTAACCTTTGTGCAGTGATGGATCTACATCTGTGGACCTAGGTCTTGTGTGAAAAATGGAAAACCAGTGTTTACCCATAACCAGCAGTCTGGTGTAAAATGTTCCAACACAGGTGGAACATGTGTTTGTTAAAGACTGTCCTCGTTAATAAATTATGTTCAAATACTTAAGACAACATTTTTCTGACAAGTGATTGTGCACAACGGTGGAAGAGTAAGTTGTTGTACCAAAAAGCCTCTTAGGCAGGAGGTCAAGATGGATTGTGGGCGTAAAGTGTCTTACTGTAACATGGGAGACCGAAGATTTGAATCCCATCTCTTAGCAACAATGGTGCTTTCTTGTAACCCTGACCAAAAGCTCTCCCTACCATTAACCAAGCAGTCCTTTGTTAACCCAAACCATGACCTTTCCCTACCCATAACAGAGTAGTTTAGTTGCCTGAACTTGGATTGTTATTCTGCATCATATATTTGGTTTGTGTGTGAAAGTGGTACTATTAACTGCTGGATGATACTGGTGATGTATAAACAAAAGCAATAGCTGGGGAATATTCTGGCCTAAAATAAATAAAAGCTTTTGTATTAAAAATGCCCCGTGGCTCTCTTTTGGGTCATCGTATAATTTCTTCATAATTTGCCTCTTAACCCAGCGTTCCCTGGTGGGGAGACAGGTTTTGTAAAACTGGTCTTTATTTCGCTGTGCTCCTCCTTCCTGTACAGCCATGGCCATTTTCTGTTCCTCTCTGCCACAGTCAGGTGGTTTGATGCTTTATTCAGCGTTTTGGCCTGCCATTCCTTTCGCGACTGATGAGGCCTTGACATCGGTCACAGCTCTGTACCCAGCCTCTCCGCACTCCACTGTCAATTTCAAGCATTTCGACCTTTTCATTTTCTTTTTTTTTTGTTTGCCTTCTTCTCCCGGCTTCTGTGGCGGAGCTAATTTGACGGTGCTTCTTTTTTTTCTGTTTAATTTTACTAATGGTGAGATGTCTTCATGAACATATTTAAAGAGATTAACCATTAACAATGTTTTTCATTGTTTTTGCAGTTATAGTGTGAGACAGGCTAAGTGTCATGCAGTCACACTGGATTGCCTCACATTTATCATCATTGTTTTTGTGACCTTAATAATATCGGTTTGATGGTGTGGTGTGTAATGTGTGCAGTGATTAATAGTATGTGATTATCTATTCAGTCGGTTTTCATCACAGCACTGATTTGTTGAGACAGTGGTTGAAATGTGACTCATTCTAGATATTTAAACAAGTTCTGTTCTAAAAGAAAAACCTAAAATAAAGTTACAAATGAATTTAAAAGGAAAAGCTTTTCGTAACATAATTGCAAAGTGTTTTCCACAGATGTCTTGTATTCCTCTCAACTATCCACTTCTTGTTTCACTGCAGGTACTCCTGCACTGAACAAGAGGCAGAATAGATACTGTAGATGGACACAGTTTTAATAGGACTCTCTACAGGTTAGATGGAAGCTGGACACTTCACAGCTCTTATAAGAAATAATTTCGAACCTGGTTAGTTCCTGGGCATGACCTGGTAAAGAGCCTGAAGGGTTGCTGAAGTGGCCCTTGATTTTCTCCTTCACATATAACCTTTTATTGTCTTTTGGCTTGTTGTTCATCCCCCCTTCCCCCTTATTGGCTTCACATTAGTTATATATCTCAAACTTTTATTCGGTGATGTCTGCTCTGGCCGTCGCTCCTCTTTCAGAAACGGTTTGTCCTCCAGCACTGTTTGACATTCTCATTGCATGTCAAATAAACGATGGGGGATTTTGAAAGGATGTGAATCACTTCAATTGATGATGTATATAACAAGATCAACCACTTTCTCTCTTTATCTTGTCAATCAATAGATCTCTGCGGTGCTTTTCAGGGCCTCCTTTCTTCAGGATGCCGTTTCATTGACTTGTTTTTTCTCTGTGTACTTCTGTCAGCTAAACGGTATGGTGGTATGAGCAATGGCTCACGAGGAGGCTTAACGAACATCAGGCACAGAGTGCATGCTGGAAAAAATCGTTTATTAATTAATGGTGTAATTAAGGTTTTGTCATTGACATGCCACTAGCTGACAGGGATGGATGGGGTACTTGGTCCTGCACCAGGCAGTCGCACATTCGATAATGAATGGCAGCTATTACCAGCACGTTTGGGTGGTGATGGGGCCACCTGCAAAGGATCGGCTTCCCCACCTCTCCTTGCTCTCTTTCCTCCCCAAGCCCTTTATCTGTTCCCAACAATTTGGCTTCCCATTTCTGACCTTATCCTTCATTTAGCATCCTCTTAATTTAGCACAGCCTCTCTTCCCGTTGTGCTCATACAGATTTACTAGAACCTGCTGCTCTAACTGCCTAAAATTAATGTCAGGTAATTTAACCAGAGAAAATACCTTCCCCCCCCCTAATATTGTTGTTGGCAATTATTGTCACCTTTCCACATCCTTTACTTAATTCAAGCTGGGAAAAATGTTCATGTTGCGTTAATGCGCAGTCCATCTGGGTAGTCACTGTTCCTGATCAAGACAATCTATCCCAAAGTTTAACACTGAAGTGCCTCAGTACAAAAATGCATTTCTGTTGCATTAGCTGGGCACAACTTCTAAACTCAGTCCAGCTGCATCACTTTACCTCTGGAGGAAATCATAGACGACTGAATTATCATTAATGGTAATTTCAGCCCTGGATATTTATATAATAGAGTAGCTGTAATTTAGGCTCCGATTGGACAAAAAAACACATGCTTTACAGAGCTACCATGGCTACCACAAGGAGCATTATTGCAAGGCACAGGGTTTTGAGCTGTCGGTCTGCAGCCCTAAGACCGAGACAAGTTATTTTCACCCTCTTTGAAAGTGTACATGAATAGCTTGCTTCAGTACACTGTGGCAACTCAGAAGGATGCTTGGTGCTGAAGTGCATCAAGAATGTGTCTTCGATGAAATCACATTTAAAGTAATGAAAAAGTGGTGCTTTTTACATGCAGCTGTTTTCCCTTATATGCCAACTGAAAGCTTCTAATCAACATCAGTGGTTCAGTCTTTAATTATTAAAACCAAAAGGATGGCATGTAATATTAAAACATCTTCAGGCACTCCACAGTTAGAGTTGGAGTAGGAGGATGACGGTGGTGGTGATGATGGGGGAGTGATTCTAATTCTGCGATAAGGTGATATTTTCATTTCCTATCAGGGGTGAGATTGGATGGGTTTGGAGCTATATGTTGAAGTGTCAGTGCCAGTGTCAAAAATGGCAGTTCTCATGATTTATGAGAAGGCTAATTTTATTTCACTAATGAAGTCTTAAAGAGCGTGCAGTCTGATTGCTCGTCACCCAGATTTGTTTGTATTAGTCAACACAGATGTACACATTCACACTCCCAGTCACACCTGTGAGATTATTTTCCACTTAACTGGGGAAGCGTGTTTGTGCAGTGTGAAAACCAGAGCACTTGGAGGAACCCCTGCACACACATGGGGAGAAGATGCAAATGGCGCACAGTAAGAACAAGGGCTGAAATTTAAACCTGTGCTGTGAGGCGACTGTGAGCTGGAGGTGAAAAATACTGAGCCACTATGCTACCAAATATGGCATCAAGTGCAAAAGATAAAATAGTAGTAATAGGAAAATGAATGCATTTTTACCTTAAAACATGTAGAAGTGTGTGGCACAGTACATCCTGATGAAGGCTGCCGTGCTTCAACACCCTGCTGCAATAACCTTGCTAGATTCAATGGCCAATTCAGTACAGGTTTTAAAGGCTGTTTAAGTCTTCTTGGGTAGTTTTGAGCTGCTTTTTGTCACGTAGAATATAATTGTAGACGCAGTATGAGTTTTATTACACAGACCAGTTGAAGTGTCTCCTGGCAGAGGAAAAAATATGTCTGAAAAAATGTCATGTAAATGCTTGGACATGAACACATAAAAACACATTTGGAAAGAATAATTTGACATTTCAGAAATATTTTCAGAAATTGCTTTCTTGCTGAAAATTAGATGAGAAGATGTAAGATTGAATAATTTGCTATCTACAAAGGACTGTTGTATTTATTTTTGTCATGTAAACTACTATTGATGGTTGACCTTCTTCAAAGAGAACACTTTCAGCTTGTGTGGACAAATAAAACCTCTTCAGTCCAGCTTAACGGGTATTTCAGAATTTCAATATGTCATTCTGAAATATCTCATACATGTGTTTCTGTTTTCTTCTCCATTTCTATCGGTCTTTCTGTGTGTCAAGCTCCATTTTGCTGCCTTCATTGTGGCGTCACTGTTGCCATTATTTTAAAATTACCTGGAAACCTATTACAGCCCTTTATTATTAAATGCGGGAGCAATTTGCCTCGATGCAGATATTGTATGGAGACAGATCTTAAACTGCTTTTCCACTAGAGAGAAGATACAGGGAGACACTCCTATAGTAATTTAAGCTCTTATTGCCTGGCCTTGGTGAAGGTTTATCAGTCATAGAAATGAATCATTTCATCTCTGTGCCAACAGCGGTTATGCACGGTTATTCAGCTGCATAGATCAGACCAGTCACATGCATGGCACAGTACATTATTTCTCCTCAGTCAGACAGGCTTCTGCATCAGATACTGCCTGTTTGTCAACATATATCCTTATTTTTTATGATCATTCAGTCAAGGTTACCCCCTGCTTGGGATTCCTGACAAGTTAACCTGCCATGTGACCTTTCCCTGCATCTTATTCTCCTCAAGTACCCAATTCTCTCCAATGTAATATCAACTCACTGATACCAGCTGCACAAAGGAAATTAGTCATTTCAGGAAATCAATCATCCTCATATGAATTCCTTTATCAAGTTGACCTGTTTTCCAGACGAAATATTATAGGGAAGTGATGGGACTTTTGATTCCCTGCTCAATGGCTTAGCTATTTCCCTTTTTGAAGGTTGAACAAATTTGCTTATTTGGTTGGTTAGTTTGTTCAGCATTCACATGATGCGCAGAATTTAATTTCAGAGAGATGTTGGATCTTCTGAAAAGCTTAAACATGCATTAAAAATGAAGGGGGATGTAAACCTCAGAAAAGTAATACCACAACTTTATGAAATATATTTCAATTTGTGTGCTGCGTGTAGTAGAAATACACACAAAATGAAGGTAGGATCGTGTCAAAAATGAGTCAGACACAGGGCTAAAGCTGTTCAAATTTCAATTACCTTGTAGGAGGTAAGAGGAGGAGAGGAAAGAAGGATGAAGCGGAATGAGAAAAGAGAAGGAAGGGGGGGTTGTCACTGAAATGCGAGAGAAGCTATATCAGTCTGATCAGTCATCCGTCCACCTCCAATCTCCTGATAAAGCAGGTACTGCAGGAGGTGAAACGATGTGTATCAAAACCTCATGAAGATCGATGGCATCCTTCTGCCAGCTTTGAGAGAGACAAAAGAGAATGAGCACAAGAAATAAAAAAGAAAAGAAGGCTATCTAAATTGGTCAACACAAAAGTGACAACAGCAGGGAGACAGAGGAGATTGTGGGCTGTTAAAAAGTACAAGGAGGAAGAGGGTTTTACTTCTCCGCAGCCTGTTAACACAATGTCAGGAGATGTGGTAAATAAGTCCCCGAGAAATGATAGAGGGCTATAATGAGAATTCAGTGCGATCTTGAGCCAGGTGTGTTTATGTACACAGCGCTGAAGCAAACAGCAGAGCGACAGGTGAGAGCTTAACAGGCTTGCAGATGTAGAGGTCATGTCTTGGTCTCGCAAACACACTTAAGCTATAAGAGCTATAAGAGAACCACAATTTCCGTTTTCATTCCTCCCTCTCGCCATTATTACAGGCATTTGCTCAGGCATCCTTCCATTATATGCACAATAACATTAACATCAGGAGGAGGTTTGTAGAGCTGCAGTTTGAACTGTGAATGCAAGCTGACCACAAGCTGTTCAGGTCTAGGACAGACATTTTAAGAACAACCTCTAATGAAATAAAATATAACTCTTTCAAAGTCAGTGGAGGATTAATTAAAGTACAAAATGCTATAATAAAGAAACAAATGCAAATTATGTCCCTGGAAATCTCTTTAAATAAATGTAAATTAATTTATTTTTAGTGAACAGCCACTCTTATCTGACAATATTGTAATCATAAGTAAGAACAAATAAAAACATGTTTACTCCAACATGTTAGACCATTATGTTTTTCACATGCCATAAATAGATCACAGATGGCTTTCATCATATGGCTGCCATTGCAATCGTATCATTTGAAAACATTTACATTTTGTATGAAGACAGGGGGATTATTTCTTTGCTCTCGAGAGCTAAAGAATCCTTAATATTCCACAGAGAAAAACATTAACTTGTCACATGTGGTGTCAAAAGCAAATTCTGTTTTGTCTGTATAGTAGAGAGACTAATGCGCTGCAAGCTGAGAAACCGCAAGCAAACACAGAAAACACAAGAGAAAGTAAACATTTGTGAACCGATGACTTTGTAAGATGCAAAATACTTGCGAATGTCATTTTAGCCTTTGTTCATATTCAAATGCATTCACATCTTTGAGTTGGAGATTAACAGAAGATATGTATTTACTGACGCAGCAGTGCCATAGGCCTTTTTCACTGAACACATTTTGACATGTCACAGTAGAAAAAGCAGAGGTGTAAATAATCAAATGAATGATGGTTGAATTCCACTTAGCTGCTTCAGTTTCAGGGTCCTGGTGTTGCGCATGCTGGCTCGCTGTCACACCGTAATGGCTTACTGGGACACTTGAATAGAGCGGAGCCATTGTTAATGTCATCAGCAGCACCTGTGATTTTACTGCTATGACAATTCAAAATGTCTGCTGTGAAAGAGGTTTATTGTTTCGGCTTCTCGTTTGCACAGGATAGCTGTCCAAAGCTGTAAGTGGACCATCATGAAAATGTCTACTGTATCATAAGTGTTGCTTAACATGAAAAATCCTACTCACTTCATCTGCATCAAGTAGCAGTAAGTCTCCCTCGCAACGCTGCTTTTGCTATGAGCTTTACCTGTACTTAGCTAAACATTTTCTCAGTCAATATCTTAATTGAACTTTCTGATATACAAACAAGTACAAAACAGGCCAACAGACCAAACAGTATCAAAGGGGAAGGCTATGTCACACACTAAAGAAACATAGGGGAAAATTATAAAATAAAATAATATAGATAAAAAAATTACGTGTCACTTTGTGTGAGCTTGCCAACTGAACACTCAATACACAAACCTCCTGAATGGCACAAGGAAGGTTGTAAAGATGTTAGGTAATAAGGTGATATCAATACTTAGAAACAACACTTCCTTTCAGTATCCAATTTCATCTTCTCTAGTCTAGACTAATGTGTAACATTTGGCAGAAAATGACTAAACACAGGCAATATAAATACACAAAGATTTAACATTTATGTAACACTGTTTATCTTTTTATCTATCCCTCTCAAGTAAACCAATAAGTAAAATGAAAAGAGAACTGAAAGATAATAACCTTACAATGAAGTTATGGTAAGAACCTATTAATTTCAAGGCAACAAGCGATGCTTGGTCACAGTCGAGTTTCACCTTGTTTTTCAGTGAACATTAAAAGCGGTATATTTTTGTGTGTGTGTGTATTTCCTATTACTAGCAGTGAAGATGAATCAGCACGGTCCCTGATGGATTTACTGAAGCTTACAACAAAGACAATTATTAGTTTTTTGTTTAAAGAAGAAACCGGTGTTTCTTGTTGTGTGAGTGGCTGGATTTACACTTAGAAAGCCTTTATATTTACAAGCTGTTTCAGATAAGCCACATGCAGTGAACACATAATAACAGAACTTAATATAGTGATAAATCTTCATTTATTTGTCTATTAGATAGATCACCCCCTCTATATAGGTTTGTATCATTTAATTTTGAGGGGAACAGTACTGTCCTATAAGAATAGCAAAATATTAAGACCACATTATATTTACTTTTTCCAATTCAGTGCTGCGACACATGTGTCATGCACCTGCTCCTTTGTTGAGGCTGAGTAATGATCTGGTGTGGGAGGGGCTGCAGCTGGAGGGGAGGGGCGTGTTAACAGCCCATTAATCATACACTGGACACAAAGGGACAGAAAACCAAACCGAGAACAAAGATTTGACGCTGTGAGTGTGTACATCGTGTGCTTTAAGTTTGTAGCACAGTCTGCAAACTTTGAGTCGTGCTCTGCTGCTGAGAACAACATTTTCTAAATGTGTGAAACCCATTTTGCAAACTTGTGAAAATATTTGTGAACAAATGCATTTAAAGGAAGGAGGAACAGTTGTTAATTCTTGCAGTTAATGACTGAAAACACTTGCTCTCGTTTTGGCGGCATCCTCCCACAGAATAAGGTGGGAAATTTTAATGTGTGTGTTTTAAGTACAAGGGTCTTTTGTTGTCTGAGTGGCGACTGGAGGGCCGCCAAAATTGGGCCTGCCCACTCTTCACGTAGCCAGGCACAAGTGATGTGCACATTGTTCTTTTGCTCATTTCCCTCAGCCAATAATTGAGCTTCAGTATAACTACTTTTATAGCTGCTGACTTTTTTTTTCATGGTGAATCCTGTGATCCGACAAACAGAATGTTAATTGTCTTTGCTCCAACTCTGCAGGCATGACTGACTGAAAACACTGAAAGTGGACACAGACATGCTGGTCAACCAATGCATGAGCTGCATGTTAGAGGTTTATAAGGGTGAATTATCAGTAACCCTGTCCAATAATCATTATGTGTGTGACATCAGGTCCTTCCCCGATGATTTGGAGTGAACACATTTACGACTGAGAGAACAGAAATCTGTGGAAAGAATCACAGGTGATTTTAAGTGATTGTATGGATTAGCATCATCAAACAGAACCACAAAATCTAAATCAAGACAGCAAACTAGTATTGCCAAAATATATTGTAACCCTGATTTCTTGATGGGGTAGCGTTTTCCAGTGACTCTGGGCTGTGGTTAATGAGTGGACTAGTTTCTCTTTGAATAATAATAAGACAGTATAACACCCAACTTCACTTTGTCTGGGTTTTCGTCAGACTCTCAACCCCATCGTTGAACATGTTACTCTGCTTCTGTTACACTCTCAACTGTCCCCCGTAAAACAACAGCAGGTAGGAACTAAAATTACTCTTAGCCAAGGGGGCACAAATAAGCAACTTAAATGTCACACATATAAATGTATAAATAATGACACTACTGTTGTAAATGATTAAATAATAATAATTATTATTGGAGTAATAATAAAAACCTTAATTTTGAAACAGTCCAAAATAATAATAATGTGGAATTATTCCTACTGAAATATGTTACTTACCATGGTGTATTGTATTGTATGTAATGCATACAGTGACTAAGGGTACAATATAATATAATCAGATGCAATTCACGATGAATTCTAACATTTAACACATTTCATGGCATCATTTGAAAATTCTACATGTCTGCACCACATGTGCTTTGGCTGACACGTGCTATTACATGCAGTATTTAGGTAATGATGGCATGATTCCCAGTTATGACATGAAAGGAGCTCAGAATTAAATGACTCTGATATATAGATACAGTCCACAAATATGTAGCAATGATTTAATAGTTGAGACTTTAATATGGCCTCTCATGAATTATGGAGTAATTACTTGCCCTCGGCTAAGTGATTGGAGTCGAGTGGTGAACTGGGACAATATGCACTCTTTGCATTACTCTCATGTTGCACATGACGTCTGCACTGGTGGAAGAAATACTCAGATCTTTTACTTGCAAAAAGTAGCAATTCCACAGTGTAGAAGTACTCTGTTACAAGTAAAAGTCAAGTATTTAACGTTTTACTTACTTACATACTTTTACTTAAGCGAAAGTACAAAAGTATTAGAATCAAAATATAGTAAAAGTACTCATTTTGTAGAATAGGATGTATATTACACTATTGGATTATGATTATTGATGCATTAATGTGTACATCACTTTAATGTTGCAGCTGGTAGAGGTGGGGCTAATTTTAATTTATTTATATATATTACTTTATATACTGCTTGTTAGCTTGTAAATTTCTCCCTGGGAATCAATAAAGTCTTATTGATATAATAATATCAGATTGTATTTGTTGATTATATTTTGTAGTATTAATCTCAATTTGGAAAGTAACTAATAAAAGGTACTAATAAATGTAGTGGAGTAAAAAATATAATATTTGCCTCTGAGTTGTAGTAGAGTAGAAGTATAAAGTATCAGAGAATGGAAATACTCAAGTAAAGTACCTCAAAAAAGTACAGCACTTAAGTAAATGTACTTTTTGGTATTATGCAGTGATGGAAGATGTACTCAGATCTTAGTAACTATATTATTATTGATGCATTAATGTGTACATCACATTACTGTTGCAGATGGTAAAGGTGGCGGGGTAGCTTGTAATTCTGTAAACCTTATAATAATACATTTATTTGCTGATTATATTTTATATTATTAATCTGAATCTGCAAAGCAACTAGTAGCTAAAGTTATCAAATAAATGTATTGGAGTAAAAAGTACAAAATTTGCATCTGAATTGTAGTGGAGTAGACGTATAAAGCACCAGAAAATGAATACTGAAGTAGAAGTACCTCTAAATTGTCCTTGAGTACAGCACAGTTAATGTACTTCCACCACTGTTATTATGTGATGTAAATTTGAGTTTGAATTAAAAAGAATCTTCCTGGGTAGGAACACGTTTGCCTGGGCAGGTTGCCAAGGTAAGGCCTATGTATTGGAAACACTGATCTGGCATACACAAGCTGTTTGGGCAGTTTCCAAGACATCTCGCAAACTCGCTCTTCACGCCTTCCCTCTGCTGCTGTGAATGCCACATCCAAAGTGTTCTCCAAACACAACTAGAGAGAGTTGGGGCAGTGATGTTGGACGTGTAGAACGACTGATTGGGCCTTTAATGGCCATTCCACAAAAACTGCCCCTACCTATAGAATAAGTCTGTTAACCCACTTCTCATGCATTCAGATTCCCAATTTGACTGTAGTATATGTAATCAACCATGTCTCCTAGAAAGTGTGTTTATATACTACTAATTTGCAACAGCACACATGTATTGAAAGAAATTTTATCAACATGATTAGAAAAATTGTATATACTGAATAATACTTGTTTCCATTGTTTCTGGCTATATAGCCTTCATCACGATGGTGTCTGAGGTTGTTTCCAGTTTCTAATGGGTTAACTAATGGGTCAGGATGAGTATTTGCTAAAAAAGGTTGTAATATTACATGTTTTGTATTTCTGATTATTGATATTTCTATTGGAAATTTTTGTATCCACTTGAGTAAATATGGTATTTTGTGAATAGTATTTTTAGCAAAGGATGATGATATTGTTTTGTATACTTGGTATCTATGGTGATCTATAGGTCACATGTCTGATCAATGGACTGTGTATAAGAGAACCAGAAACAGCCAAAAACGAGGTGTACTGGAGAAGAGTTGTGCGACATACTGAGCATATCTGCAAAATGTTCACTGACAATGTATTTTATTTGTTTTCCATAATATCTGCTCTTAGCAACTAAAGCATGATTAACGTTTCCGTGGTTATGTTTAGTCAACTCACACCACTTGGTTAGGGAAAGATCATCGTCTTGGTCATCCACCCAGGCCGCCTCCCTTACAACTTGCATGCGGTACAAGAACATAGCATTTTAGGGACTGTAAAAAAACACATTGCAGATGAACATAATCAATGCAGTGATTCTGTTTCCTTCCAAATGTATTTAAACCATTCAGTAGTGTTTACATTTTTAGGAGAAAGGATTGGTTAGAATTTAGTTTCTCTTTATCTGGGATGGAAATCTCTCTCTCTTAAAAGTGCTATTACGGTTTTAATTCAAACCAACAAAGTGGTTGTTGTTGTGATTATGATGATTATTTAATCCAACACAGTTTACAAAAATGTTCTTCTAATCATTCTTAGAATTCCCCTCCTCATCTGATCACCGCACATAAACCCAAATCTACCACTGTAAGGCCGGATAACGCTGCAGTCTTAAACCTGTTGTGTACCAGGGAGATGAGAGGGGAGGATGTTTGTCTGCTCAATATTGCAGCAGACCAGTCAGCCACAACACGGGTCGGTGTGCAAACACTTTCTGTAATAAGAAATTTGTATCTAAGTATACCTCTGCCTTTTCCAACAACAGTCTAATTTCATGGTGTGTCGTGTTTATTCTCTGAAGATGTTTGACCCCTTATGGAACAATTCAAATTTAATTTGTGGCAGAAAGATCCAAAACAGCACAGACACCGAGTCACAGAGCTAAGCCTCCCATACATGGAAAAACACTGTGGGGGCACAGGGGTGTGATTTGTTTGAAAAGCGGTTTATTTGTAAGGGGATTTGTGCTGATCTGCACATAAACACAAACAATGGAGGGGCTATTACAAACCTTAGTACAATAATATGTTTTTAATTACAGTATTTGGTCCCTCAGATATATACACTATTTAATGGGAATTCATAAGAACATCTTGGCTTTACGATGTGTTGTATTTGATCACCTCATTTTCCATGCTTGCATGTTCCTGAGTGAGGCATTAACATTGGCTTAAAGTTACAGTACTAACAGTTCAAACACATCGGTGGGAGGCACTGACCAGTGTTTTCCCTGAAGTTTCATAAAAGTGGATGAAGGATGTCCGAGATATAAAACTGTACATGGACCATGAACCAACAAACAATGCAATGACCCTTGGGCTACTCACTGTAATTCTGATAATGCCAGGACTCGGTGGTATGATCCATCATGCTGGGTTACAGCAGTGAGACCATGTATTTCCTGTATATTGTTAAAACCAACACAGTCTACAATAAAATAAAATAAATCAACAGAGTGTGCAAAAACTATTCTCACAATTACACTGTCTTGCTTCGTCTGACCACCACAAATAAACCCAAATCCAACACAGTTGATGTATCTCTGCAGTCTGTTGTGTTGGGAGATGAGAGGGGGGATCTGGGGGATGTTTGGCTCCTCAATATTGTCAGCAATCTGGGTAATCTCTCTGACCTCTTTATGCTGTATAGCAACTGTCATTAACATGTCCTAGGTGATTACTTTGTGATTGGATAGTGCAAAAAGACATAAAATCCAGAAGGAAATGCTTCCAAGGAGGCATTAAAGACCTGATTACCTAAGCAACCTCTGGGAGTTCATTATGATACAATCTACTACAGGAAACGGCCTCAGAAATGACCATAGAGTTGAATCAACACTTGACCCTCGTGCACAAAAATGAACATTGTCAGCTTTACAAAGGTATCATTTATCAAGGGACTTTTATAACGGTCTGTGTTAAGGGCAACACATGCCAAGATACCATGATACACCACTGTCGTATTTCCCAGTGCACCAGGTTTCCAGAAAAGCAGTAATTTATTACATTCACTAGCCAGATTGTAGAGTTGAAATTATTACTCCATTAATCAATTAGTCATTAGTCAACAATTAATCTGCAACTATTTTAATATTTGATTAATCGTGGAAAAAATGCCAAACATTCTCTGGTTTAAGCTCCTCAGATGTGAGGATTTGCTGCTGTTCTTTGTCATATATCAGTGTAGACTGAATATCTTTGGGTTTGGGAATGACAAAACAAGGGATCTGAAGAAACCACCTTGGAATTTTGGGATATTTTAAGGGGAATTTCTCCCCATTTTCTTCCATTTTAGAGACAAAATGATTAATCGATAATGAAAATAATCATTAGTTGCAGTCTTACCGTAGTAGCCACTGTACTTTGACTACTTATCCTGCATGTATTGCACATCTGGTGTGTACAACAGGCATCAAATGAACTTCATATATTCCACAGATGTTGCTTCTGTGTATAGGAATATGTGGGATGAACCCTGAACTACAACTAAACTATGAGGAGAATACACTGTGGTGGAGGCAAGGCAAAGCAACTTTATTTGTATATCACATTTCATACGCCAGGGCAAATGAATGTGCTTTGCAGGGTCATAAAAATACAGCAAGGAGGGCAGTGTCATGTGTCAAGCTAACACTAACATGTAGTTCCTACCTCTGGCTGAGCACCAACATTTCATCACAATTAAAGGGATCTACTGTACTGAACTCGCATTCTGCTTTATCCAGAGGAAGATGCCCTGTACTCTCTTTACCCTGTCACACTGTAATATCAGTTTTAAAACCCCTGACCTGCAAATAAAGCATCTCTGGAACAACATATTTCATGAGAATATCTTCAGCTGTGACATGTGGCTTCTGATCTCGAGGAGGAAATGGCTGAATATACTTAGGGTAAATGGGACTGACAATAAAATGTAAATTATATCCACCAATTATCCGCTATTTTTACTAAGCACATTATAGCATTCATGTCCCACATACACTCAAAGCTCGAGATGTGATATGTAGAGCACAGGGCTTAGGACTTACTATCACAGTGTCTTATAGTAGATAATCAGGAACTTTTTCAAGAAAAAACACACTTACCCCGTGCTATTCTGAATTGAGGATGCATGCATTATTTACATTAATTGACTATCTGACAAGTCACAATGCAAGACAGCTGAACAGGCCACAGTAATCAGTTCCTTATCGAGGTGAGTGAATAGTTTTAACAGTTCTGTCAGGAACACTTGTGTCATTTATTGCGGATCGTTTAGCTGTTGGCAGCACAGACACAAACAGGAAGTGAGCCGTATCAATGCTGCAATTCTCCAATCATGATCAGATTTGCTCAGTAGACAAACAGACAGGTCGTCATTGTACCTGTTTGCAGTGCGCTCTGCTTGATGGGCTTCTGTCTGGCCCCCTGCAATTGCTGCTTGCATCAATATCTCCTGTTTAATGTGTCTAACAGACTGGGGATATACAGGTCAACTGAAGCAGAATTTCAACTTTAAACTCCTGTATCTGGCTACAACTTTGATATTAGGTTGGAGTTGCTACAGCCAAAGAGAAAAAAACCAGGTTGTATCCAAAGCTATAATATCAAATCCACTGTTTAATATGCCTTGACCTACAAGATCAAGTTTTTCTTTTAGGTCCCTCAACCATTTTTGTGCACTTCAGTAGCTTTTGTTAGTAGGCTACTCCTCAGAATAAAGTGAACAAAGTCAAGTGTTTCAAGGCTATAATTTAACTGTTGTTTTTGAGGAGCAGCTGTGAAATGAGTTCCAGACCAGTTGGAAAATGATTCCTTGCCTAATGTGATGGCATTATTTATAAGGGACACGTGTTGGTTAGTGCACAGCTTGGCAGAATTAACCACATGTCCTAACTTAGTGTGGTTAAGTCCCTACACTCTGTAGAACTCGGAGCAAACTGGGATTGCTACTGATTAAACATACAGAACACAGTAATTACCAATACAATTATGTAAAGCATCTTTAAAAGAGTGGGATGGACACAACCACCCTCTGAGACACATTTATTCACACTGAGTGCTAGACACTACAACAGGGGAAAGAAAAAGTGCACACCCACCAACTCTTTCCTGCATCTCTGCTTCGCTTCATCACTTTTAATTGACAGTGCATATTTTTCTGGTACGAGATTTCATTACGGAGTTACTATTATAGCATTATTACATCGAATGCAACACTCATTTGTACTTAGCAAGAAATACTCCCCTTTATCTCTTCAGGCCAACTGAAATGGGAACATATTGATTCCCTCTGCCACGAAGTGGCAGTGTGCCTGTATATCAGGCATTCTGTACATCTTTACTGGCCTTAAAAATTGTATAGCTGTGTTCTTGATTATGACAGGGTACAGCTTTCTAAAGTTGTCTACTGGGCTTACAACACACACTTTTTTCAAAACTAACAGCATGAACCACGCAATAAAGCATGTCATTATGCACTACAAAAAATGATGGCGCTATGATGTCCAAAATTCCTATTTTGAGCTGAATCCTCTCTGTCAACCTGATTATTACATTTTTCTTGCAACAATTGCTCCATATATATGTGGTTTTACTGTAATGCACACATTTTCCATAAAGAACATGTTGCAGTGGACAGTTGACAAGTACAGTCATTCCTCAGCTTTGCAAATTGAAACAAACAAAAAAAAAAAAACAGAATAGAGGGGTGCATATAACCAGTATTACTGTATATCAATTACATGTGTGTTAGAGGGACGGGAGAGGTAGGTGTGTGGTTTGAAATCTTGAGGTAATTACTTTTTCATGTTGTGGTCTTATAACCTGTCATGATAATATAATTAATTGGGCATTTGTCATTAATGTACACATAGTACATTAATCAAAAATGAAAATATAAAAAGGTTTGAATGAAGGAACTGGGTGAGTCCAACAAGTTCGGTATTGATTTGACAGTATTCAGAATCAATCACATACTGCATGTCCACATATGTACATGTTTGTGTATGTGTCTTTTAAATGTCAAAGCAGAAATTCTGCCATTAATTACAAGGAATTCCGTCAGTGACACACTATAACTATCCAGAGTCATTCCAACACTGACCATCTGACCAAATTGAGAAACATACTGGAGAACCCACACACCACGCTGACAGGACAAGAAACTTCGGCATCAAGCAAAACACCAAAAACTAAACTTTTCAGCCAGAATGCAATACCCACTTCCTGGTGGAAACTCAGATATACAGTACACAGAGGGAGCTGTGATATTTCATATTTCAAGATGCTCTTATGTTTTTTTCAGGTTGTCCTCCTTAGCACCCGCATTGCTTTCTTCTCTTTGAGAACCACAATAAGAGAACAATCAGAAGAAAACTAATCATTCAGATTTTTCTTCTTTTTCTTCAGAGCTACAAAAGTGTTAACTATGAGATTTAAGGAAATATTGGACAACTAGACAGACAATCCTCTGTTTTTGTTTTTTGCTTGAATTGATTGAGCCTTTTTATTTTTATCATGGTTGTTTACACTTGCATGCCTAGAAATAGACATACCTCATAAAGAAATGCAGGTTGGAGAAACACTGCAGCAGACTGGCAGAAAACCAGCAGACTGATATCCAACTGATGGAACTGGTCATGTAATTCACTGCTTATGAGTTTATCATGGACATTTCACGGGAAGAACATTAGTCAGTAGTTGTGATTGCATTTTGCTGATGTTGGTATGTGTAAACCATAGATCGTAATAGACAATGTGATCCTCATTTAGTGGGGAGAGGAAACTCATTAGGAAACAATTACAGTCACACATTCCTTTGAATCCCCACAGAGTAGATTGTCCCAGGTTGCAGAATAAAAACCTGGAAAGGAGGAAAGTGAAATGCATCCCTCCGCACCTGTGATTCCTCTTCCAGACGTCTCCGCCAGCTGCAGCCCCTTAAAGGCCGGAGGTAATAGTTAAATTTAAGTATCTATTATGGATTAAATAGCAAATGGTTTTCAGTGAAAGGTACCTTGTTTAACCTGTTGCCACTGCGACCCAGACTTAGATGAGAGGCTGAAAATGGATGGATGGATGGTTGGGATATTCAGAGCTCTATTCTGGAAACGGAGAAGACCCATGTTCAGACCTAATGGGGTCACTAGAACTGAAAATACTATTCATGTTGCCGCTTACCTCCAAACATGTGGTTATCTATGTGGTTTATGCACAACTGAGGATAAGTACAGTGTACATCAAATGAAAGAGGTACATTATTTGATAAAATAGACATGAAGATAGTTTAGAAGGACTCCAAACTCCATAAGGTTTTGCAGCACTTACTATATATACTATATATGACAACCACTGGTACATATATACTGTAAGTGTTTCATGAAGATTGCGAGTCCTTACAATTGACTTCTATTTATGGCTGAATGAGATGTTAGAGATGAGAAACATCCATATTTCACAAACAACTCTCAGGGAAAAGAACCAACAGTGTATATATCAACCTACTGTATGGAAAGAGCATAAAGTGACTTGAAGTGGTCAGTCACATGGCGTTGTTTGCTGCATTCACCGTGCAAACATTATTATTGGCAGTCCCCGCATCAGACATCACACCATACAAAATGAATGACAACAGCACATGACACTATTTTCTCAGCTGAATATGTGCTTTTGGAGATGTAGCTATGGGGAGAGTGACATTTTCTATTCTGCGTCTCATTTGCTAAACATAAATTGCATGTTGTCATCTGATAATACCTTATCACTCTGGGCAGTGATTTGAATGCTAAAAGCTTGTGTTGCCTGTAAAATGATGTGTGGAGTCACCCTGGCATTTCCTCAAAAAAAAAGAAAAAGGAAATTACTGGTATGCGTTCACATTCAACATGACACCGAAAAAACAACTATTTACTGCAACTTAAACTGAATTGTCCGACAAGGTGAATTCATTTCTGATTATATACATTTTTGAAAAATTATGTTTGTTATATGTAATATAATACTTAATTTCCTAAAATATCAAATATCTCATCCAACTCATGGCTGTATAAGGATTTCAGTACTACTGTAAAAGAATAGAATAGAATGGAATAGAAAAAATGGCAAAAGCAAGTTTTATCTTGTTAAAATAATGAGCGTGGTTATCATATATACATGGTTGTATGATAGATGGAGTTGGTCATGTAAGGCTACAAAAGTGTGAATTTACCAAATTGGCATTAAATTAAGGTATAGTTGCCACACATATTATTTAGCGCCAACTCGGATGTATCAGTGCTTTCATAAAGATACAAAATGCCCTGCTGTAATTACCATCTGAAAGGTATTTACAAGTTAGAAACTGGTAAATAACTTATACGTGATGTGAATGCACTATTATGAACATGAGGAGACTCAGGGTCAGGGGCATTGCTGACGAGCCTCATTCACTTAAGTTCAAGAGATGCTCTCTCATTTTCATTTGTTTCTTTCTCTGTTTTCCTACCAGTGTCCATACCCAACACCAGAATTCATTTTTGTAATTACAGGAGGAAATCGATGGCACCTCATTCTGAGAGAGAATGAGTCACTCTCTGTTGTAGACCAATGATTAAAACTGATACATGGGCGTATTTTACATAAAAGTGTAGCTGTAGCAATGACTGCACACCTACAGGGTGATCTTTGACAGTGTAATTCAGCAGAGAGGTCTATGTCTTCTTTCTCTCTGTATCTTTGTTGGATGTGATAAAACACATGTGGTAGAAGACCCAGTTCATTCCACGTGTTTGGTGTTACCCAGACTGCACAAGGGGCTTGACCTTTTTACTGTAATATTTTTCCTCATAACACAGATTCTCTACTAATGACAATCTCCAACAATTATGTTTTTTAAAATCTGTTTTGATGCATCCAATAGAAAAATATAGTATGTTACATGTAACATACACTTTGCCAGAATACAAGCCTTTTAAAACAAGTCACACGGACAACAAAGCCATAATTGAGATGAAGGATGCGCAGGATAACAGTGAAAAAATACATATATTTTAATTCCTCAAGCTAGCTGTATTAATTAAAGGGTAATATTTAAAATGCTGATTATTAAATATGGTAAAGTACATTATTCCTTAGCTATTCTGTTACATACTGTATGTACATGCTTTAATATAACAGATTCAAAGAGGAACACTTCACATGCTCTGCTTATAAAGAGGAAAAACAAGCATAAAACACTGAAATAATGCGTTTTCTAATTTGGATATGGTGGCTCAGTGGATGGTGGTAGCATTGCACAAGGATCTCAGACTGGAAGCCTGATCATGTGAATAATACGTAGTATTTGAACAGATGTTCCGCAGGATTTTTTGACTTTCCTAATTGTGTGCATTGCAGCCCATTCTCATTTATTTAATCCGTGTTTGTGAAAAAAGTATATGATCACAAAATGATGGAAAACTAGTACGACTTAACGGCCTTATATCTGAATCTTTGTTACATTTTTTTGCAGCAGCAGAGAATCAGTAAAATAGTCCAGTATCTGTGAAAATGACTAATTAGCCACATCCTCTTTGTAAATGTGAAGCTGCTTGGCTAATGCATGACAAAACTGCCACGTAGAAGTTTGACCTTTCGGACGACACATTAGAGTCTCAGTATATATGTAGGCATTTTCTTGCTGACTTCCCTCTTGTCACGAGCTGTCTTCACTGCCAGAGTCATAATTACTACCAGAAATAAATGAGTTAAATGTGCACTACATTCACAGGTTGATCCAGACATTTTTAAAAAGATATGGGTCTGTAGCTGCACATCCAGCACTGTATGAAATCATTAAGCATCTCACACTTGACTGGAGCCTGTTTTATAAATTTCACAGCCTGATAAAACATGTGTGATAACGCACCTCTGAGGAAATAGTATCTAATTGCTTGTCAGTTATAAAAATAGCAATCTTATGGGCAGTAATAAACAAACTCTTCAAAGCTGTGACATGTGGGGTCTTGCATTTATATAGGCCAACCAGTTATTATGTACAAATTCAGAACAAAGAGAAAAGGCAAAAAGGAGAGAGTACTGTAATAGTGATTAAACCAATTAGAAGTACCTGAGAAATACATGTATTTTAAAGTTTCTGATGAGCTGTTATAAAGATGAACTTTAAGTACATGTATTCCCTGTCAAAAATATGCAACTCAGTTTGACAGGATCTGAAAAAGTACTGGTGTTGGAGTGCATGTCAAGTATCTTATAACTTGCACAAGGTCAAATCAGCCTGTGCACCAAGCAGAAAAGGATCTTGCTCGACTTTCTTTCCCTGGTTCACAGCAGTCTTTGACCAGGATCCATTTCAACCATTACAGGCAGGCTTCTGGCTTTCACATCAGTAAGAAAAGAAAATGGGAGGGATTGTTTGACCTTTTTCGGTGCACAGTCTGGAAAGTGATATGTGATTCAAATGTGTCAGGAAGAAGGAAAAAAGATGAGGGGAGACAGAATGCAAAAGGAGAGAGCAAATTACAGTCCGAGGGAAGATATGAAGACAGAAGAAGCATTTCTTATAAGGGAGATCTTGCACTTTGGGCATCTCAAGACTCTAATCCACCCAGGATATATTCTTTGATCAAACAACGTGTCAATCAATGTTCAAAAGATTATTATGAATTGCATTACACCTCTCAAATGCCAACCAGCAGGGAGTAAAAGATGTACAGCAACCATGGGTTGTCTATGCAGTCGCCATATGGTGAATCAAAAAATTACCTTGAGCAAGCATTTACATTTTAATTCATAAGCCCCACAACTATACAGTTCTGTCCCTGAACATATCAAAGTACCTTGTTACTACCTTGCTAAGTGATATAACATCAGATCCTCAAGTGAATTCAAAGTTTTAATTTCACTGAAATCCCGTTCAAAGAAAATTAAAAACATTTCCTATCCAAATTTTCACTCCCATGTATTTAAACTTTTAAGCTGGAGATGCCTGATTAGAAGCTCTGATTAGTATTCAGGGTCCACAGCATGTGTGATGCCAATTATCCACTGGGTCATTACCACTCTTGAGAGAAGCCGCGCTGGAAAAAGGGTTTTAAGGGAAAAGGCCTAACTTTTCATCAGCAGTTGCAGTGGCTCTTTTGTGATATTGACAAGGAAAAAATGAAACCAATGCACTCAGTGGGATGAAGAAAGAGTGAGCTAAGCCATAGGAATAGAAAATGGCTACTTTCTATTTATACACTGCCAAAACATTATAGGTAGGCGATGAAAGAAAGATAGTCTTTCTGTTAGAATTTTATAAAGCTAAAGTAAACAATTGTTTCCGCAGGAGCGTTTTGGTCGTGAGTAGAACAACTCAAAAGATTTTATTATAGCACAAGTCCAATTTTAAATGCTAATGCTTGCTTAGCTGGCAGGTGGAGCAGTATCACAAGCAGCAGGATTCAGTTCATGTGATAATAGCCCCACTGGTGTTTTTCTCTGTGAGTCAGCTGATGACAGGATCTGAGGTGGGAGGTAAAGGGGTAAAAATAAGTATTCATTACAGTTATTATTTCTTTGAAGAGGACATACAGCGTGTTATTTAATCATTTTTTAGATATTACAAAAGATTTGGATAATTAGAGTTCTTCTGGCTGAATAGCTTTGCATTATTTTGAACCTGCAGACACAGCGGAAAGAGACAGCACTGAAATTCAAACAGCTGTCACTCTAAAATGGCCTCTGCTTTATGAATGCTTCCCACACAGGAGAGTTTTTATTTCTCACCTGCACTTCTGAGGGCCATGACAGAGAATAATCCCACTTATGTTAAAGCTTAAACTAGTGCATCATTAGGCACAAACTTTTTAAATTGTAATTTCTGGAGCTCGTTCTTCTCCTGACCAAAATGAGCCATTTTAAAGAACTCCATTACTGCTGTAAACAATATTCTCAGCGAGAATATCCTCATAGTGAGAAAATTTTTCTTGAATGTTGTTATTAAAACATAATGTTCCAGGAACTACAATATCCTCTCTGTGATGTTCTTGGAAGGTTACATAATGTTAGCAAATAATGTCTTTAGGTAAAAACTTTCAACTTAAAATGTTAGGCGTTGATAACTGTTCCACATTGGCTTCAGTTTTCAGCCATGTTTGCTGCATCTTGGCTGAGTATCAGCACTAAAGCTATGACACCAACTTTCCAGCAAAATTTTCCAGCACCAGCTCCCTCAGACCTTGTTTCAAGTTAGAAAATACATAAATTACCTGTTTGACCTTGTGCTTTAATGGACACGAAAGATAAACATATTTGTTCCTTGTATTATTCATGAAGTCAATTCAACAGCGTGAACAAGTCAATAAGTCAGTGTGAGAATCAAACCAAGGTGAATAGTGTGATTGACTGCGCAAGGTATATGGAGAATCATAAGGCCTTAGGTTTGGACCTTTCCCTTAGGCTCTGTCTTCGATGTGAGATTGTAGGAGGTACACTGCAAGACCTAGAGCATATTAACATACTACATTATTCATCACTTGTCAGTAACTTGACTGGCAGAAACATTAGCTGCAGCCAGTTCAAAACAGACTAAATAAGGAGATAACAAACCTGAGAGACAGGGTAAATTTGGAATTAGGAGCTGTGCAGTTGCTGCATTTGCTGATTTAAGCCCTTTCTGGTGTCTGAGTCAAGGTCATGTGACACATAATCACAGCAGAAAACAATTCTAATAAGAATAAAGACTGCTGTGTTTGTGGAGTTCAACTTAGCTTTAAGGTGCCACAAATAAGATTGCACTGACCCCTGACACAAAATGACCATACTACAGCTGTGGAGGTTTGATAGAGTTGGTGATCAATACCAGTGTCTTAACACTTACTTCACAGGAAGTGGAGATTTCTGGCTTTCAAAGTGTACTTTCTGCCCAATACTCCCAATCACTGCACAATTGCCCCTGTGCTAACACACACAAACACATTAGAGACCTGGCAATGTTGTACATTTCTGTTAAATCAAAACATAATTCTTGCTTTGCAGAAAACCCAAGACACACACACACGCACACACATGCACACAGTCCCAGTGAGCAAGTAAAAGCAAGCGATGAGTTCCTAATGACTCCAGCTGGCCAGCAGAGCAAGAAAGTGTTTCACCACTGTAGGCCGTTAAGTTGTCACTTTTTCCTCCACATCAGGGTGTTAGACTTTAAACTGAAGTGACAGATCACTTGTTTAGCTGCTCTCTCCCAGCAAAGGACACTGACGGCTGGATCCAGAGGCAGAAAGGTCAGGCCACCAGGTTGGTTGTGCTAATGGACTGCTGACCAGGCAATAAGCCAGCCTCTCAGGAGACATTTGCAGCCTAGTTCTCACCTCAACAGTGTGGCACCCATGTCCTTTGCATCACTCCCATCACCACTTGCCAACACCGGGGCTTATTCTCACATTTCCCTCTCTCTTCATTCACACTTTGCTTCTTACTGAGTCACTCACTGTGTCATTTATTCTGTGCTCACTTCTCATGGTTGTCGAAGAGCATGAACCCAAGTCTTGGTTCAGAAATGTGTAGTTGGTCGTTTTCTGAAGCTATAAAGCTCACAGCACAGTTCAGGCATTTGTGTAAGAGCACCTCAAGATGGCAGTGTTCACCATGGCAGGCTACTCAGCCTTTGAGCTCAACAGCTTGCCTTTCTCAGAAGCAGCAGGCGGAGAGCTGTGGATGAAATTGAGGGTTATCTACTGCATTGAAATTAAGTAATGATTGGATGGCAGTAGGTATTACATGATGGTTGGATCTGTATGGCTGACTCTGATTTCCATTTTATTACATCTGCTGTTTTCTAGTTACCTCGTGTCACTTCTGACGCCTCATTTTGGGGTTACTCGGCTCAGTTACGCAGTTCAGCCTCCTCTCGTTGCTTTGAAACTTGTCAGGTGAGATCATCTGCGGTTATGGGCTTTTCCAAAGTCACAGCACAGCCTCTTCAGATCATCACAGCTCTAGCAGGAGGCAGCAAACTTAAAAAGAAATGCAATTCACCCATTACGCAAAGAGCTCGCACCACATGCTGCTGCTGTATAGCTTTGAATACAGGGATAACTGTCAAGGTTATTTCTTACGGACAAATGCTGATGACTGGCTGCAGGGTGCCAAGTGTGGCGGACAGAGCGGGAATATGCACCCCGTGCTCAGACAACGGCTTCTCTGTCTGGAGTGCAATTATTAGTGACTCTCACACAAGGCTTGTATTGTATATGCCTCTGTTTAATCTTGGCAAGTCATATCCATCGGAAACCGTTGCAGTGCATCTTTTTTTAATGTGCTTCAGTCTTGTGGAGTTTAATGTCCACCCCAATTAGTGTAGCCTACCTGACAACAGCCTAACAGGTTGGCTTATGCGTTTGATGCGTCCCTTTAGAGCCAATGACTGCTATCTGCCTTTATATAATCACCCACAGTGTAAAAGCTAAAGGACAGACACTGTTTTTTTCTACATTCTCATCAGCAGCAGCTTCATCATCATCATCATCGTCGTCATCATCATCATCCCCCTCCAGCCTCGGGGTTTTGGTTAAGCGTCTCTGCAGCCTGCAGCATCTTCACGGAGCATCTCACCGCGGACAACCCTCCGGTCTGCATTAAGTGACGTGACTTCGGACCAATCGTGTTGCTGCTCGGGTTGTCGACGCCACTGAAAGAGAGGGGCGGTGTCCAATGACGAGGGTCGGCGGGGTGGGGGGCGTCGATGTGGTGTACTTCACCACCCCTCCTATGGGTTTACACAGAGTTAGTGCAAGATATTCTGCTCTGGGAGTGAGAGTGCAAGGATAAACTGCACATACACGCTGCGCATCGGTGTCACACTGAACAGCCTTTATATTGAGGTTGGCGTTTCCAAGTGGGATCGACTCTGAGATTTCTCTTTTTCTTTCTTTCTTTTTTTTTTTGTTGCATAAATGCCTTTATGATCTTCTTTTAACCTTGTGTCTGCGTCGGGTGATTATTGATGGAGCTCCGTGAACTTGAAACATGACGGGACACGAGTGTTCGCCTCGTCTGCGCCTTCACCTTAACAGGTAGCCGGAGGGGGGGAAAAAACGCCGGTTTTCTCGGGACGTGTACGGGAGATGAGCATTGATTTCCGGACCCGTTCTAATGGAAGACACCACAAACCACTGACCACCTGGCTGTGTCTGCTGGAGAGTGACGCTGATCACCGCAATCACCGCAGGTCGCACAATTAGATCCTGTCCATTCCTGAAGTTAAATGGGGGAAACGGAACTGCGACATATGCAGCCTCTAATTTACCCCAGTTTGTGCGACCAGCTGCTTTTACCTAAAACCTGTTCTTGAGTCTGATTACTCCTGCGGGGCGATTTTTTTCCCCCTCTTTCCTGGACCCAAAGCTACATCTGACTGAGAAGGATATCTTTACCCGAATAAGCTCGCAGGCACACTGGATGAGAAGACTATGAGCTGACACACTCCGGGTTTTCTCCTGCGCTGTAACGGATTTGGGTATGTACGATAAGAATTGGGTCTCAGTTGCCCACTAGGAATTCAACATCTGACTGAGCTTATTTTGTAGGTTTTCATTCATGCGTATTCATTCGATTAGGAGCCCACACACAGCTCTTTAATTTTGGCAATTTAAGTGTAAAAATTAATAAGACTGTGTAATGTGTTGTGAAGTTTTGTGGCCATGGGGGTTTGAGGCGCTGAAAATTCTTAGTGATCATAAAATGTGGAGGATTTAGAAAAGGAGCAACAGACATGAATGGCTGCCTAAATGGTTGCTGCAGTGTTTTTGTAGATTTCTATTCTTCTTCTATGAATTGTTGATTAAGGCCTCTGGGCAGTTTTAGTAGTGATTTAAAAAAAAAAATGAAAGTGGACAAAACAGCTGACTGTGGGGGGAGGGTGGGGGATGTTTGCTTAATTAACTTAATTACTGTGCACAGCAAAGTTACTCCACTGAAGAGAAACTCTGTCATGTATTCATAGGTTTGTCCGAGGAAGATTCCTGCCATCACATGCAAGGAGTCACTGCCTGTAACAACGTTGCATAGAAAGAAACGTTTGAGTTGTGAGGGCTGGAAACACATTCACGCTGTCATGGATCTAAAAGACTATTACCTGTTGGGTGCCCTGCTTGCCTGCATATGGCTAGATCCTTCAATAGCCCAAGAGCTAATCTACCCCATCAGAGAGGAGCTGCAAGAAAATGTCCTCATTGGAAACATACCAAAGGACCTAAATATTTCCCACACAAATGCTGCCACTGGAGCAAGTGCTAATCTAGTGTACCGGCTCGTCTCCAAAGCAGGAGATAACCCACTGGTCCGCGTTCTGAGCAGCACTGGCGAGATATTCACAACATCAAACCGAATCGACAGAGAGAAGTTGTGCCCCGGTCCCTCCTTTGAGGACAGCGAGTGCTCCTTTGAAATTGAAGTGGTCATCCTGCCTAATGATTATTTCAGGCTGATTAAAATCAAAATAATTGTCAAAGACACAAATGATAATGCCCCCATGTTCCCGTCCCCTGTGATCAACATCTCCATCCCGGAGAACACGCTCATTAACAGCCGCTTTGCTATTCCTTCTGCCACTGACCCGGACACTGGCCCCAACAGTGTCCACAAATACGAGCTGATCAACGGGCAAAGTGCCTTCGGCTTAGACATAGTAGAAACACCTGAGGGGGAGAAGTGGCCCCAGCTCATCGTGCAGCAAAATCTGGACAGAGAGCAGAAGGATACATATGTGATGAAGATCAAAGTGGAGGATGGTGGCAGTCCACAGAAATCCAGCACTGCCATTCTCCAAGTTACGGTAACAGATGTCAATGATAACAGACCAGTGTTTAAAGAGGGCCAGATAGAGGTGCATATACCAGAGAACTCCCCTATTGGCACGTCTGTTGTGCAGCTTCAGGCCACAGATGCAGACATAGGGGGAAATGCAGAGATACGTTATGTCTTTGGGACTCAGGTGTCTCCTGCTACTAAAAGACTCTTTGCATTAAATACAACATCTGGCCTAATTACAGTGCAGAGGCCTCTGGACAGAGAGGAGACTGCTATTCATAAGCTCTCTGTTCTAGCTAGTGATGGCAGCTCTAGCCCTGCCAGAGCTACTGTTAACATAAATGTGACTGATGTTAATGACAATCCACCTAATATTGACCTGAGATACATAATCAGTCCCATTAATGGCACTGTTTTCCTCTCGGAGAAGGATCCCATCAATACCAAGATAGCTCTCATCACGGTGTCAGACAAAGACACTGACATCAACGGCAAGGTCATTTGCTTCATAGAGAAGGATGTGCCCTTCCATCTCAAAGCCGTGTATGACAACCAGTATCTGTTAGAGACATCTGCGCTGCTTGACTATGAAGGGACCAAGGAATACAACTTTAAAATTGTAGCTTCTGACTCTGGAAAGCCAAGCTTGAATCAGACCGCCTTGGTAAGAGTGAGGCTGGAGGATGAGAATGACAACCCGCCTATTTTTACTCAGCCAGTTATTGAGCTGACTGTTACGGAGAACAACAAACGGGACCTGTTCCTCACCACTCTCAGCGCCACAGATGAAGACAGTGGGAAAAACGCAGAGATCGTTTATCAGCTGGGACCAAATGCATCATTCTTCGATCTCGACCGCAAAACAGGGGTCCTGACTGCATCCAGGGTTTTTGACCGGGAGGATCAGGATAGGTTTCTCTTCACTGTAACAGCAAGAGATAACGGGACACCCCCTCTGCAAACGCAGGCAGCCGTTATTGTAACTGTGCAGGATGAAAATGATAACAACCCTAAGTTCACACATAACCACTTTCAGTTCTTTGTGTCTGAGAATCTTCCTAAATACAGCACCGTGGGAGTGATAACTGTGACAGATTCTGATGCTGGAGAAAATGCTGCCGTTTCTCTTTCCATACTGAATGACAATGAGAACTTTATACTGGATCCTTACTCTGGGGTGATAAAATCCAATGTGTCATTCGATAGGGAGCAACAGAGCTCTTACACTTTTGATGTCAGGGCTGTGGACAGTGGCAGGCCTCCTTGCTCCTCAGCTGCCAAGGTGACCATCAATGTCATTGATGTGAACGACAACACACCCATCGTCATCTACCCGCCCTCCAACACATCTTTCAAGCTCGTCCCTCTCTCCTCCATCCCAGGATCTGTGGTAGCAGAAGTGTTTGCTGTAGATGGTGATACAGGGATGAATGCAGAACTGAAATACACCATAGTGAGCGGGAACAACAAAGGTCTGTTCAGAATTGACCCTGTCACAGGGAATATTACTCTGGAGGAAAAACCAGCAGTGACTGACATAGGCTTACACAGATTAGTGGTCAATATCAGTGACCTGGGATATCCCAAATCTCTCCATACGCTGGTGCTGGTATTTCTGTATGTCAATGACACTGTGGGCAACTCGACACTCATCTATGATCTCATCCGACGCACCATGGAGACCCCAATTGACCGAAACATTGGTGAAAGCAGTGAAACTTATCAAAGTGGTGATTATTTAACCATAATGATAGCTTTTGTTACTGGCGCCTTAGTGGTGATTATTGTCATCTTTGTCACTGTGCTGCTGCGCTGCCGCCACGCTTCCAGGTTCAAAGCTGCACAGAGGAAAAAGCAGGGGGCGGAGTGGATGTCCCCCAACACGGAGAATAAGCAGAACAAGAAGAAAAAGCGCAAGAAAAGGAAATCCCCGAAAAGCT
The DNA here is from genome assembly GCA_005408345.1 of Macquaria australasica. NCBI lineage: Eukaryota > Metazoa > Chordata > Actinopteri > Centrarchiformes > Percichthyidae > Macquaria > Macquaria australasica. The sequence continues at coordinate 1,083,021 of SEMN01000067.1, read as the reverse complement.
CCTTGCTCAACTTTGTCACCATTGAGGGGAACAAACCTGACGATCCTGCCCACGAGCCAATCAACGGAACCATCAGCCTGCCCACCGAGCTGGAGGAGCAAGGGATTGGACGCTTTGATTGGAATGCCACACCTACCACAACCTTCAAACCCAGCAGCCCAGACCTGGCCCGGCACTACAAGTCCGCCTCGCCGCAATCGGCCTTCCACCTCAAGGCCGACACGCCGGTCTCAGTGAAGAAGCATCACGTGATTCAGGAGCTCCCATTGGATAACACATTTGTTGGGGGCTGTGACACCCTTTCCAAGAGGTCCTCCACGAGCTCCGACCACTTCAGTGCCTCAGAGTGCAGCTCCCAAGGAGGGTTCAAGACGAAGGGGCCCATGCACACCAGACAGCAGGTAAAGGAGCACTTTTACTGGTCTATAAGTACTGCCTATAACTGCCCTGTTCCACAGTGCTAAAGTGCCAGTCTAGATTAGAGACTCACTCTAAGTTACTGTGAAGAAACAGAAAAGAGTACAGGAGACATACTGATTCAGCAAGTTCCACTGTTTCTCAAACTTAAAAATGAAAAAAAAAAGAAAGAGAAAAGGTAACTTGAACAACTGCTAATTAATGGAGTTTGATGGACTCAACAATCACATGCATAATTTTGGGGGAATAATTATAGACAATGTTTTGTCATTAATATATATTTAATTCATATTTAACAAAATGCAAGTGGGTGAGTGATTGCCTTGCCTTATTTTGTCTATTCAGCACCCAGGTTAGATCACTGGTAAAAATGTACCAACATAACATTAATTGTGACTCAATGTTCTTTGTGAAAGAAACATTTTTTTCTTGCCTATCTACTCAGATTGCTGTTTTCATCTTAAAGTGATAAATGCTGCACACATTCTCCAAAAAAAAAACAAAAAAAACACTTAGCTGACTTTTCACCTCTCTCCTCATAAAACTCTGAGTGTATTCATGTTTTTTTTTGTTTTTGTTTGTTTTTTTCTTCTTTGTTTTGGTGTGTATTGTAATATCACAGCAATAACAACAGTCAATAATTAGTCTGCTGCGGTGGTATTGTGAATGTCACTGTAGGCTTTGCCACATCATCTAAGCTTGAATGAAATTCCTCCTCTCAAAGCACACTAGCGGACTGAGTGAAGCTTGTCTGGAACTTGATACACATCCAATTCAAAAAGGATTAGCCAATAATGAGCCTCAAATTTCAACGTAATCCATGCTGCTTTTTTATCAAAGCCTTATTAATTTTTCTGCTAATAAAGCAGCACTACACAACACACAGTTCTAATCTAATGGAACACACGTGGACAAATAGCAGAGAAGAGTGTAGAGGGACAAAGGGAGGCAGAGTGAGAGTGTTGTCAGTTGGTCAGGCTTGACGGGTAGTGGTACTAAACCTTTAGGTGGCAGTGTTGCGCTGCATGGCACAGCCTGGCACTATGCCAACCTGCAGTGGACTTATAAATGCAAGGGAGGAGAAGAAAGGAGTGAAACCTATGTTGGTGTTCTTAGTGAAATACTCTCGCCTAATGATGTAGAGGCTGCACCGGGAAGATTGATAATGGCAGTTAGAGATGTGAGTGATAAGATCTATCCGGAAGAGAGAGTGGAATTACAGGGGTGACACTGTGTGACTCCTATCGATGCATACCTCCGGGTCACTGCATCTGGGGTTGCATTTAATGTGTTTCTGTGTGAGAGGTAGCAGTCAAAAGAGGCATTCAGTGTGGCGTCATTTGCCAGGCACCCTTGATGTGTGTGTGTGTGTGTGGTTGGTGATGTGTGTGAGAGAGAGACAAGGCAAGGCGATGAAATGGGTGATGGTGGTGGCGGTGGCGGCAGGGGGAGGGATTAAACCCTAGAGGAGGACACATGAGATATGACACTATACTGTAAGCACAACTTCATTGATTCGCTCAGTTATCCCACAATTCCACACAAGATTTATTGGAATCAATAATTCTGACAAATGATTCAAAGACGCACACAAACAGAACCAGCGTGTGCTATATAGTGCCATCGATGATATAAATAATGTACTGTTGCAGATACTTTTGCTCACACGTGTTCCTTTTGAAATGTTCTGTACAGTTTAATCAGTATTTTTCTATGTACTTGTGTATAGCTAAATGTAATCCTTATAGAAGCTGAGGGTTGAAACTGACCTCAACTCGTGCCTCAGTCTAATTCTACTTTCTTCTCACCGCTTAATGACACAAAGCAGTTCAAGTCGAGTTTTGCCAATCTAACCATCTTCATTGTATACTGCATTTTTAGAACTGGAACATGAAACATTTACTAGAAGCATCCCATCTTATAACCATGTCATAAAATTCACAAATTCATAATCAAATCTGTATTAATTTATTAATTGACTAAACAATATTATTTAGATCTAGACAAAACCCACCGCCATATAAAGTCCAGGGAAAATGAGACATCCTTCCCTTTAGCAATACTACTCAAATGAATATGCACTAATATGTTTGACTGCACACAAGGGCACACTTTCTTATCTCCATTTCCTTATTATTAGAAGAAAAAGTAATTTTCTACCTTTCCGCTATTAGCTAATATCTATCTTTGGAGATTTGTAATGGAGACTCTTAAGGCATATCTGGTTGGTTCTCAGTCATAATTATTCAAAAACATCTTACTGATAAGTATCCCACTTCAGATTTGAGGGTTAAATGGCAGTTATTGATTGTGGTAAAATGATTAGACTGCACTAACGTGTCTTACTGGATAAAGCAGGGTATGTTATCAGTTACATCCATATTTTGATTGTTTTGCACAGTGCAACCATTTGCATTGACATGTGAATGACGTCTCCATTTCATGAGCACTGATAAGTAGACGCTCATCCAGTATGTCCCTTTCCTTTTTGAATTCTGCCTGCGAATTGAATAAAAACGGAGAGGAGATTATCTGTAATTTGAAAAAAAATAAGGTAAAGCCATAAAATACCAATTACCTTTGAGTGAATCTTTAAACAGACAGTATATCCAAAAGGTAATATCACCGGATTATCATATCATATTTCCCCCAGAGTAGGACCGCTTTGGAAAAAAAAAGACAAGAACTGCATTATTAAAAGATTTCTTATACATTCATGGATAATAAAAATAAGTCAATGTCATTTAAAGTTATTACCAGTTATTTTTCAGTTTTAAAATGCGGCTTGATGCACTACATTGAAAATAAGTTCAGTAAGATGCTGGACTGTTACACCATATAAAGCATCACAAAGGTGTATGATAGAATGATGAAGTTTAGCATTCACATTGTTGCCTTTTGAGTAACAAACCATCCAAATCATCAATCACTCATTTTTGCCTGAAGTTGACATCAAATAAGCAATTAAATGAAAGAGGATGTTCAAGAGAAAGACATGTGTAAGGCGGAGGGGAATGACTTTTAAAATGGACCTTCTCTCCAAGAATTGAAAAGCCATTTTCTTCCAGTCACTTCTATGCAACATCAGCACCAATCAATAAATAAGGAAACTGAAAGGAAATTGATAAACAAGTAGGCAGAGAGAAGGAGGTGGAGATCAAAAGCAAAGCATGAAGGCTTCAATGGTGTCTTCCTCTCAGAGAATATAGAACATAGGGAATAGAAATAGCAGACATCTACACCAGTGTCAATTGAAATCAGCTTTATAGAGACCCCAAACTTTGCTGATAGCAATAGCAGCAATCCTTGACTTTCCTTTCTTTTTTTCCCACTTATTATTTACCCTCCAGGGACCTGCATTAGTGTAAACAACACTGAGGAAAAAAGCATGAAAACACTGTCCTAGTTTCACAAGGCAACACAAGCATCTAAGAAACCAAGTATAATCATAGCCGTTTCACCATCAGTCTTACTCTCTTCCTTTCAGTGGTCTTATGGGGAGACGTACATGTGGTTCACAAACACAACATGAGCCCAGTGGCTACGCATTAACCATGTACTGTACACCAGATCCCGAGGCTCACGTGATGGACACATTAACATGGTTTTACTGAGGTTGCAAGGTTTGAAAGTAGTCACCACGATGGTGTATGAAACATCACGCTTAATCGATTACAGTCCATACTTTAGGTTCTCACTCTTCACCATTAACCTTAAAATAAATCCCATGGTGAATGTGAAAATAAGGGTTGTTTATTGTCTTGTGAGTTGGCAAACACATCTAGATTCATGCGTACATTCTTGCAGATACACAAGACGCATCCTCTTTCCCCTCACTTTGTTATGGTAATTCATTTTACGTTAGGATGCACAATTATGGGCCTTATAAAGGGCTTTTAGTTGTGCAACCATGTGGCCTGAACACCTTATGTGCAAAAAGGCTTAATTGCTGTGGGTTATCAGTGTTTTTCCTGCATGGCAGAAAAGATGCAAGCACTGAAAGGAAGTGTGTCATCCCACACTGCTCTGATGTGCTCTTCTGCAGCACAAATCATGCCTTAGCTCTGGGGACACAGTATAACAGCTCCTTTTTCTGCAGCTTCACTAACAGCACATATAGAACAACTGACAACATATGCACATTAGGTTGACTTAATTAAAATACTTAAATTTAAAATTAAACTTTTAAATTTTGTTGAATTTTTCTGTGCGTCTGACTCGCATATTGTTTTCCTTATTGTTGTGGCCACTACAATAAAAACATACTTGTGTTACAGTATCAGTGACAAAAAAAGGAGCAGTCCATTTAATATTACAGTAGATGTATTATTCAGTTTAACATGTAGGATAAGAGAAAACGCTGTGAGGAAGAACAGGGAATCTTTTGCAGAGTATTCCTGGTGTTGTCTTGTCAGTACATTTAATGAATGGACATTCTATGCAAACAGGAGTTTGTACAGACCATTGTAATTACGGAGCCTTGGGGGAGTCGTCCTTCTTGTGCAGGTTCATTTGCCACATTAATAAGGGGATTAGTAGTACGTACGGGGGCTGATGGCAGCAGGAGAAGTTTGAGAAGATTAATGAACTATGACAATGTTGCACCTGAGGGGAAAAGTCTGTTGCAATGTCTTCTGGGTTGTGCTGACACAGAGTTTGGCGGTATGAAAGAGGAAGATGGAGAGAGGCCAGTGATTGTTGCCGACTGTGATCATACATCCTTCTCCTCAGCTATCCTGTCACTTCTTCGGGATGCCACGTTTGTGATCCCTCCTACTGTACACGTCCATGACACTTTTGACTGAAGATGTTCCAGTGGATTTAAATCTTTCTTGAAAATAAGGACACCAGCTTGTAAAATCTCATCGTTTCTGTGCATCTGAATGACTGCTTAAACTGGATGAATAGCTATACATAAGACATTATTTAACCAAATCTTTGAGCAAATTCTGTGTTATCTACTATTGGGAATGTTGCCAACATCAGTTTGATGATTAAGCAAACTACCGGTAGGTGCAAGAAGAACAACCTGCACTGCGTTCTCTTATTGAGTAAAATGTAGCAGAACCTCAAAACAAATGTAGCTATCAGGAGATCGTAAGCCAATAAGTCTGTGAGTGAAGTTTCTATCAAAGCTTTAAATTATCAGTGGAGGATTTGCAGAGCTCTTTACTGCAAAGAACATTGTATTTCTTTAAAAAACTTGTCATGTCCTCTAAGTCTAGGTGGGTAAAAGGAAATGAAATGGATTGCGGGCTATACTAAGGTAGTGGGTGTGAGTACTACCAGAGTAGATTATTGCCCCAAGGGGGATCCAGTTTTGTCTGCACAAAACAACAAAATAAATCAAAGCTCCCTGTTGGTACACTGGCTGAACTGTGGAGTTCATTTATATGTTTTTATTTTTCCGCTGTTGAGAAAAATGAAGTGCTACTGATTTTTAATATATTTATATATTTATTTATTTATAGCCTTTTTCCCCCTCTGTTGTCTATAACTGCCAGGGACAGAATTGCCAAAAACACAGATGATGGCAAATTACCAGGAATTACATTTGCGTTTTTGTGAACATTTTATTCATTTTCATGTCTGTTTTAACCATTTTCATACATGTGTTGAGATACCTTTCCTCACCATTACACTGTTTTATTCTGTGAAACATATACAATACAATTTTGATAATGACAAACATTGTCATATATCAAAAGGTCTTACGTGTGTGTGTGTGTGTGTGTGCATATGTGATTTTGTTTTCTCTTGGTTTGTTGTTTGTCCATCACTTTTGGCTGGCAACCCATTCATCTCAAATCCATCATCCATTTCTGCAATTTCTCAAAGCAAATTGATTGATAATCAATCTTCAGGGGGTTTGCTTTGTGAAGTTAATGTTTTGCATGCACAAAAACCAAAGTCATTGTGGCTTTTTGTGGGACTGTCATTACTTAATTCATCTCCATGTTTCCACTAATCCACAAAACACATTTCCCATTTTTCTAAGGCAATCAATCAAGTTGACATACTAGCTTCATATTTCTTCAAACACTGCATGATGAGAAAAAGACAAACTGCAGCTTAAAACACATAAGGTATCAACGCCTCAACTGAATTATCTGAATTTACCTTAAATATAAGAGTAGAGGGTGGAAGAAAATGTTTCTTGACTACTTGCTTGTCTACAAAAAAAAATGATATAAAAAGATGAAGTTATGATGCTACTTCATTGTTTGAATGCCCCCCACCCCCACCCCCACCCTAACAACCCATCTCTCCTTTCCACTCCTCACTTGGCCCCTCCACCCACTCCTTATCTTCCCCGTCTCCAGCCCACACCTTCCACCCATGTTTTATCGGGGTCAATGCCGTTACATGCAATGTTAAATCACCAAGGGTGTGTTCACGTTTGTGTTGTGATCATTTGTGACAGATGAGGGTGGTTTGTGTTCAGGACGTAGCCCCACTTTCTTCCTGTTACCATACTCTCTCCCTTCATCATCAGAGAGATGGAGGTGTGTGTAAAAGATCGGCAAAGTGGTGCTGTATGTCCTGACATGACAAACCCAGAGGGAGACGAGTCCTTGTCATTGGGTTGTTGTGTCAAGTGACACACAGGCCGCTGCTCTGTCACTAGCGTGTGCCAGTGTCTAGACTAATAGTTGTGATAATGGCATTGCCAGCCAAAAACCCCCCTCAAGCAATGAGCCACACTTGACTTGAAATGTGACTGCCATTGACTGATTTGCCACTGGGACCCATAGCTCACAAAGACTCTGTAACCCTCATCAATGTAAATCTTTCTTGTATATATGAGATGTTTCATGTAAATTGAACTCCTGGTAATCTTGCCTAATGTGCTGTGGTAAACAATAATGGACTTGTTTTATTTTTCTTTTCTTTTATTAATTTGCCCTGCTTTCTCCTTTCTCCTTTTTTTTTCACTGCTGGGTATACATTAATTACATCTGAAATAAACTCTGCCAGTTATTCAGTACACTGCAATCCTATTCTGTTTTAAAAGCTTTATTTGAACAGTGCTATTCTACCTTTATAATTTCATAATAAATGTTTCAAAGAGATCATTTCTTTCTTGTTTTTAATTCGTCCATTTGTTCTCCTTTTGTGATGTTGTGTTAAGACATTATGTATAAACTGGGACACATTTCAGTCAAGCTACCATGTGTGAACCAGTTCTAATCAGCATTTGCCCATAAACAAGTGCTTCGGCTGATTATAATGCCAAGTTGTGTATTTTAAGAAGCAAACAGATTTTCCAGTATGACTGAATCCAATATTTTAAATCAGGCACACAAAGTCACTGACAAACAGCCAATGTGATAATTCACTTATAGTGAAAGTGAAATTTTAATTCAAAGTTGATTTAAAGAGCTAGTTTCCCTCTAAAAAAAGTCACAAAAGCACATTGATGTCTTTATGTATCCATGTTCTGCTGAAGGCATGCTGAATGGTGAGTTTAGCCATAGTGACCTAAATCCATGAATGTCAATGGGATCAAGTAAACAGCTGCTCTCAAACATCGGATTCTCAGGTTGTAATACTTTGCAATGGTTAGCCTGTAGCATTAAAGGATAGGCTCAGATCTTTTCTAGTCTGTTTTAAAACAAAATTGACATGCTGGTATGTGCTTTTACAGAGTTATTGGTCACTAATGATTCCTGCTGTTGGTTGTGAAGAGATTACTTCATAGCACAACTTCAACGGGGGCCGAAATCCAAAGTCCTTGTTTCATGCAAAAACTCATGCTGAAGTTCAGTGGAAGCTTATATGAGGCTTCAGACGTCTAAGTTAAACAGTCATGTTATCTTCCAAGTTACAGTCCTTTTAGTGCAGTCCCTCTTTGTCCTCCTTACATTCCTTCTTACACTGAAATTGAACTAAGAAGGGATGTCTTCACAACAAGTATGGACAGGAGGAATCATTACAACGACTAAAAACTCTTTGAATGTACACATGAGCATTGTGATTATTTTAAGACAGATTGAAAAAAATGTGAATAACAGTTTTTGTTAAGTGTTTCCACAATTACTCACAAAATCCTTCCGCTGCGCTAGTTTAGAACTACTTCCACATTTGTGTGAATATGTTTATACTCATCTGACGTGGCTGTGAGCCAAATGAGGATAATTGTCTAACATAACTTCAAAGAACATAAAAAAGTCTTTCATGAGTTTGTCTGACTCTGAGTAAGAAGGATAAACTGAAAAATTATCCCCAAAACTTTCTGTAAGGTAGTATCTTAAAACGGAGTCCTAAAGTGCTCCTTTCCTGCACATTTTTGTTGTATCTTCACTCTTGCACACTTAATCCAATTAAGATTTAATTCTGATTGGTGGAGCAGTGGCAGCAGGTGTAACTGAACAGCGCTTACATCATGTGTGCAAGAATACATGTAGAGCAGAACAGCAAAAAAATAAAAACCTGCATCATAAAATGTGAATGTCAATCTTGTGTCTACAGTAATATCAACAGCAAAATTAGCCACTGGAATTTCCTAACCTACACCATCATCATCATCATCTTCATCATCATCACCACCAGCACCATCATGACAAACAGTAATACACTCAGAATGTTTCTTTTTTTTGCAAGAGCTGACTCTTTATACTGACACTTTCATTTGTTAATCTCCAGCTACCTTCCAGTTTAAGTATAGATGTGTCACCTCTTAACTGTTTTTTGCAGAAAGGGGTGGGGGGGTGGATTTCAAAGTGCCATGCCAACGCATCTATTGAAAGTAGGCCTAACTCAGCTTAATCTGTCCACTCCGTTTTAAAACCAGAAGCAGAGCTTAGTCTTCATTTGAGTGAGGATGAGGGGGGGAAAAAAGAGGATAAATAAATAAATATAGGCTTTAAAGTTTGACCTCATCTGTACGGTCACTTTGAAAAAGCTGTGTGCACTTACTGACTGGAATTTGAAACCTGACTTCTGACTCAAAGTATAATCATATTGCCTGTCATTTCCAAAGAAAAAGGGGGAAAGAAGGCAATGCTAGTATTGCATCTATGAACATTTTATCAGGAGATATTGTCTGTCTCCCAATCTCATGCGGCCAGATTTCCAAATTTTGTGGAATCCATGTGGGATGGTAAGACTTCTTGCATCTTTGAAAATGGTATGCTATCATTGAATTTACTGTGGCAGGTTTATTTTTTGCTGCTCTTGCACGGACTGTATTTGCAGGCAGACAATGTTAGCAAAGGTCTCAGATGTGACCTCTACAGTATATGCGTAGTCTGGTTAGTGAAAGAATATGAATAGTCAGTCCCTTTTCTGTGCAAAGCATTTCTTCAATTAACATGCCAGGGGCAAAATGTAACTTATAAGTGTTGCCAATGATGAAGCAATTAGCAGATAGCACAGAAGATTTAAACTGAACCACTCCAGCGACCAGATGCATTAAATTCTGTGTAGATGTTACACAGAAAGCCCGTGTATGCATATTGCTGTGCATGCACAGGCTTTTCAGCAAGCCCTGTGTTCACATTGTTCTGTTATACAACTTTGTCATCATGAAATTGAGTGCACATGACAGAGCATAACATCCACTCCAACAATTATCCACACGGATGATGCCGCATGCATTTTTAAACTTGTTTGGATAGAAACCAGACTAATGCCCTTGGTCTTCCACCAGCAATGTAATCAAAGCAGCTCTTGTTTCATTATGAATAGCCAGTATGCATTGGTATGTATAGTAAGCCAATAAAGGTGATTGACTGATGAACCATAAGTGGTCAAACATATGATTAACCTGCAGTGGCTGAGGAAGTATTAAGATCCTTAACTTACGTAACGTAAAAGTAGAAATGCAACAAGGTAAAAATACTCCATTACAAGTAAAAGTCCAGCATTCAAAATGTTTATTAATTAAATAAAAGCACAGTATTATCAGCAAGGTTATTCTACTACTATAGTATCAAAAGTAGTAATAATCATTCTGCAGAAAGTGACCCCTGATATTTCATTTTATTTGATTATTATTATGTAAGTAACGTGTAAGTAACATTTTACTGTTGTAGGTGAAGCTAATTTAATTTTTAAAATCTTAATTTCTACAAGTAACTAGGTGTCAAATAAATGGGAAAAAAAATATTTTGCCTCTGAAATGTAGTGAAGTATAAAGTAGCATAAAATGGAAGTACCTCCAAATTGTACTCAAGAACCATAGTTGAGTATGCGTACTCGGTTACATTCCACTTCTTAAGGCTTGGAAGTGAGGGACAATATGTAGGCTATAACAATTTATTTGCACTAAAATAAAATCTGCATCTGCACACATTTATAAATATTATTGAACTCTGCTGAGACACCGTAGAGACCTTTAATGTGCCGAAAAGATTAAGTCCCTCTGAGAGGTTCCCCTTCTTTTTGCCACATTGTAGTTTGCAGTCATAAAGTGTGTGTGTGTGTGTGTGTGTGTTCAGGAGGGATAACATTTTTATAAATTTGAGTATGTTTTTGTGAAGTGGTGCATGCAGCTTTTCTGTGCGCACTAAGGACTGAAGACAAAGAGGTTAAAGTGGAGATTGGTAACAGCCTTATAATCATCCTTTATGATTTTAAGATATTGTTATTAAAATTATAATGTCCTTACATTATGTAAAGAGAAATTTGTAAATATATACTTTTCGACAAATATGGAATTTGCAGTAAATATTATAAAGTCAGAGCAGACTATTGCAATAAGAGAGAAAAAAGAATGAAAATAACAGTTGAAAAAAGAAAGAAAAGTTAGTGATTCGATAACTCTGAGGTCAGGTGAGTTGTGATGAACAGTTCAGAGTTAAATGCAGAAATAACCAGAACAACAGGAGATAAGGACTCTCTAGTGTAATATTTCTTTTAAAGTAGGCTGAATCGCTGACTTTAGTTTTTAGCAAACATATTGACTTCACTGAACACGATACATTCTCATATCTTTCCATCAATTGACAGATGCTTTTTGAACATAGAGCGTTGGCTGGGAGCTTCGCTAAATTAGTCATCTGCCCGACGCCATTGCACTGAATTAAAATCAGGATCAGTCAGACACTTGAAGAGGGCCCAAGAGTTAGAGCCTTTTTTGTTTTTTGTTTTTTTCTGCTGCTGATGCACACGCTGTCATATTTCCCTCAAGTGACTGCGTGGTTTAGTCCCACTGACATTTTCCTCTAGTGTAATCTTTCCTCAACCAGTATCTAGTCAGTCATATGTTCCCTTTTCGGGGGAAAAATCAAGAAAGGTGAGTGCATTCCTCGGATTGAATCCCCAAATGTATTTGACTCTAGACAAAGAGAGAAACTATTTTCATTTTCACCCTTAACAGCCCAGAATCCTTCAGGACAGCAGTGAGTTATGCAGTGATGTTGCTGGGAGGGGTAATCCCATCCACTGTAATGTATGTAAAAGATCTTTATTGAAGGTGGGTCCAGTGGGAACCTGAGGCAAATGTTATTTTTCTATTTCCCTTTTGTTTCCAAAGACAGACTAACACATGCATACAACCGTACATACAAAAAGAAAGAGAAAGTGGCCTAAAGGTTACAGAAGTGAACTTTTGACCGGAAGGTTGCCGGGTCGATCCTTGGACAGGCAGTATAAATTAGACTGGGGAGGAGAAACCACCACTGGGGTGCCCTTAAGCAAGGCACTTAACCCCCACTTGCTCCAGTGGGGTCACTCAGTGGATAAGACTGTTGTTGTACTGGGCAGCTTCCAGGTGTACATGTGTGAACTTGTGTCAGTGTGTGCAGGATATTCTTGGAAACGAATTTTGTACAAAGCGAATCTACCCTGGATGAATTTTTTTTTTTAAACTCATAGCAAGAGAAAGAGACTTACATTGGTCTTTATGCTTCTCTTCTACATGATCTCTTGACAGAGGATTGACATTGAACTGCTACTGCTACTGAGCCTTTTAAGCAGATAAATATGATATTTAAATACAGTCCTCTTAGGACCTGGTAGTTGGTTCCACATGGATTCTTACAGGAAGCACATTAGACTAAGAATAACAGAATAAATATGATTTTATGGGGATTTTGAAGGATTTACATTCAAGCACATAGTAATGAACAACATGGAAATAAAAGAGACATTTCAACATACAACATTATTGTTGTTTTTATGAGCACGAACAGCTTGCTTCCAAAAACATACTCTCGTAAACTACGGTTTGTGACCTCGTATGATATCATTTGGTTGCACTTTCCAGATTTGTTCCATTGGCAATAAACTGGAGACTGTGACTGCACTTTAACTTCAAAACATTTAATGTTAACAAAATAACTCCAGTAGGTATTTCTTATTCCAGTTGAGAGCTTTAGCTGTCTTGGTATTAACACTGGGAGAGATTTGATCCTTCTGTTTTAACTGTGGCAGATCATAGAATTAAGTATAAATTATTTCCCATGGTGAACTGGATGAAGAACATTGATTAATTGGCGTTGAGACTAATTATATATTTCCTTAAATCTGCACTACATCATTAATAGACAACAAAGAGCAACAACACAGCGTGGATGGCACATGATTTTCTCTGGCGGAGAGCACAATGAGAGATATGAGTGAATTAGCAGACATATAATGCTCTTCGGGGAGCTAATTAGATAAGAAGTTGAGATGTATGGCTGCTGGAAGGATGTGTGTCAACCCACTCCTGTTCAATGTATAGACTGCAGATTTGTATTGATTGTATGCTTTGTCTTGTGCCTCAGGCATCAGCACGCTACAGTGTAAGCTGTGTGCCTTGCCTTTGTCTGGTGAGTTGAGCAGATAAGGGTTGTGATAAATCTGCCCGAGAATAAGCTGTCATAGAGGTGCCACACATGGGAATATTTAACGCAAACATAAAATATGGCTTGTCTGTTGTTTTATTGTCGAGGGTATAAGAAATGGCAGGGTTTTAAAATACTCTCAGCCCTTATTTTTGCACTTTTCCATCTCTGCAGCCCTCGCCTGCACAGAAGCTTACAGTCCTGCTCATCTTTGTTAGGGCCATGGAGCGGACAAAAAAGGAAAGAAGAGATGCTTTGCACGGAATGGTGAACCAGCACCTTATCGCCACTCAGTAAAATGCAAAGGTGTAAAACATTTGGCTAGCTTATTTAGATCAAATGATTTAGTCCTGGTTGTGCAGAGTTAGCGAGGGCTGAATCAAGTAGTGTGTTGGGGATGAGGCGGGAGGAGGTGAAAATTGGTTTCCCCTATCTTACGGCGCACATAGAGACCCAGTCTGGTTTCCCCTCTCTCCACAGGCTCCCCTCTGACGATAACGTGCCCTGATAATGGATATATGCACCCAGATTTATTTTCTATTTCCTGCCACAACTGCTTTTCCAGGAAACTTATTTTTTTTAATGTATGAGCTTTATGGTTGCTTTCAGTTGTGGCATTCAGAATGCAGAGCTCCAGTACATTTGCCATGCAGAAGAATAGAGGAGGATGCTCTTTTGAGGACTGCAACTTTTACTGTAACATATACAAGAAGGCTCTAATGCAAGCTCAGATACGAAGGAAGGGAAACTTTATCCACTCTGTTGATTTGTCTGCCTCGGTTGTCTGCCCACAGAGTTTTTATCCCACTTAGCGTCATTGCAGGAATCTAATATGGAACACAGAATTACAATTCATTACAGGAGTTTCCCTGTTGCTGGAGTGGACTTTGTCATAAGACTTATTAAGGTTGTTGTGGAGTAAAAATCAGTCACTAATTTACACATCAAAACTTGAAATTAAAGCTTGCTAAAGCATGCGAGACAGTACAGTGAGTGATTCCCAGACTTGACTGGATGTAACACCCCTCTTTTGCCCCTATTTCCCCCTTCCGCTCTAATCTTTAAAAAGCTGCGTCTCCATCTGTCATGTGACATGTGACCCCCGCTACATGCTTGGTAGGGTGTTTCAGTGTCCCAGAAATCAGTCCAGACTCTGTCCGGGGAACAATGAGGTTCCTTCAACGCCCCAGACTCTGGACTGTAGTTGCCCCAGGCCATACATGACATGGAATCCCCCCTGAATGGTGCATGAGTGTGTCTGAGTGTGTGTGTGAATATGTGTGTGTATGGGTGTGATGATGATGGGACTTTATTCCCCCAACACTTATTCAACACTGCTCTAAGCTGTTCACCCATAGAGATCAGTGGCTGCCTTGTTCTGGTCCATATCTTCACAGTAGGAAGTGTGTGCATGTATGTGTGTGTGAGTGTGAGTGTGTGTGTCCACTTATTAATAGCCTAGCCTCTGGGATAATATTCATAACCAGAGCAGGACAGAGGGGATTTAAAGCAACACACTGGGCAGATTGGACTGATTAATATCTTAGAGGAGCATGTTCTTTGATCTTGTGTTTACTTTGTGATTAGGAACACACAGTTTGGAGCCATGTCTGTCCTATGGACAAGGAAGGACATTGTTGATTAGTAATCGTCATGTGGTTTCTAAAGCATCTATGATTCTAGCTATATTTGATTTGCACAGCACTCTAGTGATGTATGCACTGCAAAAAATTTTTTTATTTATCCAGTATAATGAGCATTATTGAGTCCTGAAATGTAATTTTCTAAAATAAGCCAAATCACCTGCCAAGATTTTACATATATATAAACCAACTTTACTTTTCTAGAATCAAGATTAATTCTCTTGCTAGCATTGCAATGATCTGCCTTGCGTTGTCTTGTTTCATGAAAGAGACACAACGAAACGAAAGGGAAATATTACATATTACAGTTTGATATGATATTTTAGACCAGGGCCGGCCCTAGCCATTTTGGTGCCCTAGGTGAGATTAGGATTTGGATATATAATAATAATGACAACATAGAAGTGTATTATCAATTACACAGGGAACACAAATAATTGGTTTAATTTACATGCTTCAGCTTCAGACTCAGAGAGTGTAGATCCAGTAGATGGGGGTTTCAATTATTTCCTGAGTGCAACTGGACAGTTATAGAGTAGATATTAGCCTATTACAAGCAAAACATGTAACTGCAGAGAAAGACGCTAAAATCTAGATAGTGTCAGCCATTATCAGTTAATTTAAGTTCACTGATATTGGTCAGCGAAATTTCAGCACAATGAATGTCTTACGTTCTAGGAAGGAGCAGTTATCCAGATGAGTAGGCCTGGCTACTGGCTTTCCATTCAGATTTATTTACATATCCTTCAGTCTGTATCTGAGAGTCTAGCAGCTATTAGCATTAGCGTTATTGCTACTTAACTAGCTACTAACATACATTAAATGTCTACACACAAAACGGCATTTTAATGTTAAGACAAGATACTTTAATATTTGGCTTCCTTTTCCTCCTCTTTCCTACGTTTTCTTATTTGAAAACCTGAAGGCTTGGACCTTTTCATTATGAGCTAAATAGTTTAGTTTATCGTGATTCTTTCATGAAAACATGATATGTGCCTCTTGACCCCTGCTCATTAGTCAGGGATTTTGGCTGTCTACTGATGCTCCTGTCAGTGTGCACGGCGCATGGCAGAGAACGAGTGCAGCCAGGCCAGCCACAGGGCAGTCGGGCCAATGAAAAATTGTGAGAAACAGTAAGCAGCTGCAGGGGTGCCTGGTGCAAATTGTATTTCTTTCTATATTTGTTTATTTGTTGCCGCACGCAAGGAAAATGAGGAAGGGCGCCCATCGGCACATTTTTATTTATTTTCACTGGCAATTGTTTTTTTTGAGGGTGACCGGTGCTCCCTCCAGGAACGTGGCACCTTAGGCGACCGCCTAGTTCGCCTATGCCAAGGCTCTGTTTTAGACAGACATTCAAGCTCTCCAGAGGATGAATCCTACAGACTTTGGTGATGCCCCGCACTACCTACAGGTTGATATATTTGGCTTTTAGTTAAATATCTCAACAACTATTTGTGACAGATATCCATGGTGCCCAGAGGATGAATCCCATTATCTTTGGTGATCTTGAACTTTTCCTCTAGCGCCACCAGCAGGTCAAAGTTTTTAATTATCAGGTGAAATATCTCAACATCTACTAGATGGATTGGCACAAAATTTGGTACAGACCTTCATGTTCCCCTCAGGATGAATTGTAATTACTTTAGTGATTCCCTGATGTTTCATCTAGTGCCACCATCAGGTCAAAATTTGTCCAATACTTTGGTTTATGACCAAATGCCTGCAAAAGTGCCATCAGCCTCAGCTGTACTTTATTTTTAGTGCTAATTCCCAAATGTTAGCATGCTAATACGCTAAACTAAGATAGTTAACAAGGTAAGCATTATACCTGCTAAACAGCAGCATGTTAGCATTGTCATTGGGAGTATGTTTGCATGCTGATGTTAGCCCAAAGCAGTACATCCCCCCACAGCTGCTAGCACAGCTATGGAGTCCTAGCTTAGTTTGTAAAAGAAGGGTAGTTTTATCCTGAAAAGATTTTATTGATCAGCCAATTATCATCCAGTTTTATGTAAGACTGAGTAACCAATTTGGTACTGATAGTCATAAAGGACTTCTCTACCAAGTTCCTTTCAATTTTATGTTTAGTGTCTTCGCAATACTACATTATATATTATATAGTGCGGTTTGTAAACTAAAATGATCAAAATATATTTCTAAAACAGCCGTATTATCTTCTTAGTTGGTGATTTGTTTTCTTCATAACTGATTTGAGTCCTTTTGACTTCAACCGTTTAAAAGGAAAACTATAAAGCATCATTTGATGTCAGAGCTTTCTATTCTGCACCTGGGTGCATGCATCAGGGCTTCACAAGAAGGAATCCTTTCTTCTTCTTGTGTGTGCATGTGTGTGATGTGTGTGCGTGGAGGGGGTATGGAGAGGTCACTGCCCTAATTGAATAATTGACTTGGAACTCTTGCCAGAAAACATAGTGACATATAAAAAAAATTGGCAGTCACTGACTTGGAAAACCAGTCAAACTGTCAATGAACCCTAAAGCTAAAAAGAAATGGCAACAAGTATTTGCTAATTAGATGAAGGCTTCCTCCATCATTCCTCATTGTGCGGATGATAACGAAGCACAGGTTTGTATTTAGTTTTTCAATTCCTTAGGCTTTACCAAATGCCATCTCTAATTTTTGACGAGGATCTGGCCTTGAAGGCCCTGGTAATATCAAGCACAAACAATCAATCCCGGGCAATCTCTTGAGGCCTTAATGGACTTGGAAAGAATATTAAGAGGTTTTGTCTGCAGAGAAGCTTTCTGCCACAGCAGTCGTCCCTCAGCTAATTTGTGTTTGTGTGCCAAGGGAGGCCACACACTGGGACTGCTGTAACAGGCTCTCAGTCCTACTTTCTGAGGAGCTGCTGCCAGGCCAACGAGCACACACACACATGCAAATATGTGCTCCCACATAGACACAGAAAGACTGAGCAGGCTTCATTCTGCATTAAATCAATCAGTTTTCAGTCAATAGCATAAATTTCAACAAGGTATTTTTGACTATTGACACCATTATCGACATGTTCTGGTATTAATGTTGGGCTTCTTTGTCAAATACAAGATTGTCCATAATGCTTATTATTTTGTGTGTGAGGTTGCTTGTGTTTGTGCAAGTGAGACAGAGAGAGAAAATGAGAGGGTGGCATTTTGGGATGCTAGGCTGAATGTGGGGTAACCATGAGAATGTGGGACCAGTGCCCAATCCCTGGGTGGCGTTCCAGTTGTAAATCTGCCTGTTGTTGCCACACATTGTTAATGAAACTAAACACCACCCTAGAAGTGTCACCATGTCTTAGCCTTACCTCACTGTTTAGCATAAGAAAAATCAGCACAGAGAAATCTAATTAAAATGGGCTATTGTGGACCTCCTATCCTAGTTATTAGGTTTTCTGGAGAGCGCCTGTCTGTGTGTTGTGAGATGAGAGGGTTGGCTTAAGATTCTGACTTAATACTAGCCTGACATTTGTTTTGGATTTTTTTCCTTCTTTCCCTATTCTTCTCTCTCTGTCAGTATTCATTTTCTGTCTCAGCTTGAGTGCAGGGACAAGACCACAGGCTACCTCAGAGACAAGCTCTTCTTTACATATTTTTTTTTGCCATCAGATGACAAAGAATAAGCTGTTTTGCCATTCTTTTATTTCACATTTTCCTCCTTGCCCTTGTATCCTGTCCCTCTCCTCGTCTTTCTCTTTCCGTGTTGATTTCTAATTTTCATGCCTGTATGTTCGTCTCCTCCATTTCTTCCCTGCTGCTCCACTCACTCCATTCTCCTTCTGTGTTCCTCAAACTTCTTTTTTTTTTGCGCCTGCATTTCATTCCTTCCTATGTATTTCTCATTTTGTTCTCTAATTTATTTCTCAATTTTCATCATTCACCATCTGCCTGTCAATTTGCTTTCACCTCACCCCTCTCTCCATCCCTGTTTATTGGAAGGCAATGTTTCAGCGTTCCAATTTAGCAGTATTCCACATTTTCCTCTCTTTTTGTTTTCAATATGCACTTACCCAAAGTGTATAACACAGTATATAACTATTTGATTTTACCCACCTGAACCTTCCTCTCTAAGTGGCTGCTTAGCTGACTGCCAATTTAGAGTTTAACCTCAGGAGAGGAAGGCTATTGCCAGAGAGCCAGATGGTCAGTGGCGGAGGCAGAAGATGCTGGGAAATTCATCCTTTAACCTCTATTGCCCACTCTGTCACTCCTCTCTCTTTATTTCTGTGGCTTTATAAATGAATGAGAGCGAGCAAAGGGAAAGACAGAGAGAGACAGAGATGGAGAGCGAGGAGAGTATGAAGGATATGTGGGAGTGTTTTCAGGGTGGCAGCAGCAGCCCATGCGCTCAGAATCTACTTCACAGCCTACCTGCATATTTTAAAGCCCTCATGCAATATTGCATCTCAGTCTTCTGCTGTTGTCTGTTGCCGCTCTCACCAATTTTCTGCCTCATTGTCATTCATGTGCAATCTGTTTGTTTGGCTAACCTCCTCGTATTCAGACCATCTCAGCTGAGCTACTTCATGTCCATGTGTCACTGAGTGTATTTTGTGCTATCTTTTGTGTTATCTGCATCGCCTTGGTGATTCACTCCTCTGTTAGAAATGCTGCAGGACTTCTGAACAAGCTGAAGGCTTTCGCAGCTCCTTGAGGTGTAAGACCGCACAAACAATTAAGACTGGAATAATAAAAGCTTCCAAGAGGTCTTACAATTGCACAATTGCTTTCATTGCTTTGCCTCAGTAGGAGTATGCCTTTATAAAAGTATTTAATTCGGCACAGATAACCTGTACGTTTGCTTCATGGAAAGATTTAGTGAGGTGACCCCTATGAATACCTTTGAACTCATTAAAGAAATGATTTATATCTGCTATTTCGATTGCATATGACCCAGCAGGAAACCTCTTTATTGTACACCAAGCACACACAGCCATACTCTATAATCTGGTCCTTCTTATCAACATCTTACTGTTTCTAATTAGCATCTGCAATGAGAATTTATCTCTACTGGCTTACCGCACTATTTTTGTTCTTTAACATCAGCAGGTATTTTAAAGTAATATACATGAACCTTTAAATGTTTCAGTATTGTAAAAAGCGCAATACCTACAGCTTTAAAATGGGACTGAACAAATATTAAGCTAATGTACAGTATATCACAAAGAACAAATTGTTGTACACTTTCCAAATTCCTCCTTTCAACAACATGCTGCTCAGCATGAAGCCGTAATTCAGAAGAACATATTTTTCTTATTTATACCATAGTCTGGGTGCAAGATGACTAATTCGTAGATATAATTTTGCTTTTTCATAAAATGAAAAAAGTACCACATTTGTCATGCTGATCTTCAAATAAAGGTGAGACACATTATCACCTTTCCGGTGAGGGTACAGTAAAATATCCGGCTCCTAGAACTATACATATTTACTCTGCCTTATAATAAATGCTATGGTAGTTCTGCTGTGCTTTGCTGCTCATGTCAGAGCTTGTATGGTTTCCAATGGAAACTGGGCAGGATAAGAGGATGAAAGGCTCATTATAACCCCACTGAGTGAAAATTAGCCCCTCTCTCTCAATAGTGCACTAGCCTCTTCTTCACTGGACAGTCCTACATATCTGTTGTCATGATAATAGACCTCTTCTCTGCAAGTGGGGAGGCCATTTTCAGCTCTATAGGTCTTTTTTCACACTGACAATGTTCAGTGTGTAAGAGTGTGTGTGTGTGTGTGCACGTGTGTGAGAGTGTGTTTATCTAGTTCATTTCATTGCATGTGTATATGTCTGGGTGAGTAACTGCTTCTTTATGATAAAGAATGAATCAACAGTGAAGCAACATAGACTTGTAATTAAAATGCAAAGCTAAACTGTGACTGGGGAATCATGGGATGATCCCTCTAGTCTATGCCCTGCTGTTGGTGTGCTAAACATCAGGTGGGTGCTGTTCGCATCATGACCTTGGCCTTGTTCTCAAACAGAAAATCTTTTGTGATGTTTTGGTTGCGTAAGTTCAGGCTAAAGAGTTTGTGTTCTACCCTGGTTTCCTAGAAAATGGAAGAATACATATATTGTATGCTGTGGCTCACAAACGTGTGTCAGAACCAGCTTTACAATCTCATGTCTTTCCATCTGAGTTAGGGTCGGTACATCCTAATCAATCACAGCATGTTGATCATATAATGATTTTCTATGGACAGGGGCAAAAATATACTCATAATGTTCAATAGCCACCCAGTCACAGTCACTCTAAAGCACTCTCATTACTGTGACTTATCATTGTGAGAACACTGCATTATGTTCTGTCCAAAAATCCTACTTAAGAACAGACTATAGCTCAGTACTGAGTGTTTAATTATTTTCATTATCAGAATGCTAGAATCCTGTAAAATAATGCTATGCAAATCCGACAAAATAAGCCCCTGCAAAATAATACCTCAAACTAATAATTTATGTTTTTTTTCCCCAAATATAAATGTTTTGAGACATTGTGAAAGAATTCAGGGCTGCTCATGACTGAGAGTCATTCATTGGCCACGGCCTGGAATGGAGGAAAAAGTTCACTGACTGGAGGCAAGATATGTTCTTTCATCATACAGGCTGAGAGTCACAAAGCTCCCTTTAAAGATCTGGCAGTTTAGTTTTGCCTTGCTATGGGCAAACATTATATACTTTGTACGATACTGTCCACAACACATTCTTGATTGTTGCTGTCTTCTGGTAAATTCGGCATTAAAAGTAAAACATCAAATTTCAGTTATTGCAAGAAACATCCATCTGTAAACTGCTTTCGTAAATATCCTTGTACAAGGTTACTCCATGCTGATCCTTTTATTCCGTCATTTTTTCTTGACATGTTAACTGCTCTTTCACTTTGTTCACTGTACATTTTTTTTTCAGTGATTGATCTGTAGTGAATTGTACCCAACAGTAGCACATGTATAATTTGCTCCAAATGTAACCAAACAGAATACAGGGAATTCACACTTGAATGAGCATCAATCACTTAATAGATGTTTCAAAACACTGCACGCAGGCTCTGCAGACTCTTTTTTAGAAGATCACAAACCCATAGTCATCAATTTGGAATTTCAATAAAATATTACAATCTTGCTGTGGGATGTTTGAGCTTGTGAAAAAAAAAATCACCATTGAAAAGTCTTAATTGCATTCATCTTTAATTGCCGTTTGGAGAAAAGAACTACAATTGAATAATAAGGCAATAAAATTATAAAGAAGTCTATCATTGCTATTGCCATTTCACTAAACATGCTAGCACTTATAGTTGCTTGAGTAACTTTATAGTATATATGCATGCTTGTACATCCAATCTCAACACCATCTTGCATCTCGTTGGGTGTGTTAATGTCTTCACAGACATAGGCTCCTATTTTAATGGTGCAGTTACTAAGACCAGTGCAAAGTGCTAGGTCGTGTGCAAGGTTAATGAGGCCGCATATTTTTGCTCAACTCTGCACATCGCACAACATGGTGGGGTTGTGGAGCGCAAATTGGAGGAGTGTGGTGATTAATCATTGTGTTCTCACCCATGTGCATGACTGGCAGTGGTGCTGTTATATTTGTAGAGGTGGTAGAGTACAACTGAGCGCGTCATATTTAGTTCTACATCAAAAAGCCACTTTTTTTTTTATCAAAACACCAACATCTGCACTGGGCACCAAAATACCAAATAGTCAGTGTGCATTTCAGGTTCAGGGACACATGCACCAACTTAGTGCAGCTTTCACTTGATATTGCACCGCCACAAAAATAGAAACCACAGACTCCACCAGCACTACCAAAACACAGTGTTTTACTGTGTTTGTCTTTGCAGGTTCGCAGTTTCTGTGCTTGTGCTCGTGTGTGCTATTTCTATATTTATAAATAACTTGCACTTACTGTATACACTGTGGTTTTGCTACATACCTTTTGTTGCAGCCAGGTGAGTGCAGGCCAAAGTGTGCTTATTTGACAGTTGTTGACAGATAGTTGCAATTAGAATTCCTCTTTCCCTGTTACACAAATCCTGAGAACCTCCATTGGTTTGGTCAGGGCCATGGTCATGGCAACAGCGGAGACAGAGGACATTATGGCATGTCTGCTTGTATTGTTATGCAGCAGATGATTTGTAGTGAATCTTTTTGGTTCACTTGTATGCTCCTCTACACAGAGTCAGGCATATGCTTCTTCCAAATTGGCAAGGATACTGTGCATACAATTTAGATTTGACTTCGTTATTGGAATAAACACACAAACAAGTAGATAAATAGGGCATGAAATAGAAATTCAACGATCAAGAAACTACTGTCTAAATTGCAGTAAATCACCAAACACTTTGAGCACTTTGTAGAATTTTCTTTAATTTGTTGTTCACCTTGTTTTTGTGTTTTTGACCAGCTGCGACAAAAGGTCTGAGCTCTTCTCTTTGAAGCCATTTCAAACTTACAGCTTGTTTGCTAGGAATATATTCATATTACAGTCAGTCCAAATGAATTGACTTCAGAAAATCCCACCGCAATTATACTTAATTCATAATTAATGCAGAGCAGACTGGGGACCTAATTTACACTTGCACATTGTCAGTTTCCCTGCATGTGCTTGTCATTCTGCATAAGAGTAAACATGGCTTGCTTTGGAAAGAGGGTGGCATCTCCCTACCATTACCTAGGCTCTGGGGATCTGTGCACCGTGGCACACAATTGTGCCATTAGATGATAAAAACAAAGGAAATGATCTAACCACCCAGTTGCTCCAAACAAGAGCAGGTGTGCGCAGCCATGTTAACAACAGGGAGTACCCTCTTATTTTGTTGCAGGCAGCATTGTTTATTATTACACCCTCAGAAATGTGACTGACGCTTTCACTATGAGTTGATGGAAGAGAAAACAAAGACTTTGTTGATCCGCAAGTCAGATCCATAGAGCTTGTGATTATAACAAGACCTAAATACATCCATGCGTGTGTATACATGTGTGCGAGTGGGTGTTTATGAGCGTACATCTGTTCATGCATGAGTTGGATCTGACTGTGTGTGTGCGTGTGTGTGTGTGTTTGAGAGAGAGCGAATGGGCATCTTCGACAGTCTTTAGGAGTGTCATACTGAGATAGTGTGGCTCTTGATCTTTGTTGTTTGTGCTGTATTGCGTTTCTGTGCTTTGCTGTATAGAGTGGTATTTCTGATAGGGTTTGACGTGCTGCACATGCACAGACAAAGGCTGCTTTTGAAAACCTCAGAGCATTAGTCCAATCACAGCGCTGGCAGTCAGGCTGACATTCTGAATTTGTTATTCTCCTTTATTCAAGCTCAAACATTCACTCATATCCTGTCCATGAGCCACTTCTGTTGGATCAGACTGATCTGCTTGCACCCTGTCACAGGCGTGTGCGCAGTGTCGGTTATGTACAGTATGCTCCAACACTCTGGTGCAGTCAGAATAGGGTTGGGCATGAAGAACCAGGTTTGAATTGGAACCAGTTCCAAAGTTGTAAGAAATGGGGATTTGTAAAGAAATTTGCTTTTCAATTTTAGTTATTAATTTCTCAAAGTATGGCATACTGGAACTAGCACCTACAAGTGTGACTAAGCTTCGCAAACAACAGTGTCGTTTAAGACCATCTTAAATGACACTGTTCTTAAAGGCATTTACTGTAGCATGGTATAAAAATGCAGTGTTTTTTTAGTTGTAGTCATAATACTAGTTCAAGCAAAAACAAGTATACAGTAAACATTCAACTTGAGAATTGCAAGATAGAAAATATCTGATATTTTGAGCAAAAAGACTTACAATATACATCATTATGTATGACAGTGTACTACTTACAGAAGCTTAAATCTTCTAAAAATAAAGATGGTTTTCCCTTTCAGCACGTTTTGGCTTCTTTACTCAATAAAATGCCCATATATCAGAAGAAGATATCCCTATATATGGTAGTTAGCCATGATGGTTGTTTCAGATGGCTACTTTCTGTGTTTACTTTTGGTCAGACTCAGAGACAAGTGTTTGAAAAGATTCATGTAAGAATTCTGTTTATTTGGAAAGCTGTAGGAGGCTGGGGCAGCTTGCCCTGATATACGCGCTAGTCCTCATTTCCCGATTCTCTCCAACAGAGGTGGCAAGTGCAAAGTTAGCATGACCCATAGAGCCACAATAGCCACATTTATGGGAAATACTCCAGGATATAAACTGGAATTTTCCTTAGAGGCACTCACAGCACTTGTTTACAGTTAGGGCAAGATTGTGGTCTTGGTTAAATTTTGAAAAAGTCCAGCATGACTTGACAGTAAGAGCTTACTTTTTAAACATGTTACCAAAACCTCAATCTTTTTCTAACCTTAACCAATGTGCTTTTGTTGCCTAAACCACACGCAGGACCCGGGATACGAACCCGGTCTTTGGTGGCGAAGTCCTGCAGGTTTTCCTTCAAAATGTAATTGGCAAAAACATTGCTAGTACAAAAGCATAATTTCCTGGAGACAGGGTTGTCTTTTCCTTCTCATATGCCTAATGCTGACAAACACAAGCACACAAACTCACACACTCATAGGCATTCACACCCCCACCTACACCACACGCTACTTGAACTGAAATGGTTTCTCATGTGGGAAGTTTTAAATTGCTATTTGTAACAGTCTGTTTGGTTCTAATCAGAGGGTAGAGGCAGAGTCGTTTTAATTTCATTACCACTGTGGTGGTTATTTTTAGTTCAGAGTGCTTGTGATGCTTCTCGTTCATTGTAAGAGTTTGACAGGTCCTATTATTTACACAGCAGCTCATCCTCTGAGCTTGTACTTTTCAAAGCAACCTTTCCTGCTACTCATCACACACATTTTATCAGCTGCATATAAAGGTAGCTAGTTGTTTGTGACTTGATTTTACAAGCAAGTCCGTCTGCTGCGATTTTATGGAGGATGATCTCACCCAAAAGAAAATTAAAAAAGAAGATGCTTAATTGAAACAGAAAATTGTAAATGTTCTTTTTTACTACTAGTAGACTGGACCATAATTAAAGGCTAAATAAAGGAAATTAATAAAGGAACTACAGATACTTATCATCAAATGGCGACTTGAAAATTAGATATTGTATATTAATACCAGCAAGATTCTCATTATATTTCTCAACACCACGTAAGTCTTGCCAAAGCGTCTCTGTGGAAATGTTGGCGTAGAACTTGTGAGGATAAGAGAATTGAACATCGACACTAATGCGAGCGCTCTGTAAACATTCAAATGTGTCCTGAGAGATTTTAGTTGATATGGCAACATCACAAGCCCTAATGTAAACATGAAAACTCAGGAGGCTTTAAAATGTATTAGATTCCCAAGGAAACATTTAATTGACTTTTTTTGGTATGTGTGTATGAGTGTGTGTGTCTGTCTGTGTGACTGCATGTCTGCACTTTAGTTAATTCAGTAATTCTCTGTACATGCACAGCCAAGTACAGACACAAGTGAGTCACGAGTTGGAACACACATGCAAAAAGGGAACACACGTTAGCGGAAGAGATTAGTGAGAGGGAGGGGGGGCTGGGACAAGAGGTGACCAGGGTGTCATCGATTGCTACAGGGATGGAGAGATGTGTCCCTCGCTGTGAGGCGAGTCAAGACGAGGCAAAGCTGCGTGCTGCAGGCCCTTTCTGTGCCTGATGACTCGCAGCTGATGTCTTATCTTGGCCAGTCAACACTGAGGATTGAGTGTGTGCACAGGGGAAAAAAAAGAGGTGGGGAGAGGGAGGGGTGACAAAATAAAAAAAGACAATCAGTTATCTGGCTTGTGATACAACAGATGCTACAGATTTGTAGCAGAGCTTCAAGATTTTGCCTTTCTATCTCTGAACATTAAAGTTTAAGTTGAGAAACAGAGAGTGGCATAAAATGTAGGAGAGCACTTAAATGTTTTTAATTTGTCAGCATTTGTATTTGGATCAAATGTAAGATACGAACATATGTTCATCACACCAGCTAGTCACAGCTTAGGCTGGTGTTCTGTACAAATGAATATGAATCTTAATTAATATTTTGTGTAGCAGCTGATAAGGCCAATTTTATATATATTCACTTTTTCTACTCATTAACTTGTTGTTGCAAATTCATCATCTGGCAAACATTCATGGGTAGAATAATGTTCTAAAAAATGGTTAGGCTATTTATAAGTGTTATTTTGTAAAAGAAAAAAAAGAGAGAGAGAGAAAAAAAAAGATCAATAGACCAATGAACTGAGTTGAAGTTCAGTGCTTGCTGACGTGTGGAACAGAGAGAGAAAGCTGTGTGTAGCATACTCTCTCACTGTAATGACCGCTAAGCTCTTTTACGCACAGCCGACTTGGCTTTTACGCACGGTGACATAAACAGCTGTTACACTGGCACTGTAGCTGAAGGAACGAAATATTCACCCCTCATTTTTTGTTGCACCACTCTGGATTCAAAATAATAAAAATAAATATAAATTACATCAGATTATATTGTAGCCTGTATGAGATCACATATCTGAATGTCAAAACGTAATTACGTGATGCCTGAATTGCATAACCAGGCTAACCGGATGTCAGAACAAAGTCAACCAAATCATTTTTCACATTCACACACTAACTTTCACTCACTCATTCACCCAGCTGTCATTAACAAGAGCAGCGTGCTACAAGGGGTGGACAAAACACAGTAAACAGTAAAGTACACAGTACACACAAGTGTAGTAAAGACAGGATCGGATTTTGATCGGCTTAATGTTAGCCCATAAAATATGCCCAGATCCTTAGGATCTGCTTTGGACATCCCTAATCATTACTATTCACTGCTCCAACTTCATATGAAAACACAAGCATGATTTTGTCCAACACAGACAAGAGGAAAGAGAAAAAGACCTTCACACAATAGCCTGGTAAGTCCAAAAGAATCAATAAGCTGTGTAAGTTGTTTTTTTGCCAGGAGACACATTTTATCATCACCTATATTGAACGCTATGAGAGCTTGTGTAGGATTATCTGCGTTGGAGTCATCAAGTGATTTGGCTTATGTCTTCACAATATCATGATTTAAAACTCCATCCTTACCACTGCTATGTTTACACTTATATGGTACCCACAAAATGTGTCCATGGTCGGATGATCTGCAGATGGCCAGTTTCCATTGCAGTGCCTATAATATTTATACTCTGTCATTAATGTCAATACCAAAAGTGGTGTACATTTATCAAAACATACTTGCATAAAAGTGAAACCTGATTTCAACTTCCGAAACATAAAAAGGTACTTAATTACAGTAACTGTAATTTATTATTTCCCATTTTGGATAAAAGCTGTTGAGAGAAGTATACTCCCACACTAGTCAAAAGTAACAGCCATTGGCAGTAACTGCCTTGACACTTATTAACAAGTGACAGTAAAAAGTTGCCTCTGGAGCTCCATAATGAGTAAACAGTCATTTCCATTCTGACCTTTTCCTGCTAAACTGTCATGGTGGTTATTTTCTTGCATGCTGTCAGAGTAACGTTCCTGCATTATCTTTAATGTAATTGGTTTTAATGTCAAACCCTCATCCTGATAGAGCACTGTGGAACGTGCCCAAGGCAAGATTTATGTCAGCAGACTGAGATTTATTGATGACTTCTTATTTAAATAATTTAGCAATGAACCTAAAGCATGAATAAGAATGTATGTGCTTTTTAAAAATAAAATTGCTGAAGAAATATTTCTCGTTTAATACCAAGTATATGTTAAAAAGTATATTTATGTCTATTCTACAGTTAATATGCGTATTGAATACGTGTCATATCACTTTTAAATGTGCAGTTAAGTAAACAATATATGCATACATATATTCAGATTAGCAAACTCCCACATTAAAGTGTGACGTAGCGGCTTCTTCCGCTTACAGAGACAGTATGACCCTCCGGAGGTGGCTTGGCTCACATTATCAGAGGACAACCCCTGCTGCAATAAGTCTTGGCTCTGCAGTAACAACAGTCCTTGTGACTCTACACCTGCCCATGTATGCGACAATACACAGACTTGGCACCTCTTCACCTCTCCTGCGCTGTCCTTATTTTGCAAAGCGCTCATAAAAAACAAGATCCAATTACTAAGCCGACAGATGCAGACATCAAGTACTATGTGTAAATGCAAGGACATGATCACATTGTTCATTGTCTGTATAGCATACCCAGATGCACATTACACTTTTATAGTAGGTGTAAATAAAGCCATAGTCCATTCAGCCCCTCAGTCAGCTATACAGTCAGTCAGTGTTAGTGCATGCATGCTGAGTGTAAGCAAGAGCACTGGAGCAAACAATGCCAGGGACACATGGATAATTTTTGTTTTGTCATCATGTAACAGTAGGTTGACCAACAAGCTAATCTCCCAAAAACTCAGTGTAGTCCATTAAGCAAGGCAAGGCTCTCCAAATAAAGAAATACAAACATACATACACAGATAGTGACCAGTTTGTTTTTATTTGACTGGTTTTGTTTGAGGCATGTGTACAGATACAATGAAGGAAAAAAATCTGAATAAAAAATCAGTGGAGTACATAATAAATAATAATCACAGCAATGATTGAGAATGCTTTCATCAAAGTTACCATATTCATATGACCATGTCCACTATTATCCCTTTCCCTGCTGTCCCTGTCACTTTAACAAGTGTTCCTATTGCATATATTATTAGATGGGCAAATATATCAATATAGAACAAATACAGTTAGATATCAAACAAATAGTTTCCTCAGTGTTATATTCAAACTGTAACAACAATGCTGGAGTGCATGCATGAATTGATCCAATATAATACAGCATACCATTTGTGCTTCACTGAGACTAATACCACAATTTTACAAGTTTGCTACTTGTATATGCATTCCTCCTGTTTGTCTTTTTGCATCATTTGCATGTGTTATTGACAGTTCAAAAAAAAAGTTGACTATTGAATGAAGACAACCACTGATCTAATTTAAGGACATGAGGTGGTTTCCATCTCCTTACTGGATCTTTTATAGCAGCTGTAAGAAAAACCTTTGATAGCTTGACAGTTTAAAAGAAGAGGAATCATTCAGTAGTATAACATCGTTATATGGTGGTGACATAACTTCCAAAACATATGAATATAGGTAATGAGTGACATTTGTGAACATAACACAGAGGGATACCATGTGATATTGAGTATATTTTTATACACAAATGACTCAGAATCTACATCTGGATATGTACTTGGCATTATTCCTGCCATCAAATGCCTTTGAAGAGGGTTGACTTAATGGCACTATGTACCTGTACATAGCAGTATATGAAAAAAGAATGACCCAGGCAAATTGAAATAATCTTTTAAATCTTAGAGAGGCTTCAATCCTTTAACATTCATATCCGAGTTCATGCAAATCCTTTGTTATTGCTACTAAAGGACGTAAATAGATTTTTCACCGATTTTGAGATTATTTTTGAACAAAGGGGCATCTAAATGCCAGTCCATTTTCCATTTACATATTTCATCTACATGCTGGCAGAATATACCGTAGATAGAATGAGCAATGACTAGACCAAACTATTCAGAACAGTAATGAGTTGACAAACCAGAAAATACTACATTTGTAAGTGAAAAAAGTGAGATTGCTTGCTTTTCAAGCCCTACTCATGGCACATTTGGGCTTTCGCTGCACCAATTTCTTAAAGGGCAGAGCATAAAGGCATTATAATATGTCCAAAACAAATAAAGATGGAAAAAATAAACAAGATTAAGCAAGCGGAAACATTGTTGTGCATGAGTGAGTGTGTATGGGAGCAGAATTTCCACAGACAGTGTAAGTTACTGCAGTAAAACAACCACTGATATTACATTATACACAAAATTATTCGTGACCATGTCATATTTTTTTCAAAACATAAATCATTGATGGATTATTTTTAAAGTTCACCTTGTCTCTTACCTACCTTTGCTCCATGCATATGCGATTGATTTTGACAAAGCTATCATAAAGAATTCATTTAATAAGTAATGCATGGAAAGACTAGACATAATACATGAACATTTAGATAAAAGCTAGAATCCATTTTTCACATGTAACAATGATTCCTGGGTATCTATAGTGCATGGAAATAGTATAACCTGGAAATTATAATAATAGTTGGCCTTTTTTAAAAAACAGTAATTCCAGTGAATAATAATGAAATATTAGATAATAGTAGAAAGTAGAAACTGGTAGGATCAGTAATTTGGGATGTAGGTTGCAATGCTGGCAAAGACATTACATCCGTGGCTCCTTTTTGGCAGGAGCACCAGCACAACAGCTCTCTGGCTTGCATATTGTGGTATTTCCATTTGATTGACAGGTGTGTCATAGCCAGAGACGCACTGGGCAGACCCCCAACTGCCGTTGCCTTTCCTGTCAGTGTGGTTGGTTTGAAGCTGTCTACATGGATTGTCTGGCCAACATGGAGAACATGGTGAATTAGAGAAGTTGACATGGTAAATCAGTGGAGTTGGCTCCGCAGTGCACTGCTGTGAGCCATGCTTTGTGTCACCACAGAGGCTGGGTTTCAGGCTATGAGCCATGCTTATCAACCAGCAGATGCCAGTGAAGGTATTTGTCTGTGTTCATATTTGAGTATTTAGCGTTTAAGTGTCTCCTCTTTAGGGCTCTCAAAGATCAAAAGAAAGTATTGGGCAAAAGATTATGAATCAACAGCCAAAACAAAGCAAACTGCCATAATTTCCAATTTCTATTGAATGTTATGGTATTTTACAGTGTGTGTACTGAATTTGGGGTATAATGCATGAAAAAAACATGGAGAGTTACATTTAGTTTTGTCATTCTATTTTGTCAAATTTCACATTTTTAGAATTGTATATCTCGACACAATTTAACAACGTAAATTGCCAAGCATACGGTAATCACTGCTGCTTTGTGCAGTGGTGGAAGAAGTATTCAGATCTTTTACTTACTAGTAAACCAGTACAACTTGTACTTTCTCAAGTAAAATTACTCCACTACAAGTAAAAGTCCTGCTTTCAAAATCTGCCTTAAGTAGAAGTACAGAAACATTAGCAGCAAAATGTACTTACAAGTATCAAAAGTAAAAGTAGTCATTAGGTGGCAGAACGGTCCCTGTCAGAGTGATATTATGTTATTGGATTATTATTACAGATGCATTACTGTGTATGCAGCATTTTATCCACTTAAATACTGTTTGGTTGTCCATACCAATGCATCATATTTTATTAACTGATCATATATTTTGAATGTGAAAATAACTAGTAACTATAGCTGTCAAATAAATGCAGTGGGGTGAAAAATACAATATTTCCCTCTAAAATGTGGTGGGGTAGAAGTATAAAGTAGCATAAAATGGAAATAGTCAGGTACCTCAAAATTTTACATAAATAAAGTACTTAGTTACATTCCCCTCTGGCTGTGAAAGGATGTTTAGACATTTTTCTGGCTACAATTACAATGAAAATTGAGGTCCCATTTAGCTGTTGTGGATCTGTTTCCCCGAGGGAATGACTGACATAGACCACATTATGACATGTACATCATGGAAAAGATTAGAGGAAATTTGCTGGAGGTACTGAATTAGCAAAATCCATTGTTACTGTAAAATTTCACATGGTTAAAATAACTCATGTATGGTTGAATTAGAAGATATTTGGCTCTCTCTTTTTTTGACATTCCCATCAACTGTTGCACAAGATAAGCAGTGAAAAAAGGCAGACATGAGTGAGCGTAATTTTAAATTGCTTCAGTCACCTGTAGTTCATTCCCCTCGAGATACATGTTGGCTACCATGGATACTGTGTGTAGAGACTAATGGCATTATGGCAAGGAGGAAATAGAGATATACTGTAGGGTGTGCGTGTACGTGTGTGCATGAGCAGACAGGGAGAAAGATAGTAACTCACGTTCTTAGAAAGAGATAGCAAGGTGCAGCGACACAGCAGACAAAGAGTTATCAAGAGAGAGAGAAAACTGCAGCGTTTTGATTAAGCCCATCACACTGGGCTCAGACCACGCAGACGACAGACATCCATGCTTGGCCGTCTCTCAGTGGTCAGAGTCGCTCACTCCCTCCCTGACCTCCCTATAGCCAGGAGCTCTAATCACTGTAAAACCGATTCATTAAAATCTGCTGTTAGTGAGAGGACACACACGCGGGTGAGCAAATGGACCACAGCCAATTATGTGATTCCCTGCCAGTTAGAAAGAGATTTAGGCATTAAGTATCTCTGAGGAGGGAGACAGTGATCACTACAGCAGATCTGCACATTATTAAAGGGTCTGGAAGTATGTGTGTCCTCTGCGTGTAAGTACGTGCAATATGTAGACTATGATGAAGGTCGACTCTACGGCTTGCACACACTCAGGCAGGGTGATAAAAACCTGAAAACAATAACTGACTGCAAAATCACTGTAATGCTTTCCAGAAGAAAAAAAACCTATAAAAAGTAAGTATAACAAATCAAATTTTCAACAGCATAAAAGGCTCCATGCTAAAGCGAATGTGAACACAAAGTTTACAGAGAGCTAATACATATTTTTAAATGGTAACTCTGAAGGATAGAGTTGTGATCCAAACAGTAATCACACCTGACAAGTTATCTTAAAATGTTAAATGTAGTTTGAGGCTATAAATGGTTTCTGTTTGTATTGCTGCTAAAGTCGCATCCCCATGGAAAATGCTTTCTATTTGCTGTGTTTGATTCTTCAATATGATAAGACAGCCAAAGGACTAAATTAGAGGCCTGTGGGCAGATCCAACACCCCTGGAGAAACCAAGAGCAAATACAATCAGAGCTCGGTTTAGGACTGAGTTCCAGGTTGGGTCCAACTGAAATTGTTGCAGGTTTTAAGGTCTTAAGGAGGACCTAGGAACAGTCTGATAATACGAGACACACTTGCTACGAGATTAGTCAAGAAATTAAAGAGGCACTTCATTGACTTTACACATGAAATCAGTTTGCTTGTCATGCAAAGTACTACTAAGCCTGTGAAAACTGTTGTATAATGTCCTCTGAAGGAACCTTTCTACAGTCTTAGAGGACAACCCTGATGGTGTCATAGTAATGTCATCAGGGTTATCTCTGATTGGACATGACTTAAACTTAGGATGTGGAGTTTGGAGGGATGTGGGTGTTCACCAGGCTAGGGGGGGCTAATGAAAGATGCTATCCAGTTGCATTATGGGAAATGTATTATCCCTTTGTTTTTTGGGATTTGACCCATACCAGGGTCTAAAAGTCAGCATATATTGGCCTCTGTTGCATAGATTATAACCATTTTTGTCTGTCTCTTGTGAGTCCCCAAAAGGCCCTGTTGAAATGTCTTGTAAACAAACAAAAGTTATGCTAATATGCAGTGTTACTCAGAAAAACGCATTGTGTGTATCTTTGAGCATTTCCTTCTTCATAAAACATGTGCAAAGCCGATTTTTTAAAAGTATTTTCAATCCAGCATTGTTTACATCCATGTTTATTAGCTTGCAGTCGTCTTCTTCCCTGTTTTTGTTGGTGCATTGCAGCATATCCTGGCGATACCGCCACCTTTAGATCAGTGGAATTGAGTGACAGCATTGGTAGGACTGTGCACCGCGTCACCCACTCATAGAAAAACAGCTCCACAGTGCTACTAGAGGTCTAAAACTCCTAGGCTCTTTTATGAATCTTTGTTCTCTCTTTGTGCACACTGCTGCCGTGCACTGTAACAAACTTTATTCTCTCCTGGAGTGAAAGCCACAATGCATGTCTTAAGTGTACCAGTTAAGAGCCGATTAATTTTTTTGTTAGGAAAAGACAAATATGTTGTATCTTCTCTCTGCATCATATCTATTCTTTTCCTCTGCATTATTATGCAAAAGAAGTTGAAAATATCGAAATTACATTTGATTGTTCAAAGGTGCTACATAATCCGCTTCACATTACTGACTTGTTACAAAAAAATTATGAGATAACAGCGCAGTTAAAAGATTGGCAGGCTCTACAGCTTACTACGCTGCATTTCACATCCCTGCGCTCCAGGGTTGGATTTCATGGATAATATGCCGGATCGCACAAAGAAAAGTGCTTTATGGCACCAAACAGAAGGAGAGCCAGAGACCTGCAGCTTTCAGAATTTATTGTAATAGCAGATGGTGGAACAAGTGAAAGGTTGATGGCAAAATCACATCCACCATTCCATCTAACAGCCCCTTTAAAGTC
Organism: Macquaria australasica; assembly: GCA_005408345.1. NCBI lineage: Eukaryota > Metazoa > Chordata > Actinopteri > Centrarchiformes > Percichthyidae > Macquaria > Macquaria australasica. Next base: position 1,048,009 of record SEMN01000067.1, on the reverse strand, counting down.
CAACTGAACTTAATTTCTTCCCAAAGGCCTCGAAAAGTTGGATATGTGATTTCTTTCACTTTTATTTTCTCTTGTTACCTTTAGGGCATATGAAATTTGTCTAAAGTGTGAAGCAGAATCAATACTGCAATATCAAGTGAACCACTGTTAAACATCCGACTGTGTTTTCCCTGACCAGCAATTCTGGGTGTTCACTGTGTGGAGCTAGAAAGAGATCAAGCTTTTGAAAGATGTTGTGGACACCATTTAAATTTGAACCATAGTCCAAAATGATTAGTACACGAATAGCTAAGTTTTTGAAGTGCTGGTTTTACCACTGGTTGCAATTAGTAGCACTACCTCACTTCCCAAAACCTACTTCAGAAATATCAAATAGCTTTTGCAATCAAAAACATATTTGCATCTTTCTTTAAACCGTGAATCCAACTTTTTACCCAAACAGTGATAATAACACTGTGCTCAATGCAGTCAGCTACAGCGCTGCTCATCTACTAAATCTTTTCTCTCCTTCCATCTTTCCCTGTATAACCCTAGAGCCTCAAAATCCTGCAGGTTTACGCTAGCTGTAAACCTGGGTGACACTGACAGGAACCATTGAGATAGCTGACTTTGTAGCTTGTCTGCGAGCTACATCAGCCTGGAGATAATCTATCTGGACCATTAGCTTTGATGTCACACTTGACTTCATCTAATTCCCTGACATTAGAGATTGACCAGAGCAGATAACATCTGATGTCTTTGTGTTATTAATTGTGGATTACCTTATGTGGCCCTACTGTTGACTCATTTGAATCCGCTCAAATATTATTTCTTATCGCTTTGTCATTTATCACTGGCTGGTTTTGGCCCTCGGCTTTAGGTTGATTCTTTCAGGTTCACTGATGATTTACATATTCATGAGGAGAAGGTCCACTGCAACTCACAGATGAAGCTGGCAGATGCTCCTTTGATATTAGAATGTGTTTTAATTACAGTAAATTAGGTACGGAGGATGGTTAACAAGATACTTATCCGTGATATATAAAAATAGTAAGTGTTAAATTTCAACCTTCAATAAAGGTTAGAAAATGACTTTGCATCATATGTTAGTTCCATCTTATGTCATCTTCTGCTTAGTCATTGTTTAATTTCAGCTACAGAATTTCTGTTACAATGACAATTTATGATGCTGTTGTACTCAATTCTGCATCAAAATGAGAAATAGTGGAGACAGAATTAAGTACATATATACAGAAGGCTGTTATGGCAATGGGTTAGGATTAAGTGCATGTAAGACTATGATTGAAATAGCTAAAATATAACCATTTATTTGAAGTTTACATCTACAAATACTGTGTTTACACTAGAAAACAAGAAAACCTATTTGTTAAACTTGCCTAATATAGATCTACATCTCCAAATCACTTTTATTACATTTACATGCACAAAATAATCGGACCTCAACCAAATCACACAATATGCAGTAACAGTAGTTATTATATATATCATCTTGCTCTGATATTCGTAATTAGATTAACATTGTGAATAATAAAACAATGCAATTATTAAACCAACTTTGCTTATTGCAGAATATCACAGAATCACAGAATGTTCCAACCATTTTTCATCTGATATAAAGATGATGCAGGTTGGATCTCATTGAATCTCAACCCACTAAATAAAGTAACATGGCTATCAAATAATGCAAACTGGGTTACTGGGTGAAATAATGTCACTTCAGTGTGACTAACAAGCTTTGTTTGCATGCAAATGTGTCCACTGTCTAGCTAGATGTTAACTCTTTCCTTTGCAAGCATTCTTGCTGAATGCTGAATTTTAAATATTCTCAAACACAACACAGTGAGGTCTAATTGAGCCACAGTGATAGATAAGAATATCGATTGTGTTTTGTAAAAATTAAAGCATAACCTTAAGCTACAGTTTGCATTCAGAGACCTCATGACCTCGTTACACTGTGTATCTGCACACAAACCATCTTTAAGACCGATTTTAAGGGTCTTTCACAATTTGTATTCGAAATTAAAGCTGCTCCAAAGATTTAGAACAGATAAGGTTCATAGATGTTTACCCTCCAATTTGAGATGTAGTGGATGGGAAGCGTTTCTTCTCAGATGATTTACTGTAACTTTAATACTTTATGTTCAGATACAGGTGCAGTCTTTAGAGAGACAGTTACATCAGTAAGGATAATGAACCCCTGAGTGTCTCATTTGAATACACACCAGCAAGCACACAGCGCAAACTGTAACAATATTTATTGTGTGTGTTGATTTTGTTTAGAAAGATTTGCTGTATCCAAAACAAGTTAGTTAAGACCATTGAGAGTAACCTAAATCAGTTCAGTCTGCAATCAAAATTGCAGCTTGGAAAAATGATGCATCACATCCGTCTTCCTCTAACTTTACCTTGATGTCAACAGAGAAAACATATTGCATACACAAACGCAAAATGTCAGCAATGTTTCCAAACTGGATTACTTTACTTTTGCCAAACTTTCTCAAGGCATGTAATTTTCCTTCTCACTGGTAAACATGGAAAGTAATAAGGCGGTTGGCTTACTGGTAGATTAATCAGAAGAATACAACCAGTCAAATAAAGCTATAAATTACCCCTTAATTTCACCAAAGTGGCGCAGAGCAGAGTGAGACGTTTAGCTGGATTTACGTTTTAGCTTGTGTACTCTAGTATAAATGAAGAAATGTTTTATTTTGTTGGTATAAATCTACAGGAATAGTGATGTTTTGATCAGTGAGTGTGAAGTGAAACCACTTCTGTTCCCCACCAGACCCACTCCAACTCATGCACTAACCTTGACAAATAGAAAAATGTAAATTCAGGAACTACGTACTGGCTGCACCAATAAAGAAAGGAAGGCCTATGTCTCCTACACCCAACATACAAGTCCCACAATTCTCAAAAAGTGCTGACAAATACGAGTATTTTCTCACTCCGTCAGCTGAAACGCTCTCCAGTGTTTAAACATAAACATTCTCAAACAGCATTCAACATGCTGACAGACACACATCCATGAATCTTTTCAACCAATTGATGAAATTTTAATTGACTATCAGTGTCTTATGGTTAGGCTTTTGTCTAAGCCATGTGGGTACCCTCCTTATATTTGGCACCCAACTGTGACTACTAGTGTCTGATAAGAAAAACCGCAGAACAAAACAACTGCTTCCAGTAGCAAATTTCACAGCGATATTATTATTATTATTTCATGGTTTGATACAGTTATTCTTTGAGAGGGAGACAGAGAAGAACAATAATGGGAGCGACAAGTTTTGGCAGAAAGTCAAGTGGCTCAGAGGTCTCATCTTTTTTAAATATGTAAATAAAAAAACAATACAATAAGTGGACATTTAATAGAGTTCAGGGACTGCAATAATGGCTACGTCTGGTTATTAAGGCTACAGGACTGTAAAGGACATGTGGACCATTTTACACATCCAGTAATACACACATTACATTATGTCACAGGCACAATCACAGGCACAGCTGGCCACTGATAAGTACACAGACTTCTGCTGCTATTTTTTTCAGGCTTCAGCTGTTAACTCGACAGAACAACCTGCAGGACATTATGGAACATTTCAGCTCCTTGGCAGATTACAGTCCGTTAGTTGGTTCCATGCATGAATTTACAATGTTCTCTGAAGCTGGTCATTGTAAAATGGGTAATGGGTACAGGCAATATTGTGTAAAGACATTTTCAAGAAGTGGCATGCAATTAACAATGGAGTCTTTTTATGTTTAATCATCATGTTCGAAAACCTGAACAGAAAGGCTGTGCTGCTCCTTACTTCCAACTGGATTAAAGCGGTTTTAACCGACAATGCCATCCTTGGAGCCCTGCAATCTTGCTAGTGTTGCTAAAAATGTCCAAAAGCTGGCACAGAAAAAGAGAAGTTGCCATTCAGTCTACATGTACACTGTGTCCTACCTGAAGGCCGTACGGGATCCAATCTTGTGAGTCAGTATTTTTCAAGAACATAACAATCCCCATCAGGAAGGTAGGAAGTAATGTAATGCACTCAGTGCAGGAGGTTAAGGTATAATGTCTCTCATTCTATATAGCTCATACAGTACAGCAGGCCTTTTCCTTTGTAACCCATATTCACAAATTGGATACCATGGATTTAGGCTACTTTAAATTCTTACAACTATTCTACCCTTCATTGTCCAGTGTTAGAATTAATAGGGTGGGGTAGAATGGGTCGGAAGGTGGGCATATGCCTTGTAAATTGGCTTTATTCGGGTGAAAGCATGGCTCAGCCTCAAGGGGGAATGCTCAGTTGACTTAAACGCAGCACTTTTACGACAACAGCTTCATCTATTCGCTGAGCTCTTTCGAAGCAGAGCAGCAGTTCCAGAATGAACAAAGAACGTTTGACTAGATGGAGAAACAAAGACAGAAGCAGATAGAGACATACCAGAGACAGGCAGAAAATGTCTGTGTTGTGTAAGGATGGTTGTGGAGCTGTATAAAATAGCTGTCACTCTTTCACTCCCTCCGTAGATTGCATAAGCTCACCTGCTTTCCCTTCTTGTTTATGTTTAACTTTAAGAATTTTAGTTTTGAAAGATATATAATGTTTGGTTTTAAAGAAATTAACAGGTTTTTGATTTTTTTAAAAATGCCTGAGATGTTTTCCAGCACTGACAATGTTAGTGCCACAGAACCCAAAGAGCAGATACCATTCAAAATGTTTAATTAGTCAATTAGAAATAAATGTTTTCTATGGCTTTGGAATAAATCTGGTTACTAAAGAGACCTAGTTGAAAAAGATAATTTTAAGACAAGATAACATAAAAGAAATTATGGATTCAATGTTGGATTTTTGCTGTCAAAACTTGTCTTAGCATATGGTATAAAATACTAGGTCAAAGGGGTGAAGAGCGGGATAATTAAAAAAAACTTATACATCTGTCTTTTAGAATGTCATATAACAGTTTAAATGACACCTAGAGAGTTTATCTATCCAAAAAGATAATGTTCCCTCAAGAGGAGTGAGCAAAAACTACTGTCTGCAAAGAAAATGAAGGTCAGAAAGGTACACAACAGAGTGACCACTAGAAACCCATCTGATCTCAGGGAAAAGTGCAGCTCTGCAACAACTTTCTTCTCCTTTTGTACATGGCTCCTTCGGGAGAACTCCATAGGTAACACTATTCTGAGGCCAGAAGCACAGACAGACCCCAGTGAGATGAAGTCCAACACTTGAAAGATGAAAGGTGCTCTTATAGAATAGATGAAGGAAGAAGGAGAAAAAATAAGAAAGAGGAAAAATATATTAGTTTTGGTAGTTAATAGGTAGGAAACAGCATTTAAAACAGATGAAATGTTTGTTCAGGATTGCAACCTGTTTCATCAGAAAAACTGACATCTCTATCACCTCGATCTCATTTCAGCATCTTAGAACAGAAATAATTTCAACTTTGCAGTAATGGCAGAGAATTGTTTTGTTAATGCATTCACTGTGTTCTCTGGACGACCTGCAGCATTCTGCCTTCTCGTCCCTGCACTCCAAATTCATAAAATCTGCTTATTACGATTCTGCCACAAGTCCGGCTGAATTCCTTAAAGCCATTAGCGGTTGTTGAGAATGGTTTGGGCTGGCCTCAGCATCGACTGTAATGACAAGGACAGGGTGCCAGGGAGAATCAATGCTTCTCTGTGGCTCAAGAGTGAAACTGTAACAGCAAGACTGCCCCATTGAGTGCTGGACTGCCGTCTTTTTCAACCACTTAATTGATCAAGGTTTTATTTATCTTGTCACAAGACTTTAACCTAATTTGTTTTCCATTCGCTCACAAAGCACCTTCATTGAATTACCATGTTAACAATCCGCAGTATTATATTTACTTTTTTTCCCCTCTCTGAACACACTTTAGATATTGTGTCTCTTTTAATTTACATGTAGCAGGGGCACTTTTAAAATTGTGTAATTAATTATCATATCAAACACAATCTCTATATTAATTTTTGGCGGCACACACACATAAACACAGTGGGCTTTTCATTAGAGAATATTCTATTTGTGTTTTAATACAGCAGAGGGAGTGGAGGGGCGGAGGGCTGAGATGAATTCCTCTCCCTTTGTTCTTTCTAAAGAAAGCAGAGGTGCATCATGCATATCCTCTTTACTCTGCAACTATGCAAAGATGTCCTTGTAATTGGGTGATATTTTTTACTGCAATACCCGCTGCATGCATTTCCATTACATTTCTGTCATAAAATACCCTCCTCACTGTCGTCAACTTAAATGGAATGTCAATACTTAGTGTGTGGAATGGGGAGCGTGGAAATGGGTTTAACACTGGGACCCATAAACATAAAGTTTAATGCTGCCACCAAAGGAAGGGCCAATCACAGCATAGCTTTGCAAATCAAAGAATAATAATCACAGATTTTCTCGCCCAGCCATCTCAACAGCTTAATATAAATAAGTTAGTAGCACCCTCTTGTGCACTCTCATTTTCTAATCATCACCAATTTCCTTCCCTCCATTCATTTTTCCTTTGCATTGCGCACTTTGCCTTTCCTTGCATCAAAACTGCATAATCCCCCACCCCCGTCCCTGTTGTGTATTCCTTTTATTTATTTATTTATGGAGTCCAGGCAAAATAAAGCAGGCCAAAATGTTAAAAAAAATCCAATGATTTGGTATGAGGTAGGGATTGGATTGTGGAATAAGAGACAACGCTGCTCAGCTGATCTCTGTCTGATGTCCAGAGGGAGATTCCCCACACACGACCACTTTATGGGCTCATTTGCATTACCACAGCTCTGACTGTAAGTCAGCAGGCTGCTAAGAAGGAGAAAGCCGTGCCAGTGCAGGGCAATTATGGCCATAATATATTAACCCGCACTGGGCAATTTCCAGAGACAACTCAGATGATGCTGTGATTGATTTTACTGTGCTGTAAGTGTTAACTATTAACACTAATATAAGTGGAATATGGTCGTTGTTGTATATCATCTGTTCAGACAGCTGTGCTCAATTTCCTCTACATTTGCCAGTTTATAATTTGCCAACCTCCATTTCATGAAAAAAAGTTTTTTGTAATTAAGATTTTACATCGTAACATACTAATCGTGTTAATATATTGATGTAATTACTTAATAAATGACTAAATGAATGGCTAAATAAATAACTAATGATCGATGAGCTGCCTGAATGAGTCATCCACATAACATACAAAGTATTGTTTTTCCCTCTTGAGACTTACCACTAGTCACAAGATAAACATCATGTTCTTTTCTTAGCTGTACACCCACACACACACACACACGCACGCACGCACGCACACACACACACACACACACACACACACACACACACACACACACACACACACACACACACACACACAACACTTTTTGAGAAACTAATGTTGTCTTGTGATGTCAAGGAAGAGTGCATACAGTGGTATCTCTAAGGTAATTAAACAGAACTAAAGGTCTGCTATGACTGGGAAGGCTTGGCAGGGCTAGACTAATGGGAAAGCTGATTAAAGTGTGTTTCATCCCCCTAATGAAACTCATCTTCTCAGCCCACAGCATACAGACAAGTTCAACAGAGTAGCTTTACAGGTCCATGGAGACTTTTTGCAGTATGCTGTTATTCTTACCTTTACATGTTGGTCATAAAAGTTCATTTTCTTCAGGGTTACCAAAGTGATCCAAAGCAACACTAATTGTTTGTTATAAAGATGAACTTTTTAACTAAACAGCTACTGTAGTATTGTAAGACTTAATAACTATACTTCATTTGGCAGATGCTTGTTTCCAAAGCAACTTACAGTATAAATGCATTTAACCTCCATAGGAAAAAGAGCTAGATCTCTTTAAAAAATGTAAGTGCATCCTTCCCAAACAAACAGCTAACAACATGTCCAGTGTTACAATACAAATGCTTAGAGTTTACAGAAGTACTCATCTGTGGAAAACACTTTTTTTGGAACAGAGGTAGTAGAACTACAAGCTATTTGGCAAAAGCACCCAGGGCTTTAATTTCATGATGGCACATAGCTTTGTGCTGAAAAAGTCACATGGTTTTTGAGAGGTTTTCCTACTTATGTCCATTTGGCATTTTGGTGACTCACTATGAACTTGACTGTGTTAAATTTCAAAGGTAGGTGCAGTACATATTACTGGTTAGAACTGTCATTTCACAGCAAAGGGAGTTCTGGGTTTGAATCCATGTGCATTTCATGTGCTCCACATTCCTAACACAGTTCAATGCGTTGCAGTTTAGGTAAACTGCAAACTCTAATTTGCCCACAGACATTAATAACATTGTCTGTTGATGCGTGCTAGGCCTGTAACAGAATGGCAACCTTCCCAGTGTGTACCCTGTCTCTTGCCCAGTATATGCTGGAATAGGCTCCAAACCCCCACTAATCCTGCACAGGTTAGGCAGGTATAAAAATGTAGGTGTGAAGGTTTTCTGGTGGATTTGAGCTTGTACTGCTCAGCTAATCACACCTATACTTGGAACATTGTATGTATAGGTGTGTTTGTGGCGTGAATGATTGTCATCCATCAAAGATTGTGTACCAGGATGTGTGAAATGAGAACCGTGGAGGTGTCAGCACCCTCTGAAGATGTCAGGAAATGGCTGGTGGATGCCCCTTTCTGTTGTCAAACTGTCCCTGCTGTCCACCATCGGTCCTGAGTGGCTCTTTTTCTAATATCATTTAACCTGTTCTTGAATTCAGCGATGGTTTCTCTGGGACATGAACAACACAGTAAGCAAATGTGTTACTGTATATCCTCCCACGTGAATATAGGGTGCCATATATTCACTTGTCATGATGCTGAATCTCCCACACAAGGAGATCAGTTTCTTTATAGGAGGGGCTTTTTTTTGTCCAGACTGTTGACTGTGATGTAACTGGTCATGATGGATGCCAGTCCTACCCACACTCAACCCCTATTCCACTGCAGCATAGTTGTGCAACATGCTTCTAACCACAAAATTACCAAAAGTTAGTTGCCACAGACTGTTGAGACTGCATCATGATGCGTTGCTGGTTTATTTTCTGTCTCATTTTGGTCTCCATTTGTCATGCAACTGTCCCCTCATCGGCACTGTAAATGTCTGGATTACTTTCAATGTGGGACTCTCGATCAGTCACGCCACCCCCAGTCTCTTCAGCTTCTCTACTGGTTCAATTAAATTGGAAACCAAATCAATTTTACCCCATAAGACCAAATCACCAACACCACTATTTACCATTTACCAGTTTGTCTTGGACAGAACTACACATTTTATTTGTTTGTATACATTTAATTACCTGACAGTACAAAGTAGGAAGTCCAAATATCAATTTCAATGCTAATTTCAGGTAAATGAAGAGGAAACGCGCACACCAACAAACCGCACCGCAAGTGCTGTATCAAGCAGAAAATATAAAGGCAAGAGTTGACTCTTCATTTCTTTGTGCTCCCTTAACTTTGATTATCTGTTTATCTTTTGCTACATTTTGATCCAAAATGTTCTACTTTTGCCATTTCAGGTAATAGAAAATGTATTGGAACCTCATGTCACTGCCAGCACTCAATCAATCTCAATAACCTGTTTTATTCATGCACCTTATTTTTGTTGTCAGCGTTGACAGTATCACACACTGCAACCAAGGATTTACCACAATCACGCTGACATTGTGGAGTGAAAAATGATCAATTATAATGTTGCCAACTCTCACTTCCCCTCTCTCTGTCACTTATCACACTGGTGATAAATGGCTAGGTACTAATAAATAATCTCACATTCTGGGCCGGTTTATGAAGAAGGACTTCCATTAATTAGAGTGACAGACAAGTGGAATCTATTAAGAAGATGCATAATGAGATAAAGGTTCTGCGTATTGCTCTACCCTTCTTTCACCTATTTCCCTTATCTTTTTCCAATAATTGGATGAATTTGTGAGGGAAACTGTCTTGAGAAAAGTTTCTTGTTAGAATGGTCTAGCACATTTTTGAAATACAATGTTGACTGTACACTTACAGGTAACATTAGCAATAATTTTTCTTTTTCCCAGTACGATTAACAGCAACCTGAATAGAACACAAGGCTTAAAAATGCATTCACCAATTTTGTTATGATGTTGATGTCAATTCTATATTTCAAAATGCAACTGTTTGTGTTTCCAACCTAATCAAAACTGATTATCATTTTTTGAACAAAAAAGTATGATACAGTAATATAAAGCATTTTAAGTTTTACCATGCTTGCCATCATACAAATAACCGCATAATAATAAAATTACTGTATAAATAATGCACTATTGGGGTAAGAAAATGGTATGAGCTTATGTAAGGAGTAGAGCAACTGCTTAAAGGTGCCCCCTCAGCTGCTTTGTGTGTCTGTGGTTGATTGTTTGGAGAATGACAATGTCCCACATCAAGCCCTAACTATTCCTTCCCATTCTTAAAATCAGTTCATTCAAAGCAGCTCAACACTATTTGCTCCATCACACACCAACAGACCTTACTTCACGGCAGAGCCAGTAGTGCTCACTGGCCCCCTCTCTGCTCAGTGATCTTGGTAAGCAAATTTTGATTTAGCTAACAACTTTGCATCTTTGTAACATTAAGCTGAATGGTTCATACTTTTTATGGCAGTTATTAAGCAGCTCAAAAACGTTACCCGCTAGCTATCTGCTAGCTAAACTGTAGTAGCTAGACAGTACAGCTGTGGGGATAACTTAATCTGCTGTGTAAGATCAACGTTACAACTTCACATTGATGCTAATAGGCAAGAGGCACATCTGAGCAATGTGAGGCTAGGTTGAATATTATGAACCTAATATTGTGTTTTGTTTTTAGGTGACAGATTGTGTCCAAACTGTGGTATGTAAATATTAAGGTTTCCTGTCCAGTGAATGCAACTCCACTGCAGAAGTAACATCACAAATTACCCAAGCGAGGATGCAGCCATTCTGCCAAATGTCCTTTGGGGACCTGCCCTGCCAATATTTTGGACATTTTCTGGTATGTAGATAATGTCTATGTTTTCAATGTTTAATTTGCTCTTACAGCAACATTTTGGGAAAGAAGACAGCACGTTGGGCATATAAGAACCATACATTTTACACTGAGTAACCGAAACTCGAAACTGCTCCACCATAGTTTCAAAGTAACGACTGCTGATTTAAAGTGTGTCTGTGTACACGTTTGTGTACGCGTTCATCGTTAAGAACTGTGTTGCTGATTAAATTAAATCTTTCATCCATCTTTATACAGGCTACACAACAAGAAAACGGGGCTTGCGGGAGTCAAAAAGGAGGTAATGGTAATGAGGAAAAACTCCATTACTGACAAAGATACAGTTTATTCATTCGCTGAGGTACTGCTTTTGACACTTTATACTTTGACCGCACTAACATCATTTTTTATTCTTCCTCGTTAATTCTGAAGCTGACTTTTACGATTTTGTATGTGCTGCGATTGTGTATGTGATGCCTTCATCAACAAAAAATAACTGTAGCTTGTTGTTTGGATTTCCCTGTTAGAACTGTGCAGTTAATAAATTATACTTACATTTTAAGTGTAACTTGTTTTTTGTATTATTTTCCTTCCTAACTTTGGGGAACCAGAAGTACATTGAAATTCGAGCCCCCCTTAAAGACGGACTCAATTGGTGACATTTTGACTCCTTGGTGATGATTGCTGATGACAATGTTCCAACCAAGGATAGAACATTTTGCCTCATTGTTTCTTATATTAATTTTGTGTGGAGACAACTGTCAAGAGATGATACTGTTGTATCGGGTTACTGTATGTTACCATCTAAAAATGGTTCATTATACTCCTATAAGTAACTGTTAACTGAGCCTGTATGTACATAGAAAAACTGTGTGTTGTGGTGGGGGGTGGTAGCACTTTATTTGTTTATGTTTGTGTGTATGAGTCAGACTGTAGAAACAGTTTCATGCCAATGACAGCAGACAGTCTGACAGACCGACTGGCATGTTGCCATTCAACATAGTTAAGCCTATCACAGCATCAATAAAAAGTCTCCACCTGTGTTGCATAGCTAAATAAAGCTGCGGGCTGTTAATACACTGGTAGCCAAGCTGTAAACAGATAAATAACTGAGAATAAGTGAGTTGACTATTTTTAGGAGACAGAAAACTGTCTTAAGTAAGCAAGTTTGGCGAACAATATGGCCTGTGCTGATAAGAAGCACAAGTTGGATGCTATATAGTGCTGCTTCCCAGATAACCCATTCCCTTCTTTCTCTCTGCTCCTGCTCTGTGTTGTTGTTGGTCATCTGGAAGTCAGTTAAAGACAGTGATTTATGCCTGGGGCTTCGTGCAGCATAGCCTCATTACACACAGCCATTTTGAGAATCAGCAGATAATTACAGTATACATCATAGACCTCATGGGGCCCAGCAGATTCAGTCTATTCCACTGGCCTGTCATTTAGGCCATAGGGCCCCAGGAATGGAAAACTGGATTGTAACCTCATTTGGAATATAATTTGCTCTTCATTTTACAGGAATTCTTGTTGAAAATTCGATGTGGAATGTTGAATTGGCGTTTTTTAATTGCTCTACTGTGAATAGTTATTAAAGTTAATGATTGTTTGCTAATGGTATATCTTTATTTAATAAAGTAAAGACAGTACAGAGTCAAGCTCATCTGAGGGCAGTAAAATAGATTTAATAAAAATGATTACTTAGTATTACAAGTATTTTACATTGTTATTTTGTTTACTTTTCTTTGCGCTGGAGTGAAATATATTGGGGTTTGTGAGCTCTTAAAACTGATAAGTCTTTTTCCACAACTATATGTATGAATAACAAACAAACCAAAGCTAAACTAGCAATTCTAACAGACTTTTTTTTTCAATCTTCCATGAAGGGAACATTAACTCGAGCCCGAACTGAACTGAACCCTGAATATCTGGACCTCCGTCCGCGAGCTGAGCTGAACCCTGAATATTGGACCCCTTGCACCCCTTTAGTGAGTACTGATGGTCCCATTTCTCACTAAATGATCACCATAGATTAATTTAACACAAGTCATTACTTTTAATAACCTCAAATTATGTTGTACAGCAGTTTTACTTAAGCATCCCATGCGATGGCATGTTAAGCTCAGTTATGATTTGTTAGATTCAGTATCATTTTCTCATTCATGACTTCATCCATGCTTAGGCATGCTTCTGTGCACTGACACTGCACTGAAACAGACTCTACTTTCTTCATATTTCCCCCTTCTTCCCTATGCAATGTTTAAGTATATTTTACATCTTAGTTACTGTGGCATATTGTACTTATAACATCATTAAATTCAGGGCCTAATGTGATGCTAATATTCATGCCATTTTTACTTGAGTAATAAGTATTTGTCTCATTACCTCCATGCTTAGAAAACACAGTGCTTGATAGTCATCTGGGGGTTGGAGGAGGTTTGCTTGTGTTGCTGTGCTTGCACACTGGTGAATCTTAATGATGTCAGTTTTTCTTACTCTCTGTTATCAACTACAGTATGTCAACATGGGGAGGGTTTCTTGTAAACTAGGAGTCTCACCATATCCTGCCTCCATTGTAAATAGCAGTGCCATGTTTATTTATTTTTGCCCTTTCATGATGCAGGAATAATTTGCTGTCTGCAAATTCCTTGCTCGTCATTGTGTATTATACACAATGGTGGTTGGAGCTCTATCCAACAGCTCTATCCACCACTGCTTTATCTACTGTTTCTTTTTTCCATCTGTCTGTCTATATCTATGTACTGTTCATGACCTCTGCATTGTGTGCATGGAATATTCCACCGGAAAACTTGAACCTTGAGGTTTCTTTGTGTGAGTTCAAGGTCTTTGCTCAGGCATTAGTGAATCCATTGAGAGTTATTGATTTGAATATGTTGTGGTCAATAGAGGCCGTCTATATCAGCCATGTCAGTGTCTCTTCATTTTAAGCATATTTTCTATTGCTGCTGCTCTCATGTTATTGTTGTGAAACTATAGCTGAGTGATTGTAGTATACAGAACAAATAAGGGCAAATATGCTTAACCACTATATATAGGCCTATATATATTTGACATGATCATTTGACATGATCAGATGATTGACATTGTGTCTTATATTGTGTCAGTGCGTTATGGACTTGATATATTTGTGTTTTTTATAAATACTTACGGAGTGAAAACAGTTTTATAGCAATTTGTTTTACAAATCATTATTTTATAGTTATATTCTTGTTCGTTGTGCTCTCAGTTTCCCCTGCATTAAACATTTATCACCTGTTGTGCACCCTTGGGTCCAACATCAGCAAATGGGGAAAGCTAACAAGACAAAGGTATAGACACAATGTAAGGACAGGGAAGTGATGTCCCTCCTACCCAAACTCCCTTGGGCTGATTTTATTGTAGTGGCTACAGTCATAACAACATGGTGAAATGGCTGGAAAACTATGGAAAACATTTCCTAAGCATGACACTCAAACCCTTAGATCATTGTAAAAGTCGTCGACAGCTGTATCAAGTTGTCATATTAGTGTCGTTGTGTGGGAAATTGATGCGGAGTGAGAGACAGACTCCAGTGTGCATGCATTATGGGAGTAGAAAGCCATTGGAAACTTCTTTCTGTGTAAGTGCTGGGTGATTAGCTTTCTTTGAAATGGATGGACTGCCATGTTTGAATACTTCATTCCTTGTTTAATACATCTGTGGCTGCGAGCACAAGATGTCTTTTGACCTCTGCCTGCCAAGTTCTCCTGGCCTTCCACACAATCACACATCCTCTCCTCAGGCCATGTTTAACTATGTTAAACTTACAACTTACAGTATACTGGGCACAGAGTGAAAGCAAGCACTGCACAGTGATACTGTAATGTTCCACTGCCAGCCTGATCTACACTAGAGTGTTGAGAAACTGATGTCTTAACACTCTCTCTTTTTTCCCTCTCCTCTTCTCTCCCTTTCTTTCTGTCTCTCCAGTTTTATGCAATACATCAGAATGCTCATTAAAGAACTACAGATGCAGTAGTTCGACATGTAAATATCTCAGATGGTATCCCTTAGGATCTCCTTTAATGTCCACAAAGCTGCTTGTAGACATTGTTCCTGAATTTGTGTTATTTCATCAAATGGAAACCCCACTGGTGATTTAAATAAACAGGAAAATAGCCCTGTGTTTAAAGTCTGACGAGTGATTTTTACAAGTACCAGTCCAGTGGTAATGCAGAATCTTGTTGCTTGTACAAATACGTCATTGCGGCTTCTCTTATTAGATTCGAATTTGTGTTAAGTTCCATTAACAAATGTTACTTTTATCTTTGCTGTTAGACATCTTTCTTTCATTAACCTGAGACATGTTCCCCTAACATATAAATGGTTTAGGCACCTGTAATATGATATATGGGACAGTTTGTGTTTTGTGTCTCCCTAAAGCTTACAAAGTCAATATTTGGACTTTAGCCTGATTTAATGAACAGAATTTCTCAGAGATCTCTCCCAAGCTGTATTCAATGGGAGATCTCTCTGGCTTCGTTAAAGCACTGTGCTGTTTGCTTATTGGGCCTCACTGGACTGAAGAAGCTCAAAGACAAACACACACACACACACGCGCGCACGCACACATGCTCACACACCACCACCACAGAGGAGGCCCCTTTCTTTCAGCCCAAGAGGGAATGATGACTCTCATTATCGCCTCAAAGCAAGATGGCCACAGTGCCCCTACTCAGCAGCCCTATTAAGTTACCAGACAGCTTTATTGTATTGGTGTTCGATAATTTCCTTTCCTCTGTCATTCGGAGTGCATCAGGGAGTTGTTGTATGGTTAGGGTGGGGGGTTGGCAGAGTGGCAAGAGCTAACGTGAAAAAGCACAGCTGGCTGAAATTATTCCCTCCCATGTTTGGTAAATCTTTGACTGTTGAGCAGTACTTGGCCACACAGACACCTTCCCTTCATTAATCGTTTAATCTTATGCAAAAATCATGTGAATAGTAATGGAATGACTTGAGTTTATCATGTAAACTAGACACAACACATAACAAATTGCATCCTCCAGAGTAGTTGTTTTGCGGCGGGATAAATACATGAAGAAACTGGACAAGTCACCTCGTAGACTGCATATGTCCCATTGATTTATTGGAAGTTTTTCACTCTGTGGTCTCCAGACTCATAGGGATCAATATATTTACTTCCATATATATCTATTACCAGTGTCTGGAACACTGGAGTTTCCATATGTATTCAAATATTGGTGTGGGGGGAATCCAAAACAATCAACACGATTTTTTGTATGCCACTAAAATGAAATGTGATACATGAAGTCCCTTTTTTAAATGAACAAAATCACAAAACAAATTACATTACAACTTAGGAAAATATTAATTTAGCTTAATCTTTTCAGTATTAAAAATTGTCATGAGTAACAAGTGACTGATGCTTACCATTTGGTTTTGGTTTGCACTGTAAGCATGATGTATTGCTAGCTTCTACCATACCAAGGTGACATTAGGCATGTTGTCAAAAACAATCCTTGCAGGTGTCACTGTGGAGGCTGAAGATGAGACAATGACGAATACATTTACGTGGTTTACACATAGGGTAAATGCATTACTTTCTAAAATGTACTTATTGACCAATTGGAAAAAAATCACATTAGCAAAATGCTTACACTTACAGCTATTAATGTTGACAGTATTTGGACCTTTGAAAGAGACTGTGATGGAGTGCTAAATCATATTTGGGTATATGAGCTGAGACGAGAAGGGAGCCTTTGAAAATACAATAGCCAGTAATACTACAGCAATACCACATTAGGCTTCCTTAGATACAATTTGTAAACTGCACAGCAGTGAATGAGCTACAACTCTCTGGATTCTTCTTGTAGGGTCAATTTTCAGATTTTGAAAGGTCATAACTTTTCCAGTGCTGTTCTATTTTTGACAAAAGTTTGCAAGATAAAGAACTGTAATTATGTTCCATTGTTTCAAAAGTTTGGCCCAACGTGGGCATAATTATTAAAGGTAAAAAAAAATGTGATACCTCAGATACCAGTATGATGGTGTCAGTTTGAAACAAGAACGGCTTATGCATTATGGAACTGTTTTCTAGTGTTTAACATAATCAAAGGTCAAAGTTTCAAATGGTAAAAGGCCATATTTGCTACATCACTCATCTAATTTTGGCACCAAATGTATGATGCATCTTACTACTGATTGGCCCACGGGGTGCCTGTATTAGTCATAGAGTTTGGTTTGACATGTTTCCTTGCTACTGGTGCTTTTTAATATATTTTTATGATAGTAGTAGTTACATCATTTTGTTTTGTCATATTTTCTTTTCAAATGTCATATTTTTGATCTTTCACACTAACTGCTACTATTTAGAAAATTAACGAGCTAATCAAAAACATTTCATCTCTAAAATGAAATGACTCTCAAAGAAATGAAAGAAAACAGATTATCACCTGCTACTTCTGTATTTAGTACTGTGGATGTTTCAGAAAATATTTATTTTTTAATTTTTTTTACTAATACCAAGAACTCTCCCTGAGCCCTTATTCTGAATAATGCCTTGCAGCACAGTATGCAACAAGCCTCTGTTAACATTTTGAATCGTTTTCTGTGAATCGAGTAAAATAAAATCGCCTTTCTAGACCACAGTAGCCTTTGTACAGAAATGTTATTTTCTGCAACAAAGCTCTTTTGTTCCGATTTGGAAACTGCTGCATGTTGTACAGGCTCTGTTGACAGGAAAACTTTAAGGTGAGATTCATCAGTGATCCTAAGAGAGGTGCAGTTGTCATTGTGAGTGTTTGCCTGAGACTATGTCTCAATCAGGCACAGCAGAGAAATGCTCCATAGACTGCAGAGTGGAAAAATGTGATAAAACCAGAGAAAAGAAGAAAGGCCCGGGGTGATATCACTTTATATGAAACCAGTTCTGCTCTATTCTAAAATTCCTAATGATATTGCCTCTATACATTGCTATGCTTTAGTCAGCCTTTCTGCTTCTTGAGCACTGATGCTCTGTTCATGAAGAGAAACACTATAGTAATTTCATGTTATGGTAAGGCACAATCTAGCTAAAAGAACTGAAATTGTGCCAAGAAGTTTTGCCTTGGGAAAGCTTAATTTGTTTACATTCAGCAATTACTAAATGATACAAGCTGTTTCAAAAGTAGGTAGTATTTTTAATTGTCTTTTCCTTTTTTCCAGCAATGCAAATTACAGACAAAAACCACACACACTTTCCTTTTCATTGCTTGTAATACTCCTGTTCTCCTACCCCTCATCATCTATGTTGCTTCTTATATTTCATGGATGATTCCAGTTGTCTAACACACTGAACAATCAATGAACCCATGAGGGCGGAGTCATACACAATCTTGCTTGTGACAGATTTATGTATTGTGGTGGTTACTGGAAACAGATACACAGTGTTCGATACATGAATGCTTGCACTGTGCAAGTGTCATCATCTGCCTAAGTTGGAAAAACATGTGACAAGTTTTCATACACTGCTGCTTTTACCACTAACTCTTGGTATGAACTTCATTGTAGTCTGAGTTTGGACTGTTCAGGGGCTTTGTGTTTGTGCCTTTTCATGAAATAATATTTCACTAGGGGCCAAAGAGGCAGATAATGTAGTGAATAAAATGTTTAGACCACGACGCGTATCCACTTCCTCCCACTGTGCAAAAATGAAGCCATAGTATAGCGGAAGTGATCTGTGGTGGAGCTGTGGTATCGAGGTCCCACCCGAACCAATCGTGAGCATGCTCACAGTTGTCAATCATGACGTCACACCCCCTTTTTATAGCATCAAATAACTCATTAAATCCAAACTTAACAGAAAAAAGAACACTTTAACATCAGCGTGATGAGAACGACCTAAAATGACAGACACCATCTTTGGGAAAAATGTATTTGATGTGTACTTTGATTTTTCAGTTTGGCCCATGTCCCACCCGCTAGCATGGAGGGGGTAGGGCTTAAGACCTATACTGCAGCCAGCCACCAGGGGGCAATTGAGATGTTTTGGCTTCACTTTTGGGGAGTCATCCATCTTTATATACAGTCTATGGTTCAGACTAACTAGACTAAACCTTATATATGACGTTCAAAGGGTATACTTTAAATTGATGGGACTACAACATTAAACATATTTATACTTATGGATATCTCTTCTACACAAAGTGGAAACCTAGCTACCTGCCTAAAATCACAAGGCAGTAGTGAAGTCAGGAGTAATGGCAACGACCTGGATTAAGCTGCAGTGGCTTCGTATGACACACTACTTACTCTTCTTGCCGTTCGACTTTCTCTGAAGGTCAGTTTGGCCATTAGCTAGATCAGCCTAACACTGTGTGCCCCACCTCTCCACTCCAATTCTTCTCATCTCCCCTCTCCTCACTTCTCCTCCCCTCTCCATGGTCTGAGGAGAGAATGTGATGGGGCTAAATTTATCTTCACAGAATCCAAAGCTAAGATGTTAAAAGAGAACTCCTGCCAGCTCGGTAACTGACTGCTGACCGTGATCAACTTCACCTTCACGATGCGTCTGTCAAAATAACATGCACCCATTTCTCCTCTACCCTTCTCTCCATCCTCCTTTCTTTTCATCCTCCTCCTCAACTCGATCCTCCCATCCCCTTTTTTTATTAACAACGGAGCTGGTGGCTTGTGATAACTGGTCACTCCTCCAGGCGTTGAAAGGCAAGGACACTCTATTATCCTAGCTAGATGGATGGGTTGAAATATTGCCTGCAAGTGGTAGAGCCTGCCAAATCCTCCAGTCTTAAAACCCCTTTGTCTCTGACAAGGAGGAACATTAGTGAGAGGGCCAGGTTCTTGGATAGGGATACGCTTCTCTGAATACAACATGGAGGGAGTAAGGCGGACACAGGAGTGCATATGTGTGGAAAGAAATCCAGAAATTGCATAATGTCTTTGTTTGCTCTATATATAAGAACAATGTAAAAAACTTCCATTGCTGCCAGTAGCTACTGTATTGTATAACTCTGTTCTAACTACTCTCCCCATATGGATGTGTGCATGTGTATTACAGAGAGAGAGAGAGAGAGAGAGAATACTCTGTATACATTAAAATGATTAACATGGTGCAGGTAGACAGCCGGTCAGCCAGACAGCAGGGTCACATATTAATTAGTGTCCTAATTATCAGAGACCTTTACCTCACAACAGTTCCAGACTTGTTTTACCCTCTGTGTCTCTGCCAATTCATTTAGGAATATGTAGCCTATTTGCAACTGGCAAGTGTCAGTAGTTCATGCGTCTTAAAATAAGCTATGAGAAACAGCTGTTGTGTTTTAGTACAATCAGTGCTTCTATACTCCTTGGTTCTTTGGCAGCATGGCTGTTAGTCTTTATAGAGCTAATGAGAGATAAGAAAAATGCTACCTTGTTTGCTGTTAGGCGCCCCCTTTGGGTCATTTACAGTAGGGAAGTTTTGAAGTGAAGCCACATACTTTTTTCAGATTTTGTTAAAATCCAGTCTGTACATCCGTAGACACAGTGGACACATGAACAAAGAACATGCAGAAGCAGGAAACAAACCATAACATTTTACTGAACTTGTAGCTGACACTTCTACTGAATGCTAAATTTCTATATTTAATCCATTATTTCCTCTATTTACATCACCAACCCTTTCGTATTATTGAAAATGGGAAGTCATGCTCCTTGTCACCCGCTCTCCACAGTGCTTTGCCAGAAGGCTCTCCTCATTTGCTTTGTGGCGTGCACTCTCGCTTTAGTGCAGACAACAATTGGAGGAGGGATTTTGTTTATAAATCAAGTTATTTCTAAAAGGCAAAACCCATTTTACCCAATGTTTGGGGTCATTATCTCCAAATCTATCTTTGTAGGCTGTTATTCTAAAGAATAGACTGTCTTCACTTGGAAAACAGCAGCACTGATCAATTGTTCAAACAGCTTCAAAAACGTTGTGCAAAGTAAGGTAGCGTGATGATCTTACACCATAGGCAGGGAGTATGTCCTGCCAACAGGAGAAAGACTACAAACTTTTAACTGTATATTTTAACTTTATAATCTTGTGTTTATATTAATTCAGTAATAAAATAAGGCATTGGAGTTGTTTTTGGAATGCTTATATTCCATAGTCCTGGTTTTCACTACACTTGTGTATTGTACGCATTCTTGTTCACATCACATAGTCCATTTATGAATAGAAACAGCTCAAACATGGATATATTAGTCTGTGTGAGAACATGATAACTTAGTTTTAAGTATGTTTTCCGAGGACACTGAATAATGATCAAAGATGTACAGTATTACTATTTATCCATAACTGATAACAGTATGCTTATAAAAAATGACCTTAAGAATAAAAAAATGTATCAATGACATATAAATATAATAAATACAAATACATCCAAGTACATAATCAATTTACAGCAAAGAAACATGTCAAACCAAACCCTATGAAAGATTGTAGTTCCTAGGAAATAGGCATTCAACTACATACCAAGGACAGAATGGACCAAGCCATTAAAGACTCTTAGCTACACATTTGCTACACATTTTGTTCATGAACTGTTAAGCACAAGGACAAACTGGGTACTAATGCATTATTTACAATAGTCCTGTAGAAGGAGTTTACTGAAATGAAACTATAAGAGTTCTGAATTAGCCTCCCCTTTAAGCACAAGATTCACCTAAAATGTCCATCTGGCATCTCTCACAGAAATGTTCAGCTATGAAGTTTATCACAGCCTCAAGGACTTCTTTTTACACGGCACGCTCATCGTCCATGCTTTTTTAATTGAATTAAGGAGCACTCAGTGTGGCATCTCTGTTATTGTTATCTTGTAGGTGTACAGGGTTATTAAAGAGGGACGCATGTTAAGTCATTTGTTATCCCTGGCATTCTAATAAACATGTTGGCTTTGGGCAAGGCCTGTAGGTTGTCTGTGCAGTTCAGATTGATACTCCTGCCATATCTAGAGCTATACACCTCATTATCCTAAGAGGATGCTTAAGAGGAGATGAATCTGGGAGAGAGTGTGGAAGACAATGCACGGGAGAGGGAAACCGCTGCACATATTAGTTTTTTCTTTTATAGGAAAGAGTCAGGAATGCATTTTAAACCATATATGTGCATAGGAGATCTAGTGTCAAAATGTCAAGAAAACATTGACTGAAATTTATTTGGAAATTAATTAGTTTTTCCACTTGATATACATAGTTGGATGTGTAAAATAACAGACAACAGGGAATAAAAATGCATAGAACAAAGATATTTAACCTCATTGCCCCAATTACTCACGACTGAAATCCACACTTATTTTGCTAACCTTTTTTTTTCACTGGTTCTTGACACATATAACCCCATGGGTTTTCTGTCAGGGAAGGCTTGATTTTACTAATTGGTACCAAAGCTGTTAATTGGAGCTGTGGAAACAAGAAATGGAGAATCGGAGGATACTCTCTTGGGAAATTTATGTGCTCAACCTCATTTTCCACCTTTACTCATTGTTGTTTTTAACTATCTAACTGCACAGAGGACAACAGTTTGTTGTCACAACAAAATGCCTAGTAGAGAAATACAATATGAAGAAGAAATATATTACATACAACACTGTATATAGTTACAGTAAGATATAAAGGCCTTAGTGGCATATTTTTCACAATAGTGACACAAGTATTATCATGCTTTTTAGACAGTTTACAGTAGGGATGCACTGAGTTTGGGTATCAGCCAAAAATCCAATACCAGTGCTCTTTTTTTTCTATTAACGTCTCTATGTGGAACTGACTAAGATATGTGTATATTGTGAGCCTTTAACTACAGATCACAAATGTATTAAAATGTATTTAATCCATGCAAAATTTCAAAATTGCCTCCCGACAGAGAGTGCAGAAAATGTCTATATCTTGCGTTACAAGCTTTACGGAGTAACGTTTGCGTAATGTTGGCTAACCACAGAAGTCATTGTCCACACTTTCAGTTTCACAGTGAAGACCTACCACTGCCTTTATGTTAAAACGTAGTTATCGTGAATCACATGCAAGTGGCAAAGTATCAGCAGTAGTTTTATGCACATTACAGCAATTTACCGCTGGAAATGAACTAAGCATAACAGAAAACTGTGTTAATGTGGATCACTGACGCTGATGCCGCTTAATAAGGTCAGTATACAGAGGCAAAGTCCCTCCCCTTCCGGTGTCCCCCATGGGACCTTATTTCGGAAAAAATACGTACAGCAGTCAAGGGCGAGAGACAAATTGTTTGATCCCGTTTGAATAGTGCCATGAGTTACACATATGTTTGTCAATTTAAAAGATTATTTTGCAAGTCAAGAAGGTCGCAGTTTGTCGTTAAACTGTTGAAGTATAAGACTGTGAAAATAAGTAATTAGACAGACTACACGTCCAAAAGTCGCATAAGTGATGTCATAACTTTCTCTCTCTGCAGGCTAGATAGATAGATACAAATAAGCACAAAGATCTAACGTGCTTATAAAGCAGAAAACACAATCTCTTTTAGTGAATGTTTTCTCCAACTGTGATCAGTAAATCTCTTCCAGCCACATTACCTCTTCTCAGGGGCCAAACAGTAATCCCCTCAAATGCTCAAATGATTTTCCATTGTCAGCCACATTAGCAGCTTTAAACTCCCTGTCACTCTGCAACAGCCACATGCTGTGCACCTTGGGAAATACAGTACGTACAATTTATCATGGGAAATCATCATCAAAAACAAATAGAGTAAGCATGAAAAAGCATCCACTGTGAAGTAACAGAATTGGAGGAACATCCCTTTCGCACTGCTGCAGCACTTCTTGTTATTCTTTGGTGTTTGAGTTGCTCACTCTAACCCAATATGTTGTGACACTGACAACCAAACAACCAACATTTTTATTTATTTATTTATTTTGTGATGTGAATTTGGAGAGACACACCGTCATCTTGCACATACAGTATCACCGCTTGGTGGAAAACATGCGTCTCCAAAATGTCAGCTTTTCAGGAACTAAGAAAAACAGAGTTGTTTTTATCTTATTTACAATGTATTTTTGAGATTTTCCACTTGATTTTGAAAGGGCTTTATGGCGAGTTTTCTAAACCCTTAAAGAAGCATGTAATCCTTCATCTTATCTGAAAATTTAAAAAAGTCGAATCACTTTATCATTTCTTAAAAGGCTGTAGCCATGTGAAATTTTATATTGGCAGTGGCAAGTCATCTTATCTTTATTAATGGGGCCATGTGACCAAGTGTCATCATCAAAAACTTCCCGGTGACAAAATTCAGCCTTGTAGGCAGCAGATGCTGCGGCAGCTTTTGATGTGTTGCCCAGTACTGAGATCCCATGCAGTTCATGTCTGGCCACTAACAAAATTTCTTGATATGTACAACAACATACCCACATGAAGCCAGCAGTGCAGTCGACATGTTGGAAGATGTCCAGAGTGCGATGGAGGATTTTCAGATATTTGACCTGTAAAACTTCATAGATTTGCTTTTTTTTTTCTTTTCTCAATGCCGCTGTTTCCTTTTGTTCAGGGAGCAGGATGACAGAGTTGATGACTCTCATGTAGGCAAACAAATACTCTGTGTATCCCAACTGTGGAAGAGTTGTATGTATAAGAGAGTAAAATGTTTTAAGTAATTTGTTATATGGATAGTGTTGCTGCATGTTGACAAAGTATTGCATGCCAACACATTAGCTTATACAGCATTTTATAGTAAACACATCTGTAAAGCTGTGAGTTACAAAGCCCTATCTGCAAGAGTTGTAAAAGTTATTACTAAACCCCATTATTCTGGAGCATTTCTCAGCGTGAGATAACACTTTTTAAGCAGTGAAAGGCACCAAATGAGTAAAATAATTGGTAATGAAATTTAGCCTTGTATTGTAGCTATCAGCTGTTACACAATTTGCTGAGTATATATATTTTATTCATTTGAATAGTGGACCACAGAAATGATGGTTCATTATTAGTTAACCACAGAATTGCACTCTTCTCTGGCTGTCTTATAATAAAGGAAGAAGCTGTGGGTATAGAGATACAGCATTCAGTTCACCAATTTCACATTAGGCCCCGGTGTAGTTATAGTAACTCTTTGCTAAATGCATCTTTGCCAATGTCAGCTGTACTGCATTCTGAAACACATAGAAATTAAGTCACGCAGTTAATGGGTCTCTTCATGAGCCTTTGGAAGCTTCTTCTGTTGCTTCCAAGTGTATTTAACATTAATGAGCAGATTTGATTCTTTAGGATTTCACACCATTTAGGATTTTATGCAAACCTATTTTTCGCAGTTTCTTACTCAAACTCAATCTATTATCATCTAGATTTTTCACACTGTAGCATGTGAATTTACTAGAAGAATTGACAGAATTTTGGCAAACCATAATCTTGGCGTGCTAATGAAGTTGATAATTTAAGTAATTCTCGAGCACATCAGATGCATATTTAGTAAATTTTGTATTTAGTATTTGTATTGAAGTTTGAGTGGATGGTGATGACATTTGATAAATCATAAACATACAAATAGGTCAAGAAAAATGTTTTTTTTATTACATAAGTGAAACCAAAGGGTTTTAACTAGCTTATCAGGCTTTTCCATCTTGATAAATTGACTTTCTACTCTAGTGCATTGCAGGGTTAGCCTTTTTTTTCCTTCAAGCAAAAGGTATTTGGTTTAAAGTCATCATACTTTTTTTTTTTATAATAGGCTAGTCACTAGAAATTAGTTTGTAAAAGCAGTTAATTTGAATTCCCAAATATGCCCCAGAACAACATCTGAGGGAGGATTTGATTATTTGACCCCACACAGCAGAGATTATGGTATGCATTGATAGAAACTGTCAGGAATTCCCTGGACTTGCTTGTGTTATTGTTAGTTTATAGCTTAGGAATTATAGAACAGGCAGCATGTTTAACATAGGCAGCTTTTAACAAATGGAGTCACAGAGCAGCGCTGACTTTGATCAGTGGTTTACCTGAGGGGCAGGAATATATTTGAGGATATAAAAAGGAATTAGATTAATCTTGTGTTTTTTTGTGCAGAATGCCATTTCAACACCTAATCACATCTATTTATTCAGGGTATATTCCCATATACACATTCACATTAATACACACATCCACATACACAAACAAGCTCACAACTGTCAGTAATCCTTGGCCGATCAGAGGCTCCTGAGACCTGCCAAACAAAATCAGCTCACAATTTAAACAGAGTTCAGTGATGAATATTAAATGAAAAGGGTAAAGAATTAAGCTAAGGTGTGTGTGTGTGTGTGTGTGTGGGGGGGGGGGGGGGTTAAATTAATAAATAAATGGGCTCATATATATTTATAAATATAGAAATAAAAAGTTGAATCTCCTGTGGTCAGCCTCCATAGACCTAGTGGTCTTTGAAGGCATCATTAGCTGGTTTTATCAGCACATTGACCCTAAAACCAGTACCTGAGGGGCCTGACTGTAGTGGTGCAGGCATGAGCATATAAGTCTTGGATGGATGAAATAAGACTTTGAAGTGGATTTTTTATTTGAAGGATTATACATCAGGGATTTTGATTCATGCCCATTTTTTGTCCTGGAGGCTATGTGCTCATGTGGGTGGAAAGAGTTATTGTTCATAAAATTATTAATGTATTTATTTCTTCTTCAACTAAAACAATGATATTTAGTTAATGAGTGAAAAACTTGGCGGTTGGTGCATTTGAATTGGTTTCTGGGAGTGAAATAAGAAATACAATGTAACTACTGTACTACGAATTTCAAAGATTGAATCACAAGACTCATATTCATAATATTGACAATCTTTTACACAAATAAATCAAAGATTTCAGGTCACAAGATAACAAGGATGCCTGAAGCACTGAGAAATGTTGTTATATTATGGTCTCCCAAGCCTGTAAACCAAACCAATTCTTTTACTTCCATTTTTTCCCCCCTTGTTTTCATTGTACAGTAAATTGAAAGTATAAATAACTTATAATAAAGATGATTATTTCAATACAGATGAAAATCTCATAGCATAATCATTTGTATTTCATATGGATTTTCCTAATCCTAGTGTATGTTGTCATGACCTAGTTTGGTATTGAAATTTAGTGAATACCCTTTACTTGGTAATCCTTGAATATAATGTAGGCACCCTTTCAGCTTCAATGGCCTATTTCAAGAAAAGATTGGTTTTGTTTTGAAACCGTCCTCTAAGCCATGCCATCAGGACTTTAAAGTATGTTAAAGAGAATCCACTGCAGTTTTAAAGTTTCATTATTAAATAGAAATTGCAGTGTGCAGAAGCCAATGTCAAGACAAAGAAAAATGTACACTGGATCAAATATATTTACAGACTGTGTGAATAGTAGCCCCCCATTCTTAGATAGACTTTCTCATACTAGTATGCGATAACGGCAACACCTTAATTTCCCTGAATTATTTCCGTGACAATGGGGTCTTTGTATGGTTGCACATTGTTTTGGTTTGCTCAAACAGTGGAGGGGTTATTGTTTCCAATATGTTAATGCTGTTTTTTCCTGCAGGAATACTGTCTCTGAAGTAATCTCTTTGAGTGTGTTTGGTTCAAGTACCATTCTCAGGGGAGGGGGTTGAACTTCTAAAATGTAATTTTCCTCTTACCACCCTTGAATAGTCTTACTATGGCAGTTCTAACCTTGAGCCGTCAAAACAGATAAATCCTTGCAGATTGTATTCTGATTAGATTATCTGCTTAATCTGCAACACATGCATGGAACCACAAGCAGTAGGAATGCCACTTGCAAGGCAGAGTAAATGCAATAATAGCTGGATGCTAATACTTGCTGGCACATAGCGATGATACCAGGGACAAACATATTAATGGAGCACTGATCCAACAGCTAACAATAACCCAATTTATTACACAAAAAGCTGACTTCCCCACAAGTTCTCTAATGACACTTTTCATTGTAGCAACCTTTCCAGGAACCCAGGAACCATTTTGGGTACTCAGGGACTTTTAGTCATCAATTAATGTTTGGGTGAGTTTGAGTATGAGCAAAGTGTGTGCACATACTATTTGTGTGCAGGTGTGTCTGTGCCTTTGCATCGTGGCAGACATTTGTAAGTTTGATTGTGTGTTGTCAATGACTGATATCTGCAGGCTCCAGCAGACAATTCCTACTTTTTACCTTTGATTAAGGTTCTCTGCAGTATAATTTTGACACCTTCCACGGTTCTGCACCACTCAACTCTGAAAAGTTCACTAAAATAAGTGTTTTGATCCTAGATGTGGCAGCTATTAGGGCTTGAAATCCTTGTCTCTGGCAGTAATTCATAGCTTTGCTTTTGATGGATTTGAAAAAAAGTATAATGAAAAAGGTTTGATTTGTTATATTTAGATATTTCCAAACTTTCTTTTTGAATGCAACAGAATAGAATTTATGGTTCCTTCTCATTATTTCAGTGCAAAATAGCAGCTGTTGAAAACAAACACATATTTTGGAAGTGGAATGAATGTAGCATAGCAAGAAAATTGGATGGGGTCTGATACATATGCTTGATGAATTGATGGGGTAGATTTAAAAGATAGCAATCCAGCTATAATCTGGTGGTTTGAGTGGATTTAGGAACAACCAGTTGTGAGACCAACGTAACTTCAAAATCTTGTAAAGATTGTACAATGTTATTCAAAACACCGAAATGCAATTACAATGCCATTTCATTTTATCATCCACAGTTGGCAGCCAGAGAGGAAAAAACACAACAAACACTAAGTATTCAGTGCACTTTTGGAATCATGCAATTAGTTTTGTTGCCACTACTAACTTCGATGGTAGAAAGTGGAACATCTCAGGACTGTCCACTTAAATTTACGAGTTACGATTTTCGTTGTTTGAACAAAGCCCTTGAACTCATATTTATAGGTACAAATATTGGGATGATACAGTTTTTCCAGGCCTTCCACATGTCGTAAAGTGTCCAACTGTAGCTCGTTCAATCTTCCATCCAAGGCAAGGTTGAGCCTTTCAACTTCACTGAGATTTTCCTCTATCGATTAGATGAGGGCTCTTGTGTTGAATGCAGTTTGCGACAAAATGCTTTCCCAAGATGCCAATTCTTATGACTTTGTCTAAAGCTGTTCGTCTAAGTGAAGTCAATCCAGCTTCATAGAGATGGTCCATCCTTCAAAACCCTCAGCAAAGAAAAGCTACTCTTGTGCTTATAACACATCTTACCTTAAGGTAGGCAAGCCATTTGACAGCTCTGGTAGTATCTCTTACCCTGTGATGAGGCCCTGAGTCACCTTAAGTGACTGTATGGTTCTACTCCATTTTTGAGAGTGGCTGAATTTACATAACCATTGGTATTAAACTAACTCTTATACAGCTCCTTTATAATGGTCTATTACATCCGTTCACATATTTTTCACAGATTTTCCATCATTATTGTGGGGCGTAGCTAGAGACCCAAGAGACAATTCTGAAAGGCTAAAGAGACCATCCTGCTTAAGATTGAGAAGAACAAGATAGAAAACAAGATCTCTGGGCTCGTTTGTCACCCTATAGCATACTGTATTGAGCTGAAATGTACTCTATTGTTTTTGCATGCTATTTATCTCTTTATGTTAGAAGAAGGATTTAACAATGACCTGTGGTGGGACAACCAAACATACATGTATAAATTAATTAAATTTCTACTGTAAATGAATTCATTTTCACAAACAGGATGATGCAAACCTTGCAGTGTTAAAGTAATTTTAAGAGAAATATTTTTTCTGCGTTTTTAAAGCATAAAGTCATACAATTATTACCATTAATGCAATCACTGTAAACCTGAGCAAAGCACAAGTCCTTGATGTTGAATGAGTATCATAATGTGTTAAAATAAAAAGTCTCATTCTGTATTAAAACAGAACACTGTACTGTATCGGGTTAATAACTCTTAAACCTTTAAGCCACTCAAGATGTAAAGTATATTTAAAGACAGAAACAATTACAGTTGGTAGAGTGCTTATACTGTGTACAGTGTTAACAGTATAAAAAGATAGGTGATCAAACTACAGAGACAGAAATGGAGAGTTGTGGCACAGTATTGTGGACAGTTCTGTAAAGCAAACTAAATATCATAGCTACCGATAGGCTACATAGAACTGCATGAGTTCAGGGACCCACTAGCTATGAGAATAATGAATATAATGGCAAAAATATTGACAAGAATTAGCCTACCTAGAATGTACATATTCTGTGTGTTCAAATTCCTCTGTGCACCATGGCTTGCCCTATGTTTTACGATGTTTGAAATTTGTAAAGGAAGGGAAGACTGAATAGAAAACATAATAAATATATATATGGCTTATGGCATAAAGACCCTAATGATTTTTAATGTAATCTACAAGGAGAACTGGCTAAATAGACTCTTTGCTTCTGTCTGGCAGCTACCTTTACAGTGATGTCACATTTTGTGGCAGGAGGGAAGAGGGGTAATTGACTGAACATGATGAATGTGATGTTAATCAACTTGAACTATTCTGCACCTTGTTTAGTTTACCCAGGTTTAATTAACCAATCCTGACAAGTGCACTATGGGCTCTTCCAAAAGCACGCGTTCATTCACAGACACAAGCATTGCTTTGTGCACGATGAGGGATGTAATCATTATGTTTATACTGATTCTGCTCATGACATATTGAATATCATGACAAATGAACTGTTAATTATGTTTCTTCAGTCATTTTGCCTTTTACCCATAATGCACATTCTGCGCACCACAAAGAGCCACCACACACAAAGAGTCTTGATACTCCTTTAAAAAAAAAAAAAGTCTATACCCACGTTTTACAGTAGGTAACAAAGACAATGACTGGTTACTGAAATGTTTTGGGAACTCTGTGGAGGTGCTGTTTAACATTTAATCATTGACTCCAGCAATCTGATGTTTTAGTATCAGCTTTATCCCTTGGGTTAAGATGTCAAAATGTCTTCAAAAACAATTGGTACAAGTTAGTACAATGCAATCAGCCATCAGTATGAATCTGGCGTCTACCATCTGGCAACATGGATGCTGACATTATACACATACAATAATTTCATGCATAGTGCAAGTCATTCATTTAGTGATCTTCTGGTCCACGAGAAGGACATCAGTCTGTGGGAAGTCTGTGTGGAACAAAAACATTCTTAGATGCTTTCTCTATATTCCTACCCATCTGCGCTATAAGACGTCTGGATGTGCAAGTTATTCTGTTTTTCTAATTACAGCAATATGTTGGAGTGCCTCGCTAGGAGGAACTTGCGTTTAACCACCTTGGGTAGGATCGTTTTTGCTGAATGCTGGGCTTTAACACCCATTTCAACGTATCTCTCCATGTTATGAGTCATTTGGTTTTGAAGGAGAGTAACTGTAAGATGATCTGATAATTTATATTCACAGTTTATTAACCTAAGTGGATTTGAATTGACAGAAAGCTGAAGGAGAATGATTTTTTACTGGTCATCAATTAAAATGACCATAACCAACCATACTTTACATTTAATTAAAAAAGAAAATAATGCCCTGCCTTAACATCATGTCTTGCCAAAGTGGCCTTGTCTTTCAGGTTGTATTTTATACATTCATAAACGTTTCTTTTGTGTGATGCTTAATGAAGTGTTAGACTGAAGTATAAAAGACTGTTGCAAGGCATCTAAAAAATGAAATGAATTACGTCAGATGCCGATTTAGCGCCATCAAATTTTTCATAAAAGTGAAAATGTCACGTTAATCTCAGTGATCAATTTTATATTTCGAGTGCAGTTGTGGGAGGATTTATGGGATGTGCTTATAATTAACCAAACTTGGTGATCTACATTGATGACACCCATCCAATACAGCCAAAATAGCCCACACTTTTCCTTAATAAGATGTTTAACCAATCATATAGCTCTCATTCATCTTAGACTAATGACATCACTGTCTGCAACTTTTAATCTCTCACTAGCTACAGCAGTGAGATTCTAACATTTGTCTCATTTAAGGAGCACTTGAGCTATATTTCATTCATTCAGGCATATTGTTAGTTGGATATGTGTAGTTAAGAGATCATTTTGATTGTGTATATTTCTGTGGGACTGCAGGCATTAATAATTGTTAGTGTTTTAATTATTACAGTTAAATAGTTTGGATTAAACATACAGGCCATACAGAAAAAGGGCTTTTTGCTGTAACATAACATATTGTACTCTCTCCAGTTTAACGTGAATGAGTAAATATGACAGCTTGTGATTTTCCAACACAAACAACAAATAAGACAACAGAGAGGAGGTAGAGTAGGTCTGTGTGCCTCATAACTCTATACACTGTGTTAATCAAATTATGTTAGCAGTAAACTGAATGCTGTCCTTGCAATGACTCTGTAAGTGTTTGAAATTACACACTAAGCGAGGAGAGCAAACTTTGCTGGCTGCCCTGTAAGGCTGTGGGGAACTAAAGAGTTGGGTGATATTTCTCTGTAGGTTTGTCACTACAAGCAAGCCATTTCATTACAGATAGTAATTTGATCACTCGTTAATATAAAAAGAAGTCTTTTGACGACAAGTAGCACTGTAGAGCTATGTTTTGATGAGCGGGTTGCATGATGCATGATGGCATGGCATATTTTACCGGTGCATGCACAAGGATACACATCCAAGCCACAGGGGTGATGTGATACACATTTCTATTTGGCAGTAGATTGGTGGCAGTAATGTGCCGTAAAAGGCAGCAGTGCACTAGTAAAAAAAGAAAAGAAGAAGACCACAAAGCATCGTAAACAATATTTGATATTTTATTTTTTTGATATTTTTGGTTTGTTTGGGTTCAAGGACACACAGTGGGTCTTGGTAACACATACTGAACAAAACTGGTTATTTACAATGGAGACTTAATGAGTATTTATCTTAATTTTGCACAGAAAAAATCAGATCACCTCTGTTCTGGACACCTGGTTGGCTTATAAAACATTGTATTGATCACCTTTGAAATATGGTTGGATGTGCCCTTAAGCTACAACAATATTACAGACTTTTTAGCCCCCAGTGTATGGCTTCAGACCCTCAGGCAGGGTCCTTGCTACTCCAAAGATGAGCCCCCCAGGCTACTACTTCTCCTACCATCGGCAACAATAACACATCATGTTGTATGCAGTCAGAATCAGAAAGTTCATTACAATAGCCATAGTTGTCTCACTTCCCATTATGGTGACCGAATGGGGTTTCTTTGCTACTTACATTCATCTGTTCCAGTTGGTAAAGAACCACAAATAGCACCTAAGTTGTTTGGTGTAAAACAGCTGTAACAGAGCTGTTATCATCCCAAAATCTGACCAATCACACAATTCAAAAATTAACTTAACACCAGGCTGAACAGCAGTGTCTCTATAAAAGTTTCAAGTTTGTTTAACCTCTAACCACACCCAGCTGATGGGTGTGATTTGAGTATGCTTTGTTGAACCTGTAACCAACAGTGATGTCACAGTGTACTGACACATCTGTGAGTACACTACTCAGTAATAACAAGATTTACAGGGGGTGTTAAGTTACTCTTTAAAGAAAGCAGTTGCTAGCATATATTGTAGCAAAAACTGGGGAAAACCAGCCCAGTATTCACTTTTGGCTTATAGACATCTTGCTGTGATGTTTCTTGCATATTTGCTGTTGGAGCTTATGATGGCAGGGGGCTCAGTATTCAGACAGTGCTGTGTTGAGTTTGTATGATCTCCCTGTTTTCTGATGTATTTTTGCTGTGTGGAATGTTTGCATTTGTTTAGAATACGTGTTAGCCCCTGCAGTATTCTTGCAACTTGTCCATGGTGTTTTTGTTCCTGTTGGACTGGTTCAGGCCTACTATGCTGTGCCCTTTTCTTCATTACATATTTTTCACATCATTATATTCTTCTACTACAAACATGATTGTTTTGATAATGATTAAATCTACCAGCCCTGGCCACATATAATAAGCATTTAGTGTAATTTGCCAACTCTTGGCAACTTCTCAAATCATTAGAGGCTTGAAGTTCAGAGTACTCATTGCCTCAATTCTTTTTTCAGGAAAGACATAATAGTCTGAGATGTTACATTTAGTGTAGTCATTGCAGCATTATGATACACATGAAACAAAAAGGGATGGAGAGGAGAGATTACACCGAAAAGCAGTCATGCTATTTGACAAACCTTTGCTTTCAGTCTATTGTACACCAACCAAAAAAGTGGTCATCATATATTATGAAGTATTATGATGATCCTGTTTTTATTCAAGGTTTTATAACTCTCTCTAAAAGAGTACTTACTGAGTATCTTGAAAATAGAGGTCATGGGGTTATCAAGAATCCTGTCAACTAGGCCTTGATTTCTGTGTAATGCTGAAATCGAAACCGTCCCAACTCATATCGACTCATTCATCTTTTGAACCTTGAAGCAAACAGATTCAGGTATTGGGCAAAACAAAGTAAAAAAGAAAAGCAAATTAGAGTACTTACCTCATGTAACTTTTTGAAGTACTGAAAGATTGCTTTTCTTTCATGCCCAGTAATTCTCATTACATACCACCCAGGGGGTGAGGAATCAATTTGTGAAGCTTAAACACAAATGCAGCTTTTTTTGCGGTCACTATTAAATGAAAAAATAAAAGAAATAGAAATAATCTAAATCACTCTATGTGTCATGTGGACAGTAAATCAATCTGTTATTCTTTGTCTTCAGTGATTACTAAATAATAATACCTTTAAACTCCTCGAGGTTTTCCTATCGCACATTTTTATTAGTCACACTATTAGTTTTAACCGTGCTGTTTGTAGTATCCATTCAATACCATGTCTTTTAGCTTCCCAGTTGTACAACAAATATCCTAACTGTATTAGATCATGGTCATGGGAATTTGTCCTAAAATCTAAATACAGGAAACAAACATGGTACCTCAGTATTTTCATATCTGAAGCGCAGAGTTGAACAAGTAGGCACTTCAAAAGTATTGTTTACACACTAAAAATTGAAATGGTACCAATACACACTTTTTGTGCAGTATCGATTCTATCTATGCACTTTCTTACCCCCTGTGTCAAAGCACAGACACACATACACACACACACACACACTACTGGAATGGCAAACCTGCCTCTACTGTCCGCTCTCTAGTTAGCTAGCTTGCTCGAAATATCTCTACTATTGTGTCAAAATGTGTAGGAAAAGACAGCAGTATAGGGAACAATGGTAGTATAGGGAACAATGATAACCAACACCAACAAATCTCTATCATTGAAGAGTAAGTGAACTGTAGCAAATGACTAGGCTGGAAAGGTAATTATTATGGGTTGATGTGAAAAGATTTGCCTCAGAGAAGAAGCAATTAATAATGCAGTGTTGTGGCATTTTGGCCAAAAAGCATTCTGTACATGTGGCAGGTTGGCCAATATGCATTCTCTACAATCCAACATTGAAAAAAAAAAACAACACAAGGAGGCCATCAGAAATAGCAACATGGCCTGCTGTCAAACATGTGCTTATGCAACCTGTGGTTGTTCCTCTTAGGTAGACTTTTTCAAAAAAAGAGATGGTGCTTTAATCAACCTATTTTTCAGAGGAGATGCCCAACGGATCGGACACATTCAAATAATCAAATCGCTCAACCAAAAGTCAGGGAAGTTGTTGAAAAACAGATATTTTTGCACACCACACCACAAGCTCATAAGCAGCATCAAACACATTTGGCAGGACATTTGGTGTACATGCACTATGTACAAAATGGCATTTAGATACTGTTCTCGCTCCTGGTCTAACTGATGATAATAAATGCTGTGTGTTTATGTTTACGTCCTAGTGTGTGATCCATATCTAAAGGGTTTCTTTTCATACCTATTGTATTACATTGTTCTACTTATCTTAAATTTGATCATTTGCATGGTGCCCCAAATACATTAGCTGAAAATGATAACTTATTCATAGCAAAACTCCATGAATACAGATAACTGAAAACACTCCTGATTAAGTGATGAAACATTTAATGAATCTGACGGTCACATTTTCAAGAACCAGGTTACTTAACTG
Organism: Macquaria australasica; assembly: GCA_005408345.1. Classification (NCBI taxonomy): domain Eukaryota; kingdom Metazoa; phylum Chordata; class Actinopteri; order Centrarchiformes; family Percichthyidae; genus Macquaria; species Macquaria australasica. Next base: position 1,011,988 of record SEMN01000067.1, on the reverse strand, counting down.
TGGTGTGAAGATGTGTTTTGAAATCATGTAGTGTGTCATCCATGACTTGAAAAGGATTATGTTCTTAAAGCTGTGTTTCCTCAGGCACTGTTTTCTGTGTGCATCAGTGTGTTGTTATGATCATGTTCATGTCATGGAAGAATCCCATGGTGACTAATTTGATAATCATGTCTCTGGGAGAATCGTTACAAATTATTTTATCTTGAATATATTCATTTACCATATTATCCTGATGATTATGTATTGTTACTTACAAGGTATTTTTTTCTGCTGTTCCAGCATAGTACACAGGTGTTTACACTGAGCGTTAGTGATGGCTCTGTAGATTATGCTGCTGCAGTGGAGACTGTATGCTTTAGCTCTTAATAAGGAGCCTGATCTCTGAAACCTGTTGGTTTAGTTTAATAAATACCATAAATTGAGTCGCGCTATAACATATATCAAGCGAACAATGCACAATGTTTGTATTTTAAATGTATTCACATATGGTAACTGTTCCAAATATCCAATACCAAGCGAAAATAATAGGACTTACACCCTTAATTACAAGTAAAATCATGTTAATGTAGTTTGCATTTATATTTTATAGGGATGAAAACTGGATATTTCTTATCTAAAATTAAATTGCATCTAACTTGTAACCCTTTATATAGCATATGCTAAAATGTACCTGAATCCAAACTGTTTCTCCACATGATTGATTCATTCCCACAGACACACCTGAACATCACAATCAAAACCAGCACTCACTTTGTCTTAACACATCTCTCCTTCATACTCCTTCGTTCTCCCTTCATATTCTAGCCCTCTTTTATACTGTTTATTCTCTTCATCTCTCTTATGTTCCCTTTCTACCCCAACCTTCATTTCCTTCTGTCTCTTTCCTTTGTTCCTCTCCCTTATTCTGCCTTGTGCTGTCTACTTACCTCATTCACGCTGACAGCTGCATCTCTAATAACTATTGAAGGATGGTCACAGTTTTCCCTTTTCTTCTTGACTCATATCTACCTCTGGGAGATGGTTAGGCCCACCGCATGAGAGATGAATGGAGGATCAAATGCAATAAAGCATTCTCAGATTTTGTATTTCCCAACATTCTCACAGGAGAGGAGCAGGTATGTCGGGAAAAAAAGTCACTTAGAATTGCCCTTGCTTGAGGATGCCGGGAGACTTTAAGGGTTTCAGAGTTTGTATTTATGTATTTTGCCATCAAATAGCTGTGTGCATGGATTCAAAAGAACCATTTAAGTGAAGAGGAGGTATCATTAGTTGAGAGGCATTGATATGCAGTATATTGTTGTTTGAACACTGGCCATTTGAGAATATAAAGTGTAGATGTTCCCCCCTTCTGATATGCGGTTTCATGTGATCACTTGCAAGTCTGTGTGATGCTCAGTCATGGAGAAGGGTCTCAAAATTTTCATTTTGAACAGTATCAACAGCTGCAACCCTGCTTGTGGCTATACAAGCTTCACACCAATCAACGTGCGTGTTTTCCTGTAACATTTATAGAAAATCTGTGTCTTTCTGTATGTGCTGATCTGTAGGTCAACCAGCCAAATAGCTGTGAGTGGGAGAAGCCGAGGCTATGGCACACATACAGTTTCAGTTGTATCACAGTGAGCTGTTAACTGTGTTGAAGTTCCATTAATGGCATTTATTAAGTGTTTATCCATGTGCGTGTCTAAATGCTGAAAGTTAGTCTGTATTTTGACTTTCTATAGAGGGACATCTGCCCCTCCTTAATGTCAAATAACAAAGGTATGGTGGATATTTCTTTCAGTTTTAGAGGGTTGGGTTATTGGTAGTTGGATATTTTAATGAAAAAGGTAAAAAACAAAAAAACAAACAAAAACAAATTATCATTATGTGCTAAAGCAACTCAGAACAGTTCAACATGTCCAACTACTTTGATGTAATTTTCTCTTGTCGCGATCACCATTACTGATGACTAAATACATACAGTTCTAACAGGCCAAATGCTGCTTCTCATACATTAACTCCCTTTGCAACCAGAGATCCACAGGAAAGGCCAATCTAGTTTTAGTCACTCGTAGTCTAGGTGAAGGTCCATCAGTCACTGGGTCTCAGCTATGTATGTGTAGCTTTTCCCTTCCCACAGCTTCTAATTACCCTGACAAAATGTTATTAGCTTTTATAGCATTGTTTCTAAAGTATGTGTTGATTGTTTGAGGATAAGTCTGCAGGTGGAGTTATTAAAATTTAAAGTTTATGCTATTGAAGTAAAATAGATTATTAAGCATTTTATCTGTGCGCAGCCCTCATCCTTCTCTACCAGCTTAGTCAGAAGGGCTGCTAGTTCTTGTTCTATAATTCTTACATTTCGATGAATAATGGAGGAGACTTTCAGAGCGAAGGTGCATCCTGCACTCCTGAAGCCCAAGGTTCCCAATTAGAAGCGTGGATTGGTGCCAGAGCACATGTTTCTCCACTGTATTTGTTAGCACTTTTGAGATATACCCTCCTGAAGAATTAATGAAACCAGCAAACAAAGCAGCGCTTGCCACAGATATTTCATGCTGCCTTCACAAATTTGCCACTGTGCAGCAAGAGATTGTCACATAGCAGGCCCGTGTGCTGCTGTTTTTCTAAATGGCTGAGGGAGCACAAATACATTGTCTTTGTAACTGTTTTGTTATGTGATAGTGCTAAGTAAATTACTTCATACTGTATGTCATCAACAGACACGATAAATTAGCCTATAAGTCACAGGGCAAAGGCCACAGTCAAAAATCAGCACATCACAGCATCCTTTTTCAAACACTTTTTTATCCAACTCAAGCAATAGGTCTGGACAAAATGTACAAATGTGTGGTGTTTTCTTATTTTTTGGAAGCGGGTTATATTGAATGCAGAAAAGTCCCTATCATACTTTTATCTTCTGACCTTCCCATTATGAACTGCCTTGGCATGGCAAAATTTAGTTGGTACCCCTCAGAAGTGTACTGTAGATATAAACTGCATGAGGGTTCAGTGAGGTCTTGTTCATTTTATATTTATAACATGGCATGTTCCTTAAAGAAATAAAGCATGACTTCTTTGGCTTGCTAGTGAGTATGTCGGTTTTCTTGTTTTCTGAGAATATAGACTCCCATGGAGCACAGCAGCTACCTCTAAGACACACTGTGACAAAACTTTGGAGAAGAAATTGGGTTTTGGGCAAGTGTTCGTGTTACCAGCTGCCAGAAAGTATCTTCTGTTTTTGGTTGACATCCTTATGGCATTATTTGAGGTTTTATTCTGCATTGCATTTCCTTTATTTTTGTTTTTGCATATTACATGATGCCTCCTGTTGTTCGGCTCAGTAAAACAACATCACCATTAAAAGCATTTGTGTGTTTATATGTCTGAAGGAGATTAATTATTAAAATCTTCACATCATTCATTAACAATTGAAAAAAGAAAACAAAATGACTTACAAAACAACATAGTTGCTGCACATAGGTAAGCAATTAATACTTTTGAATGCTATTTAATGTGTGGGGTAATTTTGATAGATTATTTCCAGCAGAGTAGCATTGCACCTGAGTGTTTGTTGGTTATTAGTTAAAAAACTATCTCCAGTGAAGAAGGTTCAAGTCAGGAAACTATTTCACATTGCTAATTTTGTTTTGGGAGAAACGTAATGCTGCTGAAAATGTGGATTTTCCTACACTAACCTTGCATTGCAACTATATGGTTAAGGTTAGCGCTGAAACCACTTGGTTAAAGTTGGGAAAGACTGTGGTCATAGTTAAAAAATTAGATATTTTCCAGTGCTGTCTGCTATAATGAGATGGGTCATGAAACCAGCCCATTCACTATCCCAACACACCACAATGACCGCCACATTTGCTGTATATAAATATTTCTGACCTGCATTACATGTCTCCCAATCGTAATTGCGTATCCAGAAATAGTTGCATGAATGTAATTGGTAAGAGGCTGGGAATGTCAGACATGTAGTCACACACACACACACACACACACACACACAAACACACACACACACACATATACACAGATATGCACATACACTCACGTAGTCTCCACAAAGTCAATAAGACAATTAATATGCCCTTTGAGACACACAAATGGCTAGGGCGAGAAAATGCTGACACACAATGTCCTATACAATACTCCACCAATTTAATTATAATGTGAGAAGTCATTGGGCACATTGTAAAACTTTGTCTGTTGTTTACTATAATAAAATGTGTTATGAAATCAGTCTCAAGATGGCTATCTACATCTGCTTCACAGTTGTCATTGTTGCAATGACACTGGTGATTGTATTAAAAGGGATGGGAAATAGACTGCTGATAATCAAATGCTAGACTTTTGTTACTATATATTGTTTGACCACATTTGTTTTTGTTTTCCATTAGAATCCTTACTGATATGCCTGTTTGGATTTATATGATTGATTTTGTGCACTAGCAATAAACACATTGTGGTTTTGGCTTACAAATGATATGGAGTTGTCACTTAGCTATAAAGCCAGGAGGCTTGGCTGTGTAATGTATCGTGTGTGGGTGAGTGTACCTGTGGCTGTACTATGTTTAATGTTCCTCTATCCATGTGAAGGCTGTCCAGTGTCCTTGGACCTCTAAAACAGAGGTCAGTTATCACAGGTCTTCCTCTTATTCCCTCCCTCACCTTCTCTCTCTCTCTCTTTCTCTGGCTGTCTCATTCAAACGCCCGCGCTCACCCCGCAACCATGGCAAATAACTGCCTCCGCCTTTGTAGGTCGGGCGAATTACAACGTGTCATGTTGGTCATGTAGCAGGTAGCAGGGCCCATGGGAGATTTAGTGGCTTTAATTACATTTCTCTTGCTGGCCGTTGAGGAGAAAGGAATTAAATGGGACTGTTTTCTTAATCAGCTCTCGCTCGGTGGGTAACCACCCTAGCTTTCCAAATGAAAAAGTGCATTGAAGCGTAAACTCTATGCTGCATCCAGTCATGCTTATGTGGTAAACAATGGTGTGTGTGTGTGTGTGTGTGCACTTGTATGCAGTGTGTTTTGAGATTTGAAGATGGACATTTATTGCCATTTCCATGGTCTGTTCAGTGTGGGCTGAACTATGTGTAGAGTTGGATGGAAATGCATTTCCTATTGATTGCTGTCCTTGGAAAGTGAACAGATGCTGGCGGTGGTGTTGAAATAGTCTCAGCATTAGGAACATGAACGTTTTGTGCGAGCAGATAGATCTCATACTGCAGGACTAGGTAGGACTAAGAATGGCTTTAGGAAATTGAATGCATGATTCATTGGATGTACAAAGCTTATTACAGAAATACAATAGATAATTGTAACAGTGAGAAAGCCAAGCCAATAAAAAAACTGTTCATTGTTGCTGTTTCCCTTCATTTTTTCTCTCAGCTCTTTATGCTGTTTCCCTCAATTTCTGGTATGCTGCAGCTGATAGCTCACCTTCTGCATCTTATGCTTTCCTCTGTAATTCTGTACTTTTTCTGTTGTTTTTTCCATTTGATTCCTTTTTTTCAACTTCCACTTTTCCATTTTACTCTTTCCTTGGCTTCTGCATCCATTTTTCCTCTGGATGCACTCCGAGATGTTCGAGCTGCAGTTGTGAATTTACTGCCCCATCAGGTGCTTCTAATGTATAAAGTAGAGCATATAATGGTTATTGAACAGGAGAGAGTTATGGTGCGTGGTATTTATATCCTTGGCCCCTGAGTCCGATAACATGATATTGAGATTGAGCTGCCCGCCAAGTGCAAGGTGATTCGAGGAATACAGGACACTCCACACACAGAGTAAAGACCAGAACAGGGAATGGGGATCCTATAAATGAAATAGGGCCAGTGTGGTATAAGATAAGAAGGTCCAGAGGTAAGGTAAGGCATTAATCCTTATGTATTATGACATGGTAATATCAGAGGTCAAGAAAGATGTGAAGGATGAAGTCGTTTAATCTGAGGCTGGTGTTGAGGTTAAATTTGATGAGGCTTGACCTTGATCCCCAGCTTAGAAAAAAGCAGAGAAGCCAATAAACGTTAAACCTCTTGTGGGACCAAGTGGAGATGGACACTTGTGTGTGTTCATGTGGGCACGTGTGTACATTGCGCGTGTGTGTGTGTCTCCAATAGCGGCGGAGGTGTTTGTAAACACAAGAGAGAAACCTGAGAGGCTGATGATCCCGTGTTCAGTGCTGACACTAAGAGAAGGGTGCCACAGTGTGGATCAATAGCACAAAGTGTTGGGCAAGAGACACAAACAGAGAGCAATATATAAAGAGAAACACAGGGCAGGAAGTTAAAAACAGCTGTATGATGAATGATTGCAGCATGTGATTGGGGCACAAAAGAGAAACCAACACAGACTCAGTTTAAAAAAAACCTGACAGCTCTTGCACAGCTGGCCTGTAAAATGGTGCCATTTGTATCAAAGCTGTTGCTAATACAGGACATGCGCAAACAACAGAGACAGAGTTTGACCTTGCTTGAAAAATGGATGGCACATGGTCACTGGACACGTAGCACGATATCAGTCTCAGAGCATGACAAAGGGCCTGACTGTGACACCTTGAGGGTAATGAAGATTATGTTTTGCTACGTGTAGTAAATTACTCTTCAAATAAGGCAAAATATATGACAGAAAATGACAAACGAAAAGGGCACATTGTTAGTTGAGGGAGAAACCTTAGATAAAGGATGTCACCAAAGTGAAATACTGGGACAAAAGGAGACACAGTGACACTCATTGCCTTTTTTTTTTCTGGCAAACCAACTCTAGGGTTGGCTTGATTCTGGGCTGTAATTCTTGGAATGCTCACAAACAAATAATTTTAGATCAGAGCGATGTGTCAGTAGTGTTTATCACTGGACAGAGGAATATTTTCACAATATCTTCAGAAAAATAAATCCAAGCAGTCACTCTTCCAGAAGAAAAATATGTCTACAGAGGATGTCATGGTTTATTGATTATGCTGAAATAAATAATACAGCTATTATGTTAGCTTGTAGCCAAACAGTGATGTATAGGGACGGTGTATGCGAGTCAGAAGTGGACCAAAAAACAGGAAAATAGAAACCCTGTAGGCATTATTTTAAAACAGAGTGTGTCTGTGCTTTTCTATTATCCTTGTAGATCTTTTTTGTATGCATGTAATGTGTGGGTGTTTGTGCGTTGTGTGTTTGGATGGTAGTGGTTTCATCAATGGGAATGGAATCAGGATCGCCCAGGCAGTGCCCAATTTCAATCATCCCTTGGTCAGTTATAGCATCTAAAAGATGAAAACGCCTCTATTCTCAAAGAGATTTTCCCAGTATTTTCTGTCGTTTCTGCGGGATTAGGCAGCGTGGCTCTGTATGCTGGCTTGTTTCACAATTTTCTTTCATTTTATCCTCCCTTCAACCGTCCAAATGACCTCCTGCCCCTACTGCCTTTCTTTCATAAACTCTTGCCCCGTTCAATCCTTTCAGCCACGCAGGGATAGTTCAGCCAAACAAAAATATCATCAAATATGCTTCTGGTATTTTCTAACACCAGCAAACCAGCACAAACCACTTATGGTAATACTTTTATTTACCATTTCCCATGTGATGTTTCTGTTTGCCTATTTTTTAGTACAAATACTGATACTTTCCACCATGTTGATGTGCGTCTAGCATTACTATAACTGCGCACTTGTGTTTTGGCTCTGCAAAAATAAAATTCATTATAGTAGGTACAGTATGAAACAATTTACTTTTGCTCTGTAATCTAACACCTAAAACAGCCACTCATTTTGAGTCATTTCAAAGTGGGAATACTGAAAGCACCACTATATCACCATGCCACATAAATACAGAGATCTGCATCTAGCAGCTAATAATGTTCAAATACAGTTCACAAATGCCATTGTCATTTCAATCTCATGAATTTGTATAACACTAAAATTACCATTATTTTGTATTATCTGCACTTACCTCATCACAGTGTGGGCAAGCATTAAGTTCTAAATCCAGTTTAAATAACTCCTGTTAGTTGTCCAAACTACAGTTAGGTCATGTCAAATAATGATGTTGGTTATCACTGGACTGCAAGATGTACCTATAATCAAAGTTGTCAGCAGAGTAGGGTTAGTTAGGAGTGCACGAATACAGTATGCGTTTACATCATTGTGTGGTTTGCAAACAACTACCTGATGTAAATTCAAATGCCCCTGATCACCGACTACTACAACACTATTTTGCATCTCCACTCGAAGCACTCGTTAAAAAGTTTAGCTGCTTTGCATAATATGCTCAAGTTCTCGGCTTTCTCATGCATTTGGCTTCCACTTGTCTTCTGTCCCACTTGTTCTTCTCTCGTCTAAGTGAATATGTATTCCTGAGTTAGGGATTGAAGAGCTAGGTTGACTGCGGAGGCCGTTTTGGAGTTGTGCGGCAGTGGACAATTATCACCACTTTTGAAACAACAAACAACTTCAGCTTGTCAGCATCCTGACCTGTGTGTGTCTGGGATGCTGCACCCCAGCATTACTAGACAAGATCCTCCTACGGCTTTCATGCTCAGTCAGACCTGAATATCACACTTTTGCTTAACAATGAGATACTTTCCACTGCCATCCTCTCTAGAGAGAAGTGTGTACGTGACTGCCCACCTGAGCTAAGGTGGGAGGCATCAGGTGATTTTGAGGTTAGCCTGGTTTGGCAGCAGATTTGCACTGAGATTTAAGGGTATATTCTGTGTGTTGTCACAACCCGCTGTGAAGCCTCAAGAAGACACGCTTATCCTGGTTCCCGTAAGCCCCCTTGGACAGAAATCAATACCCTGTCTTCCTTCACAATGCTGACCCAAATTAAATAGAAAATCCATAGAGATGTAAAACAGAGGAAAACAAAAACAACCAAATGAAGCAATTGATTGTAGAATATATATGGCTGGACATATGATGGCACAAACATCATTATGACCATCGATATATAAACAAGTTCAATCACTCTGAGGTCAGCTCAGTGATTATAGACAGAAATAATTATAATTTGTGACCATAATGTTGAGTAGTGAGAGCAGTAAAGTTGTAGAGAAAAGCAAAGCAAATGCAGGTTATAGACTAAAAATGCACTACAAACATATAGATGTGGACTTTATGCAATGTTTTTAGTTCAGTTTTCTTGACATCAAGCTACTGTTTTGTTTTTATGTAATTTTATTTGATGTACCAGGCAAAGAGCAAAAAGAACTTGATTTTGTCTCTATGTCCAGTCCCTGTTCCTGACCAAAGGCCAGAGTGTGTACAAGCAGGGCATGTTAACACTGTCACTGTCTCTGCTTTCTGTCCACCAACACATTTGTTATTTCTCAAAGGTGTTAGTTGGCTGGAGTAACAATATGACAAAGACCAACAGGAGCAATAATTACTTACTTACTGTACGTCACTGTCAGAGCAGAAAAGGCTCTGTAATACATTTCACAGTGGATGGTCTTGCTCAGCTCATTGTTAGACTCATTTCCTTTTCCCCTTGTGGGTTTCAGATGAAAGCTTTGAACAACATGCCGGAAGTACGTTGATGAGCATGGCCAATCTGTAGACATTTTTTTTCTTCTGGATATCTTCATTGAGGTTTTATTGCGCTTACCATTACAGGCCAATAATCCAAAACTTACATGTCTAATAAAAACCCAACATAAGTTTTTTTGATCTAAGGTTTTAAGGTTAAAGAAACAACTTTTGGTGGGGGAGTTTATGTTTACACAATCTACTAAATTATGACCCTCTTGAGGCAAGAGCTGCGTGTGCCTATTTTTTATTCTACCACATATGATCCTCTGTTAATAGCTGTAGCCACCATAAATAATGATTTTGCCTCAAGGTCCCAACAAGTCCTCATACCTAAGCAGCAAAATAGGTCATCTGTTACGGCATTTTGAAATGACCCATATGAGATTTTCAGAAACAACTCATATGAGTGTTTTCTGATTTGTGATTGGATGATTAGCTAAAAAAATAAATAATTAATTGCTGGTAAAAGATAGGGATGTGAATACTAGTATCTGATGCCAAAATCAAACATTTTTATGCCCTTCTAGCTATTTGATATCGATTGACAGTTGTACTCAGTTGTACAGTTCCATAGAGATCCATAGAGCACATGACTTATTGTAATAGTGGATTTGTCAGTTGCAATGCTGAAAGATTAGGATGTAAAGTGCACACTTTTTAATGTTAAACTGAAGCAAAAATAAATAAAGTATGAAAAATGATTGAATATTGAAGTGTTATTTCCAGTTTGGGCCATTAATTCGAAAAGCTAAACATTGCAGTCAGTCTATGTAACTTGATTTCCTTCCTCAGAAATTTGTAAATGCCATCAGAAAACCAGGGAGCCCAGGTTTTCAAAGGAAACTCCTTGAATTACCATGAGATCAGACTTTTAATTAATATGCTGATGTAGATAAGATTTACATCTACTCCATCTTGGGGGAACTACAGCTACAGACCACTCCTGTGCCACATGCTTTGGAACCCATTTGTCCTTTTTCAACTGGCTATCTTGATGGAAAAGCTAGCTATATGGACTGTCCAAGTCTTAGAACACAAGTCTTTCTCAGAGGTTTAATCCTTCCAAACCTTTTTTGTGTAAAAAACATAGCAGTTTCAGGATTGTTTAAGTTTGAGGCTCGAGTCTAGGCTGTACCTCATTGAAGATGAAGGACTCATTTGAATTATGGCACCTATTTAAAGTCACAAATGCAGTAATGATACACGCTGCTTTTGAAGTCGGAAAGGATCTATTAAGTCACTAACAAACTGGAAAAGTGGCTATTCAGAGAAATAAATTGGTGGTTTAGGCAGGCATGGCTCAACCCATTCCTGGCATGTCATAAAAATCAGACATCTTCGTGAAACACTTGAAACTATCCTTGAATCGCTGACAGAATGAGGACCCGGTATAAATAATTAGCACAGTTTTCAACATGTTTGTCATTAGGAATGGATAAAGCCTGGCATACAAGGCTACAGATTAGTAGACATAAAGATGATTCCTCTTGAAATAATGGACTGAACTGGAGCAGACATGACAGTGCTTCAGACAGGAAACTGTGGAATATAGAAGAAATTCAGTCTCTCCACAGCTGTGTGTCACTCTGGATCTTTGAGTGGCATTGGCACATTATCGTGGTGTCGGAGCAGAAATCCTTCCTCCCGCTTTCTCTCCCTCTAAAACTAGCACAGGTCCCTTGGGGGCATAAGGGAGATGGCTTCAAATTGATAATCACCAGTATTCATTATCGTGGTTCCTGGATTTACTCTTGAGTTCATTTCCTAATTACTTGATTATGTATCGAAAATTATTCATTAATGTTTTCCACTTGCAACAGTTTGCACAAGTCATTAATTACTTTAAGTGTCTCTCGATAAGTAATGATTGGCTCCTTCTCTGATATACCCCCCCCACTGCTGATTCCTTGTCACAGACAGGCACATTGTTGTACATCAAATGTTGAAGCATTTCCCATTATATTGATGCAAGAAATGAATTTGATGGGATGAAAATCCCCCACATGAAAATCAGTCTCATAGTCTGACATGTGACACACTGTGAAATGTTTTCTCACAGCAGGACATTTTTGGCTGCGGCACTTTTTTTGGGGTATCAAGTCAGATTTCACTCTTTTGTCACATAATGTACTGTGATTATATCATGTTACAGCTAGTTTCTATGTTACAAAAGGCAAAACGGCACATGTATCTATATTATCACTCTGTCGGACCAAAAACACGTTTAAAATGTCCAGAGAATATGAATCCCTATTAATCACTAAAATCACAAGAGGCAAAAGGAAAGCTTTTTAAAAGTAGCGTCAATGTCAAACCAAATTCAATAAACACATTTATTTAATATTTACACAATAGCCTTCACTTGGTGTGTGTCCACTCTCACAGCTGCAGACTACTTGTAACTACAGATTACTATTTGTTAACCTAATATTATACAGATTCACTGGGTGAATCCAGTGTGACCCAAGTAAGTAATTCATGTTCAGTTAAAATATCGCTTTTTATAAATCCTTATAAAAATGACACGTCTAAGCTATTAATTGAGTTTGTCTGGTTGCATCTGTGCATGAGACTGAAATCCCCTGTGTACAGTCTAACTGAATATGAAGGAAGCTGTTCATGTTTTTGACATGAAACTATTATGAATGAACTAAAATTGTTGAACCTTGCAAACTTTCACCGATTATCTTCGGTGTGTTCTATGTATGTAACCTACTCCATGAATGTTAAGATATAACTCTCTCTCGCTGTATGGGCTATGTTGTGAACAAATAATAATCACACGTTTACTATTACTATTACTAATTGCCCACACTTAAATTCCATCGTGGCATCCAATTACAAAATCCTGGCTACATTACTGAAACAAAATGAGCATCTAAAAATGTCCAACAGCATGTTGATCAATGTTGATGGAAACAGAACTAAAGGCAGAGAGACACAGAGAGATGTGGCTTGTTTGCTCACTAATGTCAGATTAAGTGCGATAATTCCAACCAGGTAATTGTCTATGATTAGTATGAAATCACAGTTTGGTCCACATTGAAATGTCAAACAGTGAATGGATGTGGATTATGACATACAATATGAAGTGTTTTCTGAAGTGAAGTGTTTGTTTTTCTTTAGATAATCTTTGTCTCAGGCAGCTCCAGTTCTGTACAACACATTAATGTGCCATCATACATAAAGGTTTCATTGGTTTTGAGTAATGGCAACATTACTATTTTGATAACATTAATAGGTCTGTCATTTTAAGAATTGTAGTCAAAATCCCATTACTATATAATTTTATATAGTTATAAGATACATAAATAAAATAATGTAAAGGAAATAGTCATTTCTCAAACTTTAAGATGTACTGATGAGTTAAATAACTGAAAATGTCACCTTTGTGCTTTCTATTTAAAAATTAACATCATAGGAAGGATTCTGAATGTATCAGTAATCCATTAGTCCTTTTGTCATATTCAACTCTGCATTGCCTCTCTTTTATCTTTTTTCCAGGCAAAAAAAGCAACGCAGCCCTGCCATTAGACTGCTCTCAGATTGATATTGAATTGCCTTACTTCCTCTTGAAGTGCATTTCAAAGTATGGCAGGCATCCTTTGGGAAAACACAGATGGACTGTTTACCATCCCTGTGTCATTTCATATTTTCCTCATTTCACATGTTTAGTTTTGAATCCTCTCAGTTGGACATCTCTTCCCCTTTTCCTTTTTTCATTATTTAAAAGTGATTCACCTCAGACATACTGCATGTGACATTTTAGGGCAGTGACTAAGAGACACATCCAGGCCTCGCATGAAACCTTGACAGTTCTTTAAAAGCTTTTATTCAGCTGAAAATTATGACGTTGTGTGTGGGTAACTTGTGGTATTTTTAGGTCTTGATGATCAAATAAATCATCAAAACTGTTTAAGGTGCTGATAACATAAGAGGAAATGTTTTTTCTCATGTGGCTTAATTAGTTTGAAATGCAAACATTACTGAATTATGGGCAGTCGACAGCATATCAAGTAAGCCTACTAAATGGCTACTATACATTTGAACCTTCAGTATGCCGATATGCAGTACTGCATCAAAGTAGTAACAATTTTTACAGATTCAGAGAACTGGTGTAAGAGTTTGTGGGTGTACTTGGTGTTCATCCCTGTGTGAGGAGGATAAAAGCTTGTCCAAACAAATTTAACTGTTGTTTGGGGTTAGATGGTATGGTTTAAGGGTTACAACTACAATTATTAACATATTAGGGTTAGAAAAGCAGTTATGCGTAAGGTTAGGTATTAACTCAGGTAGGTTAATACAATTTCATCACAAGTAGAGTAATACCAATCTGTGTATGTGTGTGTATACGGCTTATACTGAGATATTTTTCATTTCTGTGCATCTGTGCCCATGGACATACCCGTCTTGTGGCTCTCAGGGCATAAGTCTTTTGTGTACTTACACTATGTGGGTGCCTTTTTGCATTGCCACCACTTTTTGGAGTTAAGCAGTTTTTGTGAGAGACAGAGAGAAAGAGAGAGAGAGTCGGGGGGAGGATGGGAAGGGGGGCTTGGGTGCTCGGTGCATCTTGAGCAGATTTAAACAGGCACAGAACAAAAGGCCTGTGGAAGGAAAAGTATGAGGAAGGCGAAGTGTGTATAATCTAGCATACTGTGACTCATCTTTCACCTATTTTCTGTTAAAGATGCATGCATCAGTTTTTTGCTGTTCTTGTAAGTTGGTGCTGCCACCCCCTCCAGAAGTCGAGGGGGATCACTGTAAAAGTCATTTTGAATCATTTGTAATTCAGAGCACTTCGGAGGCACAGGACTACGTAGCCAATGCCTGAACTGAAATTAGACTTGGTAAGACAGTAAGGGGGGGGGGAATCTGCCTCCCTGAAAGTAAGAGTACTTTATATAATTTCTGCACCATTTGGCCGAGCTTCTTAGTGTGCACATGTACAGACCTGCTGAGTAAACATGTCTGATGGTGAAGTAGTTACTGGTTTGGACGGCGGTGTGCCTTTAAAAGACAGTATCAAATAATAATTTATGTTGCATATATCAGCTAAATGGCACAGTCATGTCTTTTTATGCTTATCGTCCCGAACTTAAGTTCAGCACTGGGTAGCGATGCTTAAGTGGGACTTCATAAACACATTATTTCATGAAAGATCTTGGTATTGACAAACTAAAGATGATCTTTTAAATGTTACAAAAGTAGACTAAAGATGTTAAAAGTCAAATTTGAAACTTGATTATGTCTGCGACTTCTTCAGTCCTGTAGTGGTAGAGTGGTATAGTGGTTTTTATATCATTGTCACAAAGATGACTGGCCGAAAGAAGACAAATGTCTGTTCAGAGGAGCAGAATGGGAAACTGCAATAATACAACTTGATTGATATAGACCTGGAATAAACTTGTTACTAGAAGTGGAGTTATTTTTTTCCACATCACAATATGTATTCATCAGGAGCCAAATTCAGGTCAGCAGTCCGCTCTGTCACCTTGTATTCAGTCAGTTGAAACGCTGCTGTTTGTATGGCCACATACTGTAACACGCAGCCACAAATCTAGCAAAGCTCCATGTCAGCCTTCTCTAGAACAACTGAAGTGGATGGGAGCTGGTTTTAGAAGTCAAAGAAGGGTAAAAATAATGAACACGGAATTATTACAAAAAATTGTGTAGCACTCTGAAGCCAAAATACAGTATACAGTATCACAGAGATATCACCTAGGCTAGATGTTGCCTATTCACAAAGTGGTTACCATTTTAAACTCACACTTTTATCTCAGAGATGGGTAGCCACAGGGCTCTTAACTTTTTGTAACCTCACAGAATTAAAAGTTCTTCTGTACAGAGCTTCAAGTTTCCAATTATTTGCACAATACAGTAAATCTAGACTATATTTGCAGCGATGTATAAAGGCCAGTTCAGACCAAAGATTCACGACGAGACGAGTTGAAAGTTGCATTGCGCCGGTCTGCAACGTTCTGAAACCTGCCAGTTTACACCAATGCGACTAGACGAGACGGTGTATTGTTTCCATAGCAACGGCTCTCTGTACTTCCATTTTTTGTAGCTGGATATAATTTGTTGCGTCGTAAAATATGAATGAGGATAGTGATAGTGAGCTACTTTCTACAGTTGCATTTCTAGTATTAATGAAATGGCGAAAACATAAAAAACACAAGAGGGTCGAGATGCTACAAGCTGATTGGCTGTTGAAACAGGTGACATGCCTTACGTTCTAAAACAAGGCACTGGCGATTTGACAAGTTGAGTCGAGCTGACGGGCCAGTTCACACCTCTGTAACTTTTCCATGCAAAGTTCTAAGACGGTTTCGTCTCATCGCAAATCTTTGGTCTGAACTGGCCTTAAGATGTGTTCTGTTCACGAACATGTGATTTGAACGCAAGGGCACGTGAACGCTAGATGCACGTGTAATTTAAGAACTTTTGTTTAATCTCATGCAAGGAATTGACCATTGTGGATCTATTAGTTTGCGGAAAGCACATCTTCTATCCTGGTCAGTTTATGCAGGTTTACACAAAACGGTTTTCTATCGTCACATATGCCAGGTAGAATGTTGCATGAGTGAGATTCTCCCATTGGCAGTCATAGACATGCAGGACTGTGCTCCAGTGAGAGAAATGTTGTTTTCTACAAGGCTCTCTGTGCACCTGAGTCACTCGTCGAGCAGTTCCTTTATCAGAGCAAAGCAGCAGGATGGAAGAGCACATCTTGGGCTGATAGTGGGGCTGCCGCTCCTGACTAATCCTGCTCACTGCCGGAGAATTAAATAAATAAATAACCAAGGACTTGAAAAACGACGGGAGTGAAAAATTTAGTTGTATGGAGAGCAGTTCAAAGGCTTTCAGTCATATAGAGGAGATCACTGCTTCTGATCTATAGATAAAGATGAGACTGTAGAGACAGTATATTGGCTTGGAAAGACAGACAGAGATAACAAGGGATAGTGGAAAGGTGTGTGTGTGTGTGTGTGTGTGGGTGATCACATAGTACATTTAAAAACATCCTATTGATTTTCACAAATCAAGTTTTCAGGTTGGCCGTGTAAGTATATTAAATATGAGAAGGCTTCATGTGTATTAAAAGAAGTACATTCAATTGTAATGGCTTCTACATAACCTTCTGGTGTACCTTTTATGGTGTCTGAGTTCAAAATCTGTTATTGTATTTCACACCCGAGACACACATTAGTGTGGGAGATGGAGGAGAAGAAGAAGAAGGAATGCAGCGAGTTCGATCATTTTCTTTCTCTATTTTGTTTGTGTAAATCACATTGCTAAGCCTTTTAAAGGGGGAAGCATGCACATATTTTTGCAGTTCAAGATGTCCAGTATTATAAACTTGGCTTTCATATTTGCTCTTTACAATATGCAAATGGGAAAATCAGTACAAATTTCCACCTACAACAAGTTAGACCATGTTTACTTTGCTTTGCCGGTCAAGTGTTAAACGGGTTGAGGCAAAAAAGAGGCAGAGAAATTCTTGCTTTGCTTTGCTGCTGAGTAAAATAAGTATAACAAATGTATAATATAAACAGAATTTTAATGTGACAATACAACAAACACAAGCTACAGACATAATATAAAAATGAAATACACTGTCAGTGTTTAACAGTGGATAACAGTACGTCTTCATGAGCGTTAAACCCTCTGAGTCTCTGTAAATGATGTGAAGTGGGCTATGGCTCCAATCATGTCAGACACAAGAAAACCTGGATTCAAAGTCATTAAAATGGTTCATTGCTCTATTTTCTAATTTTCTGAGATTAATAATAGGCAGTGAAAAACATATACTCTAAGGAGTTCTTTAATTTGCAGGAGTTTACAACAATACATTCCACAAGGAGACTCCCCAGTTAGTGAATAAAGCTAAGAAAAAAGATGAACAGAAATTACAGCTGACAATTAAAAAAAAAACGATTATAGTATAATAGCAGATTCTATTAAACTGAAATTTAAAAAATGACTACAAGCTCTATAGGTCAAATCCTTCATTTCTTCACAAACAGAAATAACATTTCAGAGCAAAGCGCTGTGATTTATCTGCCAAAGGCACATGGATGTGCAACACAGACAGTCGCAGTGGAGTGACTGGAGCTTTGGGAAGTATTGTACTTCTTTGTAGTGTCTTTTCTCCACGATGTGTGTGTTTCAATACTAAATAGATAATGTAGCAGTCTAGAAGCTCGTAAGTACCCTACCCCTCAGCCTGTGCAGAGTGTGCTGAATATGGGTGATGTTCTGCCCGGAGGCAAACTGTGGCAATAAAAAGCCTTTCAGGCGGACAGGTTGTCAGCACACGGTTCAGTTAGTGATGGTGCAATTGCCGCTCTTTCTGGATTCCTGAAGACTCTTTGACAATGACGGGTGCATGTACAACGTCCAGAGTCAAAAGACTTGGTTAAAAGTATTTTCTACACATTGCACCAAACCTGAAAGTATTAAAGGGTTTTTTGTGTTTGTTCATAAAAGTCAACCCAAAGTTGTAACACCGTATTCAGTCAGATCAAACTAGTATTAGCAGTTTGCTTTAGGGAGCGACTTGCTTTGGCATAAGGAAGCATAAAGCGAAATGTATTAACTGACTGGCAATTAGAAACTTACTTAAAATGACTAATTTCAATCAGAATTGTGGCCCAGGTTCAAGGCAATCAAACAGGCAGACAGCAACAAAATCAGACTTGTTTTGGCCTGTTTTACTGCCATGACACCAACCGGTAAATCAGTGTTTTGATATTTTGATGCATATCTGTTTTTTTACATTATGTGAGATTTATTTGTCTCCTTCAAAGGTGCTATGAAATGAATATCTGCCATCACCGGTCAAACTTTTCAAAAGAGGAGCCTCAGGAATGACATGTTGAATTAATACCCAGCTCAGCATTCTTTCCATGCAGATTGAAATAAAAGTCCTGCATCTTCCTCTGGACTTCAGAAAAGCTCAGTGAAAGACATGGTACATGCACCCATCCCCCCTTGCTATCCACTTCCTTTGAAAGGATGACAGCTACATCACAGTGAGTCAAAAATTTGAAGCCAATACTTGGCAGCCCAGCGGTATTTTTTTTCCAGTGAGCAGCGGAAATCAGGGATCCTACAGACATCACAGAATTCACTTTATTTCCCTTGCTGCCTCTGCTCCCTCTGTTGTTATCCTCTGAAGGCTCAGTATGACCCCCAACACTTTGTTGTTATTTTCAATATAAAATATCCATTCAGGGATTACTTGATGCTTCTCAGTGTTTATTCTCTACTCCGCCTACACGGTTCTCACTAAATGCAAGACAAATTGAGCATTTTTGGAACTGGCACTTCAGACGAAGCATTTGTCAGTATCATGCCCCATATTAAAGCATTTGAAAGTTAATACAGCATATGTGCATGACCATTGTGATTAGTTTATGGCTTAGGGGGTTTCTGTCCTTACGGTTGTTAACCACTCAATCAAGATTCAGTAGTCAGAGATGAAAGAATGACAGACAGACAGAGAGACAGACAGACAGACAGACAGACAGGGAAGACAGAACAGAGAGACTTGAAATGTAAGAAGTGTAAGAGTGACGGTCTTGGCTGCCCAGATAGTATAGGAGACACAGCTACATGCTTCTATGTTGTGTTATGCATCACTGATCTCCTCCTGCAGACTCACCCACTAAGCTGTGGTCATGCCCACCATCTTCCCACATTTCTCACCAGCTCTCCCGATGGCTTTAGTCCCATGTGCTTCCTGGAAGCCAGTCCAGTAAAACCCCACCCCAAACTACCCCCTCTACACACACACACACACACACACACACAAAGACACACGCGCACACACGCACACAGGATATCACTTGTATAATCTCCACATAAAATTCATGTTTTTAAACTGCCATATCACTCATGTTGATAGCAATGAATGAGTAAAATCATTTGACACAATGCATAGCTGCGTAAAAAAAACACGATCTCCTCATTTGTTGTGTGTTTTGAGGCACCAGTGTGAACCAGCACTGCTGTTTATAATCAGACAGAATGCTTTACAGGACACTCACAAGGGTAAGGCCAGGGTTCTCAGAGGTGAGCACTGCTCCAGTGTTAGCCATTTATCACCACTGCAGTGGGGATGGACGAAACATGCTGTGAATGCAGAGTGGTATTATGGGATCCTGGTCTCTTGATGTTGCCAGTGATAAACATTATGCTTAAGGCCAAGTGTGTCTTCCGCCATTATTTAGAGGACTTTGAATTGGAATTCCTTCCCTGTAGGCTGACCAGGATTACTTAGTAAATGGGATGTTTACAAACAAGCATTCATGTTTTCATGGGATGGATAAAGGATATTATGAATATTATTTCCTTTATCCTTAGTAGCCTGTTTCACCAAACAATTTGTACTGTTTGGTTAATTCTAAAAATTAGTCAACTAAATTGGATAAGTAAGAAAAAGCAAAAGTGATTCTGCACAATATATTAATTTATGAAATACATCCATAACTCATTATATTTTGTTCAGTCATTGCATCTGGTAAACAAAGTGATTATTACAATGTTTTTTGAGGACAGGTTTTTATAATTTATCCATTATTCTACCTAGAAATGCTATGGAAACCCACTGAACTATTTGTCTTTTCCCCCTCCCTTACCTACATACATAAAACACAACTCTCAGCTCTAGAAATGAAGAAAAATACCTTGTCAACCACTGATGTCTAGCTGTAAAGAATAGTCTATTTATTGTAAATCTTTTAAAAATATAGTTTTCTTATGAAACCTTTTTCCACAGTTTCTGCTGATGTACCAGTTGGAGTCGCATTATTTGAGCATTTTGTGTTTGTGGTGACAAAAATAGATGCATTAGAGCACAGAATTATTACCAAAAGATGAGGCCAAAACAAAGAGGGACAAACTGTTCACATGTGCACCATTGCAGATAACAAGTTTAAAAGAGCATCTGTTGCCATGCTCTGAAGATGGAGAGGGTACTGCAGTGAATGAGAGCTGTTATGGCAAATGTGTTCTCTTCAGAGAATAGAATCTACATTTTGTTATCTGTTAGCGTCCCACAAATCTCCAAACATGACATAACAAGAGCTCTGATGATCAAAAATTATTTAAAAGCCTAAAATATACACAGCATATGCTCACAGCATATGTATACACATCTAGAATATATGAATAGAAGCATTAATATGTCAATATATATATATATATAGCTTTATCAAGATGAGTGGTATGAACTTCTGAAAGGATTAATTAGGGATTCCTCTTTGAGCTAAAACAACACTGTCAGTTGGAGCTGTTTGCAGACCTTTCGGTCTCATTCTTCAGCTTCTTGTCACTTATATCTAAAGGACACATTTGACTGGCTTGTAAACACCCCATTTCAAAGTCCCATTCCTGTTTCGAGTGGTAGGGCTAAGCAGAAACATATCCTTCAAATTCTGACAAAGTCAGTTTCAAAAAAAAAGAAAAAAAGGGGGGCAGTTTCATGATCATCCCTTACAAAATGACATGCTTTCATCCATGCCACATCCTCCCTTGGTATGTCACTGTATCTATCCCAGATTTCTTTTGCCCTCCTTTTTTGGTTTTGGCAGGAAAAGACAGGAGACATGAAACATTTCCCCATTTTTTTTTTTAAATCTTTGACAAGGCTTGTGAAGACAAGTCGGAGAGAGGAGGTGTACCATTTTTCTCCAACCACCAACCAACAAAATATAACAGCTTCTCTGCACTGGAGAGATCACCTTTCCCTCAAAGGCCCAAACAGCAGCAGCACTGTCTTTGAGACTCCTGAAATGAATGTTGTGAAGGGACATCAAGAGCATATACTGTACTGCATACTCAAGCTGCAGCATCTTGCAGTCAGCATCTTATTTTCCTTGTCTAATCTGCATTTTCCTTTTCTCTTTTGTAGTTATTATATGTTAAGCTGTTATGGGAGTGTGAGTGAAATTTCATTGTAAGTTAGCTTATTTCCACAAAGAGATTTTGATAACATCAAGCTGCTGCCTTCTACCCACTTAAAACCTCCTGCTCACACTTCCTGGTAATAGGCTTGTCTCAGACACAAAAGGCTGAACTCGACATCTACCTTGTGATGTCAATGGTTGTTGGCAGGTTGATGGACAGCCCAGAATGGCAGAGTTGCCCCCTCTCTAGCTAATTAGCTCATAGAAGGAAATGAATGCAATTTCAGCAACGCTAGCGCTTCTCAAAAAAATTCCAATCCCCCCACAGACATGATGATAGCCTTTTTACACCAGGCTGGCAGTCTAGGCAGGACTATTGTCAGGACTTGGAGTCGTTTGAATGGGCACAATAAACACAGATTGTATCAAGAGGTCAGAATGCTTGCCCTAAAAGATGTATGACATTGTAATGGAATGCTAGATATTCGGGAAAAAAAATTAATATGACAAATGCTCAAGCTTGGAAAAGCTGGATGCAAGTGTGCAACATGTCCAGTGAAAAGATTAAAAGGGCAAAAGAAATTGGGTTTCATGGGACCAAACATTTATCAGCTCAGCTTCCCACAGAAGTGGAAGCCAGACGACCCTGAAAAAGCTGCCAGCGTAGCACGGGGCAGAGCAGAGAGTCTGTTTTGTAATGGATGGAGGATTTTTTCTTTATATATTCAGTACACATAAACACATCAGAGCACACCTCGCTTGGGGGAGGCGACAGGGGCTGCAGAGAGAGTGTGTAGTGGCATAGAATTACCATGAATAATTAAAAGACTGGTGTGAGCATTCTGGTAGCTCTTTGATTGACTCTGAAAGCCCCAGGAAGAAATTGGCAGATGAGAGCAAACTGCAAAATGGCCAGCTCTTTGCTCTCAGCTCCCTGCCTAAGATTTGCTCGACTAAAACCTTGAATCAGCAGTGTGCTAGGAGGCCCTTTTTGTGCCTGCTTGCCCCAGAGTGAGGTCCAAATTCTGCTCATCAAAAAAGAAAAAAAAAAGAGAGAAAAAAGCAAAGGAACATAAGTTGGCATGTGGGCGCTGTGAGGTGAGGCACTTGGTTTTCTAGGTTTTTTGTTTGTTCATCTATTCATCGCTGTAATTGAATGGCTGGTAAACTGTTGAAGATGTTATTTTCCTGTACGGATTGCAGGCGGCCATTTCTTTCATTCTGGTCTCATATTCACAGCATGCAGTCACGTAACAGAATTACAAAAGAACAAAAATGGCTGACATATGTCACTGCCAGGGAGAGTGGCCCATGGGGTGTCATCTGCAAATTTGCTGAGTGCACAGGAAGGAGAGGTCAACAGGGACTGGGGCTTGGCAGCAGCCCCTCACCTTCCCAGAGTGTCCGGATGTGGGCGGCATCCCATTACTCATCCATATCATTTTGCCAAGCCAGCACCAATGTCCTTAGATATGTGACATGAAGGCCATTCAGCTAAATGAAACCTGCAGGTGACTCATGTTGTTCTGTTATAGGCCAGTGTTCACCAAGATGCCTAAGTACGAATGGTTGTATAATGATAAGATTTTTCAAGCCGTGTTTTGTGTTGAAGTGTTGCTTTATATATTTGTATACTGAGGTTTGCCTGATGCTGATATGCAACAGGTTCAGTTAGATTAAGAAGTTTTGCCTCAATTTACCTCAGATTCTTTAGAAATTTCCTTGTGATTTTCCTCGCTCTGTTGTCATTGTCATGAGTATTTCATTAGATCTGCTCACGGTCATTCCTTCTTTCAGATTTCACCAATGTATATCTTTTGCTGTTGCCGTCAGCATGAGGAAAAAGACTGAACATTTTCACTTTACAATATGTGGAAGATTCATTGCCGCATATTGCCATGGTCAGTGTTCAGGACAAAAAAAAGTATGCTGGATGTGTGAAAGCCCTGAAAAGGGAGTAGCTGAATGAAAGATGCACGGACACAAACTTTCCTCAGATCATATGTATAGTGACTGAAATATCAAAATAACCATATAAATACAAATATGAGAACAGGTCTCACAATGTATGCTATACAGCTTTATCACTCTCTGTACTGTACTAAACCTGTGTACTGTACATAGCCTAATATTAGAAACTGTACAGAAATACTACTAGGGAAATGCATTTTAAGATAACAGTCCAACATTTTAGTTTTTGTCATTGAACCCGTACAAATTTTGCATTGTTACTCTCAGCCTGTCTTTAAGAGCATTACATGTAGCCTAAAATACAGCACTGCAACAGTAAACCAACTAAATATCCTGTTACTCTAATAAACTCATAAACTCTTATGGTGTGGTCCCACCAAAAGTGAACTGAGCATTTCTGGCGGTGATATTACATACAAAGTCAATGCAAAGACGCGAATAGACGCGAATTTGAGTCAGGTGGCGCGAATGACGCAACTTCCGTGGTTCGAATAGACGAAATTCGCGTCTTCTGCCTTTTCGTGTGAGTTGAAAATTTTCAACTTGGGCGATATATTCGAGTGACCTGTGTCGCGAAAGCCAATCCTCCTGAATGAGTCACCAGTGGCAAGGTATCTGCAGCATAGAAAACATTAATTTAACTGAGCTGTAGTGAACACACTGTGGGTGTCTTCATAAAATATATGGCTGCACAGCTGCTGTCATCAATAATAAACATAAATGAATGTGAGTTTAAGTTACACAGTATGTAGATATATATGTGTATATACAATAACGTCGCTGCCGTATTTATGCCTGATTTAGATTACGTTATTTTGAGTGTGTGATAGAGCAGCTACAATGTTACCATAGAATAGCTCTGATCGATCTGAACTCCATTGAGAAAACAAGCATTTTAAAAGTTGTTTGCTTGTTGTCTTGTGGACAGATATGACAAAGCATCAGTTCAGATTTTTTACAATTTGGCATCATGATGTAGTTATTTCGGCATCCTTTTGATACGTTTTTTGCAATTAAATCACAGCAAAATCTGTTTATTTTGGGTTCATACCGCTGTAGTAAGCCATATGGAGCTGCCACTCACCAGAGACAGATGGACAGATGCTCCACAGCTGAGACGGAACAGTAGTTGGTGTCCATCCGAGAAATCCTGGCACCCATCCTAGCTTACAGGTCATCAAAGTGGGCTCTGGTCCGCCTCAGGTAGCGCTGGAAGCGGCTGTCATCCAGATGCAGTTCCTGGAGAAGGCGGGGAAATTCACCGAGCTGTGTGCACCTTCTGATGATGTTATGAACCCAAACACTACAGCAGTTAGTCTTCCGACGTATTTGAGACTTCCACAACAGCTACAGTGCAGCGATATTAGTTATTTCGGCCATGGTAACGACAAGAAATAAACGTTGTTGGTTATTTTTTCCCGGAAGAGAAGGGCAAAACGGTTAATAACGGGTTTGTTTTTATTCGCGTTAATCGCGTGAGTAACTCGAATAAAAACAAATGATCCAGCGGTCAAACTCGAGCAAGTAAAGCGAGGCGAGTAAAGCCAGGCGAGTAAAGCGAGGCGAATATTCGCTTCGCTTTTGGTGGGAACACACCATTAGTAACTAGTTGTTACTGGAAAACACTTAATATATACATTATTTATCGAACCTTATTTCAGTACAGTAAGAGCGATAAATACAAACATGGCATAACTTAACAGCTACACATTTCAACAGCAACTATTATTGTATCTTACTCTGACAGCACAACTACTCTGAAAACTTGGTGGGGTGGACAAAAGACCACGCATGTTGTCTTCTAAATGCAAATTCTCTTTGGCCCTTAACCATTTTCAAGATCACTTGATAGTGAATAAATGTCTATTCACAATTATTATAATCATTCTCTGCGGTTAAATGGAAAATATTTCTTCAACCAGAATGAAATCATTCTGATTAGAGATTCCAACTTAACTGTTTACATTGACGCTAAAAAAAGGGATCTGATAAGTTTACATGCCCGAAGCATTTAATCAGAACATAACTCTTTTGACATGCACATAGTTGTTCCGCCCACTGTGAAGCATCTAATCTGCTGGAAATATAACAGAAGAAGAAAAAGTTTTTTTTTGTTTTTTTTCTGGCTTCGTTCATCTTTTCAAACACTTGTATGAACAATTTGTTATTTTGAGCTTTTTGACCATTTAGGCATTCAACAATCCTTGAATCTTTTAAGGTCTCCAACAAAAAGTTGTATCAGCCACAGACCAGTTATGTTTTGCTGCCACCATGTTTCTGTCGCTCCGGAAACTCGTTCACGTCACCTAATGTTACCCCCACGTGGGGCAAACGTGCAGACAGAATATATTTATTCCAACCAGAGCGAAACAATCGGATTAAGCGTTTACATGGTTGTTAGGCGCTAATATTTTCCGATTGAATGGATTATCACAGGTTTACACCACCCCTCTCAATCCGATTGAAAATTCCTTCCGATTGGCCAGATCTGTTCAGTCTCTTCCGATTGAGGTGGTTACATGAGCCATTTTTATTCTGATTGGGTTATTGTTCCGATTATTAGTGGAATATTAGGTTCCATGTAAACACAGCTACTGTAATTTATCTGCCTTGGGTTATGCTTTGGTTTGATAATTCAACATGCTTGAGAAATTCTGACCAAATAATGGAAAATGGTGGCCCCTGCCCTACAAAATATACATATTACCCAATATCCTTTGCACAGTTAGTTTACTGTTAGTTACTATTGCCATAATGCTGAGAAATCTTTCATTTAACAACTCTAAAATATGTTCAGCTACAGTTGCACTCAGTGAGCTTAAGTAACGGTTACCACCAGATATAACACAGATCTCTCAAAGTAGCCACTCAACACAAAAGCTTCATTCACGGATAATCTGCACTAATCAAATGTCAGAAGGCTGCCTACCTACCTGACTACCTGACCTGAATTTGCCGTTTGATGCCCCTTTGTGTGCTGTGAGAAAAATAGCTGGTTACCAGGGAAGATTCTTCTTAGAGAAGAATGAGGTACAATGAGGCTTTTTAGACTTCTGAAAGCATATCTTGACTTGTGCGTAGCCGTAAACAGTGGAATTTCTCAGTTCAGCAGGTTTCTACCAAGGCTCCATCTTAATAGAACTTTTTCCAAAATTCTGAAGGGCTGTGTGTTTTGTTTGCCTATTATGTGGGTTAGAGTCTTAAGAGCAAGAATTTCTTTTTTTTCTTGAATTGCTGTATATGTTTGGAGGCAACCTTGCGGCAGACAAGTGAATTTTCCAGTGCATATTTTTGAATTTTATTTTTAATATTACGTTTACTTTACATATTTCTTGGAGGTGCGGTGGTTTGTGATTTTGTACTGCTGGTGATGCCAAGTATTTTTCTCCCCAAGAAAATGCTGTAAGAATATGCACATACTACTGTACATGTAAGTCACCCTGTCCCTTCATTCCCCTCCTCTCAAACATGCAACCGTTGAGCTGTAATCAAACATTCATGTGCGAAATAAATCTACCGCTAAAAGGATGCAAAGGCAGTTCTTGTCCTGAGTCAATGTGTAGAAACACCGCTGTTATTTGGGGACCCTTGTTGTTAAACCAGCAAGTCTTCTAAAAGCCAAAAATAGAGCTTTTTCTGATCTGTCCCACCCATGTTAAAGGTATTATTAAGTTTAGTATTTATAAGCAGTACATAAACATTTAATAAATTGTTTCTAACACACTTTAATGAAGTTATAAGCAGAAATAAGGATTTTAAATTTTTATTAATGTACATTATTTGTCAACAACGATAACATCTCCTATTAAGACATATTTTATATTATTACAACTGTATTTTGCTCTATTGTCAGTCATTATCTGTTTATACAACAGCCTCCATTCACGGGTGCTTCACAGGAGTTATTTGTTGTTGACAATAATAAATGAAAAATAATAAATGCATATCTGCTTACAACAGCTACCATCTGGTGTGTTAAAAAAATATTGAATGTTTATAACTGCTTCTAAATGCTAAATGCGAGGGGGATGTTAGGGAAGAATTGCTGTAATGGTTAGGAAATCAATGTTGACTGTTTATAGGAAACCAGGTCTCCAATGTCGAAATCAGGCACTTTGTTCGCCCTCCATCCATCCTGAACTCCTTCCTGTAACTTTTGCTTGCTC
Organism: Macquaria australasica; assembly: GCA_005408345.1. Lineage (NCBI taxonomy): Eukaryota > Metazoa > Chordata > Actinopteri > Centrarchiformes > Percichthyidae > Macquaria > Macquaria australasica. The sequence continues at coordinate 984,419 of SEMN01000067.1, read as the reverse complement.
TGTAACAATGCAACACTATTTTCCGCTCTTGTGCTGAACGTAAACATATGTCATTTTTAGCTGTTGCAGTTGCATAGGTCAACTGCCCATCCATTATCAGAACACAGTGACAGGGGAAAGGACACACAATAAATATAATAGAATGAAAAAATTCTGGACATTGCCCCTATGGGTAACCAATTTCATTTACAGAAAGATGTATAGGGAATGTACTATCGTTATGCCTGTGAGGTTTGGTCAGAATTTCATTTCTCTACTGCTTTCCACTGAGGTGTGAAAGGTTTGACAGAATGATACAACAATAAAGGCTGATACAAAGGAGGAGGTGTGAAATATTGCTGTATGTCACTGTCAGTCATATGTAATTTTTCAACCTGTAGTATCTGATTGCGTGCATCGGCGCTATAGACGACCCACAATTTTCTACTCCCTTCCATATTACCCATGGCCACAAAAAAGAAAAAAGGATCTGGCAAAATATACCTTGAAAGTAGCTTTGGAGAGAATGGAGAGTGTGTGTGAGAAAGAGAGAGACAGAGAGAGAGTGAGAGAGAGAGAGAGAGGAAGGGGTGATGGGAAAGAGAGAGAGCATTGTAGGTAGGCAGTGAAAGTAATGGTGCTGTTTATGGATTGGGGCTATTTTGTACATCAAAGTACACAGAAAAGGAGCGAGAGAGAGACAGTGAGGGAGAGAGACAGAGAGAGAGAGAGAGAGAGAGAGAGAGAGGGAGGGGAAAGTCTGCTGCAGGCCATTTGATTGTCATTGTTTCTCCTAGGTCATGTGGGAGTGCATACGCCTTGTTTTTATTCTTTTTGTTTTCCCTCCTCTGTTCTCCCTTTCTCCCCAGTAATATCAAGCAACACTGTTGAAAATGCTATTGACATAAGACTATAACAAGCACAGCTAGCTCTTCTTTGTTGTTTCCATGGATCAAAAACTCCAGATTGCTCTGTGTCCTACCTCTCTCTATGTCTCTCTAATATGCTGTGTGCGACCTACCCTTCTAAGCCTTTCATAATCACTTTAAAGTAGTCAGTCTTAATCGCTTCATCCCTCTCCTTAATCTCATCATACCTATTCTTTAATCTCCTCAGAGAAATACTCTGCATACACAGTTATTCTCAACATAATCATTATGGATATATGGTCTAAATGCACATTTCATTTTGCTTTTGGGCTTGAGATTTGATTTCATTATTGCTCACTAATCTGACTAACCGCCAAACATCTGTGCGGGTACCCATAGACACCCCCCCACCCCCCACCCACCCACAAACACACAAATGTCCAAGTGATATCTCAAAATGCATGGGATATGCAGTTGACTGTCCATTTCACATAAAAAAGTTAATTTATGTTTCAGAAATTATGGTTTCTTAGCCAAGTGACAAGTGCAAAAAGTAAATGGAAATCACCAGAGAAGGTCCGTCATGCTTTGACGTACATTTACACCCATGTTAATCACAAAGTCGCAAAATGGAGCCTCTTCCTTTTTCTTGACACTCTGCGGAGTGTCCTTCAGGTCTCCTTCCAGCGTCATGTGTGAGAGCCTGTCCAAAGAGATTTGACAAGGGCCCTGCAAGGAGAAGGAAATAAAACCCAGAGAGATGAGGCAAACATATTAATCTTGTTAAGTTAAACGCCGACCCCCACCTCCTCTCTCCATGCTCCTCCACTCTACTCCTCTCCCCATTCCCCACCCAGATAATGTGCAGTGCTCACAGTGAAAAATCAGCTAATTTCAGACCACGACTCAGTCTGGCTTACAGAGGCTCTTAGGGTGCTGCTGAGCTCTGTGCTTCTACTCCATTAGTCGCCCTCTACCACTGTCTCTGCCTTTGTCTTTGTCGCTGTTTCTGTGTCTGTCTCTCTCTCTCACAGACACACACATTCAATCTTCAGTCCCTGTCTCCGTCTCTTTCTTCACACACACACTTACAGGAAAAACACTCGTGCACATTTATCTCGGCCCTCCATTCTCGCTCCATCCATGACCTTGAGATGTATGATGGATGCAGGTCTTTGATGTAAGTGAGTTTTAAGTTTTAGATTGACAGGGATGGAACATATTGATTATGTTACTGAGAGCGAGAGAGAGAGAGAGGGAGAAGGAGTGGGGGAAAAGACAAACATACAATAACACAAATTACAAGGAAAAACAGGGGGAAAAGAAATGCTTCTATAGAGCGTGTAGAGTTGATGGACAATGTTTCCCCCTTGTGGTGCTGGCAAGCAGGTAGGATGTATTTGTAGTGTGTCTTTAAAACCCAAACGAAGCATCTGAGGAAATGGGGGTTGGAGTTTGTTGAGTGCAGTGACTGTGTTCCACCTGGGGAATAAAAAGGGCATGGAAATTAACCCTGTGTTAAATTCCGATCTCTCTGTCTGTTTGTCTCCCCGACTAATCTACTCTCTCTCTCTCTCTCTTACTTACTCTTCATACAAAGATCCAAACATCTTTAATTAGCATTATAGGAAACATCAACGTTACAGGTGTGATTCGCACCAGCCAGCTCTCTGTCAGAGTAAGCCTCATCCCAGGCTAGAACACACAACCCTGTATCTCACAGCTACACCCCAGATTGAACCATTTCAAAGGTTCTAGAAGGCACGTATGCAAAAACTTAATTTAAATACATTAAACATGCGAGTTGGTCCTTTTTACAAAAAGATCTTAAAACCTAGAAGTATGTGACCTTTTCATCTAGTGTGAACAAGAAAGAAACAAAGTGAATCTGCCGGATATCTGAAGTTTTTCTCATCTGTCAGTAGAGCAAATTGGGAAATCTTATCAGTCATCGCTGGCAGATGTTGGACAGCAAAAGAGAAAATGGCTTTTTGAATTTCACTTTAGTGACTATCTCTGCCACTCCATGCTTTCTAGTGGTACACTATGTTGTCTCCACTGAGTAATGAGATTATTCTTTAGCTTAAGTGACCAGTGAAAGGCCCACATCTCTGTCATATCCGGACAGATTTCCTTTTTACGTCCTCTAGATCTTCTTGCGTCTGCAGAACAATGGAGGTCAGCCCACTAATGCTGACCACTGCTTTTCAGAGGGCACAAGAGAAAGAGAGAGACAGACAGACAGAGAGATGAAGAGAGACAGCGAGAGAATGGTATTGAGTATTGAACCGTTTCATCTTTGCACTTGTTGCAGCACTATGCCTTTAAAAGTATACATATGGTTGAGTAAGTTTAATATGTGGAGCTAGAAATGCATAGAAAAAATAAAACCATTGTGTAAATAAAATGTTAAGTTGCATCTATAATATTGTTTCAAGTTGCAGCCCGTCTATCTGACTTCATGGATTACGCTGGGAATGTATCCAAACTGACCAACAGACGGAAGGGAGACACATCTGAGCTGAACCTTGTGTCACTTGGCTGTTAACAGTTTCTGGTGCAATGTGTGTGTGAGTGTGTGTGTGCGTGCATGTGCATGCATGTATCTTCACCAAATGTACAAGCATATGGTCACCCTGTGACTGTTCAGACGCCATTAATGCTGCACGGTCCTGAGAGCTTATACAGTGTGGAGCTTTCATTCTGCGGTGCCTTGATGGCCCTGCCTGTCTCCACCATTATGCTACTGGTTTTAAGCTCTTGATGACACTGTACCGCGAAAGATGGAGATTATTCCTCAAATGTGCAACAGAGATGGGGCAGATTATCTTTGCGCAGATATCTCTACACTTCTGCAACTTAGTACCGATGCTCTCAGTTTCCCTGGCAGCCTAATATTCAGCTGCATGCAGCTGAAAGCCTTAGTTTATTCATGATATCAGAACGTGGCACTTTTCTGCAAGCTTTCTAAAAGGAGTTACATAACAAAACAACTGCAGTGCTAATGCTGCTAACATCAACACAAACCGTATTCAGTATGACATTAAAGATACAGAGAGACTATAGTCTTGTGAGTATAGTCTCTTCAGTGACCTCATATGAGGATTAACTCTATTTTAGATCAGAGAAAATCTGCTTTTTATAGATGGCATAAAAATGTCATTCCTCCTGGGAAAAGTACAGTAAGATCAAGTGGAGGCTGACCACTGACACCACTGACAGAGAACTGGGGATGTGTAATAGGGCTGCCTGTATCCGTGTGTGTGTGTGTGTGTGTGTGTGTGTGTGTGTGTGTGTGTGTTTGTTCATAGTGTAGGTAGAGAGTGGGACATTTGTCTGAGCAGTATAGATGATGAGCTGAAAGTCTGTGTCTTACAAACATCAAAACTCTCAGCTTATCTTGTTTATAAAACACATTCTCCCTTCATTATTGCTTTATTTCTCAGTCTTTCAAAAACTGACTAATAATAATTACTAATACATCAAGAGTGTAATTATGAGATTGTAGACCTTATATAGAGACAAAACACTCTTGTAGTGCTGGTTGGCTCTCTAATGGATGCACAAGTATTAAATAGTAACTGATTAGGACTTGCACATTTAGACTGGAAAATCTACTCTATCCTAAACTATTTGTGTTGAATCAATTTCAGGTCAAATAGCATTGAAATGTGCATTTGAAAATGGATGAGTCTGAAGAGATGAACACTGGAAGGCCTCTGAGAGTCCAGCAGAAATCACAGGGGGCATGACATTCTTTAGCTAAGAGAGAGGCAAGAACCCTTTCAAGAACAAGTACAGGAGAATAATTGGAGTACAAGTGCTAGACTCGCATTACCGGATCATGAGGGTAAGTGCTTGGGAGTTTGTGTGTGATTGTGTGTGCGAGTGTGCGGACAGAGAGAGGAGGCAAGAACAGAGACAAATAGAGAGACAGACAGACAGATGAAGATGGAGACACAAACTCAGAGATGGTTGGTGGATACCTTGTACCTTGGGGGTCAGAGCAAAGGCAGTAACATGACCTGAAACCAATGTTTCACAGCTGTTGAGAGAGAGAAGGGACGAAACCTCATGAGATGTGTCTGGGGTTAACAGCCAGCTAAATGTCCAGTGTGTGTCATTGAGACCATTTACCCTATCATACCTCCCAGAGATGAAGGCAAATGTTTTTGTTGTGCCATGGTAGTGTGCATCCATACACGGCTTTCTCTAACAAATCAGATTCATTCTTCTCTGAGAGGTGACAAGTATGTTCAAATACATCCTGTAACATTGCTTTGTTAGTTTTTGAAGAGGGACAGGTTCTTGTGCTAAAGAGTGTAGGGGATATATATATATATTTATTTATTTATTTATTTATTTATTTATTTTATTTTTTTAACTTAAGATGCCAGTATAAGTAAACATAGTGCAAATGCTAATTCTCATCCAGCTCTGATGTAGTTAAAGGAGTTTGTGAATTTATATAGTGAGGAACATGACATTTATTCTCTGGTGATATTGAGTTTGGTTGTTGATCAAAGAGCAAAAGAAAACGTGAGAGCAGGAAATGAAACAACTATAAACAGAAGGAAAACTGTCTGTTTCGCAGGTATATTTTCACAAAAATATTTAACATCTAAAAAAAAAAAAAGTAAAAATTACAATGGAATTGCGAGACATGAGCACCTTTACCATATGCCAGTCCAGTGGAGCCCGGCCTTTGTAAACAGTCTGTCCTCCTCAGTTCTCTGAATTAACAGAAACTGTCAAGTTACTGTTCACGTCAAACACTACTAACAAGGATGCTAATTTGTTGTAAAAGGCCACAAGGCTTGTTGAGAGTGTGAGTGAGAGAGACAGATAGAGAGGGAGAGACAAAGAGAGATGGACTTGCCATTGCAAGGTGATGGCACAGAAATACATTCCTGACCAAGACATAAATTCCACTCCTTTTGCTATTGACAAAAGTCACAGTTACCTCTTGCTACCCTTGTGAACAAATACAAGTCAGAGGTGTGTACCTGTGTGTCATGGCTAGTATCTCAACATTTCACCTGCTGACTGAGAGCTCAAAGTGTTCCTAAAGCTCAAGGTGTTACTTGATAAAAGTAGAAAATGTAGTCTATATTGCTTTTATTTTGTTCCAAAATAGCACCAAATGCAGGAGAACATTGTAAGAGTAATTTTGTAAATCTTGTCTGGCAAGCCTTCCCATCCCTCCCATTGTACTGTGTTGTTATACACCAACTTGAATTATACTGAATGTATTGAATTGATTTATATACTACTAAGTATGCATCCATATGCTGTTATTGATATTGACAGAATATGTTTAAATTATTTATTTTGTGTCCATCATTTATGAAAGCCTTGTTCTATTATTTGTCTTGATCCTTTGTATGCATCTTGTCAGTATACAGTGGATCCTTTCCCTGTCGTGTCAATGAAGCCAATGATTCAATGATTCAAACTGATCTGAATTGAGAGAGACAGAGATAGAAAGAGACAGAGACACAGAGACAGGGAGATATTGATAGACTGATAGAGTGAGTGTGTTGTCTCTCTCTCTTTCTCTCTCTCTCTGCATGCTGAACTTCATCAGCTGACAGCTGCAGTGAGGGGTTATCATGATAGCCAAGCACTCAGCACCTTGGAAAACAAAGGATTTCACTCTTACAGGGCATACCTGTCTCAATACATGCTCTCGATACACATGTGTAATCTCACTCTTTCTCTCTCTTTCTCTCTCTCTCTCTCTCTCTCTCTCTCCCTTCCTCTCTCTGTCTGTTACTCATTTCCCTTTTGTCTCTTTTCTTTTTCTTTCCTTGAAAAAACATCTTTGTTTGCTTAATTCTCTAAGTGATTATACCATTGGATATTAAGTACGGAAAGAGAGCCCGTCAAACTAATGTTTGAGAGATCACTGTTCACAGCTGTACTGTTTGAATTAAGTACAACATTATTTCCCTAGACAAATGATTAAAAATGAAATATTTTTTTGATGTACTTGAGACAAATAGCATTTTAGGAGCCGCACTATTTTACTCCCTCAGTGGTTTGATAAAAGAGAGCATATACTTGAGATGATTAAAGACCGAGACCTCTCTGGATGTGCATTAATTAGCCATATCAGTTTTGCCTTGGATTGTGATCACCTTGGGAAAGTGTTCATTCTGCTCTTGTCATGTTAAGGTGCAATGTAAATCCATTTGTATCTTCAGTGGTAATACAGTTTGAAACAGCCATGCCTTGAAGACAGCTTTTCTACAAAATCTCTTTGATGTGTTTGCAGTAGATCTCATGATTAGCAAGACTTTTTGGAGGCTGGAGCACTGAGATGATTGATACTCAGAAAGTGACCCTTAAGATGAAAGCCATTGATGAGTGAAGGATAAAAATCCTTGGAGCTGTCCTCTACACTGCAAAGGAATGACTTTGTCCTCGGCTCCAAAAAAGATTTGGTTGGAGGTCAATCCTGAATTGTTGATTGTTGGTTCTAATATCTAAAATATCTTGTGAGTCATTGCCTCTACATGAAGGAAATGAATGTTAGATCTCTATTGATAGGTTGATTTTCTAAAAACTTTCCAAAGTGTGTATATTTGGGTAATTCTTTCATTTCTACATTTATATTTCATAGCACATGCAATGTTTACCCACTGGGCCTGTACACATTGTACAGATACATATAAACAACAGTGAAAAGGGAAATCCATATGTTACCATTGTAAAAGTGTCATCACATTGTGCATCTACAGTATTAGTCTACAGCATTCTTTATTCACACAAACAAAAAAGGAGTGAGGCCCATGTTTCAAACATATATTGTATAAGGTGATTTGCCTCTTTTTGAGTGCAGGTCATGAATCTGACTGCCTTTTGATGAAAATTATCATTAAAAATCTCCATCCGCTTAAGACAAAAAAAAGATTTAATCATCTATTTGCCCAAGTGAAATTAAAGTTAGGCTTGTCCTCTTGAACCATTGTCAACCGGTCTTTTAATCAGAGTTTCTGGAAAGAAATGTTCCATGGTGAGATAGAGATAGGCACGAGTCTCATGGATGTGTGTTCTCATATTAAGTCTGTCTGAGGATGTGGCTACTTGTCAGATCAGGTCACTTTAATTGATTTATCTGCTCGGCACAGCTGCACGCGCACTACAATCTATCTTGTTTTAGAATTCAATTTGACTGCCTGCGTCACAACAGCTCCCCGACAGAAAATCAATACACCGCATATATACATATCTATGTAGGTAGGTAGGTAGGTAGGTAGATAACAGACAGACAGACAGACAGACAGACAGATAGATAGATAGATAGATAGATAGATAGATAGATAGATAGATAGATAGATAGATAGATAGATAGATAGATAGATAGATAGATAGATAGATAGATAGATAGATAGATAGATAGATAGATGCCTTAACCTTGACCTATTTGATGATCATAAACTGCCAGTCTGGGACAGTCTTTTGAGAGGGCTCTTTCTTTTCACTCTTTGACCTGCACATACTGAACCTTTTTGCCCATTGCGTCTCAAGGTCAGACCATTTTTCTGAAGTGAACTAGCCCCCTTCTGCTGCCATACAGTTTTACTTTGTATTTTCCTTTACTTCAGTCATTTCTATCTACCATTGAACCTGTCGGGGTGAGAAGTATTATACACATCACTACCCTTCAAATAGAGACAGGAGCAGGAAACTGGCTTGGTGCTGGAGAGAGACAGAGCTTCACACTATCCTATTCTGTCTCAGGAGAAGGTCATCTGAATTCATCTGAACAAGGATTTCGCTCTTTGTTTTTTGTTTTTTGTTTTTTTTCTTACAGTAACTTGTACCAAAGTACCTGGTTTCCAAAGTGTCTGTTGGAATACCTACTGTGTTGAAAAGAACTGCCAGTCATTGTTAGCTTTGTATCTGCTATGACTATTTTTTTGATAAATGATTCATTCCTGCAAATTCAGAAACTAAAGGTAGTTAGCTGCATGCTTGATGACTGTTCTTGAAACCCTTTTACAGAACCCTTTTAAAAGTCTGATAATGACATATTGGCCAATATATATATATTTTTTAACATAAACACATAACTTTTTTTTATTGTTTCCAAAATACATACTGAATGGACATTTTACAATTCAAAAGTTAACTTGTCAGTGCTCTCTGGTGGACAAACTATATATATATATATATAATGGTGACACTGTTTCTAAATTACCTCAAACCTAATTTCTGTACTGCGATTTCTTGTTACTTACCGACCAATATACAGTATATGCAACAAGCTAATATCGAACTGATATATCGGCCTAGACAATGGGGTTAAGGGCCCTGCTCAAGGGCACCTCAGTGGTAATGCTGCTGGTCCGGGGGATTGAACCGACGACCTTCTGAGCCACAAACTCGCTTCTCTGACCTTTAGGCTTACCTTAGGCTTACCTCTCCCATTTCCAAATTAATAATATGTCTGGACAGTGGTTAGCAATTGCCACTATGAATGTCTGTCTGAGATTATTTCAGTCATGGTTGGAAATGTTAATAATACTGAGATATTCCACTTTGGTGAATGGGAATAAAAAGTACTGTCGTCTTATTGTAATTGGTGATTTGAAGTCACAAGACCTCAGTAATATCAGAAATATACAAAGGCAGTGCATCTAGTGAAAGTCCCTCAAAAGTGGAAATTAAGGAAATAAAAAAGACATTTTACAGATTGTCATGACGGACCACATGAATTGGTAGATGTTTGGTAGTTTACCGTACAAACCAACAGCTAATAATTTGACACATTTTTCCACTACTCCATCACAAGTCACAGTTTAAACATAATCTAAATCAAGATTTGTGAATGTATACTGAAAGTTTAAAAACTCTCTTGCACTTTGACTTATGGCATATTCAGTGTTACTAACTGAGTTCTACAAACTGTTGTATCCATTGAAGAATACAACCAAAAATCTATGGAAAGTGAAACTGTTGTCATGATACAAACAGTGGACATACTATAACATAGTTTGTAATGTGGTTGAGTACAGAAGTAAAGGTACTAGGTAGTGTAGCACAACACAGACAATAATGTATATAATATCTACCTTTATGTAGATATTACCAAATGTACCAAATGTACCAATTACCAAATGTATAAATTAATATATAGTATCATTTGTCCAGGCTACTGTAAGTACATTTTACTACAGGCTGTGCACTCTATTATACACCCTTTGCAATCTACTTGAATTGCAGCACAATTAGAGTCAGACATTAATATTTGGATTTACTAACATGAAAAGGTAATAATGAAGCATTATTAGTGAACAGGGAAATCACCCTTATCCCCTACATAATCTCAGAGTCAGAATTTAAAAATTCCTGCAGTATCTCACTCTCTGGCTGATGATGGGATCGATAAGATAATGGAAATGATAATTTCGCCATGCGGAACAGATGGATATGGTGAAGCAAAGAACAGAAGATTCTTTTATATTTCAGCGCAATTTCTTAGCATGTATCTGTGTAATTTCCCTGGAGCTAAGTGGCCCCGTCAGTGTCCAGCTTGCTCTCCCCCTTCATTGCACTCACAGGGTGCTTTCTCCCTTGTTCCCCATACACAATGGATAAGCTCCTGGCTTTGTCCCTCTGGGACTTTTTGATTCACTTGAGGAGAGCCAGAACAGACACCTCCAGCGATGGCAGGGCATAGCATGTCTGTGCGGACTAAACACACTCGCTGCAGAAGTCATCTTTGCTTTAACTGATCAAACAGCTCAAGGGATGTAAGGCTGCTTAGGAATAGAATATACGTTCAATATATGGATCAGTAATTGTGTTCAGATGAGGAATAGAAAGATAAGTGTTGATGATTTAGAGGTAGCTTTTGTTGACGTTACTGAACTACTTAAGATATTTTATCAGTTATTTCGAAATTTAATTTTGATATGATTATACAAAAACACTACAGATACACTTGAGGCTTAAGAGTTACTATAATGGACTCTACAGTATTTACTGCTGTACTGGAAAACAATGTCCACTTACTGCAAGTGTGCAGTCACTGTATTTATGTGCAGTAATACCTTTTTTACTGTGCTGCCTTTGAAATAAAAAAATAAAATAATAATAATAAAGAAGGGAAACAACAGCTACAACATGAAAAACAGCTTTAAGAAATCAGTCTTAATATAGCAATAAATTGCAGTGGCTCACAAAGCTAAATGAAAAAAGAAAAGAAAAAAAGGCATAGGTTTGAAATTCCCCAGCTTGTTTGTCTGGCTGAGCGGCCTTAATTTGGTTGTATCGCAGTTATGCCTCGTGGTTGATACTGAGCGAGATGAATCATTGTAAAATATGAGCCAGATCAGCCGCTTGTTTCCTGGAGGTAAAAGCTTGTAAGACCGCTGGTAAATACACCCAGAAGAGAGCATATCCTCTGAGACAAAGAGGAGTAAAAGCAAGAGAAAATGATAGAGAGGTTGGGGTAGGAGGATGTTCCTCTCAGCTTTTTGGATTCCTGATAGAATATTATGTGTGTTTATGTGTGATTGTATGATTATAAGGATTTTAAACTTCATTTATTAGGGGGTGAAAGGACGGAAAGATTAGCGTAGATTAACACATGGAGGTATCATTTTAGGACATTTTGTTGCCATATTGTACAGTATGTGATTAGCTATCTTTAGGACCTCACATTTTGCCAGCCCTCAATCTCCTGCCTGTCACTGAGATCATCTAAAAGTGCTGAGAGGCTGACCCCCCCGTCCACAGCGTCTGAAATCAAAGCAAGATCTTTGCAGTTGTAGCACATTTCTGAGGCCAGCTAATAACCTCAGTACAATCTGCGGGTTTCTGATAATGGCTTGTAAAATCTTTCATCTTGACATAAGCTGGCATATGCTGAGTGGCTCCACATGTTTATCTTAAAGCAACAAAAGCAAGGCCAAAACATGTAAGGTAATCACTTCAAAGACCTATATGCTTGACTCCAGCGTTAGATCCTGTTTTCTTTCTAATCAGCCGTTGACCGTGTGGGCATTATGTGCATCTGAAATTAGTTTACAAGATGTTGGTACAGCATTGGTGGGAGAAGCAAATTGGGTCTTTGCTCCTGAGAAATGTTGTGGAAGAAAATAAGCTTTGTAAAGCAGGACCTAAATTAGTCTAACCTTTGATGACCTTCTCCTGAATACTGGCAGCAGTAATGACATGAAGATGACAAAACCTTTCTGTAACGTATCTGTCCACCACAGTCTCCTAGTTATTTTACACACCACACCCAAATGAGGGCAGGCAGTATGTTCGTGTAGACTTAGTTTCTGTATTCTGTCTTTGCTTTCATCTTTAGACACCGTAAAAAAAAATACCCACTTGCATTCTCTCATCTAGAGGGCAGATGAGGATCAAACTACCAACCCTCTTAAAAGAAAACTTTGCTTGCCAAGCTTTGGTTTGGATGTCGCCAGGCAAAAACTGCAAATGATACTATTTCGGGAAATGCTAAAACAACCAGTGTCTTAAAAAACAAGCCTCTCTTTCCCGTAGCTCTTGGTAAGGTTCACATGAACAGCGCGAGGGACGGAAGACAGACAAATGTGACAGGGCATGAACCTCCCCTGTTGAGTAATGAAATTAAATGACAGCTCTTGAGCGAGGAAGGGATGCTGAGTGAGAGAGAGCAAGAGAGAGAGGAGAGGGGGGATTTTGTCCAGCCAGGAAATTGAAGCCATCACAAGCAAATTGAGTTCAGGTCCTTTTGGTGGGCAAGAGCAGACCAATCAATTTGGCCTACTACTCAGTGCCTGTCAGCCTCACAGAAGGACACCTTGGCATCCAATAATAGGAGCACAGTAAACAACTGAAGCCCTGGCTCAGTTAGTCTCAGCTAACAGCTAGCTATCCATAGTAATTTCTCCTCAGGGGAAACAAATATATGACAGTAGTGTGCATTGTCCTCATATGAGCTAAAGAAATTGTTGCACTGCAGTGGGTTTGTGTGGACACTGGTTAACGGGTGCCAAGTTAAAGGTTGGACCAATTCCTCTAGCTGTGGTGTCTGTTCGTGGTATGACTGAAGTGAAATGCTTCTCATAAGATAAAAAAATAGAATATTTTATCTTTGTATCCCTCACTTCTCTAGGACACAAATAAGGTAAATGAAAGCAAGGCACAATCTCTGTCAGTAAATAAATCCTATCAAGACTTTCTAGGTTGGAACCACATTTTAATGAGCCTTGTTTGGCCTTTCCCTTTTGCTAATCTTTGGACAGTGACACAACATTCTTGCTAATTATCTCGATTACACAGCAGGAACGCACTACATCACAGTTCTGAGGCAACAGTCGGCGAGGGGTGGAATCATACAACCCCAAAGGCCTAATTATCTCTGTTGGTTCCCAATTAATCCATTAAGTTGTTTTGGCTCAGTTGCAGAACCTGAGGCACCATTTTATATACCAATACATTGCACCATCACACAGCCATGTTACATGAGTTTTTGTTTTGTAGCAATTCACTGTTAATACTGGAAGACTGCCCTTTCCTTTACCTTCAAAGTGTCTTAACGGAAATCCATGATGAGTTAAATTCATACCCTTTCCACAGAATATTCTCAGTCAAACAAGTAACATTTAGAGTAATCCAGAGTAACCCACATTCAAATTTAAGGACTCCACAGTTCTGCAGAAAATGCCACTCCAGACCCTTTTTTTCTCATTGCAGAAACCGGTGTAGCTCTATACCCTCTCAGCTTCCTGCCTCTACTGGCTTACTATGATGAAGTTGCTGGGCTTACCATATGTAAAACTGCACTGATGGTATTGATGGCTTGCAAAGCAGTCAATAATCGTTTATGTGATAAGCCACTGGACTTGTGGGGGAGGCTGACAAAAGGCTTCAGGGCCAAGACGGGTTATGAGATTCATGGTGATACAGGCTGTAGACATTAGGTTTGTTTACACGCTGCCAGTGAGCCATTGGAGTTAGCTCTTGTGAATGATTGTTTGAATATTGCAGCTGTCTCTTTAAACTAATATTGTGACTTTCATCCTACATTTTTTTTCTCTTGGTCCTGCCTGTCATCCCCATTTTCCTCACACCAATGTTGTCTTTCTCCCCTTACTGTTCTGTCATAAATTGGTAATGAGGGATGGTGAGAGGAAAAACCAATATACGTCGCTTTTTTTATATGACGGCAGTGTGGTGTCCCAGTTGGAATATTATTTGGCAGGTTGTAAGAAGGTCCCAAGTGAGCACATGCAAATTTACAAACACTTATATACCAGTTGTTCTGAGTCTGTGCCATTTAGTTTGTCTTTTATATGGATAGAGAATGGAGGTACCCATCTTTACAAAAACAGCTGAGCTTGTGTTTCAGCTTATGTAACTCACAGACATCCTTGTTTTTCTCTCTCTAGGGATTTTATTACTAGATGTGTAATAAGTTATTGCTCCAGGATATTCTTCAACAGCAAACATTATTTTGAGTGTATATCCATGACTTGGAAAGCATATCTTTGTGCCAAACTGAAAATATTACTGAGAAGGAATGACACCTTCATATTATGGGTCTCTGTGTTTGTGTGTGTGTGTGACAAGCCTGCAGCTTTAACCAGGAATGCTTCATCTGACTTACTCTGATTTCTTGGTATTAAGTGACAGGGTTTAAATGGGTTCCCTTTCTTTGTAATACATTTAAATGTATGAATATTTGAGATCTTTTCAAACTGTCACACTTAAAAAATGCATTTTTTTCTGCCATGCTATCAAGCTGATTTCTGATTTTAACTGTGGGATAAGTGCTGGAAGCTGCCTTTCCTATATGTGCTTTTATTCCTGCACAGGGTTCCATTACACATTCCAAAATCATGGTATATAAAGTGACTTGGTCAGCTATTTCAGTTGCAATGGGGGGGAACCATGCTATTTTAAGATTTTGGCCCCGGGAAGGTCCACAGTTTGCATACAATAGCAGTTTGCACAGTTTTTGAACAATTCATACTTGAATGTGACACTTTGCACAATACAGGGTCTACATATGTGACACTCTCAAATAGAAATATAGTATGTTATGCTATTCAGCTTCTAGAGTATTTAAATTCAGAAGCTTAAAAATATATTTTATTTTTGAATTCTGCAATTAGCAGTACCTTTTCTAGCAATGGGGTATTTACATTCTAGGCATAATCCAGTATGTAGCAGCACTGAGTGGACTGGAATGCTTTTTTCAACCCTGTCCAAATGCCCAGACATAGACTGTTGCCTAATAATATTAAACCTGAACAAACCATGATATTATATACTACCATTAAATAATATTATAGACTTCTTTCTCCATGTTCACTATATTTAGTAATCATGAAGAAGATTGAAAGTCGCATTGCTGCAGTTCAGTAATTTCAAGTTCTCCCAGAAATAATACATTCTATTAAAACTATAATATGGAAGAAAGAAATTGGAAAAGGTCAATCTGGTTATGCTAAAATGGAAAGTGCATCTAAACTGTAAAACTGTCTGTTGAAATGTTTAAAAAATAGTTTCTTAAAACTTTTTTTTATTTTTTATAAATGGGCAAAAGTCAAAATGATATCCCTTGTAAGTATTCTCTTATAAATGTGAAGTTGTTTTTGACATGTATTTAATTAATTTATTAAATTATTTACTTATTATCTGTCATGTATAACCTTCCGGGGAGACATAAGCAATCTTTGCCTGTTCAGCTGACATGTTCACCACTGGGTAAAAATGGCCTGTGGGCTGTTGAGTTGATGGCTACAGTGATGGAGCAAGGCTGCAAACAGATGATCTGTCATCCTCATATACAAAGCTTCACCGACTACAGTATGTGACAGATTGGTATATGGGTTGCTTATTGAAATTATTCAAAGGTAATTTCTAACTGAATATAACCTAAAACTTGAAAAGAGATTTGTATGTCAATGGGGATGGTGGCTAGAGAAGATCAGCAGTTGAGTACATCGATCTATCTGCACAACCTGACCACCGGTATAAAAGGCATGGCCGTCACAGGCAAGCCTTTCTCCTGCTATGGGAAATCAAGCCTGGGCATCCTGCCTCAGGCTGTTTGTGTAAGTACTTAGACTACAGAAGCTGTGGCTGAGCGGGTCACAAGAGAAGTGCATAGAGAAAGAGAAAGGTGACCAAAGAAGAAAACAAAATGAAAAGATGGAACATGAACATGAAGGACAAAGTGGGTGCAGTGCAATGTTAGAAAGAAAGAAAGGTAACACTGGCACACATTTAGAGATGTTACTGAGACACTAAAGTTGCACTCCTGTTTTACTGAAGCTTTTAAAGTGTTAAGAGTTGTCCACTTTTTACTGGAACATAAGAAGAAGTCAACATTGCTGCCACAGTACATTATTTAAGGGGACCCTTCTGTGAAGCTAGGCCGCAAATGGTGGGGAGGCTTCAGTTGAACCGACAATAGCGAGAGTGGTTCTCTACAGGAGATCCTGAGAAAGCCTTACAATTGTTCAGTGGAGAACTTAGCAGCATGGAGAATGTAGTATATTTAAAGCCAACTGTCAAACCAGGAAGCAACATCACAGTATAGTGATTGAACCAGTGATGTCAAACCAACAGACCTCTCCAGCTGCAAAGATGGAGCACTGTCATTTTAATTTATTTATTCATTTTTTACTATTTTAAGCAATCCAAGTGGATCTTGCTATGGAGCTGCTGCACATTGAGAGGAGACAGTTTCATGGTTCAGGTATAGCAAGGAAGTATCTAAGAGGACCACAATGGAAAGTTATCCTTTAACTGTATTGCGTTATTCTCTACATTTTCAATGAATATGTATTTGTCGAAGTGTATGACCTGTTATATATATATATATTTTTTTGATATGTCAAATAAATCAAATCAAAAAACACCTCTGTTTGAAGGAGTTTTGGACATGACCAAGTGGGAGATAACTGCAACCTCTGGTCTCATCTGACCTAGGATTACTTGGAAATCCACCAGGAAAACTGAGAAAACTGATGAGGCACTACTGTACTAGCTTAGCTTTTGCTAGCTTTGTTTCTGATCCGCACACGGATAAGCCAATTTCCCAGGAACAAGCCCTGTGTGTGTGCAGCAATTTTAGCAAGCAGACGTTTTTGTTGCCATGAATGGGCCACCATACTTGGATATTCCGTGTTTTTATACATCCATGGGATATGTGGTAATAAAACTATACTACACTGTCCATGAGTGCTGCCTATTTCCTCCTACTACTGCATTTATCCAGACCCAGTAAGAGACTGTTTGGATTGTATAACATACGCATCATATTATCTCAAACATATTGTACAAAGGCAACAAGAAACGGGTCAGAGAAACACATACTTTGAGTACTATTTTTAGTCATTTTAATATTCTTCATTCTTTTTTCTTTTTGCCAACATGTCAGTAGGTGAGGTCACATCTGAGGAAAGCAGATATTTGTTGAAAACAAAACAGTACACAGTATATTTCAGTGAATCTGTGTTTATGAGGAACAAGTCAAAGGTGCCCAGGTTATTGCCCTGCTTGTAGACCAATTTATCTAGTCTTTAATGGGCGGCTGCTGCATCCAGTGCTAAGCCAAAGTGGTGGTGGTGGGTTTGTTACAGAGCATATAAGGAAATAATTAAACAAATACAAAACGAAATGTTTTTCTCTATAGTGAATAATCTGTTTACTTAACATGTTTAATTTTGTCATGCTTTTGAGTACATTGTTAGAAATGAATGCTTTTGGATTAACTCCTTTAGGACGCAAGCTCAGATATAAAATACAGCCTTAGCATTCTACAAATTGAAGTTATTTCAGAACAATTTGAAGAGAAAATCATTTTAATTATTCTCATGTATGTTTTTTCATATTGGTCTTCATCAGTTAGGATGTTCATTCAGTGTTTGAAACCTAAAGATCAACCAAACCAAACCAAAGATCGTGATGGGAGCCATCAAGATCAGCATTCATGTACCTCACGACCCCCGCATAGTGGAAAATGTCTCCTGGTCCATTAATATTCATTCCTTTTTAATCTCTGTCTCTGATGTTCTCTTGTGTTTTTTCCCCCCCTCTGTTGATCATGTGCAAATCTAGTCTCTCTGCTCATTCTGCTGCATCTCCCCAATAAAGGTAAAAAAATAAATAAAAGACACCATTTCTAGAAATTCAACAATGCTGAAAATTGCTCCTCTGCTACTGTACATAAACATATAATGCTGCTTTGGTCTACAGTTTGGCTGAATGGTTTCCCATCAGTGAAAAAAAACAAAAACACAGAGAGAGAGAAGTGTTCCTTTTCTGTCACAGTCTCCCAAAATGCAAGCGGGCAGGCGATCACATATAAACAAAAACAAATTATGCACTGCGACACACTATCCACCACCATGCATTATGCTGGCGCCTTGCTTTCACTAGAAATTATTGGAGGGAAATTGCTGGCTGCTTGGCAACAAAACTAATGGAAAAAGGTCTGGGTGATTCTTATTTTCCAGATGATTAGTTGCATCAGAAATAATTGTTGTTAAGATCATTGACCATAAAATTAATTATTAAGGCTTGAGCTTAATTGTATTTCCCTCAGTGTGACTGTCCTCTTAGAAAAAAAGTTAGTTTCCAATTTCCTGATGGGTGAAATGGCAAAACAGCAGGTGTGCATACCTGATGTTTTACAAATCCAAGGGAGCGTGCTACAGTACAATGAGGATTATTATGAAGCAGCTTTGGTTGTCCAAAATAATTGATGCATTAGTAGAAGAGGATTATGTGCCATACAGTATAGGCTATGGATTGATATGACATCATACACATTAAGCACTGGAAAAATATATATGTCTATGGTAACGTGCATAATTTTGTGGAAGCCTTTTTCTCACCTGCATTTCAAGTAGAAAATGTGTGCTATCCACACATTGTACATATCCATTATTGCAGTGTGTTTTTATGAAGGTACAGTCATTCAATTAAAAACCTACTCAGTAATTGTGCCCAGTTTTCACACCCACTCATACCACATCATTTGAAATATCATGTCCTTACATACATTGAACACATACATAGTGCATTCATCTTTCACAATATTTAATAGAATATTACAACTCCTCACCATACATTTATCCACCCTCATTTTGTTAAGTACATGTCATGTTGACCATACTATATTCTTTACTGTGTACTATAATTTGAAATTTGAAATATACATTTAAAAAAAAGACTATTTGGCGGTGGATTTTACGAGGCTCCTCAGTAGATATTTTGCATCTTACTATACACAGGCACAAGTATGTCTGGTGTACTTGCCCATATAACACCATGATGGCTGGCACATACTGTAAGTGCAGGGTCTCAATAGTGATATTTGATGGCACTGTCAACACCTTGCCATGGTGCTTCAGCATCAAACATCACTTCTGTTGTCACTTTCTTCCCATTATCAAGTGGCATGATCATCTGCTGCTACTGGGAGTGGTTACACGTTGCCTTGTCAAATGATTTAATAGAGATTACAAATTGCCCTTTTCCTCTTACTTATTAGTGACGGTTAGATTCTGTTACAGTGAAACATTCTTAATGGTGTGGTCTATAAGTCAACAAAGGCTTTTCAGTTAATTTAAGGCCATAACTTAAACATGATTAGAGTGGTAAGAGATATTGCTGTACATTGCCTTTTATTGTTCCATTCTCTTTAAACAGCAGCTACTATACATGCAGATTCTCTTTAAGCTGCAGTATCAGGCTGATCAGTTGTTGTCCATGTCATTAAGTTTTAGCACTTTGTAGCACCTCACTAATTTTCCAGTGAGTTGGATTCCGCTTTTAAATGAGAGATTGTGATAATGTAGAAGCTTATGAATTTAATGTGTGGATTAGTTGCATATTTCCAACCTAAATTTATTAGATCAACACCCTCATAATACCTTGTTTCCATTAACAGGCGAAGAAATAAAATCCAATTTATT
This sequence comes from Macquaria australasica, assembly GCA_005408345.1. Taxonomy (NCBI): domain Eukaryota; kingdom Metazoa; phylum Chordata; class Actinopteri; order Centrarchiformes; family Percichthyidae; genus Macquaria; species Macquaria australasica. The sequence continues at coordinate 964,633 of SEMN01000067.1, read as the reverse complement.
GTTAACAGGGGTAAGCAAAGAGAAAAGAAAGTGCTATGAGATATAAGAAAAAGAAACAACTTTTTTTTAAGCCTACAGCTAAGAAAGCTAATGAGATTTTGGCAGAGCTGAAAATTCACTACTCACATTGCTTTGTGTCTACATGGGTGTGCCCATCCAGGCACATCAGTCTCAGGAATGTATGCATTATGTAGGTATGTATATATTTATTTCAGTACTAGTTATTTACAAGATTGATTAATCAAATTTAAGTTGCTTTTTCAGATCATTGTTCTTCCAAACCCCCAATTTTAGGTAAAGAAAAGTGGCCATTGAAAAATATTCATTTAACAGGCAGGACATGCTGAATTGAATCCGTAAAAGCTATCCTTCAGCTGTTACCAATAATAAGATAAACAAAGAAAAGTCAGATTATCTAGATATATCCGTGTGTGTGCTGCACTGGAAACACACAAAAACAATCTCACAATCCTTATATTTTTGAGTGAATGCCATAAAAAAAATCGAGAAATTTAGATCACCAGTTGCCAGAGTCAACCAGACCTCCCTGCTGCATCGATTTGCATTTGATCTCTCAAAGCTGGATAATCATGGCTGTGTAAATAGCCATTATTTCCACAGGATAAACAGAGATCCAACTAAACAAATATGTGCTTCTGTACCTGTTTGGTGTAATGGAATCACAAATAGGATTTCATGACAGCTAATAGGGTTGTAGGTTATTATGAGTCATAGAGCACACTGTGATAATGCTTTGGTTTTGCATGAGTACAAATTAATCTGTAGCTTTTAATGCAACATGAATGTATTTTATTTATTTCTGATTACCTTTTAATATTTCAAATTCCTTTTATTAGTGTAATGACACAAAGGTATGTCTTAGAAGCATTTGTAGTGTATAAAAAAGAAAAACCCAACACCCTCCATAGTGCCACAGAACAGTGACTTCAGTATGTGCTGTCTACAGCTGAGTGCAGCACCAAGATCACATGGACTGTAACTCATAAACACATCAAGCTTCCCTATTCAGTGCTCAGGGCCTAGCCTGCTCTGCTCTGTAGTTAACTGTCTGTGAGTGTCAAATCCTTCATCCTGATGCAGGAGACACACATAGAGAAGAATTGCTGTGTCTCTCATTTTATGGCTGTGGATGTCGGCGGCGGGTAGAACCGATGAGTGAGTCAGTAGTGGTTAACTTTGTAGCTAATGCTCTGTGGCAGTTGCACAGGTTTCTTCAGCTCTGCTTAAGGCACAGAGGGAAGCTGGTTGAACTACTCCCGCCTCACAGTTCTCACTCAGTCAAAGTCAGGTTATTTAGCAGCGCACCAAAGTTAGGACGAGGAGGGAGATGTAGAGGGAGATGGTGGTGAAATTCTTCAGAAAAGGTAAGAGGTCACCGCAGGGGGTGCAGAGGAAAAAAGAGTAGATGAGCCTAAGATGTCCAGATGTAGCCCCAGGTGGTGTGAGATGACATCAATTATAAATGAAATTTCATCCCTCTCAAGAAGTCTGTTCAGTTTAGTGATTTGTGTTTTCAGATCTAAAACCCTATGAAAAGCAGCCATAGGGAGCTGGGAAGATTTGTAGGCTAGCCATATGTAACTACTGTATGTAAAAGTTAGACATACATAGGCAATGCATTCATTTCATGTTTCCAGCTGTAGGCAGCCCGTGGTGTCAGACTTGGTTAGCTCAACCACCACCACGCCTGTTAGCTGTAGTTCAAGCCTAACTTCAGATACTTAGAGAGCTATTCTCAAGTCGACACAGATAATCCTAGAAGGTTTCTTCCTTCTGCTTTGCAGCCTGTAAAGTAGAGAGTGTATTTTTTCGTGCTTGCCTATGCTACAATAGTTTAAAGCCACGAGGTATATGAGTTGCCCAGTCATCTCGGTGTTGCAGGGTCAAATCATACACATAGTGGCTTTAACATGCCTAGAGGCTATATAGTCAAGTTCTTAACATGTCCCTTGGATTTCACCAATCTTGTATCCAATACATAATGTTTTACAATATATTTGCATAACTTGTTATAGCCTAATCCTTAAGATTTTCATCAACCCCAATTTTGATACTATTAAAGTGTCTTTTTTTATATGAATTTCATGACGTACATAGGTCCCAAACAGTCGACTCTATGTCAGCATTGGCCTCGCAGGTTCAGGGCTGATCTGAAACAGTAGATGGAGTGTTGAGCCATTTTCAACCCATGAAATGCCGATTTTTATACATTTGGTAAGAAATGTCAATATTAACACCAGCATTGATGTGTTTCATCACAGTACAGTCATATCATTTAGTTTACAGCTCAAAAAACATGTTTAAGTGTGCAGTACCTCTTTAATGGCTGGTATTTTTCAGCAATAGCTGCAGGAAAAATTTAATCATAAGTTTAGCGTGACTGTTTTCTCTCTTCTTCTTTGTTAAAGCAACGTGACAAGATGAATCATCTGAGACACCCACAGTTTGGTTGGGTGTGCTGTAAACAGATACACAAGTTCCTCTTTTTCTGTTGCATTTTTTTTTTTTTTTTACAGAGTAGCCGCTCAAGGCAATATGCTGCCCCTTTGTGGTCCAAACTGGCTGTTTTTGATGAAACAGCTCTGATAAACCCACTGTACGCTACCTGTCCAAAACCAAATGGCAGACAGACAAAGCTGGTGACTAGTTGGTGAACAAAGTTGATTATTTAGCAGCTAAAGAGCCAGATATTTCCTTTAGGAAATGGTGGAGACCAAAACAGAGCTAAAAGGAGAATGAGGATTGGACTTTGACCAGATGGTCAGAAACACGACCCCAAATAATTCCTAATGTTGTTCTGTGTCTGCTGTCACGTTCACCTTATTGGTTTCATAAGGCGATAATATGTCAGTGTTGTGTTTGCAGCATGTTGTGCTGCCCTCATGTGGCCAAAAAAATGAATAAATACAGATATAATATATTTATAGTTCAGATTTAAAATACACATTTTAATTCTTGACGTAATAGAGTGATCAATTATATTTTAAATCATATTTTTGTATTATATTATCAGTTTTTTTTTATTTTGGTGTTTTACTGTGTTGTTTCACATCCTTTGGCAGTTAAATGTGATATCTCTTGCATGACTACCGCAAATTAGGCTAAAACACAAATATCTATTTAACAAGCAAGAAACAGTGGGGAGGGGTTCCTGTGCTAATGTATGAAAGTGGGATGAGACGGAGTTAATTAGGGAGGGGTAGACAGATGAAAAGAAAACAAAGTGGACTTTGAGGACATCAGCGAGAGGGAACTTGTCACAGCACCTGTGAAAGATGAGAGTGTGAGTCTGGTGACAAACATACTGTATGACTACACATGGATTTATGCTGTTTAATGAGAAGAAAATGTCTCCTATGTGGGTTAGACAATAAATGGTTGAAGGATAAATAAATAAACAAACAGGCCCAGGCCGCATACTGCATCCATATATCTGCACAAGATCATTTAGTGCAGGGAGAGTCAAAATGATGGACTGTGCTGATAATCACATGCTAAGCAAGTGTTCTGTGAATGACTAACACAAAGCACACTACTGTTAGACATAACACGCATACACACACACTACATGTCCACTCTTCCAAGCTTGCAATTTGGGAAATGGGTCAGATGTGACTTAGATTTATGTATCTTTGTGTTTGTGTTTTGGTGTGTGTGTGTGTGTGTGTGTGTATTTGTGGTGAACCAAAGAGCGAGAGAGTGACTGATCGGGCTTCATTGTGGATCTGGCAGAATGCAGATGTTTCTCAGAACTGCCTAGCTATGATTTAATGATGAAAAGCAGAAGGCAGCAGACTTAGACTCTGGAGAGGCAGCAGGAGCAGACTACGTCAATATTAGAGTCAGAATCAAAGACGGGCAAGATTGTGATTTATTTGTCACTTTTTATTTGAGTGTTGCTTGCAGAAACAAGTTTGGGAACTCTTTTTATCTCGGCGTCTTTCATCTTATTTAAGCTGTTTGAAAAGCTTGTTTTTGACTGTGCGCATGTCATCAAAATAGAGCCCTGCCCGACTGAGATTGTGATGCATCTTATGGATGATCCCAAAGGAAATCCGAATGTTATGTTGACAGGAGGCAATGTCTATCATCTGCTAATGTTTCACTTGATTTGATGTTTTATGGAATGTTACAGCTTGTCAGGGTTGTGGATGAAAACTGCGGGGAATATAGTGAAATACACTGAAATGTACTTTCCAAAAAAACATCAAAAAAGGACATACACTATTCTATTAGAAGGGTTAATAGCATCAAATAACACTCGGCTTGTTTCAGCAAGTGTTGAAGTACAGAAATAGCAGTGCAAAGGTGTAAGACAGAGAGGGAATGACAGTGGAAGAAAAAAATCAATCAGCATGACCAGTGGAACAAAGAAGACAATCACAATCAAAAAAATGTATTTTCCAAGGTGGCCAGCAGATGGCACAGCACCTTTGGTCTCCAAGGGAAGGAGAAAGAGTGAGAGAGCAGGGCAGAGAGAGACAGAGAAAGAGATCTTTTTGTGAGTTTTCTTTTCCTGGTTGACTGATCTCCCTCAGTGGTCTGATTGTGAGAACGGACTCGTGGGAAGTGTTCTCTCACCGCAGGTGTCAGACTGCTGTTAGATAAGATTATTTGTGGGGGTGAGGAGGTTGCATTATTTTGTGTGTTTGTGTGTGTGCGTGCACGTCCACTCAGTGTGTGCTTCTTCTCATTAAACGTCTGCCTGATAGAAATGTAGTGTTAGGCTATATTGTTTTCATTTGGAACACGATACAACACAGAAGTTGTTTTTGACTTGCACACTGTGCTCCATATGGTCACACTCAGGAGGAGAAAGACAGGGAAGCAGAGAGAAAGAGAGAGCTCATGCTTCGAGTCATAAGCCCTATCCCTATTTGTTTTCTGTCACATAAAACCGAAGTTGTATCAGTTTTGCATTCTATGGGGATTGAGTCTTTACTGCACAGTGATTCTGTATATTTCACCCACTGATTGTGATTTTCAGCAGAGGTGTTGACATGAAGTGTTAAACTAGTAGCACAGTACAGTGCTGAAACACGTCACAATACTCAGTGATATCATGTTAACAGGCACCATGTATATCATTTAATGGGTGACTAACTTTATTTATCTGTTACTTTTGCCACCTGGTTAAGTGATTGTTCTTTGGTTGCAGACTTTGCTTAAAAAAGGCACTTGTTAGTCCTTCAAAATGAAAATGCAAGCTTTAGGTCAATATAACTAATGAAAGTTGAATTCATCTATAATACTTCGACCCATTTTGAACTTTGCAGAAGACATTGTATGGAGCTAGGTTTAGCTGTTGGAAGCCAAAACTCTCCGCTTTCACACTTTCCAATAACATGATTTCTATAAAGTTGTGACTGATGTTTCAATAGCTGGAATTTAGTCACTCCAGTCAGATTTTATTTTCAGTTTGCTTAATATCGTCTCCTTTCTATGACGACCCAAGGGCGAACGCTATTCTTGATAATTTGCAGGCATGCTGGAATTTAAACCTTCCAGCAGCAAAGTGCTGCTATTTGCTTTGTGTTTGTTAAAGTGAGTGTGTTTGGTCAGGCAAATTAGAAAAACAAGCGGATAATAAGGGTTAGCAGGCGCGATAAGCCATAATATCTTGTAAACTGGCAGCAGGGATAGTTTAAGCCGGTCTTATGCTAATGTTACTACAAGTGACTGTCAGCAACAGAGAAATACAAATATCTTCAAACATGCTTAAACCCACAAATAAACACATGCACAAGCACACCCACAGATAGTGTCATTTAAAAGTGGACCTTTTTATTTACAGCTAGTAATGTAGTGAAATCATAAATGATGAATTAGAAATTATTTTATTTATTTATCATTTCATCACCTCTTCAGCTTTGCCCAAACAGAGTCCAGAATAAAGTCTTTCAGGGCACTGAGCAAGGTTTCATTTTAAGGTCCCACCAGTCCAGCAGCGTTTGACAGCACAAAACTGTTAACCCAATCAATAAAAAGCCAGTTCTTTCTCTACTAGAGGTCAAAATCAAAGGAAATTACATACAAAGTTACCGTGCTTCAATAACTGCCTGTACTTGTCATGTATATGAGAAGACCATTTTGTAATATCACACTTGTCATGTCGTGCATTGTGATTAATTGAGAATTAAGATTGTTGTTCTTTTCCCTGGGCTTCAAGCAGCAGCAGCAGTCATTTTTTCCACTGTCACTATGTCTGCTGCATTTCCTTTTCAGAGTATTCTCATGAATGTCTTAATATTATACTGATGCACATTTACTCGAGATACTGTCATGTACTGATCACAAACCTTTTTGGAAAAACCTTTAAAAAAAGCTCCAGTGAGTTGTACACTACTCTCAATCCTATAGTTTACTCAGTTTAATGGATTAACACCGTCTTTATAATACCTTTCATCATCTGCAGTTGAAGCACATTTCCTTAATTAATAAATACATGTATCCAGGTTTGCTAACAATACAATATATGCACTTTGAATACCACTTTCATTTGTTGTAAACTATACAGTTGTCTCCTTAACTCTGGAAAGAGGCTGTAGAAAAGCCAGTATCAGGATTGCTAGCTTGACACTTTCAGGGCAGCCAACAAATAGATGGCTACCTTGCCTAAGGCCAACTTCTTTGGCATCAGTAGGAAGAAAAACATATGAAGCTGCTGCTAATTAAGTGCAGATACACCAGATAAGGTAGATCTTGCCTCTCCCTACTGTTTCACTGGGTTCATTTTCTCTATAAAATGTTTTCGAACTGCACACACATAGCATGCCTCGCCTTATGTAAAACTCATAGCGCTTCATTGCCTAATCAGAATACTTTGGCTGTGACACAAACAAACAAAAGAGGTAACTCCTATAGAAAGGATTTTTCCCCCCACATTATGTCATCATCATTCGAAATGCCACATCTGATCATCTGCCTCTTTATAATTACTAACGGTGACATTTATCCAGGTTCCTACTGTTTTACAAGACCTTTACATTTAATTGTACTTGATTCTGCACTTCCAGTCGTGTGAAGCATTGTTCAAATCCTGATTTACATCTTTGGCAATATATATTTTTGGATTTTGAATTGTCCTATCCAACTGTCAAATAAGAAGCATAGGTATTTATCTGTATAACTTATTTCAACTGTGATTGCAACAAATTTGTGTTATTTAACAACAAATGGGCCTAAAAAGCAAGCTAGGTATTAAATTAAATTAAATCCACAATAACATTTTATAAATGACACCAATAGAATACTTCATTTGCAAACAGACACATACACATGGCTGTCAGCCTTGGATTTCGTGATGCATTCTTTCTTGTCATTTCAATTCATTCTCCCTTTTGTCAGCTGAGTATTATCAGTGTCATTGCAACACTCCTGGGCATGTAAGGATTGACATATTCCTCCAAGGTTGTTATAGCTAACAAGTTTTGCAGATCTTGAGTAGCAGGTTTATCTATCTATCTATCTATCTATCTATCTATCTATCTATCTATCTATCTATCTATCTATCTATCTATCTATCTATCTATCTATCTATCTATCTATCTATTTGTCCATCCATCCATCCATCCATCATGAAAATTAAACACCATGCATCTAAATCTGACGCCAGCTTTTGTTTTTCCCATAGTCTCCTAGGTCTGCCTGCAAATCCCCCACCCCCACCTCCCTCACCACCCCATTTTTTTCCTTCCTTTATTCCCTCTTTTTGGTTAATTGAATGTTGCATGCTTTTGGAGCAGTTCTAAAATATATAATGAGGTCATTTGCATTAGACTGCAGATTGGGTGACCTTTGCTTTTGCCAATAATTACTGTAAAACCCGTCTCTGTCTGTCATCACCAAGGATGTGGCAGGGACCTCTCTGTGCTCACGAAAGGTTAGCTGGAGGCTTGTGTCTGGACTTATGAAAAAGCCTGAGGAAAATGTCATTAGAGCAGGGGGAAAAGACAGTCGGAATTAACAATTGGAAATTCAATCAGGATGGCTTTAAGGATGGTGTGTGCGTGTATGTGTGTGTGCCTGTGTGTGTTTCCATGCATATCTCCAACAGAAGGGCTATAAGGCATGTCCCGGGAACACTTGTGGTTTAAGAAATTCCTCTCCTCAGTGAGAGTGCAGAATGTGGGAAGAAGGACACCCTGGGGGCGACTTCTGTTAACTCCGCAGGCCACTTTGACTTTGCCAACACCCAAACAAACTGACAACACAAACTAAACAATCAGGCTGTAAATGTCCCTGCAGCAGTTCTCACAGACATGATAATATGCTGCCACCAATATATAGAAATTTCATGGCCTTCATTAATTATGCCTGACATTAATTACACTATGTATTTATGAAAGGCTCACAAATTTTGCACTTTTCACCTTGTTGAATTTTTGTTACAGTGCATGGTGTTTAATTTGCATGCTGTTATTAGTTGTCATTGTGCAGTGAAACGTGACTGTATTTACCATGTGTTAACTCCCCTTCCCGTCAATAACTCGGCCCAAGTCAAAATAGACCTTTTATTCTACAATCATTCTCAGTCTTCTGAAACTGGAAATGAACCCTTCTATTCATCAATGCCACCCTTACTTGTAAATGTTTAATACATTTTACATCGTTTCGATAAACTCTTAAGGCTGCTTATTTCACACTGCAGTACTGATAAGTACTCAGTGTGTCAAGCAGCATGCATGAGCTTGTTCAGCTCAGTGTAAAATAATAGTGTGAAAAGGACAGAATTTTGAGGGGGCAGAGCAGAGCACTAACATCAGAGGCTCTGTTTTGTGCTCTTGGTTCTAGTCGCAGCGGCGCGTCACGTTTCACCTGCCGGATGGCTCTCAGGAGAGCTGCAGTGACAGCGGTCTGGGGGACCACGAGCCTGTAGGCAGTGGCTCCCTCCTCACACAACCTCTCCCTCTGGTGCAGGCGCAGGACGACTTCTACGAGCAGGCCTCCCCTGATAAGAGGACTGAAGCTGACGGCAACTCCGATCCCAACTCTGGTGAGTTGTAATATATCTCATGGCAGACTACCATTTCTTTTTAATACGCATGCATGATCGGTTCCTTTGGATTTCTTTCTCTGTCTCTCTCTTATTATATCTCTTTTGCAAACTGTGTGAGTTTAAAGCGCTATTGCAGACATTTTTAAACAGCTTCAAAATGTTCACTTTGATCCAATTTAGTGGATTGTGTGCATCATAATTGTGTCTTTTCTTTCAAATACAATATGACTTTTTGAATTATCCGCTGATTGTATGGAAGACAGCAAAATCTGAACATGCTTTGTCTTAAAGTGCAGGTTAAAGAAAATGAAGACAATGTTTCAGATTTTGCCTCGGGGAATGACTGAAACTCCTTGAACAGAGATAATAAATAGTCATGAAAAACAACATCAGTCTCTATAAAGAACTCAACGTACCAAATATCATTTAATTTAGAGTCATTTGATTGCTCAAGTAGGTTTCTAGTGGATACACGAGCAGGTCATTCATTTCTCAGTTAATCATCCAGACTTGTTCATTCCTCCCAGGAGCAAACCTGGGCCTCCCATAGGCTCCTCACCTATTTGTGAAACTCATTTGATTTATTTAGAGATGATTTCCCAGTTGGAAGTCTTGGTGCTCAGCTGAAGATGTTAACTTCCCACTATTTCTGGTGGGAATGTACATCTCCGACCCAGTTTTCTCATTTTATCATTAAGAGGTGAGGCGTGCGCGAAGATCAAGCGCATCGCCCCAAGGTCGATGCCAGCATGCCTGCTGAGGGTGGAGCAGCCAGCACCACATAAATACAAGTGCTGTGAGTAAACTGTGTGCGCGTATGATTTCATACAGACTCATACTTAGCAGATGTACTCACAGTTGGCAGATGTACTCCGTGAGTACCGTGTAGGACCACTGACTCACTGTCTTCACAAATGAATAGAGCTGCACATGGCCCAACCATGTGCAGTTGTAGTACATCTAACTGGCTCTGTTTTAAATTTGGTTCATAGGAAGTTTACAAGCATGGGAGATCCATCTGCATGTTCTTCTATCCCACCTCTATGTGAGCATCTACAACTGTCATATGTCATAGATTTGATACATATTTAATAATGTATCTTTGAATGTTTCACACACAAAATTAGAATAGTTAAAATATTAAAAAGGAAATATAATGCTGTTTGGATTCCGGTCACTCGCAATGTTTTTTTTTTTTATTAATGCAGGAAGTAGTGGAATATTCTTATACCCCAGTAAAAAGTCATAGGAATGAGTTTGTGGTAGATGGCCGTTTGTCTCATGCTTCAAATCAACAGCAACTTTTTCAGTATTTGACCAGACCATGATTTTTCCCTAACCGTAACCAAGTGGTGTAGTTGCCTGACATTGAAGGGGAACTCTGGTCTTGGGTAGAACTACTGCATATGTGAAAAAAGTTGTATGAAGCCTTTTGTGGCTGCAGAGGGAGATACGCAAAATCTGATAAATTGCCTCAAGTGATGTCACTTGAGTCTGTGTCAGTTGGGGCTGAAGATCACAAGTTTGAAAATAAAAAATAAAAAATCTGCGAAAGAAGTGAGGTTACCAGACCTCTGTAGCCCACTCCTCATCTCTGCTTGAGGTTAGCGGCTTGAGGCTACCTTAGCTGCTGCTAGCATAGTACGCCCGAATATCTGACCGAGTTGTTGCTGGTCGTGTTGCCTTGTGGGTAATGTAGGCACCAGGTTTTGACAAGGACAAAGAATGTGTGGAATAAAAAAGACGAAATCTTTAGTTCTGTTGCATTGATTTTTGATCTTTTTTTTACTGTTGTGAGTCTGACAATGGTAGAGAAGTGCAATGCTAAATCGATGGAGTACTCTTTTAATAAACTACAAACTAACTATATAACCCAATTCATTCTTTACTTGTCAGTAGAAAAAATTGTAGAGAAAACTAATGAAAACATTGTCAGTGAATGTTTTGCAGATATTACTACAATATGAACCTAAATGGACAGTGAACATTTAGAAGATATATTCAATATAAATGTTATCTCATCATTATGTTGATATAAACCTTAAACCGGGTGGCGATAAACTTCCTTCACATCATAACAACCAATGGAAATGAATAGTATATGAACATAAGTTTCAGGAGACATAGCTCATAATGTAATTGCAATTTCTAAAGTGAACAGACAACAAGAACTGACAATGTTACAATATATGAAAGCTGTAATTAAACTATCATCAATTATTGGCCAGTACTTTTGATGCCAGTACTTTGTGCACACTATATTTCATGGCATGTCAGACAATTATGCAATATGTTAAAATGACATATGCAGATTAATTACACGTCAGAAAAGAGCTACACTGTAAATGTGATCCGTAACAAAATGTGTGAAGAAATGCATAAGCAACACTATGAATGCCAGATTAGAGTATCAAAAGGCTTGAATTACTTACAGTAAATTTAGATATATAGTATTTGTAGAACCACATATATTAGTGAATTGTATGTATAAAAAAAAGAGGGGAAAAAACCCCACACACCTCACTAGCTATATAGATGTAAAAATTGTGCCAAAGGTCATTCAGACAATTGTCCAGTTACCTCTTTACATGATTCAACAAGGTAGCACCTGACCCTGTAAACAGATTTAACCTACATAAGACATTAATGAATTATGAGATGCACTCATGCTCTAAATGGTCACTCTGGCTAGTTTCTATAAATGCAAATAAACCTATGGGTATGTATATTGTACATGGTGCACAGAGAGAGATAGAAGGGTAGTGGGAGTCTGGGTTGGTTCTCTTAAGCTGCATCAAGTGTACAGCAAAATCAAATATGGACCATTTAAACTGTAAAATGCATATTTTAAAGTAAATCTAAGAAACAACTTCATACTTACACAAGCCCTCGTGCATGTAACAGGACTGGTTACATTCACTGTTTATGCTTTTCCAACATGAGGCATCCTTTTTGTCCTCAAGCAATGGCATTTTGATTTGTTAGTGTTGTTTGCCTGTCAGCAAACTATTAACAGTTGCAACAGTGGTCTTTGATCATTGACCTGCTGTTTGGCAGGAAAATGATTTTATGTCCCATCTATGAGGGATGTGTTACCTGCTGGTGGTATTCTTAGATATGTGAACTCAGTGTTCCCAGGTTAACTAGTTTTGAGTAAGTCTCTGTCAGACTTAAAAAGCACTCTTTTCACGCTCTTTTCCTACTACAATGATATGACTTATTCTCTTGACAAAGGCTAACATTATCTGGAAGATATTTGACATTATTAACTTCTAAGTTGAGGTGTAAAGTATCTTCTGACACAATTGAAAATAACCCCATTCAGTGCAACATTTTAGATGGGGACCTTGACAGTGGGTGGTCTTACCATGACGCTTTGTTCAAGGTTTGACAATAATATCACTATTGCCTTTTTTTTCTGACATATTAAGAATGTTCAAAAGACCTGCTTAAAGAATCAAAATTGAAATGATTTATTAAATTATTATTAAGTCTACAGTCTTCATTTCTGTGCAGGATCTTGAAAACATATTTAATTAAATGGTGTTCATTTTTTTCTTTTTTGGTTGCAAGAGGCAGTGGGATTCACATGGGAGACAGATTAAAGTTGCCTTCAGATGAGAGTGATCAGTATGTAGTCCTCCTGATAATAAGGTGATTGATGTTTAAGTTAGGATACCTACACAGTCGGCATTTAGGGATCAAAAGAGGAATATTGTAATCCATAATAAATAATTAGATGTTTTAGATTTTTTCACATAAAACACTTGCAAAATAGAACTATGTTTTTTGGTGATGTAAATGAGGTGATGATAATGAAGACTACATTAACCTTTAGCAACGAGTGAATAAGTCGAATTGAGTCAAATTCATGGCAACACATCAGTACTTTTCTGGACAAGTGCAGCATCTGCACACTATACCTGATCAGAAAGTGAAGCACTGGCTAGCCAAACAATCCCCTGTGATTATCATAACACAGAATGCATGTGTCACATTTTAAACTGATAAAGGGATTGGGGGTAAAACTGATCAAATAACCACTGGATCTTGGCCTACCTATCTGTTTTTTGTTTAAAAAAGTGAACTTACTAATTATCCTTTATGTAATTCAGGAAAGTGGTTAGACTTATGCGTAGGTTGCAGCTTTCATCTGAACTAAGGAAACATGCACAGTGTGGGAGTTGTGAAAGTCTGATGTCTAACAGTCTTTTTTTTTTTTATAATGGAGTAGAGCATAAAGAGATGTGTTATATTTCTTTGTGACTTGAAGATATCCCTAAAGCTTTACCACAATGAAAAAACTGTTTTTGTAAACAAAACAAGAAAAAAATCATTTGAACATGAGAGTGAAGAAAATAACAACAACAGATGGATGGTAATCAGGGACACTACATTTTCAGTCAACATTATAATATATATATATATATATTTTTTTTTTTTTGAATAGAGAAAGAAACTTGACAGTAATACATGAACAAGTAGTATGTGAGCAAATGTGGTTGCTGAGAAGGGAAAGACCTTACAGAGCCCTGTTTCCCAGCAATGCTTGGTTTTAAAGGTTAAGAGTGTTTTCTAAGAGCATTTTTACAAAAGCTCTTAAATTTTTCCCAAAACAGCACAAGTGCACGTGCCGGGCTGTTAAGAGCTTCTTAACATCCGCTGTCCATGGTGCTGAAGAGAAGGAGGAATTGATTCAGAGTAACTTGCTGTATTAAATTCTCCATGAACCGTGTCAGATATTAAAAATACATAAAATACAAAGCATACATGAAACAAAGAGATACAATGAATGCGCTTGGAATCACGAGCACGAGTACTTCATGAAAATGGCAGCTTACTACAGTCAGCAGTGACCAGCCTGGCAAGTTTCAGAGAGTAAACCTCTACTTTGATCGATTTATGCTGCTCAACATTGCCCTTAGGCACAAAGTAGGCCATTCTGTCAAATCAACATTTTTGTATTAGACCTCAATTAGCAACAGGAAATTTTCAATCAATGAGAATAATAGCCAGTCAACATAAAACCACTAGGATGAGATCAATAAAAGTATAAACAAATAGAAAGCAGATCATTTGGAAAAGTGGCATCACCAGATGGAATTAATATAATATTGAAAGTATAGGTGAAAATCCCTCAACCCTGATTCAAAGGGGCACTGACAAATAACAATAAGGTAAACGTATACATGACGTTGCCAAAACCCAGTAGCTGACACTTCTCTTCATCACAGTGTTGCAGTCATCTTTTTGAAGGTTATGCTTGATATAGCTGCTGTCGAGGTGATGGCAAACAAAATAGCTTGCACAGAAGTGTAATGTAAAGAGAAGAAACAGACAAAGACTTTGCACACTATAGCTCAATACATTTAATAAATGGTATGCATGATGGTGCCCTTACATGACCAAAGAGGGTGACAGAAGTTGACTCAGGTTTTCAGTGAAAAGATTCACAACTCGTGGCCAGTTTGGTGCAAATCACTAATTTTTCTATCTTAGCCTATGCAGCATTATTTATTTATGTATTCTTTCTGTTATAATAGGCACAGTTTTACATTGAAAGATTATTACTCATATTTCATCACACACCATTTTTTTTGTAGAATTGTCTCAGAGGAACCTTATTGTTGTTGGACATGTTGAAGATCCTGTGGTCATCATGTTTTACGTGCGTAATAGTGTGTAATTTTATTTGTCATCACAGTGATCCACACAATAACCATCTGAAGTTCATTACCACTATTGTGCCATAAATAATAATGAAAGCAGACTTTAAAATGCGGCCTATTTTTTTTGCATGTTCTGAATGGAGGCATCTGGTGAGAACTGGCAGGAACGGACGGCTGTGAAATAGTTTGTTAACGGACAAAGAAGTTTTAATTGATCTACGATTTTTCATGGTGCTGCATGAACAGTTTTCAATGCGTCCCTCTCTAACACGCCTGTTGATTTACACTGCAGTAGAAAGTAATTAATTTTAACGACACGTTTGATGTGCACATAAGCACAGAGGTTTCTGTGGTTCTTTCTCCACATTCTATTTAACCAGCAGATCTGTGGTGCGTACTTGTGGCTTGACAGTGCGCAACATCTCTCCAATTAGAGACCGCAGATGAAGCGTACCGGCTGCCTTCAGATGGCTGTAAAGAGAGTCACCAGAGTAAAGGAAAGACCTTCAGTATAGGCTAGTAACTGTTGTGGATTACAGAGCTAGTAAGAATCACTTATTAATCTTCATTCTGTCTGGCTGGCATTAATGCCAAAATTGGAATAAAAAACTGTAAAACAGTTTTTTCTTTCTGCGCCTTCACATGTCAGCTGGTAGAAAAATGTAGAGTGAAAGTGGAAAATGAGCAAAACAAATTAAAGGGTTTGTGTGATTTCAGAGATGTTTATGTGGGTGTGCCTTCTCCAAATTAAGTAACCAAAATATTTTGGAACACAAGTGCGATGAGCTGTCGACCTGCTCTGAGCAGATGGGCGGTGGACCCTGTGAGGCGTGCTCATTCTTGGCACCAAGATTGCAGTGCACCCCTGGATTTGCTGGATCTCCACACCCTGCTTTGCATCGCCGCTGCTCCCACCATGGCACACGGCGAGTCACCAAGATACCAAACCGCCACAGTCGAGGAAATAACCACGGATGTATAATAAGACCTGGACAGGGCGCCGCCGCTCAGCTTTTCTTCCAATTATTTCCAGTGGCCAATCCCCTGCGGCCCAAAATGCATTGTCCCCATAGGCCACCATTGTAAAAGAGACGTCTGTAAAACAGGACACCTCAAACTGCAAACACGGTCAATTATGACTCTTTCTGTTCTGAATTTTTGATCCATGGAGGTTTTATATTTGTAAAACTTTCCTCGAGCCGAGAAAAGCAATTTAAAAATCTGGGCCGAGCAGGAACTCGCGGGCGGGGAGAAGCAAACGGGAGAAACATTACTGCGCACATTCAGTTAGCTGCATACCCCAGAAGTAAACCTGGAAGCTAGAACCTTTTTTTGGCGTATGCGCCAGGCGAGCAATTCTTATTGGACTGAATAGACACCATCTTTGGGTCCGGTATCCAGTTCTTATAATACATCCATAAGCGCGACCCAGTAAAATACCAGTACACCGGTGTGACATTGCGTTCTGCGCCCTGCGGCAAAAATAAAGCTCAAAGACAAATACAAGATCTTGCATTGCAGTTGTTGGTCCTCTTACAGTGAGATATTTTCTGTGAGTTGGTAAAAAAGAGTGTCTGAAGAGTGTCTTTACTTGCAATGCTTTTCGGAAAGACCCTGAAAATGTATAGAGATTTGCAAGATAGGTTTAGGATCAGTGTAGCCTTAAGGTGCTAGGTAACAGAGCCCAGGAGCATCTCTAATGTTCATGCTCCGTCATAGTTTACTCTTACTTCAGCTTGTGCCTCACTGACTATATAAACAAAATATCAAATTTAAATTGAAGCTTGTATCTCTATTAGGTCACACTATTAAAAGACAAATCAAATAAACACTAAGTAGGAAAGTAATAGTCACTTTCTGAATATCTTCTAGGACTGCTCCATGTCCCGCTGCAATTATAGAGTGAAGTCGTTCTCGACAGTTTCTATAGAAAGCACTCATAATGAAACAAATAAACAACCAAGTCACATATTCACCAAATGAATGCATATTTGGAATGAAACATAAACTGTCAATCAGTTACATTTCTGAAAAAAAAAATTACAATTGATTACTGGGCTGTTGAGGTCTGTCAGATTGGTTTTGCATGGATGAGAGTCCCTAGACTACAAAGAAGCTGAAATAATACATAACAGGAGAGTGCCCAGAATAAACAGCGAGGTGAGTGGGGTGAGATGGGGAAGTCATGTTTATTTATAAAACATTTAAAACAACCATTATTGACTAAAGTGCTATATGAATGATTTAAAAACGTGGCAGACAAGAAACACAGAGCAGTAAGACAGAAAGATCACTTGCACAATCACGCATACGCAAATACACACACACACACACGCACACACACACACAGAAAGTCAAAGACAAATAGAAATGGACTGTGATGATGAAATTTGAATGAGTCGGAGTGTGTGGAACTGATATAATGAGAAAGGTTGTGCTTATTGTCTAGACACAACCCTTAAGCTTCAAATATAGACTATTAAACAACCAGCAGCCCCATGTCTGATGACCTAAGAGTTCTACAGGTCAAAACAAACAGAAATATAATGGATACGCCTTATAAACAACAACAGAATTGTAAAGTCATTTTCAAATTGTCCTAGGAGACAGTGAGGAGAGCCAACAAAATGAGTGATGAGGTTACTATGAGGTGCCAATTGGCCTTCATTTACATGATGTACAGTATAGCAACATCTTTTGGATGTATTTTTACATCTCTAAGTGAGCCAAACCTTATTCTGGTGTTTACACTCAAAAAAGTTGCATGCAAAAATAAATACTTTTTAGACATAAGCCAACAAACAAGCAAATGCACATTTAAAATGACAGAAGACTAGATAAAAATAACAAAAACAAATTGCAATTACCTAAAATTTCTAGTCTGTGCATTTGAAAGTCACATAGGCATTAATGCAATACCATTATGTACACCGTGTCCCTGTGTCAAATATACATTGTACATAGATTTCTGATCTCTGCCACGGATCAGCAAAAGATCAGAACTCGGTCACTTTGACCAGATGTTTTATAGTTTTATAAGTGTTTGTGGCAGCAGTTTCGTCTAGCTGCACAATGACTAATACTAATTAAATACTAATATAATATCTGGAATGAATATGGACAGTGACTTACACTACTGATAAGTAATAAACCCAAAGCCATTGGGTGCTGGGCATTTTGTTTTCTGTGTAAGTAAGTTGCTTGCTTTTAAACTTCTAATGTTATGAGGTCAGTTCCTCAAACTTCAATTAATTTTAGTCCTTCAGTGAATAATACATTTTTAAAGATGGCTGTTTATTTATCCCCTGCTTTTCTATACTAATCACATGTCTTTGTCTATGAATCCTCTTTTGCCGTCACTGAAAGTTAGACTAATGTCCTATAATTTAATTGGCTTTTGAGCAGAGTTGTTGATAGGGCGATTATCACCATCATTGACGATACAAATAAAGAGGAGGAGAACTCTCTTTTTTAACTTTTTTTTTTAAAGATGATTTTCAAAAGTTAGAAAATGTAATGCAAATGTGGACCATTGTTGTTTTTGACACTCATATGAATAGGCAAAGTGATATAGAACAAGAAACACGGATAATCAAGAAACAAAGCTAAGTAACATACTGTTAAATTGAAATTAAGAATGTTCATTTAAGTTGACAATCAACAGCATGTTTACCAAAACAATTTTCTGGGTTGTGTGCTGTTTGTGGTTGTAATCCCAGGAATCCCAAGTGGGAAAAGAAGAGAGGATAGAAATGCAAAAAATGCGTTGTGATTGAAGTAGCTGGCCAGATCTGGCTAAATCTGTAGCACTTTTTTTTGTAGAAATTTTGATAGAATCAAGGTATCCAAATAAATAAGCCCCCCTCCCCCCATTAAATGTTAACAAGTAATTTATGACAGAAGAATGTGTTTGGTTCTTGCTCCGTTTTAAGAAATATCACTAGCTAAAAAGACCAACCAGCCAGATTCCATTGTGCAAATATGTTGCATTGCAGAGGATTGTCAAATTAATGTCCACTATGTTACAAGGTTTTATATTTTTTTCCTCAAAATGTTTTACACACATTTTATCTCTACAATTACCAAACTATGTACCAAAGTATGTAAGAAGCAAAACTGCAAAATTAAAGAGGAATACTTTTAATAATTATTCTATTTTATGCTAGTAATGAAGCCTCATAGCTACATGTTTTTCTGTTTTTCTACTTCTGCAGATAATTATAGGCAAACTATGTGCAGAACGCATTTTGTAGTCAGATAAAATGTCAACGTCCCCTTGGGTCATGAATAGCTACAATGCAATATGATTTGGTATTGTATAGTGTCTAGTGAAGTGGTGTGGTTAACCCACATACTTACAATGCATTAAAAACACATACTGTAGAGTATTAAATGTCTTACATAATAAACTGTAGGAAGCTGAAAAAACAATGTCAGCAATTATTGTATATGTTACTATGCTGGGGATTACAGCAAGCAAATAATACTAGATGTTTTATCTACTGGGGCAAATAATCCTCCTACTCATTCATAAATCACATTTAAGGTGAATCAGAGGTGAGTCAGCACACTGCACCTCTACACCTCATTTTGTTTAGACATTCAAGAGGGAAATTGTTGTTGATGGGCTGTTTCTCTTTGTCTGCTATCTATTTATTTATCCTAAAACATACATTTTAGGTGGCCATAAAAAATTACTGTGCAGATATTCATGCACTATAAATACACCTACAGTCCCTCTTTGCTGTGTGCCCCTAGGAAACGCATTTATTAAAAAGAAAATTATAATAATAAAAAACAACAACAACAATGCATTGTCAGGGTCTTGCTTTCTTCTTGATCATGCATGTCAGTGAAAGTCCTGAGGGGTTTAATGTATGCACTGAAACTTTCCTATTTATTTTCGTTTCTCGTTTTTTTTCTTTTCTTAATAAAAATGCTTCATTTTAAGCAAAGTGTCACTTAAGCACAGTGTGACCTTTTTTTGGATACCCATGTAAAAAATTGCAAGTAAAAACTGCTTGTGTCTTCCTGCATTTTTTCCATGAGCTGGCAAATTAAATGTACCCTTCTTAATCCTTCAGTATGTACTGCCGAATTTCTTAGTACATTGTTCATCATCTTGGCATGTCAGAACTTCTGACTCAGAAGGACTTTCCAGAAAAAACAACAGCGCTGGTCATTTTTTTAAATGTCTTAAAAATACCCATGTATTTCAGGCATCCTCATCCAGTCACCCATGTGATGACTGTCCTCTTCGGAAAACTGACAGCATTGGTCGCATGTTCAAATGGCATATGTTCACATTAGTTAGTAGCTAAAGTAGGAATTATGTGACATTGTATTACTGTTGAGAAACCTTTCAGGGCAGAGGTCAGGATGAGCATAGAAAGGGACTGACTTTGACACTGGAGACCTGAGTTTGTGTTCGGACTCATGCAGTTGACGTTGCTTTGAAGCTAATGTTTAGCTAACCTGAACCACAAGCATTATCTTATTGTAAAATCAAGTTAGTTGCCTAACTTGATCATAGGGTTTGGCCAGGTATTCAAGCGCTAGTTTAACTTGATGTTAACAGGAACATGGTTCACCAAAATGGTTGGTTGCACTATTTATGCATAGGAACACAACCAACTGACAGGAACAGAGGAGGAAGCACATGGGGAGAAAGGGTGAATGGACGAGGGGCTTGTTGAAATAGCACAATGTGACTGGGAGAGGGTAGCTGTCAAGGGGCTTGGTGGAGAGGGACAAAATGCTCAAATGCAAGAATGTTATGTTCTCTACCATGAAAATGGAACCACTTTAGCCATTAATCATTGATGGACAGGAGATGATGGATAACTCCCTTGTTGAGGTATACTGCTCCATTCCATTCTGCATTGCTTTGTCTGAAACATCAAAGGATCTTTTCAAGTCCCAACTCTGCCAAGTATCAAAAAACAAATTACTCCTAAATTTGACTCTTAATCGGCCAAAAGATATTTCACTAAATGTGGAAATACTGTGAAATATCACAATTACACTGGTGTTAATCACTAACACGTCTGGCCATTAGGACTAGGTATTCTAATGCTTTCATTTTGTTGTGTCCATATTTTATCAGCATGTTGGCTATTTATTTCATCACAATATTGTCAAAATATGCTGCAGGCAAGCAAGATGGTCACAGTGCCATGTTTTTATAATTGTTAATGCCAAATTTCTGGTGCTATATTTCCCCAGGCTCCCCAATTCTCCCTCCATGGCAGAGAAGATTGGCAGCTTCTTCACTGCATTTTACCTTTGTGCCACCAGGCTTGTTATCATGGGAAATGCTGGATTATGTGCTACACAAAACAGGAACTGATTTACTTTGCAACTTACTGTATACTATACAACTTCACTTTGCAGTTCCACTATTCAGTGAAGAAAATGTATGAGTAGTTTTCTGTAGGCTGTGACAAGACAAGTATTGATCATGGAATCCCCCAAAATTTTAATTGTACTTTTAGTATTCATTAGCACCACCAAATTGTCACTGAAGAGATTATGGCAGATGTACTTGCTCTCAGTAATGTATGTGATTGTATAACTTGAACAGAATCGATATTCAATATACAGTAAGTTGCAAAGCCTCCGTTGGTAATGTACAGAAACCATGAATGGGCAGGGGAAGGCATCTAGCTTATAAGAGCTGTTGTAGCACTCACAGCGGGAGGATTGATTTACTGGGAGCAAAACATATCACTGCAGACTCAGTATGTATCAAACTGAAGATTGTATGGGCTAGAAATATTTGTCTGTATCTCTGCACTACCACAAATGTATTTTATGTTATTTTCAAGTCATCCATTGAGAGCTCTCCAATGAATGACAGGAGAGCTGTGTTTTCCTGTTGTTTTAACAGGGCTGATAAATGTGACTCAATGAGATTTCCATCAGTTTCCATCAAAGCAAATGGAAAACAGAAAATGGAAAATGCCCTTGACAATGTTGGAAAGATGGCATTTCTTTTTTTGTTTTGTTTTAAGTTATATTGTAGGTTATAGATTAATTATTGCTGTTCCTGATTTTGATTCTGTTGTAGTCTAGCAAATTATATATTTTCCAAATTCCTAGCAACATGACCTACTCATCACTTCTAGGGCTGAGCACAGAAACTTGTTGTTGTGACCGAACCAACCATTTCTGTGTTTGGCTTTTTCTGTGCCAATTTGACCTTATTTTTTCAGTGGTGGAAGGTGTATGCAGATTCTTTACTTAAAGGTTCCATGTGGAGTTTCTGACCTCTAGTTTTTGACTGTTTTGTTTATCTCATGCACGCGCTTGAGGACGCACATGCATGCAAGCAGGTGACATGATGCAAATTCCTGCCAATTACTTCACAGCATTCCACTGATCTACAGATAACTTGCCAAGATATGCTGCAATGTGCCAACAACGGCATGGAAGAAGAAGACTGCAAGCAATGCTGAATTTAAAATACTTAGGCTTTGCAAATGTTTCATGAGGAAGGAAATGCATTCAACACGTTTATTAGACATCAAGGATACACACAATGTGTTTTAGTGATTAACACTTAATTCTTGTATGTTTACAAGAAAACTCCACAGGACACCTTTAAAGTGATACTCCACCCAAAATCCAGAGATTTTTTTAGTATCAAATGCTCATCCCCCTGTAGGTGTGAAAGGTGGCTGTTACTGTAAAAGTTGGTTGCAGGTTAGTAAGATGGCCAGCTCATCATGTCAATTTCTATTAACTCAAGTGGAAACCAAAAGCCCGTAGACACTTCTTAACCACCTCTCCAGTGTCTGTCTATCTGCTCAGTATATTCCAGTTGTACTTTTGCCAAAAAATGGCTAAATGCCCCACTTCACTTTTTCATTTGCACACTGAGCTGCTTTAGTGTATTTAGGAGTTTATATAGTCCCGCTTTGGTAAAAAGAAATGTGGCAAAATGTGGACATGAGTTTTCTTTAACCTACAGAAAATAGGCATTAAATTCAGTTTTCACTGCAGTTGGACAGATATTCTAATACTGGGCAACAAGGAAAGCAGGTTGAAAATGGTTGGAGGTATGACAACTTTGCCATAGAGAAGAGAGAATAAAGAGTGCAGAGCACAGGCTGGTGAGTGGGCTTGGATTATGTGCTGAAGGTGTTTACATTTACACTTGAGCACAATCACTCGAATTCTGAATTCAGTTCTAGCTCCCATACAGTATATGACCCGTTGTTGGAATGTAGGCAGTGACTTAGGCCACTTTTTACTTTGGTTGGACAAGAAGCAAACCGCAGCACTCTCGATGAGCTACAGGGGTAAAATAAAGCACTTTAGTGTCACAGCGTGTTGCAGTTGTCAAGACTTAAGGTTGCAGCCATGATGTGATCCTTGCGTGCAACAAAGTTGAAAATAGCAATCCTATATCAAAGCCTATAGCTAAAAAGGGATAGTTTAAATGCTCATCCACCTCTGGGTAGTAGTATGAAGCAGATAAGAGATAGAACTATGTACAGCCCTTTACTGTTGCTAGTGATTAAACATCAACACTGAATGTACGCTGCCTTGTACTGACTCCATCTATTTGTTTAAATTTCATATTTACTGTAGTACAAATTGGTTTAAACAGCAAGGAGAAACAAGAGGCATATGAGCAAGATTTAAATATAGCTTGCCAGTTACCACAAGGCTAATACATTTTCTACTGTAGAAGCAGAGTAGAGTTTTCTGGCACAACTTCAACTACCTCCTAGGTACACGGCGAAGGGAAAAAGTTGTGGTAAACAGCCTTCATCAGGGTCATCCCTGCCACAAACCAAAACGTTGTTGTTCTGTATACTTCAAGTGTTGCTGGAGTTTTGACCTCTCAATACATTTTCTACAAAAAACGGTCTTCTCTAAATGTGTGTGACAGTGTAACACTCTGTAATCAGTAATATCTGCAAACTAACATGCAAATGCTGTGTATCTCAAACTCAGTGAAAAGATATCTTGCTTGAGTTACTCTAATAGCAGATGATAAGAGAAGAATGTAGGAGAACCAAAAAAACAAAATAATGAAACCTGCCATTGTTAAGCAACTAATTAGGGAGTGGGCAGTCAATTAAGCATGTACATTTCACATGTACTATTAATGTACTGTATAGCTGTCCATAATAGGCGATTGCAATACAATAGTCTTATTAACAGAAGATGTTTAATCCACTGTCATAAAATGGTGAAAAAAGTAATGAAATACAAAAAAAAAGGTCACAAGAAAAATGGAAGATGCACACAGACATCTCACCATTTGTTCAGTAGAGTGCCACAGGTTGTGCTGCTGCTGAGACCCTCCACACAGACACATGTTTAAATATCCTTAGGCAACCATGCATGTGTTTTGATTGCAACCATAAAGCACATGTTACAGCAATATTGCCAGCACTATAGCTGTCTGATTTTATTGTTAAATGCATGACATGATTCCTTTTATGAATGCCTTAATGCAGAAATTAGGACAATTTAAAAGCATTCTCTCAATTGAATAAGAGTAACAGACACGTCCACTGAAACACTGAACTCTGTGCCAGCAGTTTTGTTGTTTCTGTAGTACAGATGCCCAGCAATTGACTATTCAGGATAAACAAATACCAGGCTGTCACTCAGTCTGGCAGCCATCCGACCACCTCAGTCACAGACAGCCAGTGATGCCAGTGAGATGGTGGGATGCCAAAACAGTAGATGGATGTCACAGATCTTTTGACTAGAGCTCCATGCTGCAGTGACAGACCTAGAGTACCTGTTTGCATAGCCTTTAGCTGGATATCAAAGTGATAAATCAATGTGGAGTTTCTTAAACTATACATTGTCAAGTTTGATTCTATCCAGAATATATCTTCAATCATAAAGTTTAGTTTTGAGTTCTCACTTGCCAGCAGTAGTGTGAGACAGCCAGTTTTACCCTCGCCACTTCTGTGTTTTCTTTTCTTAAGGGAAATTTGGAGGGATGATCTATGCATATTCCCATTTTAAACTCCCCTTATACTCAGTTCTGCTGTATGTGAGGAAGTGTGTGTTTGTGTTTGTGTGTCCCTTCTGATACCTAAATCCCATTGTGTGAAGAGGAAGTAGCAGGGTAGAGTAGCTAGGGCCCCTGACCAAGCCTGTGGGTGGGTGGCATGGATTCATAAATCAGGGAGCAGTGTTAATCTCTCTCAGGTATTGGAAAGCCAGCCCTCAGTAAATATGTTGCCCCAGGATAGAATGGGGTTTAAAGGATTTCTGTCTCCAAAGAGAAATTAGGCAGGAGCTTCAGATGTGAGCTAAATGGAAATGCTTGCTGGAGCATACAGAGAGAGCAGGGTGCTGCTGTCAGCTAGTAAACATCTTCTCAGAGTAGCCTCAGTCATTATCGTGGCAGTCGGTGCCAACAGCTAGGGTGAGCAGACGGGTGGGCTGATGAAGAGCATCTTCTATGCTGATGATTAGTCACAATAGGGACTACAGAGTTGGGAATTGTCTGATTACAGTAACTTACAATTACATCCCACCCACTTTGTGCTATGGGACTATTGAAAAAAATGACTGACAAATTAACTCAATCTTATTCAACTTCTTATTTTGTTTAGGTTCACATGTTTTCTGCTTGTAGTGTATATTATTTCAAAAAAACAGTTGCAACTGGAAAGGTACAGTTAATTTCAAATTTGAACATATTGTAGACATTATTTTAGGAATCAGTGTGATGAGTGATGAGTGAGTGATCATCTAATGAGTCAGATGAGTCAATGTCAAATGTATTTAAATACGTTTAAATGGCAGAATATTGTATATAATCATAATAGCCCATTATAGAGTCTTGACCTAGAAAAGCCAACAATCTAATAGCACAAATTGGGTGGAATACGTTTTGTAGGGAATAGGAATAAGGAATGCTTTGACTTTTTCCCTTTTTACGACTACTATACTACTGTGTTTGCAATTAAGGGGGTGGGTAGTGGGTAATTGTCTGAAAAGGAGACAATGTATCCATTTCATCCACTTTCTATAACCACTGATCCCTATTAAGGATCATGGGGGGCTAGAACCTACCTCATTATCTCAGCATGCATTGGGCATGAGGCAGGATGCCAGGCTATCAAAGGGTGAATAAATACAACTAATAAAAACATTCACAGCGATGGGCACAATTTGAAGCTTACAATTCACTTAATCTGCATGTCTGCGGGCTATGGGAGGAAACACAAAATCATACATAGTAAAACCCCATTAATTGTTTTTTGTTATTAATTGTGAACTCGATAAAGAAAAAAGGTAAATGCAGACACAGAAAAGTTGAAGAATATTCATATGAGATTTTTTCCCCAAAATTATCAGTTCAGTCAGTTATATCAAGGCCTTTTAGCCACAGTGTTTATAGTGTTGTGTACCAGCTGAGCTTTTTCTGGTGAATTCCCTTGACTTCCCTTTGTGGAAAATGCTTGCAGATCTGAAAAAGGGCATGTCATCATCAATTTGAGGAATTGCAGCTTTAAGTTTCTTTTTTTCCCCTTGAATCATTCATTGCGCATTTTCTATTTATATATACCAAAATGGAGATAACCTTATCTCTAATCGAAGGACTGATATGATGTGTCATATAATCATACATTTTGTTTACATTTGCAAGATCAGAGTAACAACAGGATTATCATTTTTACTGAAGTGGGCAAGAGTGGGTGGTCAGCATCTTTATTGCTAGAGGAAATTTTACACAGGGAAATAATGATAGACTGTTACAGTTTAGGTTAAAGACCATTATTATTTGGCACAATGCAAGAAAATGCATTATCTTCCAGTAAACCATGGACACACCCAAATATGATACCGAACAAAATTGGCATTCTTAATCCCATCTAATCTGTGAATGATTGTGTCACTTCTGCAATCAGTCGAGCATCAGATGTTCATACCCACATCTAGTATCCAACATCTGGCATATCTGTTGGCATGGGAAACAACATCAATTATCAGAGAAGCAGGCACATAATCTATAACATTTTATTCTCTTTTAGTGCCCACTGCCTAAAGGAAAATCTATTTCTATGCAGGATGGGCAAGACAAATCTTTAACCGAAGACAATGTTGCTGAGGGGAGTGATAACAATCTCTGTACGAGGAAGAGTGATGGCACATCTGCCATTTTTTTTTCAGTCTTGCTGAGTGAAAAAAGAAAATCATTGCCAAAAACACCAGAATACCCAGAATTTTACCCAAAAGTTGAAGTTATATCCTGCAGACAAACATCCATGTTAACTACATGAGCAGACATGTAACCAGGCAACACGGATGTAGACATGGAAAATAGTAAAAACAGTATAGGATAAGGCAAGAATAGGAAAAAGAAAAACATTTTTAAAGGAAATAAAGACAACTCAAAGAAACTCAGGTAAAATCAGGAGGTGTTAGTAAATGTATTTTTGAGCCAGGCCAGCTGTCTCTCCCTGCTTCCACTTTATGTAGCTCTGTATGTAATGCACAAAATGTTGAACTATTCCTTATCAAAAATGTATATATGTTGTTGCACATTTGGATTATCTTCTTTCATCTCTAATTTATCTATTTTTCTTCACCACTCTCATTACTGTCAGCTATTAGTTTTAATACTCCATCTCCCAGAGTGTTTTGGCAAATGACAAATATTGTCATTCTCTGTTGCAATGTCAAGCAGTAATACAAACCTGCAGGCCCTGACACTCAAAGAGACAGAAAGAGAGAGAGAGAGAGAGAGAGACAAAGAGTGTGCAAGAGAGGGAGTATTTATACTGAGACAGCAACTTAAATGGGTTATCATAGCATTAAAGTTCCACTCTGACTGGGCTCCTTTAACATGTCACTGTGAGAGTTCTCACAAAGAAAACAGTATCTTCAGAGAAAGCTGCACCTTAACCCTGGTGAACTGATCTGGGGGTAGTGAGCGCTGTGATAGGGACTAATCCCCTGCTGTGTGCTTTGAGCGGGACTCAGAGCAATACACCAGAGGAAACCAAGGAGAAGCGAGGAACAAGCACTAAGAAAGAGACTTCTGACAAACTGAAAAATGTGTTGAAGTGGTGCTGTCACCGTGATGAATCCTTTCAGACATCGTCTTAAAATGGGATGGAATCTCAATGCGCATGTGTGCATGAGTGTAAGGGGAGATTGTGTTTGTGTGTGTGAGTGTATGTGTACAGTGTATTTCTGAGTGAAGCATATGGTGTTTAGCTCATGCAAAAATCCACCAGGAACCAAACTGATGCCTCCTGGTTAATTGTAGAAATATACCAATTTAGAACACAGAGTGTGACACTGAGAACTCCAGCATATGTTTGGAAGGTCTCGGTTAAATAGAAAATCAGTGCCTCCTGGTTGCACATGAGACTACAGAGTGTTAACATGTGAATCAAACAGAGGTTTGATTGCCAACATGTAGACAGAAGAATAATATTTACAGCCTGATCTATTCTGGCTACTTGATCCGTGTTATATTGTATTGTTGTTTTTATATGTTTTTATATGAAACAATTTAATTGGCCCACATTGTACTTCATAGACATGTGTGCAGAGTGTTTTATAGTGTTTCCTTGTGGTTTAAGAAAGATATTATTACAGATTTCTTAATATTATTATTAATACTGTATATGTAGCTTGTAGATGCAAATATTGAAATGTATTTTGATCAAACTTTAAGCAAATAGGAAGCACAATCAGGAACATAATGGGACCATATAATAGACATGGAATTGGCATTAAGCATTTGAAATGTGTAACAGTACATGCATGTCAGTGAGTCTCAAATAGATTACTGTAAACATGCTCATGACACTAAAAACCACAGTGACATACTATATATCAAGCCTCAACAAATACACTCTTGCCTCCCTACTGATGAGCCAATGCAGTTCCACACTACAAGCTAAAGACTTGCTAACACAAGAAAAAACACATGGCGCTAAATTATTTGTTTGCTCATCCATGTGTCATGCACAATATCTCAGAGACAGTTGATCTGTCTCTTGACAGCTTGGTGAAATGATGCATCACACTGCTGCATTCAAGTATTTAAAATGACACTGAATAGCTGAAGGGGGATCTACAATTAAGGGTCAACAAAGGTGACATATTTGTTAGTGACAGGCTGACAGGGACTTCACCAATCGCAGAGGACAACATGTTTACTGTTGTTTGTCAGTGGATGGTGCTGCCTCAACATATTCTGTTTGTTTTCAAAACCCAGAAAAATGGGTGCGATAGTCTTACAACAAATTACTTTTGTCAAAGCCAAAAAGCAACAGAAAATGCTACACTTGTTCCATTGCATTACACAAAGGTTAGGATGTTGTGACGCTTGTACGTCAATTTTCATTGGTGTCATTTACTTAAATTTATATATACATTCTACTGTATTAAAGTTGGAATCCTTAAGATTTCAGTCCTGGTTGATTGGGCGACACCCGTAGTTAACGTGGTAACAGCAAGTGCAGTTTAATACTACATCAAACACTCCTTTCAGCAGCTACTTTGTCAGAAATACTACAGAGGAGCAACTGGTCTCTGTTTACAGTGCAGCCAAACAAACTCACATTGTTATAATGAAGAAGTAATTCAAAAGTAATTGCAACCACAATCTGTTTTCATGTTGCACACATTAACATTACTTACTTTGCTGAGGAGTTGGAGGTGTGCAGCCTGTCGTCTGCAACTCTTCATCTAACAGCTCCACTCTGGCTGCCCCTTCATGTTCCATTACTTCATTGCAAAAATTAAAAATGATCTGCTGATGAAAAAATGCCAAATATGACCTTGTTTTGTAGACTCATTTTTGATAACTGATCGCAGTCAGCACTAACCGCAGTGACAAATACATAGCGTTTCCTGTGGCTGCTTCACAATAAAAGTCCCCCCGTCTTCCGACAGTTCAATGCTCGTGAAGGTAGGAAACATTTTGTTGATATAGGTCTGACACGGTGTAAAGAGAGTGAACAGATGCACTTAATTACTGAATGCAAATACGTTGAATGGCTATTGCAGAAAACACGGGGTTTGATTTCATGACAATTGTGAGGATTATAACTGAAGTAATAATGAGCATGTGTGATCCTTCGCAGTGCGTGTGTGCTTGTGTGTGTGTCTGTGACAGAGAAGGAGACAGAAAGACGGGTAGTCAACAGAGACTTCAGATGGGCACAACTAATAAGAGGTGAGAAAGAAAATATCACATCGAAAATAGATGGAGGGATGACAGGTGAAGTCAAGGTGAGCTGACAGGGTGAGAAGTAATCACTCTGAGAGTAGAATGCATACTGATGCTGCAGGTGATAGAAGGGAAAAGGTCATAGACAAAATAAAGCAAGTTTGAGAAGAGAAAAGATGGCAAACACTCATAGCTTCTCTGCGAGGACAGGAGTACAGTGAAAATAGAGTTTCCCACAGGCTGACAGTTTGATGGTGGTTGTTAGAGGCATGAGAGAAGGTCTGACGATTTCAATATATCGTGGCCTGTTGAGGATTATGGATTAATTGCTCGTCTTGACCTTCTGTACACTGATAGTAAATTCAGTGGTGAATAGAGAGCTTTGACATAAGCTTTTTGTCGAAGTCAAACCTTCAGGTTTTGTATAATGAGTGTGGTTGGCTTCACTGCACTGCAATATGATCACATTTTTGTGTGAAATTTCTATCTATGCACTTGACTGCAGGATGTTTTATAAAAAATAACATTTTCATAAAAAGGAAACGATAGAATTTTGATACAAAGATATGAAAAAATGTATCATGAAAACACGCAGTTATTTTCATATTTGGAGGAACAATACACTCAAGGTAACAACACAGGCATTTTTCATTCCTTGAAACGAAAAGCTCAGCCCAACTATGCTTTATAGCAGCTTCATTGATTTTTATATAAAACGTTAAATGAACTTGGACGCTTGCAAAATGGTGTTGCAAAACACACATTATGCAAATACTCTTAGGGCTTAAACTTGAGTGAAGGAGAATAACTTTGGTTATAAAAGTCACAGAGCTGAAGGATCAAGGTTTTCTTGTCATAGATCCAATTATGACAACCTTTAATTACACAGGCAGATAAGTGGAAATCTCACACATTGGAGGTGTAGAAAAGGAATTTGCAGTTCACAAGCTGAACATTTAATATCATTCATCGTCATTTAATCCAGCGGACCGACAGTTGATTGACAATATTCTGACTCAGCTGGTGTCACGGCCGTTACGCCAACGCTCCAAGCTGAAGCATTCTGCATATGAGCTGCAACACCGTCCCTATAGGTCTTCTTCTCTGTTCTATCCACTGCTTCCTTTCATTTTCTCCTGCCACCTCTCTCCACTCATTCTCACTTGCCTGCCCTCCTCTCTGCTTCATATAACCTCTCAGTACTCTCCATGCATCACCCCTCAGACCACGTCTCCATCAGCAGCTGTTGGCTTTATTTCCAGTTGATTTTGTGCTCTATCCTAACCATGGATGTATAAAGAGAACTGGATACAGAGTCGGAGGCGGGGCCCCATTCTGTCCTATGAAAGTTGCTCAGTGGCGCATGAAGCCAAAAAAAGTTCGACTTCCAGGTATAATATTACCTGGATCATCCACATAGCTTCCGCATCGTGCAGCCCATAGAGAAAGTGCACTAGCATTTCCTTTAACCCCGCCTCCCAACCACTCGGTCTTAGGCTTGCTCAAATGATTGACAGTGACTCTATAACTCTGGATTCGGCTATTAGTGAATTTTACAACTTTTAGGACATGATTATTTAAATAAGGGCTATTGAAGTGTTCGTACTGGGAAGTTGATGTACCTCAAAAAAAAAGATCCTCTGATTTACAGACATCTCTTTCACAATGTAAGTCTATGGGAAAAAGTCTTTTTGGGCCAGTGTATATCACATTGACAGACCCGGAAGTTGTAATTACATGGTTTGGCCACTATGTCAAATTGGCTTCAAAGCCTGCCGCAGTTCCTGGGGGCTTGATCCTAACTTGTGGCTTTACATTTTTTTCATATTACTTTCTCTCTCACTCCATCATGCTGAACTCGAGGCAAGATATCAATTAGAGTTAGATACCAATCTAACGCAAGTCAGATCTTAACTGAAGGAGGAAGAAATGATAGAATAGATAAAATAGAAAGCTAAAACAAACAAATGCAAAGTCATATCTGCATTTAATGCCCTCACAAAGCAGAGAGCAAAGACAGAGGCACGTCCTGATATACAGGCACACACACAGATGCATACACACATACAAGGTAATCACTCTCTAAGTAATTTTAGCTTGCATGCTCTTTTGAAAAAGTGTTTGGCATTCACATCTGTTCATTCTTGCATCTGGCAGGCGCTTTACAGCCAAGCTGACTGACTGTATACCAGGTTCTGCTCAGTGTACAATAGACGTGTGCATGTGGTACGAGGTTGCTCTCTCTTAAACCCTGCTTTATAACAAAAAAGGTCTTACATTTTCTAGTGCAATGCTTTTCTGTTTTGCTTATACACATTAAATTAATGTGTAAATGTGTTTTCTCTGAGTTTGTATTAGTGTTCTCTGTTTATTTTGCTTAGTGTGAATCAAGAAGTATATGGCTGCTATATAAATAAATAAAATGCAATATGTGTGTGTGTGTCTGGGAGGGTGGAGGGTGTTATGATGCTCAGCTACTGTCCCTCCTACTGGGTCCTGCCTCAACACCAACATCATGAGCTAATCCCTAGAAATGTCACCCAGAGCTTGGCAAGTCATTTGTTGCTTACTGGTGTGGAATTTGCCACTAGGTGAGAGTGATTCCATTTAATCTATCCCCCATTACAAGCTGCAATTTTGCATGGTAGACAGTATTACCCAGATAAAGTGTTTAATAGAGTTACACTACGATTTACAGAGGGCAATCCTTAAGGGGCTGAAGTCAAACTTTTTACTTTAAAAAAGTCAGCATTCCACTTGGAAACGCTAAAAAACAGTGGTGTAACGAGTCTTGGGTACATTTTTAATGTAAAAATATTGTACCGTAAATGTTTGCTAATTTCTAAGCACGACTGGGTTTCGTACAACATCTTAAGGAAAAGTGCAAAGTAAGATTTGTTTTTGGAACTGTTTTTTGAAGCTGAGTAAGTAAAGTAAGTAAATTTTGTATTTTGTAGTCACTATACTGGCTACCATAAAGTGTCTCAAATATGGACTGCTCAATTGTAAATTATAATTTAACATAATCCCTTGTCCATTATCCATGCGGTACATGAAAAGAAAAACTTGAGATTGTTAATTTATATTTCCTTTCAAACAAAAGTATCTAGATTTCAATATCATCCCAAAATACAGTAAATAATGTCACGTGACATGTGTTTGTAATTAACCATGGGAATCAAGTTGAACAAAGAAAGCAAGAAGAAAACTTTTATTTATTTATTTGTAACTTTATTTAACAGAGACAATACATATAAATACTGTTACCAAGGGAGAAGCATGCAGTGCAGTAGTAATGTACATATGGTGTCTAGCCAGCTAATAAAGCAAATTTGAAATTGTATTTGTCACATAACTGCATATATTCTTTGTGTAGTCTATGTATTTTATTTACTTTATCATTCACCACATCTCTTCTGTTTCTTTTAGTGTTGTTTTTTATTTGGAAATAATCAATATTTCTTTTTATAATACTGATGGTTCCAAAGATTATATTCCATCCTTTACTGTTGTTTGCAGGTCAAACTCATAAAGTGAGAGTGGCACAAATATGAATCAATTACAAATTATATATATATATATATATTCTGATTTAAAGCCAATACTTTCTCACTTATTTTGTCCTTTACTCTCATTGACTACTTCCTCATACAACTGTGGCCTCCCCTTCTTTAAATATATCCCCCTCCATAATATTTTGACTATGATAAAAACAATTTGTAATCATAGACCCATCATTCACTCACTACTACACAGTAGATTTTCTGGGGTTGAGTTGC
Organism: Macquaria australasica; assembly: GCA_005408345.1. Classification (NCBI taxonomy): domain Eukaryota; kingdom Metazoa; phylum Chordata; class Actinopteri; order Centrarchiformes; family Percichthyidae; genus Macquaria; species Macquaria australasica. The sequence goes on along the minus strand of SEMN01000067.1, from coordinate 930,991 downwards.
TGACCGGACAATTTATACCACGAGTGCTCCGTGCCAACCTGTAGCCATAACTTTAATTGTATGAGACATTCCTTAAAAAACATGAACCTTCTTCTACCTCTGTGCCAAACTGTGATGGTACAGAGCAAGGCAGTATAGACAGCTGGCAGAAAAACTCATGGCCATCTGTCTTCCCCCTACCTGGCGCTTCAGCCCTCTCCTTACCAAAGATCAGAGAGCTTCTTGTGTGTGTCTGACTTTCTAATTCTCACGATGAAGAGCTAAGCTGAACATGTACGGCGGTGCACCTGTTCAGCGCTGGCTCAATCACTGGAGAAACTCCCGTAATATACGTCTTAGCCTTTCCACTGACAACACTACATCGTGTTGTAATATGGGATCGAAACTTGAGCCCCCTGAGTAGTTAAGTTGGGGATGATAGTATATGAGAGACAGCAAGACTTTTGGGTTCTTTGAAATATAAAGTTGATAATTGCTGTGCCATGTCAACTAGACTGTGTCCAGTCAGTGTTTGAAAATCCCACAAAATCCCAGTTTGTGTTTTTCTTTCTTGAGCTACACATCACTGAATGCCTGTGTTTCAATGTTTACCGAACCTACAAAATGTAATAGTACATGTTAAGCAACAAGCAGTATTAATACTAACTCTGACACCTTTGTAAGCAATAACACTGAGGTAGTGACAGTTGGCCAGTATAGGCTGCTGTCGAGGTAGAAGGAAATAGGTAATGTCAAGACTCAGCCCACCTCTTTCACCACTACCTGTCACACACTGCCCACTCTCAGTTTTACTATGAAGTCAGACAGTGTGGGAGTGCAGAGCTCCAAAGGGTCCTCAAACCTGTCACACAGGCACATTATTGATGCTCAGCATCCCAACACTGATTGCTTTAGTAAGAAGAACTATGTGTTGTGTGGCTGAGGAATATGAAATGGAGATATGGTGATTAGTTAACACAATGTTGATGTTAAGATTTCAATTGATGCTTTCTGAGTAACGTCATGATTCCGTTTGTATCGATTAGATGCTTTAATTAGCGATTTAAGACTTTGACTGGTAACCCTATTAAGGTATGATAAAATCAAATTAGTCTGGTACAGTACTCATACCATTTGTGGTATGTCAGAAAACGTATTGCTTTCTCAAAGAGAACCATCAGAGCAGCAAGTTACATTAATTTCCAACTTCAACCCTTAATATCAGTGAGAAGATGTTAACTTTAGAAGTTAATGTTTGAAGTTCTAATGCATATTCTAAACCACATTAAAAACCTGACCAGAGTTTCCTTTAATATGGCAGCAGCCAATAGGCAGAGAAGTTTTCACACATTACTTGGGTCCCTTGTGTGTTAATTAATATTTATATTTGTCCACTGCCTCAAACTCTGCCTTCAGGCATTTATTAAATTATCATGAGTTTGGGCAGAGGCATTACTGTGTGTGTTAGTGAGAGCGCTGCATTGCTGTGTGTGTGTGTGTGATCTGTGACACGACTGGTCCCTAAATCACCAATCAGAAACGTCCACACAAATTAAAAAGAGGACCATTAATGACAACCCATACAAACAATATCAACAGCAGCAGTAAATTGAGGGAGGGGCATTAAACACTTGTTTGTTTACCCATTTATTTACATAAGTCAGTGATGCAGAGAGTTGCCTTTGGCAGCCTGAACCTAAACACCCATAGCTTTACAATCTCCACAATTAGAGCCAGTCCTGTGAGGTATCTGACAGCATGACCAGGAGGGGCATGCTACCTAGTGCTGAACACAGTACTACTAAATGCAAGGCAGCCATGATAATTAGTGTTTCTAGCCAGGAGCTCCTCACTGGCGTCTCACCCCCGCACTGACCCAGGGAGATTGGAAAGAGGCCCAGTGGCTCCCAAGAGACTGAGCCTGTCAGGTCCGTCACTTCTCCCACGACATAGGAGTGAGCGGAGGTGTTTTAAATGCCAAACAGGACACACTTGCCAGGTCTATCGGCTCTGCCTGAATACAAGGCCTGTCTGTCTGTCTGGTGTCCCTACTCTGTAGACCCTGAAGCAGAGCTCAGGCTCATTGTCTGGGGACAGCTAACCTGCAGGGAGGGAGGGAACAAATCCAAAAAAGTGTTGCTGGTTGGTATGGTGCAGACTCTTCTCACAACCAAATGTACTGCTGAATCACCCAGAAATGTATTCGTCTACAGCCACATTTTTAGCTGTGTGTGTGTATTTTTTTCTTCCTTTTGTAGTGAAATGTGAACTGGATGTCAGATCTTTTTGCTGTACGTTTTTCTTTGTTTGCACTTATTTGTATGGATTTTCACAATCGAAGTATGTCAGGAAAAGTAACAGTAAGGGGATAACATCAAGCAGGCATGGAGCCTGACTTGAGATCACAATGGTGGCTGCACTGAATGTGTGCTTAGCTGCATAATGATATTTGTTTGCACTGTGTTTGTTCTCACTCTGACACAAAGCTCAAAGCAATTAGATGCAAATTTCATGGTTTTTACGAATGAGGGGGCTTCAGGTTTCTCTCAAGTGAATAAACACTAAAGGCGGACATGCTAAATAAAGAAAATATTTTAAGCGCATAAAACTAACCTGTTGTACACACCTCACAGTAAGATTAATTTCAAAGTCCACCTTTAGCAGGAGAACAGCTTTATGGCAATGTACACACTGAAACTTTGCGATTCAACTGTGCGATTCAAATGTTATGATTTTTTCCCCCTCAGTGTTTCCATCTTATGAAGAGATTGAATTAAATATTTCCATGTTGAAAGATTTTGATTAAAAAGTAAAAAAGGAAAGAATAGCAAAGCAGGGCTTTGAGTACGATAGAAATAGAAACAAATATGACAGATACTGTATGTGAAATCTACACACCTGATGGGAAAAAAAAATCTCCCTAAGAAGATCTTCCTTCAAACCTCTAGTAAAAAACCCTAGTTCCTGCTTGAGATGTCACATTATAGACTTGCCCTGGATGAAAGATGATTTAAATATATCACACCATCAAAATGTATTTATTCCCTAGAGCCTACAATACACACTTGTATACAAATGTGTAAATGTATGTATTAAACATACAGACAACTGCAAATTAGTATCCACAATATACTAGATGTGTCTGCCATGTACTGAAGCACACATTAGCTGCCAGCCAGTCTGTGCTGAAGAGGATTATACAGAGGTTATACTGCCGCAGTTAAGGGCATGACCCCATGCGTTGTATTAATTGCCGTATCATATGCAGCTGTGCTTTACTATACCACCTTAGGCATCTTGACTCATCTCAAGCCATGCTACAAAAGCACCTTGAAATGGTGTCAAAAAGATATTTACCTTTTTTTAAATTATTATTATGATTTATGATATAAAATTACTGTATATTATTTTTTTTAAAGTTGCATCTAGACATGTTTATTGAGAATATTATATTACAAAAGACATGATCAGTAAAGAGACCATCCTACAATTGGAGGGCCTGGACTCTCATCTTTATGTCATCTTTATGACAGAGAGTATAAACCTTGCTTGCATTAGGGATTTGTTTGCATTAAAAAAAAAATTGGATGCAGTTTGTGCATATTTACAATGTGTTCCAGATCCTGAAAGCCTGTGTTTCTGAAGAAGCACTTTGGTGATCTGAGTCTGGCAAAAAGCTGTATATATCATATACAGCTTTTTGCAAACAGCTTTTTGCAAACAGGAGAGCGAAACTTCACTGGAATAATTGGTCAATTTATCTATCTTTATCTCCATTCAGTCATTGTATAGACTGACTGGATAACTGATTTAAAAAAGTTAGCATGAATCATCTACTGTATGCAAAACAGCGCTATACTTATAACACATCATAATTACATAGCTGCTCATTTTAGTAGATGATTTTACATTGTTATGTACTATTTAAAAAGTACATAGACCAAAAACTGTGCATGGTGTCACAACCCAACTCAAGGAACAATAAAAAGGTGAGACTACACAAAAGAAAACACATACCAAGCACACCTTAAGGGCCTGACTCCATGCAACATCAGTGGTCTCCGTTCTGCATGAATGAGTTGGAGGATGTGCTGCGGGAATCTTGTATGGTGCAGAAAAAGAACCCTTATGTAACCAAACCAAATAAACACTGGAAGCCAAGGTAGAGAGGGAGAACGGCTGACTGCATCTGGCTTGATGGTGTGATCGGAATTGGCCTGGCAAGAGTCAATCCTATACCTCTCTTAAATTAGCTGGACATTGGAGAGCCTTAAGATCGCTCAGGTCAAAGTTCAATCAAATTGAATTCAATCCTGATCAATATGTGACCAGGAGGCGAATAGAGAAAGTCTTCTTCCTCACCGAAAGGAATGGGGTGCAAATTTTGGTTTGAAAATTTGCACCCCATTCATCTTTTTTGATGACCCGACTCATGCAAACAGAGAGTCTGGAGGGAAGCCTGTTCGCAGAGTGTTGTCACAATAGATTTTATATATATTATAATAAGATTTGACCTTTAATTAGACATCAGCAAGGATACACAGCTGTTATCATAAGGCCACAGGTTTTCAGATGAATTAAAAAACATCAAACCCTCTAAATGTATTGAGACTATCGGCTGACTTCTGGTAAAATTGTTACTTCAAAACCTACAATAATAGTGCACAAATAAAGCAAATGCAGGATGCAGAAAGGGAATACAACAGTAAAGCCAGTGAAAACAACAGCCAAGCACTCAGTGTTTACTTCCTATGTCTCTCACTCACTGGCATACACCCACACACCCATACAAAGTAAAGGGTTTATTTGGATAGTCCTTAATCACAGCTGAGGGCTACACTAACATGCTGGGCTCAAAGGGCTTCACGGTGCCTTCATTATAAAAACAATTAATGCAATACAACTTTAAAAATGAAATATTAATAACAAAATTGAAAATAAACAGAGTGTGAGCACTTGGAGGAAACACTGAGACCAGGAGCAGGGCATCAAGGCCAACCTGGTCATTATCGTCACTCTACAAATTCATGCACAAGGGTGTCCACATCTGCCATTTTAAAATAAAGGCTGAATTTCAGTGGCACTCTTAATGAGTAGCACAGCAGTCAAGACAGCATGCAGGGTATTGTAGATTTTTGCCTTAACCCAGCACAGGGTCATGCAGCCCAAAAATGAGCCCATCTCATCCATCATCTGTCTTATTTTAGCATCACCAGTCAAAGTGTATACAGATTGGGAGATGATACAACTGGTATACATTTCACTCTCACACTGTGCTTGGTCATTCACTTCAGACAAATGAAGGTGTCAACTCCATATGTGTAAGAAAATTGGATGGAAATATTTACCTGCAATTGGTATTTGGTGTTTGATTTTTTTTTCATGGATCGCATCAGCTTTATAAATCCTGATCCATTTCCAATCCTTTGTTTATTTGCTCTGGGGTCTTGCAGCTGTCAAAAACCTTCAACTGAGCTCAGTTAAAACACTGGAGCGTCTCCTAACGCACAGCATTGAGAGCGAGTGAACCGCAGAGCACACAGAATCCAGCAGTTTCAGTTAATGATATGTCTGTGAGCGATGCAAGAGAAGGAAAGAAAAAACTGGTTAGTGTGCCTCTATTTCATGCCTTTAAAGTGCTGCTGTTGGTTGACAATTGCATTGGAACTTCTGTATTTTGTTCATGCTGTTGGTGAAGACAGCTGTCTAAATCTTGCCGCAACAGATCCACACTGACACTATTCTTCTCTCTCTCTATTATACAATATGCACTTGCTATAGGACACTATATAAGATATTATACAAAAACATATCAAAGGAAAGCCATGATGCAGGGTATATTTTTTAAATGATCAGCTAATCAGCTGTCACACACTTAAATTGCTTTACTCATTTTAATGTGGACCAGGTGTAGGTTAAGTTTGCAGTTTAAGCTGTATTATACAGAAAAGAATAGATGAAAATAAAATGAAAATTATATTGGATCTGATACTCAATATAAAAGGACCCAGATCAAAACAAAACAAACAAACATTTATTTCCTGTGAAATAAAGCATTTAGGCCCAATTGCCATGTGTATGTTGAATGTCAGTTCATACAGTATTTCTCAATCATGAATATGATAATGATGAAATGAATATAAAATGTTAAATACATATGATCTAATGTTTGAAAGTCAAATGTGCACTGAGATAATAGGAAAATTATGAGCGGTGTTTAAACCTTTTAGACAGGTATTGGGATGGTTGGTTTGAATGCAGTTATTCAATTCGATTAGTAAGTTCTTTAGTCCTGAATGGGAAATCTAAGTTAACACTATTATATTGGAGTTACACTTTTGGGTTTTAGAGCTGAGTGTTCACTTTACTCTAAAATGAGCAGTACTAATATGAAAGTGAAACACATCACAGAAGCCACAAAGCTGAAAGAGTCGCGAGCACTAATGACCATTGCTGGTGTGATGGCGTCAGACATGATGTGGTTACTAATTTGCATATTTTAATTTTGAAACTAATTTGGAAGTAATGTAGTGTCACCCAATATGCAAATATCATATAATGAATGGAAGTACATGATCTCTCCAGTTTGATGCCTGCCATTATTTGCTGCAGTGGATGATGTGTGTAACGCATGCTAAACGATACGTGGGTCAGGTTTAGACTCTTCAAAAATAGCTCTGTAATTTGGCATAAAAAAGCAGTTAAAAGAGTGAATCTTCTCTCTGCACCTCTGTCAACAAACAAAAAAATAAAATCTGTGTTGGCATCTGATGTTGATCTTGTACAATTTTAGACCTTGTTGTTGTGTAGGAAAGTATTCCATTTCAAATCATTATAAAAGGGCGCATGTACAGAACTATTAATGTTTCATTTTTATTCTTTTTAAGGTGTAATTCCCTTGCTGTATATGTATTTTTCTATCAACTGCATAATAAATTGAGTTTACACAGTATTGTCTCTTCAGAATAAACCACATCATTGAAGTTAATCCAAAACTGTAAGAGTTGTCTTTAATGAATACCTAAATCGCTTGTGAATTTCAATGTTACTGTCCAGCTATTTGGCCCACTTAAACATTCGTTGCGTTATTATTCCTGTCTTTATTATCTAAAATGCTGAATCTTTCCTCTAACAAAATGGCTGCTTGGAGGGGAAATGAAGTCTAAGTGTACAGAAAGACATGATGTAACAACAACAGCAGCAGATGGGTTTACAGAAGAGACAAAGAGTAAACCTACCCTATCAGGGGGGCCATATGTGCCTTGGATAGCATCCCAACTCTTGGTGCGTAAATGTGGCAGATGTTTGCTTAAGATTGCCACACTTTAAAAACAGCAACAGAAACTATAAAGTCGAAGAAGTAATACAGTATGGCACAAAGCAGAGAACATATTGTATCGTAAAACTAGTTTTTACAACAAATTTCATTTCATAAAAAAAAAGTTGAGCATATTGCTGAATGATTGGAACAAAAAGGACGTCATCCTCACATTTAATCTGCAAATCAGTTTGAGAGTGAGGCTATAAATTATATGAGTCATTTTTAAGGTGGAAACACATTGAATTAGTACTTCAGATGTATTCTTTATCACCTTTATTTAATTAACGGGACTGTGCTTTTTACTGTACTGAGATCACAGTGTTCTAATTGAAGCCGTTTGAGCATTAGAGCATGAGCTATCACAAATTTTGTTGATCCAGGCTAAAAGGACAGAGATACGACAGGCTTTGAATTGACAGAGTAAATGACAGGCACTCACTAATGTTGACAACTGCCAGTTACTGCCTCGGGTGTCACATGATCAGTGATGATGGACCCTGATGTGACTCACTTGGAGCTGAGGCCCTTAAAAATGGGCCACTGTGACCTTTCCCTTGGGTACGAGAGCTGTCTGGGAGAAAACAGCTGATGCAGCTGTTTGTGCTGTAGCACTTTTGCCATTTGCACAACGTCTTCACCGTTCATAACCTTTTCTGCCAAAAGCTCTGTTATTCACAGTCGTCATGATCACGGCTGATAGGCTAAGCGTAGTAGACATTTAGGTCCAAATAACCTCTAGTGCCAATGTCTCCACTTTGAGAATTTGGCCCCAATGACACTGTGTACATGAGGGATTTATGTCTTGAATATAAAAAGTTCTCAAATCGGTTTATTAGTTTAAACAAATGGGGTCTAGAAGGTGTTAAATTGATGCAGCATCTTACACTGGCTTGTAAATTATTCACACTCTTCAAAGCCCCCACCCCCCAACACCCTATGTGTGTGTACGTGCAGTGAATTATTTCCACATCACTCAGTGTGCTGTGTTACTTAATGCATGTGATTGGTTCTCTGCATCCTGGCTAGTATTGTGTGTGTGTGCGTGCGTGTGTGTGTGTGGGAGAGAGAGAATGAGAAAAAGACAGAGCTATTTTAAATCTGATACCTGTGTCACTTCCACTTGCCCTAGAATGGAAAATATATTGATATTTCATACTGTGGATGTAGATATATGTAAGATTACCCTTTGGGGACTTTTGCTCTCCTTTGAATTAGGACTCAGAATAATCAAATGCTATGAATTTTTATTCTTCTTAATCATGAAAAGGCTATGTGGAAACAGAAGAGACAGAGTTGATTAAAGTGCAGCTGAGATTCATTGAATCTGGCTCAGAGCTCGAAGGAGTGTTTTAAATAGGAGTCCATTTAACAAAATGTTATGTTCTTAATGGGAAGGTAATAAGATGGTCTTTATCTTTTATTGAAGGTTTCCCATTTCCCAGCATGATGTATGCTTTTAAAGAGAAGTACTTTGAGCAAAGGAGATAGAGAGGAGGGCTAGAAATATCATGAAAGGAAGTGACTTTTGATCATGTGTTTAGTGTATGATGTATGACAAATTCCAAGCTGTGGTTACCTTCAGGGTTGGAGCATTAGAGGCAGTAAGAAGAACCATAAATTACATTATCTAAGAAGTATTATTTCATGTAGGTTCAGCCCAAAAGCTGAAGAAAAGGGTTGATATGACAAGTCAAGTTCATTCTCATCCCACAAACGTTCCTGCTTAATACGGAGCCCCCGAAAGGTCACAGTGGGAATTTTTTTCCTGAAATTATTTTGTGTTACCTCGCATTAACATCTGCATTCCCTCTGATCCATAGAGAAAGGCTGAGCTGTATTGTGATATAGTGTTATGTATTATGTAGTAGACTGCCGCTGGTTGTGACCACAGCGTGTGTGGGCGGACCCTCAGCTGTGGCTGGCTCAGGCGCAAGTCTGTGACATGGCAGCTAGATAGATAACTAGCGGAGCTGGTTAACCTAGCTCTCTCACTGACTGTTGCCAATGCTGATTGAGACAGACTGTAGCTGTGGTTGTGACTACAGCCATGGGATGACATAGCTTTGACTGTTGCTGTGATTGTGGCTGTAGCCATGGCTGCACTTTGGTTGTTCTGATTATAGCTGTGACGCATTAGTTTATAATGGTTGTAACACTAGCTACATGCAGGTGTCATGTGTGTGCAGTGAATTAACATTGCTGAACGTTGTGTTGAAGCTACTGGATTCTTGAACTCCTGTGGTGTATTGGTAACACATCCATTATATCTGATAGAAGGACCACAGGTTTAAATCCCATGTGGCTGACTCACAGGAAGTAGGCTGTGGGTATAAGCCTGCCATTGGCCGACTATTTCAGTCGGAATACTCCTCCCCTTCCGCTATCTGCGTGTTACCGTTTACACTGTTTTGCAAGGGCACCAACGCTGCATCCAGGCTTAGCGCCACCCAAGACGATTGTGATTGGTTTAAAAAAAAAAAAACAAGCCAGAATGTTTACTTTCCCTATACCAGAATATTAATGGGTTCAGCCAGACCTTTCTCTAGCGCTAGCACAGTGCTAAAACGAAGTATAGTGTAAGAGTAGTCATAGTACAGCTACCATAGCCATATACATAGCATCATAGATTCAACCACAAATTCTTCGTAGTCAGCAATAACCATATCCACAGCCACAGCTTCAACCACCACACCCAGGCAGAGCAGCAGCTGTTCTCACAGCCAGTGGCTGTATACTGTCGGAGCTCGGCCTTCTGAAGGGAGTAATGAGCAATAAATGCATAATGTAAAGTGTCACATCATCTCTCCTTTATGTAGTATCTAGCAGAGCATTTCTCTAAACTGGCAGTGCATTATTAAAGATGGACGAGGAAACACGAAACTTAATGTGAGGTAACGCAAAATGTATTGCAACGTAATGCAAAAATATTGTGAGGGAATGCAAAAGTAGTTTAAAGAAAATTCCCACCTTGACCCTTCAGGGGCTATGTAGCTTAAGACGAGAAGTAGCCTACTCCTGCTGCATTTAAGTGCAGTTAGTGCAATCACATTACAATGAAAAGGGCAAACAGCTAAGATACAATTTCTGCCCCCAGAGCTAATATGGTAAAATGGCCCATTTTAATTGGAAGGTATTATGATAATTATCACATTAAGATAATTTGTCATGCTGCCACAATTATGGAGAAGTTAATTAAAAGTCTCTCACAGTTTGCATGTCATGGGATAAACATCAGTCAAAGACAGTAAGAGCTAACAGTCTTTTTTAAAACAGTGCTTTGTGTAATGTATGTACAATAGATTTCAGAAAATACACTTTCTTGAAAAAATTAGTTACGTTACATTGAGTTGAGCACTAATCACTTTTGGTTACTGACTAAATCTGTAATTCAATCCAATAACTCATTCTCATCAACTCAAAATATTCTTATAACCTACAGAACATAAGCAAAGTTTTGTCTTAAAACAAACTAAGTAACTTGGGAGTACTGTAAATATGGTTAAAATGGGAATAAGCTATAAAATGTAGCCTATTTGTTTTCTGTGACAAATCACTCTTTCAGTTTTATCCCCAAATATTTAAGTGTCCCCATTCAGAAAGGAAATATTTTTAAACATTTACATTTTTTCACAACACTGGTATGATTTTGAACTTCTCAGCAGTTGAAATATGAAAGCAGGTTATTGCATGGTGGCAGCAAACCATGCCCAATGTCTTGGAGCTGAGTTAAAGGGCTGAAATGGCAGCAGTGTTTGGATGCATAGCCGTTCATATGAAGAACAGTAGAAAGAGCCTTGGGTCAAAATATAACGAAGGAAAAAGATGAAGGGGTGGTGGTGGGATGTGTGTTCTTTACATCCCCATAGATCTTTGAACAATGTGAAAAAAAGCTGCCGTTTATTTGAAAGATCAAGAAGCAAGAAAAAAAAAAAATTTGTCAAATCACTGTGTGAAAATGGAATTTAAAATAATGGAGCCAGGCTCATAACAGTTAACCATGAGACCGACTTGTGGTGCGAGTCCATGAGTCGTGTGGCCTGGGACTATACCCTTTAAGGTTGTAATGTCCTCAAGATAAAACAGAAAAATAATTGGTGAAATGAATTTATTTAGCAGTGAAATGAATTGGTGAAATGAATTTATTTAGCAGTGTTGTAATTAAAAAAAATGGGATGCTGTGCTCTCTTCTTTAAGACCCCCCCTCAAATGATCTACATAGATGCAAGATAGGCTTGATCTGATGTCAGTTCTTAATCCTGATTAACATTTTCTTCACTGAATTTGAGAGCTTGATATTTTTACTTTTTTTTCAGTCGACTACATTACTTAAACATATCTGCAGTGGCTGAAGCAACAAATCTCTGCGCTTTTGTCTCCGGGGAACTATTGGCGTGTGTCAAGTCCATATCATGTACATCTTGTAATGTCACTAGAATTATGGGAATATAGGATATCACGCTTCCCTGTTGTCATTAGAGGCTAATAACCCCGCTTTAAATGTGCATTCTCCTGCTTCAATAGAATCTGTCCTGCACTGTTGTGTATTGACGGCCCCCGTTGGCTGAAATGACGAAACGCGCAGGTTAATCTAGCAGGCCTTGTTGTGGTGGAACAAGATGAAGGGGAGGATTTAGACAGGGCTCTCCTGATGCCCCCTTGTGTGTGCTAATTAACTGGTACAGATTGTTCCCCTCACCCCACTGCCTCCCCACACACACACAACAGTCCACGACAGCCCCTCCACCTCTTGCAAACACACAAAAGCTTGTGTTCTTTACAAACTCTTGACATTCATTGTTGGATGTTCAGGCTGCTCCACCTTCTAACGAATTTTCCTGGAATAGAGAGGTCAAGTCTTTAAATAAATGCAATTAGAAGTGTCAAAGGCCTTGACACAACCTCATGTTATACTATTTACTCTTAATTACTCCTGCTTTTAGCACATTCTGCCCGTGACTCTCTTTATCCTGGCTCAAACCGTTCTACCTTTGACACATCGTCCACAATAGTTGAAAGCATTTACGACTTAATTAATACTTCATCACTGAATGATTTGACAGAAGAAAAGGAGAATTTCTTTGTCAACATTTTTTTAAATGTACATTTTAGGCAAAGCTGTAAGAGTAGAAGAACACATTTTTACTCCTGAATTCAAGCAGTGCATAGGTCAGCGCCATAATGCCCTGACAGTACGTTGAATAGAAATATTCATCTGCCACTACATTGCGTATGTGTTATAGAAGATGAATTTCTTTCTCTTTTGCTTTAAGGTTTTTGAGAGCACCTGTAGGCAGTTTGAGGAGGAGGATATCACTCAGTCATGTGTCATTCAGGGGGCAAAAGAGAGGTGTGAAGTATCTTTTGAACAGACAAGTTTTTGCTCTTGATGAGTAACTCTGCTGTCCTGAATTGAGTGGGAAGTTCATTCCACTGGAGAGCCAGGAGAGAGAAGAATCAAGGCCAGGTGATGAAGTAATGACAAGGTTACCACCAAGAATGAAGAGTGGTTTGTAGAGGCAGAGCTCAGAGCTTAAGGGGTTTTGCGTGTTATTCTTTTGATTATTATATTAATGTGCAGGATTCAGGACCATGCACAGATATTTTGCAAGGCACACACGCAAAATGAACACTCCTACACCTACAATTGTTTGCCACTGTGTTGTTAAAGAAGAGTATCTCCTTCCTTCAGAAAGATTCCTCTTTCTCTCTTCCCTGTCTTTCTGTCTCTCCCCCCCCCTCCCCTTCCACGTGTATCTGTGAAAGACCTACACTAATCCTGTAATTATGCTGTCGTCTTCACTGGCATATGTTATCTTCTCACTTTCTTGGTTATCCTGTGGACTAAAGCAATTATTGCGCTGCAATTGAAACATCAAGTAATTAATTCATTTTCCGTGTTGAGCATACTTGGTTTGATGCCATGCTTCCAGTGTGAGATGAGTGTGTTTATGGGTCAGCTGTAGTGAAGGGTAAGAATAGCAGTCAGGATTTTATGCAACTCTTGGCACATGGGACACCCACCCAAGGCCATGAAGTATATAACATGCAGAGTAATGTCATTTAGACCTTGGCAAGCTTCTTGTGGCCCACTCAGGGGACTATCTCGCCTCCACAGTGGTATCTCTCTCATCCTCTCTATTCCCTCTGCTTCTTCTTTTCATCTGTTCCATTGCTGCATGCCACATTGTTGTATTCTCTTTCTTCACTCTCTTCTTATTCTCAATTTCCCTCTCTCTCTTCCCATCACTCTTCTTCCTCTCCTTTCTTTCATCCCAATCTTCTACCCCTCTCTCAGTACATCCTCTGCCTCCTGGTGCATGCCCGTCATCTGCAACCAGCGTGCCACAGAGCGCCGCAACACACTGCAGTGCCATGATCCAGAAACCCCACATTAACACTGGGATTTCACCCAGAGATTATTTAAGTGTGGCATGCCTGCCAGGCAGGGTTCTTCTCTGTAATCTCTATAGCCCCATGAATAGAGTAGGACTGGGAAAGAGGGGATTTGGAGGAGTTTGAGGGCTGATTGGGTTTCTAGAATGGGTACAGTATGGGCTTTTAGGCATTCTCAATATTTCAGTTCCATATGGAGTTGGATTTAGGAGGTGGGGGTGATAGCTCAATGTGTCACAGAGAAACTGAGGTTAAATCTCTGGCAGAATGATCCTCTTCTTCTCAGTTAGCTATGTATCCTTCTGAGGTTTGCAAAGTAATTTAATTTGAGGTAATTGTAGCAAGGATCCATAATTAAAAGGATTAAAATGCATGCCATTTATAGATGGGCTAAAGGAAATGAAATGATGAGGCCGCTGGCACCGTTTCTGCTCATGCCCCATACATGTCTTTCCTTTCATATCCATTCCTTTGTCAGTGGATCCAGATTTGCATTATTTAATGTGTCACCGGATTCAAATGTAGGATAAAAATAACAACTGCAGACATACACAGCGATGACACCACACGTCTGGCTGCTAGCAAAATATTACTATCTTGTGTACGCTTCATTTCATTTATTTTATTTTTTAATGTGCTAGTCACTGGCTCATACTGTTTCACTTGTGTCTCAGGAAATGTGTGTCCGTATGTCTGCGTGTGATGACAGAGCGTGTCCTCGACTCAACATGGTCACCCTCTCACAGCGGCAGAGGTCTTTGACCCCATCAGAGAGTCAGAGTGCCTGCTGATTTTTTGACATTGAGAGGCGACCAGACAAAGCTACTCATCAAATGTCCAATGACTGAGAGGACTGTAGGAGGAATGGGTTTTGACAGAGTGCCATTTACAATTTACTAGCTATTCCTCACTACTCCAACTGCTGAAGGCTTTCTTATTGTCATTTATTTAGCCAAAATAACAGTGTAGTGTTGCCAAGATATCTTTTTTTGTACTGTTTTACAAGGTACAACTTAAACAATCTGTTTTTTCCTCTTAATCAAAAAGAGATGACTAAGGAAATAGAGAAGTTGAATTCAAGGAATAGTGCGAAGCAAATAAAATATTGTAATATTTCAACCTTACGCCTAACAATTTATTAGCAATTTTGTCAATCTCTCCAAGTTTTATAACATTTGAGTTGGAATCTTGACAACATGTAATGTTACTTATGTTATCGATAAGAGCAAATATTTTGTAATATTGGTCAAAAAACGCATTTTCAGTCATTGTTCGATGCAAATATACAACCAAATTTACCAAGCTAATACTTTGTGTCTGGGAAATTGACACATGCAGAAATACAGTATTGCATACCATTAAAACACAACAAAAACAAACCATGCCAACTTTTTTGTATACCATTGGGAAGGTCTGGATACTGCTTAGCTACAGTAGCAACATCTGCCAGTATCCAGTAACAGTCACTGTTTGCTTTTGACTGACCCCAGAGGGGTGACACCACATTTATTTAAACATTAAGGACATTAGGAGAACACAACCTATGTGAGTTAATATTGAGTAAGGGTAGCAATGTCAATACCATTCTTACCTCATTGTCAAAAAATATACAGTATAACCAAGCATTAAATGTTGGAGAAGTTATCCTACAGGATGATGTGGGTTTTTTTTACAGTAGCACATTTGTTATAATTACCCACCTGATGGTTCTAAACAGGTGCAAAACAGCTGCCTTCATAATACCTGCTTTATATTGTGTTTATTGTTCTTAGGTAGAAAACCATGTTAAGAAAGTAAGCTGAAACTGAAGGCAATTCTGCTCTAAAATGCAATTTTGTAGATCTACTGTACACTTATTGCCACCAGCTGTCTTGGATAACAGTAGGTAAAGTACAAGCTATGCAAATATATACTCTGTCAGTATAATAAAACAAAATATGTGAAATGCTAATCTCTCAGAGTCCCCATCATGTCAATATACCAGGTTATTTTAACCACTCTCAGCTCAATATTAGTACTAATAAAAAGCCTGTGTTCATCTCCTTGTACTTTCATGTTTTGGTGACATATGGAGGGGTTGAGACATGTGCTCCAAATGCACCTGAGTGGTGTGTAACTCTGCTTTCATCCTCATGTTCCATGTTCTGCAGTTGCATGCTAGAAAGAGCCATTACAACAGGAGTGGCAGGGGAGAGCCATGATGGTAGGCACAGATGTAAGGATTTACAAGCACCTCGATACTTAACATTTACACAAGGCAGCGTAATAAAAATATTCTCTTATCATCACTCCCTCAGAGAGCCAATGAGGGTACATAATCCTTGAGATTAGTTTGATTGATTTGTCTCTTCCAAACATGATTCAAAATAGCAAGGTTGTAATGATCTTTCTTCTTTATCAAAACAAGTGAAATGGAAAATGGAGCACACACTGTTATTGTACAAGTGCCTTAATAACAGAAATGACAGAAACAAAAAAAGGCTTACAATTTCAAATGGGCCTAAACTTTTCACATTTACAAAAGCATGGACACAAATATAAGGTCATATTATAGTGGAAGGTGGCAATGACAAATAAGTACTGAAAAAGTACTGTACTTTAGCACAGTTTAATGCCAAAACCTTAAAAATAGCAAAATTGCATTTGCACCTTCTGTTGGTATTAGGATTCTCATTGGCTGAAGTTTAACACACACAGATGCATAACCTGGTGTAAGAAGCATGAAACTCAGACTGCTGAGAAATGAAACCATTGTGATAAGTGGGAGTTCTGATGAATTTTTCATCTTTTTTACCTTATCCAGATGGTTTTATTTTATCTGCAACCCACCATATACTACCAGATTGCTTATGCTGGTTGTGCTTGCTGAAGGTTGGTGTTTTAACCATTTGCAATTATTTAAGGAATTACAACTTTTCCAACACCTCTGAAATCTATGCCCTTGAGCTCTGCTGCTTTTTAGGTATTTGATATTCATGTATTGTTAGATGTTTTCATTATTTTGTCCATCCCCGTATATGGTCTATCACTCTGAAAGCTGAGTGATTTGCCAAGGGAAGAGGGATGCCTGCAGAGGAGCCTCCCAATGTAGGTAACAGTTTAAATGTCCTTGACAAGTGCACAGTTTGCAAAGGAGCAAATTTAATTTCCATGGTTTGAAATTTCAAAGGTATCACCTGCTGTAATTGCTTGACTAGGGAATCCATAAATCATTGTTCAGTAAGGTCATCTTGTAATTTCTTCCCTAATGCTGGCATTTATTTTCCTAGCATCCTCTCTTTCTTCTCATTTAATCTAGCCAGGTCATTTGAGAGATTAATTGCTGCCATCTTCAAAAACAACAAATTAGTTTCACACATGTTCCGACATTACGACTGAGTAACTACACATATCAACACCTACCCAGTCAAAAAAAAAAAGTACTACATTGCAGCTAGATGTCACTTGAGTTTGTCACCGTTTCGCCTGTTACAAAGCAATCATGATAAAAGGGATTTAAGGCAAGAATGAAATATGATTTTCCAGCAATAGAAAGCACATTTTGCAGCCTACATCTACTGTGGGCCAGTGTTTGAATTGCAATAGATCACCTTCACATTTATGTTTTTCTTTTCCTTTCAACATTTTGCCTTCAGGAACCCCATCAAAGGTCAGAGCCCATATCAATTAAATCCATGTTTATGACTACCACACTTAATCATTGCTTTTCATTCATTCCTCTGTTCAAAAAGGTGACCATGTGAAGGTTGCTCAGGGCTCATAGAGCATCTCCCACTACCTCTAGCTTCTTACAAATTTTTGTGTCCCTATATACAGTTCAAATTTAAGCTACAGCAACGGTGTGACACTGTACTTACCTTCAATGTACTGACAGCCACATTTTGACATTGAACCATAACTTAGACTTCTCTTAGGTTATTGCAAATTAGAGTGAATAGAATACATCAGTCCATCAATAAGTTTAATATAACAAGTAACAGTTTAACCTTTAGAACCTGGAGTTTCTGATTTAGGCTAAAACCTAATCAAATGTAACGGTTCCTCTTCTATGAAATTACTTTGTCAGAGTCATGCAGTCTTGTCAAAGTAAAAAACAAAATAGACAGACATGTGGCTTTTAGGCTATAGAATAACCAAGAAAACACTGTTGTTGTGACATTGATCAAGTACAACCAGTACATACTGTAGCTCACTACTGTATAAATTACTAACTAATTACAATTGGAAACCTACGGATTAAAGCTACTGCTAATGGCAAATCAGACTGCTGTTTGCCCACCCACTCGATTTGATTTGTAATATGACTATGACATGATTAATATGTATTTATTTTTTTCCTTATTCTTAATATTCTTCCTTTATCATTTCTTTTTTTATTCATTCATTCACTTTTCAGTGACAAAACCCAAATAATTCAAACATGTCACATAAAAGCATACATTTTAATTTTTTTCTAAAACAGATTATATCATATTTTCCATGTGTTCTTACCAACACGTTTTTCCATGTGTTGGTACAGATATACTGATCATATATAGGGCCATATTGTAGCTCCAGTCCTTCACACAGATGGAGATTGGAAGAGGCTTCTGGGTTGCCCAGCCCTCCTGCAAGGATGTGATGGACACTTAATTACTTGGCTGACAGAAGTTATTCGCCACCTGCACCCAACAGGGGTCTCTGCCAGGCCCTGACCTCCACTTCCTCCCAGTGCACCCACCATCTCACAAAGCAGATTCATACATATGGCTATCATACTTCATGTTATCATTATCAGGTTTTTATTTAATATATTTTCTTACTTTGTCGTTTTTTCAAAGCCGACACATGCACTAAAAGTAGACTATCAGAGTGACACATTTGTTAGCGAAGTGATGAATGTGTAAAAGACATTATCGCTCACTGATTTTCCTCATTAAATCTATATCAATCAAACCAGTGGAGATTTAGCATGTCCCCATGTCTGTGCTGTGTGTGAATGGCACACAATTTCTCCATTACACCTTGCACATTTAGAACTTTTCTCAACTGTAAATATTCTGTACTTTACTGAGTACATTATTTTCTCATCAGTTCATGTGATCCAAATATATAATTTCCATTTTCTGTTAACACCTTAACACCGCTGCCCCCATGGCAGACTGTTCTCAGTGTTGAAGAGGAGGTGCTAACTTTTTTCCATCACTACCAATTTGATGCGTGAACAACTAACGGGTAGACGTGGTTGCGAACTATGACACAATGAAGCTGTGCTATAAGCTTAGGTTTAGCTGCAAGAGCCAAAAAACAAGTATCGGTAAACTGTTGACATGTAGCTTGGAGTCCAATTAAATCCCAGAGAACATTATGTGAAGAGTATAGCATAGGTATTGTATGCATAATCCATACATTGTATTGATGACCTTGAAACAGAAAGAAAGAAACATTCCCTCCTTTTATTTTACAAGCTGCATTTTTGTACCAAACCAATACATTACTGGCCTTAATTTTCAAGCATAATACCTTATATGTATTGAATTTAGTGCACTTTTAATAGACAGTACGGCTCTATGCTTTCCCTCAGGTAATTATGAATAAATGTATATGTAGGCAGAGCATGCTCTGAAATTACAATTATTAACAGAGAGGAGATGTACCTCAGCATTGCAATTACAGAGCTCTCGGGGGATTAACACATTTCTGTTTTATTATCAAATTCCTTCAGGCTCAAGGTAATGATCAACACAGAGAATTACATGTCTCTCTGTCACATCTTCCCTGTCTCTCAGTTTTTCCACTCTTTTTTCACTCTCACCTCTCACTCTCTCAATTGTTTTTCTACTACCCTTTGCTGTTCCTCTGCAAGTAAGCAGTTACTGTACCTGCTGTGTCCCCTTTCTCTTTATGCTAATGCATTATGCTTATGACTGCGTGTGTGGGCTTTACTGAAAGAGCACATGCCTGGAAAGTACTCCAAATAATTTTATGAATACCTAGCACCATATCTGTTACACTGTTGTTGCTTTCTGCTACAGGCCATTTACTCATCCTTGATGCTCATTCAGACTCTGCACTCTGAGTCTTTGTTGAGCTGGGCTGAGTGACTCCAGAGGAAGAGCGTGTAGCCAATAGAGCACATTCATTTAAAATTCACATGAAAGCTGCGTCAACACAAGTAATTCCCAAAATAATCGAATCATCTTAAAGTCATACAGGTATTTTTTTTTTGCACAAGTTGCTAATTACATCCTGTTAGAGGTAATAATAGTGATTTATGGAGGGAATTAATATTACTGGTTAATTGCTTGAAATTGAATACATGTATAATAACACAAAAGGCTTATGTCTTTTAAAATCTAGCCTTTTTTTAAGTTTTAACTGGAATAGAAATAAGTAAATGTGTAGTAATCATTGATTATTTGAAGTAGGCTGCAGATATTACCATTTACATCTTTTTATAGTATCTGAGGTCATTAGTGTTTATTGTAGTACAATATCTGTGACAAGTGATAAAAAGAAACCATAATCTATAATATGCCCAACTACATGCATTGTTGTAAACCACAAGAGTCAACCCTGTCTCCTACAAACTATGTTCATATGCAACTAATTTGCAACTGCAGTTTAGTGCTTCTTTTGGCTATTTTTTACTGCCAACATTTAGTGGCAGTAAGGAAAGCAGTGTAATCATATAGCACATGGCAAAGTATGGCTGTGAAGGTTGCAGAGGTGGATAGGCATACAAAGTGTTTTACTGCGACATCAGAGACTCAGATTCATGTCACATCTTATGCTGGAAGTCGGTGTTGATATTTGTAATTTTTATTAGTATGCTATGACCATGACCTTTATTTTTGTGTTTTTAGTTGTCTGTCCTTAAGCATTCTGTACTTTAGTTGCCATTACCTCAATGTTCTGACCCTAATCCAAACCTTAACCAAATGGTATAGTGGCCGAGACCACAACTGTTGTTCAGCTATTTTAGGAATAAAATGTACAAAACAATGACATTTTGGAAAAATGATCAATATAATGATTTTGCAAATATGTTCATTATTAACATTTGGCCTGATCTGATTATAAAAATCTTAATTTAGCTGTTATTACTTTTACCCTAAATGTACTTTGCTGTTGTTGTATTGAACACATTTCTCAAGAGAAAAAAAAAAGCACACACATTTTATCATATCTATGTTATATTTAACAGTAATTCCTGAAAGGGTATTATAATAATTTTAGACAACTGCATGGCTTTAACCTAGTAATTTCATCACTATGCTAAATTAATAAGTGGCATACAATTTGACTAACTGTGAAACTCAAATCAGCTTAAATTACTATAAACGTCAACTTACTGAAAGTTATTTTCAGAAATATTGTTTCAATACATACAATTCTAAATATTGTTTATTTTGAATTAATACATTGTTACCAGCTGCTGAACATAAGTCCATGTCTTCCATGTTAGATATATGTTAAACTCATATATTACACCCATGAATGTGTTATGGTTTCCAGTAAATACATCTAACATTGAGATAGTTATTTTGCTCACTGTAATGAAAGTAATATGTACTCATCAGTGCAAAGCACCAGTGACAATTTATTTTCTTCTCATTCCTTCCAGATTAAAATCAATACTCGCTGTATACCACAAATAACCTCATCACAAATAAAAACATGAAAACACAGTGTAATACGGCCCACCGTGAAGCAATTGGCTCAAACCACTGAGCAACATTGATGCTTGCAGTCATTATTTTCTCTCATTTAGATGGTTGGATTTCCTGGTGTCTTGTATATATATGGAAAAGTGAATTGCAGTCATAGTGCAGTGTTACTGTCTTATGAGGTCAACATGATCATTATCTGTATCTGTTGAATTACTTACACCATCAAAGCCACAGCAAGCTCATAATGATTAAAAGATTATACTCTTGTACTGAATTTGGAAATCTTCCTAATATCTCAAAAGTCAACATAGAGACTGTTAGTGACTGTCGTCTGGATGTTGTTTAACTGTGTGTGTTCTAAGCAAGGGGTTGTAGAGTTTTTATTTATTTACTTATGTATTTTTCAACCACTTTAGTGACATGGCCTGTCACTGCAGAACTTTGGCCAAGCCTTAACATGAAATTTGGCATAGATATGCATGGTCCAGAGAACATGAATTAAAGCCAACTGCAGACTAAAATTTCCACTTGTCCAATGAAGTGTGAGCAAAAAAATAATTTATATTATATAAATGTCATTATTATTACCAACAGAAAAATAGATAAGGGGCAAGTGTAAAAACTGAATCGGCTATCACATATGTGTCTCATTGTTATCATCAGCACTACTGAGGGTCTTTGACCAGAAATGTATTCGATCCACTGTTGAGATGAGCAGGCATACTCACTGACTTAGAACAGAAATTAGATTACAAGGTCAGTGGCTGAGTCTAATGCGGTGGAAGATTAGAGAGGGAGAAGAAATCATTTTAACATGGCTATTGTTGTCATGGGGACTGAGCACTTGCACTGAGCTGTGTAAAACAGCAATTTAAAATGTGTTTTGAAAATCTGTGTTGCCATCTTTACTTTCCCATGCAGAAACATGAAAGACAAATGTGAATTACGAACAGAAAGGAAATGTCTTTGTTAAAGTATCTATTTTTAAATAAATAATTTGATTATGATATCTTTGATATTGTGTTGACTGTGTTTTTTTAATAAATAAATTGTGTCACTGACTGTGCCATTGATCTAACTCAAGGAATCAGAATAATGGAGTTACAGTATTAGCGATATGCTTATCTCAATATGAAGCATGATAAGGAATAGCTCCCTTCCCACATAGAATCTGTACATAGAATCTGTAACACTGCCGGCTTTATTTATGTAATTGATTTGGCCATTCACATATAGATTTCAGAAATTTTCAATAATGACGCTGTTTGAAAATGACACACACTATCTGGTATCTGTCTTCCTTAACTAGCTGATGCACAATGAATATTCAAATTGCACTAATTTTTCCTTGATATCGTACACTTAAGCTATCATATGAGTCATATAGCCATAGTTACGGAATGACTCATTTGTGTCATTTATGGATGGTTAAATGGATGGACAATAACAGTGGGTGGGTGGGTGGCTAGATGGATGGATGGATGGATGACGATAACATGATGATGGCAGCACAGATAACTATCAAACTGAAGGTCTGAATGTCAGATGTGTTACTTGTATCTGAAATGGCAGTGCTGTCAAAACAGTCTTTCACACAAGTCTACAAAAATGATTCTCTTCGACTTTTATATTTAAAAACAGAAACGTTTTGTATTTTGTTTCATTAAACAATAAGGATTTTGTATATTAAAGTTGTTATTCCTAGCTGTCCTTTTTATAAATGTTCCAGGACAGAGTTACCATATATAGAAAAATAGCTGTATGCAAAAATGCATGTGCATTATTTTCACAATACCACTGTATTATCCAAATGTGAACAAGGTAGCTTAGGCACAGTGAAATTGCAGTATGTACCTACTCATGCAGAGAATCTGCATGAATATGCAGAAACATGTCTGGAAGAAAACATTACAGCAAAAGGCTGAAATGTTTTGGATTCTGGTGCATACAGATGTAGTGAGCTGTCCATGGTGGCTTGTTTAGTTTCTGCAGTGCAGTACAGACACCCTGCCTCACTTCCCTCCTAGTTGGCTTAGATTTGAGCTGCTTGGTCCCAAAGCATTGTACAGTCTAATAGCTGTAGGCACAAGTTTGGATTCTGAGGCAAAGAGTGAAGATGTTCTGTACTGTAGCTTCATCTCACCATGGAGGGGGTGGAAGGTGTTTTCTACAATGGAGTAGAATAGTTAAGTCCTCATCATCCCCATTGCTGGTGCCTCCAGGCTGCAGGCTAGACAGCAGTTTTTCACCAGTTTGTTCATCTAGCTTACTTTCTGCACCTTTTCTTCTAGTATGCCACCACATAGAACAGTGTTCTGATCTCCCTGTTGCATGCACTAAAGGACCAGAGCCCCATGAGAACAGTCTGCCCTTCTTTGCACCATTCCTTCATGTTATCACCACCGTACAGTTTGTTCTTTATATGAAAACCTAGGCATGTCTACAACTGCAGCATCACCCCATTTTCATTGTGCTTACTGACACTGTGTAAGTTACTTGTTGCTCTTTCAGATTTTTTTTTTGTTTTAATCCATCACAAGTAGGTGTGTCGGTAGCCGATACCTGGGAATGGGATTGAGGTTGATCAAAGCAGTCTTGATGGATTTGTATGGGCTAAGTAAAGCCCGATCCATTTTGGATGCTTTGTTTGTTTGCTCTAGGTACTCCAGCTGTCAAAACCTCTGCATTAAGCTCAATTAAAACACTTGACCATTTCTTAATGCACAGCATTTTGATTAAGTGTGACATGTCAGCGTGCGTCAGCGCTCCACTTCAGCAACCCGTGTTAGGTGCACCACACTTCTAAAGTGCTACTGTTGGTTAAAATGCATTTGAACTTTAGTATTTATTTTACTAATGTGGGAGTCTGTCCAAACCCTTGCCAACCTTTCTGCTACATTAGATCCATAATGACACTTATCTCTCCAAAGATATTATACAAAACACTATAGGACATTTTACAAAATATGTTTGGAGACCCTCAAAGAAAAGCTATGATGGAGGGTATATTTGTAAGTGTATAGTTACTCAGCTCTCACACAATTTTAATTTGGTCTATAAAATATGTACTATGCAGATGTATCATGTAGGAAAAAAATACAAATATAACAAAAATTAATCCATCTGGTTCCATCTGGGCAAATATTAACTAATACAGTAAAGGACTTAAATCTGGATTGTGGCCAAAACAACCGTGATTGGTCTCTTATTACAAAAGCTTCTGTCTTCCAGCCATTAAGCTGCTGGTTGTACTCGCTCCAACTGACAAAACTCTTCACAAGTCTCCTCCACTCCTCCTCACTGCTGCGGTCTAAAAGGCAGGAGTCACCTAACTTCTGGAGGTGGCATGACCCCGAACTGCAAATGAAATTTGTGGTGTACAGTAGAAGATAAGCAGGAGAGGTCAGAGTCTTTTGGAGCGCCCCTGTGCTGTTACTCTGCAGCATGTCTGACACTGTGCTCTGCAGACTCTGTGGCCTGTCCACAATTTCTGATTCAGAACAACCCTAAGCTTCTTCCCAAAGCATGAGAGGCCAGATGGTTTTAATGCACTGGAGAACTCAAAGTATATGATTCATACCATATTTACTAGCATCTTTATTGAAAATTAGTATAAAAGTCCAGAATCTCAAATGCAGAGTTTGAATTAAGCAATGCTTTTGAGAATACAGCCTTGTTGTCACTGACTTATATATATTGGCGCTACAAAATAGCAACAACAACACTATAAATGAATAATCATTACTAGTCCATATAGAGGAAACATCAAGTTAACTTTTAAATAATGTTAGAAAGAAATATATTAACTCTTAAAACAACTGCTTAATTTTTAATGTTACTTTACAAAAATTCAACAACTTTGATAAAATATTCCACTTATAGTGGATGTGAAGTTAACCCCTAGAGTGGTGCAGTGGAGTTGTGAGGGAAACACTGAGGGAAAAGAGCATTGGGGTAAAAGGAAAGAAAGCAGTGGAAATATGTTTTGGATTACTTGGGTTTTTTATAGCCAAGTCCTTACTGAGACATAGTGGCTACAAATCTGAATCTCTATATTAAAGTCAAGACTGTTAGAGGTGAATTATAATAATGAATACATGAATTGTATCTCAAGTGAATGTGATTGACCAATGATCTGATAAATTTTGATCAAAGGAATAAAAATTGTGATTGTCAATTGGTAGCATGGGCTGTCAGACGTCATGCAGTTTTAAAGCGCTGTAGGCTATTTTGGCAACTGTACAATTACAACTTTAGAATGTTTCTCAAATTATAAATAATGATGCCAATCCTGCAACCCATTAGTGCAAGGCAAATATTAGAGAAATAAACAAGACTGGATGCAAAATACATGGTAATAAAAGGCATATATCCAAGAACATTTAAACCTGTAACTGCTGCCGGTGATGCTTCCACAAAGTACTGAATAATGAGTAGTGTGAATATGTATGCTACATTTATAGACAGATAGGGACTTTCAGTAGATAAATACAACATATAGACGTACAGTACATCTATATATGTAAATTATATGTACAGTACGTGGTATGTGCATTGCCCAGTGAACATTTGTTAAAGGAATCAAGGAATAATTTCCACCAAGTATCATATAAACATCAGTAGCACACTCATTTCCTCACATACCATGCTGTAAACAGTACTTTTAACTGGAAACAATAGTGGGTCCAATAGAGAATACCTTTGGTTGAATATTTGAATTACAAATTGATCTGAGAATAGTTTTAAGTGTGGTCTAAGCCAATAATACTTATCAGTGATCATGGAAATTATGTAAATGGCGGTCAGTTTTTTTTTGACAGGCTTTGCGTTTTTGTTTTTCTTACTGTTCCTCACCTTCACTTTGCTTTTCTTCTCTTCCATCTTGCTGGCTCCTCTTTTCTATCTCTTTGACCACCCCTCACTTCCATTCTCAAGCTTTGTCTTCTTTTTCTATTTCGACTCCCTCCTGCCCTTCATCTCCTCTCGAGAAGCTGCTGCCTGGCCTCAAAGGGAGCACTAGAAAGGATCCATCAGCCTAGACTAGTATTCTCTTGAGGATGCATCCAGCGTGTTGCTCTGTTCTGTTCTGCTCACTATCATATCTATGCAACCCTAGATAGCCTTTACTGTAGATCACAGGACCTGTTTTCAAATTTGCTGCAAAGCTGTATGGAGCTGTAATTCTATGCCTTGTTGGACACCAACAACACACATTTCCCCAAGCTATATACAACATATTTACTCTTGGTGTGAGACAGATCTTTATGAATACAGGCTATGTTTTTAATACTGTATATCTATCTATCTATATATTATATGCCTTGGTGTATACAGTGATGGATTGATGGTATATATGTATATGTATGTTTTGAAGTGGAGGATAAAAGGGTCACAGAGAAAGCCTACAGCAGATTTAAAGCATAGAGAATTAATCTGCCAGACGTATCTTGTGGGTTTTTGAGCGGCAGCTGGAGACAGTGGTATGGCACTTTGAGCCTCCATGCTGGACCAAAACAAAGCCTCATTCATCCCCAAATAACAACATCTGGGTATGCTTAACAGCATGGATAAATAAACAAGCCCTATGGACACTAAATCCCCTGCACTCAATCACTCTCACTCCCTCTACGCCCGTTCCCCTTGCCATTCTGAAGGCTGTAGGTTGTTGGTGTGGGACTGGCACATCAGCACTGATAGTGTGC
Organism: Macquaria australasica; assembly: GCA_005408345.1. Taxonomy (NCBI): domain Eukaryota; kingdom Metazoa; phylum Chordata; class Actinopteri; order Centrarchiformes; family Percichthyidae; genus Macquaria; species Macquaria australasica. The sequence goes on along the minus strand of SEMN01000067.1, from coordinate 903,944 downwards.
ATCCAATTAATTAGCCAAACGTTATCTCATTAGTAATAGCCGGCAGACTAAAACAAGAATACTCCCTTATAGTTGCAAACAACCTCTGGCCAAAAATGAGGATGATTCTCTACTCCTCTGTAACCTCTGTGATTTGTTGATGCTGAGTAGGAGGACTGAAAAAGAGACATGTGAATGCTGTTTGGTCAAAGTGTCCATCGTTAAACAGCTATTGCTCATGGCTCACATTTATTCAACAGCTTCTGCAGAATTAAACAGATCAGCCCCCAGCACATCCTAATGACTCCGTATCAGGAGGCAATCTAATGGTTTCTTTGTCTTTAAGTTATCTGTCTTTGTGGACATCTGCAACATTTGCACAGTGCTGTAAGCAAAAGTCAGCACCATCTGACACAGTTCTGAATCCCTTGCGTTCCTCAACACCTGTGCCTCAATGTTATTTAAAGCACTCAGGGGCTCTGCACCAAACATCAGCCACCGGCTATTTGCTTGTGTGTGTGTGTGTGTGTGTGTGTGTGTGTGTGTGTGTGTGTTTGTGTGTGCAGGGAGAAACTTGACTTCTTGAGCATAGTAACCATGAGCAACGAGCTATGCACAGACAAAGTAGCACTAAACAATGTGGAAGCCATTTCGTGTGAGTGAATGGAACATGATGTTACATATACTGCTTTATCTATGTAGAATAGCTATGACTTTGCAAAAATGGGCTGAATATGCATGCTGATGCTGTTAAACTGAGCTATGTCGATTCTTTGACAGTGGACACCAATACAAACAGGATTCTGTGTCTCACCTTCACTTTAAAATAATTTAAATGAAAGAGAATTTTTATTTTAGGACTAATAATATTTGCTTCTTTTTCCCGTCAGTACTGACACACCCGTGAAAAACTGAACATATCATTGCAGTTTGAGAAAAGGGAGGAAATAAGTTATTCAAAATCAGTATTCCATAAATATTGCCTTTGCATGGATTTGCATATAACTGCAGGAATTGTGCACTTTTTTCTATTCTAGATAGAAAGTGGTGAGTGACATAATGATGACAAAATGCATAAATACAGTGTTAGAGTTAGACAACTATGTTTGCAGCAATGCTTTGGTGCTTATATCTTATACTTTCTTACTTCAAAATTCACTTAAAAACTAAAGGTACAGTAGAGCTACTGGCTTGGTTCAAATTCAGGTGTATTTGCCTTAAAATCTTTTTAAACAAGTAGCATTTACAAACAAAAGTAACATGCAAAAGTCATGAAGGAGTTCAATTTCTGTATTTCACTGGGCCAAACAGAATCTATTTCAGATTTACGTTTTTTTGTTGAGCAGCAGTACAATGGGGTACATACCCAGCAGTCTCTTATCTACAGTTGTAGTGTCATGGTGTGCTGGTGCTTATCATCTGTCCACAGCTCTTCAAGGTTTCAGCAGGAGTAGCAGGATGTCACTTGACACCCTCTGGGCTTTTCCAAGTCACACAGTTTTCAGCAGTGACAGATTCCTGATTACGCTATTTGCATGTACAGCTCTGTTACTGTGCATGAAACAGTGAATAAATACAGTATGTAATCAAAATACGAAATTCAGTGTCACTGACAATATGCTCAATCACCAACCTATTCACAATGGTGATACATGACATGGGATGCCATTCTGATTACAGAGTGGGAAGTCAGAATGTAATGAGGCAAACAAGCTTATTCTTGGGCACAAGATAATCAGAAGAAACTAGCTGCTAATAAGCCTTGATGGTCACTGTCTGTCACGTTAAGTCAGATTAAATCACAGCGCTCTATTAATAGTCGAGATTATCATGCAGAGCTATGCAGGAAAAAGAGATGAAAATAAGGATTTGTCTGTGTGTGTGTGTGTGTGTGTATTGATTACGTGGATATGAAAACACTGGACAATAGTAGGTCAGGCCACAAGAGAATTAAGTCAATGACAAACTGCAAAAAAGTAAACAAAGAGAAGACAATGGCTAATAAGGTGGGAGTTTAGGTAGGTTACAGACTGTGCTTAATAAACAGCGACTGGATCTGGACTAATTCTTTTACAGTGTCAGAAAGTCTGTTCCAGAGGGAGGAGGGCTGATGTGAGGTTCTACCTCTTACAGTGTCCTTTCAATTAAATGGACCAACATATTCCTGCACACTGTTAAGGGCAGGACTCCATCTACATATGCATCGATAGGGAGCCAGTAAAGAGAGACTGAGGCACAAGTAAATGTGCTGTGTAGTGTTTTGGTTTTGTTTGAAATATTTGGTCTGCTGAGTCAAAGTTCTGAATACATGTAAGCAAGATCTTTTTTATGTGAAGTGTGAAGTTGGGCTCCTGTAGAGTGATATGCTGCAGTACTTTATTATGAAGGGAACAAAAGAACTGACTACTTTTTTTATCTGTTGGTAAAGGAGAGGAGATATTATCATCCTGGAGATGCTGCTAAAGTGAAAATGTGTAGTTTTATTATAAACAGTGCCCCAGTGAGAAATTTCAAGAAAAAGGTCTAGACATTGATTTTGACTGTACAAGCACAATGTTTTATCCATCCTTAAATGTATTTTATTCGATAGCTGATAGTGGACAGGTCAAGTTTGCATTTGCAGTCCTACCACTTGGGGTGGCGTTCCTACCATTTATACATTATATTTAGCCATCTATTTCGACTTCTCTGCTCACTAGCTAACGAGTATTTACGCACTCGCAGTTGTTAACTGACTTCAACTGACTGTCGTTGGCAGCTTTTCTTGTGTAGTCGGCCTACTGTAGCTAGTGGTTCATTGGCTATTATGACACTAATACCGCTTATCCTTGATGTTGCGTGTCTTTGGACTGTGGGAGGAAACCGGTGCACCCAGAGAAAACCCACGCCAGCAGAGAACATGCAAACTCCACACAGAAAGGCCCCAGCTGGCCGTCAGGTTCCAACTCAGAACCTTCTTGCTGTGCGACAGTGTCTAACCACTGCACAACCATTCGGCCCATGCTGAACACGAATGTGAAATTAATTTTCTAATTATCCAACATATTCCGCAATCTTTACAGGTGCCCTATGGCAACTGTAGAAGTATCCCCCGAGGTACAAGTATCCCTGTTTGGGAACCGCTGGCCTATATTATATGCATAATACTGCAGTATTTGTATAGATTTTTTAAAACCTATCAGCTCTATACCCCAAGTGGTTTTTCAATCAGGCTTTGTCTCTGCATTGTCTCAAACAGCAGGTATGCACAGATTAGAAGAGAAAATGGCTCATTCAAATTATCCACTGCTGCCCACTTGGGCCACTGATTGTACCAATCTACATGCAAATGGTCATGTTTATTACACCAGGGGAATAGCAAAGCACAAAGTGCCCTTGATTAATGACTGGCTCTGCCTTTGTTTAAAAAAATGAAATACAGACATTACAGTCACCTATTTATGCTGTAATCAGTACACAAACTGCTAATGCCACATACAGATATACTGTGATTCACTAATCAGTCAAGGTTTTCTTTGCTTCATTTATGTTTTTTCCAAGCACCCCATGATTAAAACATTGGAAGAAATGATATCACCATTATCATGCCTTCATTATCATTTACCCAACAATACAAAAGAAGCAAGAAGTAACATAAATGGCAGGTCTGTAAATAGTTCCTCTGCTGAGCACTGCACACCATGTACATGCGCAGTCCTTTCCTTTTCTTCCATCTCTCCTTCTTAACAGCTCCCCAGATGTCTACTCACTCGTCTACAATCTCATTTGAGGAATTCATCTTGCTGTCTCCCGGGGACCATGTATTATTGCACTCTGTGGTTCTTCATGCAACTATTATAATGTGTGTCTTGGTTAGACTCCTCACATGCCAATTATGGGTGCCTGTTATTCTGATGGACTCCACATTCATGCAGAAGAGTGACTGACTCTCTCTTCGGGCCCCGGCTTTCTTCACATCATATATCAGAATGTGCTTTCTAGGCCATAACCTCGTGTTCAGGCAGCAGGGCTTAGTGGAATATGAGGACATGTTCTTACTAAACTAGAATTACATCAATTCATGTTGTCTTACACATGAATGACCCACAAAGACCCTGTCATAAAAACACAGCAAATGAGCCAATAGGTAAAATACCATTTTTTGTATAAATTTTCCCCCATTCATAATTGTATTTGCACTTGGGTCAGAAGACATGTAGAAGCATAGGAACAGGAAATAATTCCTCTTCTCATGAAAACACTTTATTTTGCTTAAGCAAAGATGAGCTTTGCATGGCTTATGGCGAAAATATCCACACTAAGAACATGTATTTAGTCACTGACAAAACAAAATATATAAATATTAATTGCTAACACATATTGAGTTGCATGAACTTTTTGGCCTTCAGATTTTATATGCAAGGGGATGCCACAATAAAAGAATCAATTGTACAATGTAATGCAATCCAATATAGCAGCCCTGCAATCACATCACCTTTTTTGTCACAGATTTATAGTTTGCACATTGCACAATAGTCAACAAATCATGGGACTTGTTTACAATAAGAAAGATCTAGAACAATGCAAGCCTTATACTTTACACTTATCACTTATCACTTTCCAAATCAATTTAGAAGTTTGGTGATTTGATTGTTCAAAGACAGACTGATCGAATAGTGTTATTAATTGACATTAAAGCTAGCATTAGCATTAGTTTTTTATGTTTTAATTAATATATCCTTATTATGTTGATAAGTATGGTGGATGGTGTACATTGTGTTTGTAGACACGCTATAAAAGTAGTTGGCTGTGTTTATTGGGTTTGGCAGGTTGTTCCTTTGGGAGTCAACTATAAAGATCAGCAAACCAAAACAATCAGCTGATGCAGTTTAAAGCTGCAGAGTTGGTTATTGATTCTCAGTGGGTTCGGCACTAACAAGCCTTTCACATTACAGTAAGTCTTTTGATTCAGTGTAAAAAATATAATTTAATGGAGCGTAAGTAGCCATTTATGACACTTTGTTATTAATTTCATCGTCTCAATATTAATTCAAACATCAATTTGCAAAATAATTTAGAAATGTACATATAATTAAATCTGTAACCACTCAACTAACCTATGGTAGACTCAATATAAACCAGAATAATACGTTCTGCTCCTGTAATAAGCTAACTCTTAACAAAAAAACTAAATTAATGAGAAGAAAAACAGGTACAGGCAGGAGTTTGAAAAAAAGCCTTTTGAAATATTACAGAACCTACCCACCAGCCAGTTAGCTTTTTGTGAAGCAAAGGGACAAATTAGGACAAATAGTTATCATTTTCTCTTTTAGGACAAAAACAGATTAATTCAATACCCTTTGAAGCTCGATATGCTAACACAAAGGAGTAGCCAGATGGTAGCAGTGAGTTAGAGAGGAAAGTCCAGCTAATGATTTGTTGTATTGCAAATTGACCTTAAACATTTTTTGACATTAGGTTGGTCCAAATCATAGATTTCCAAACAATGTCTGAAAATCTATTGATACTGACAGGAAATAGTGTCCAATAATCTCTTAACTTATTTAAAAGTTTGAGATTCAATGATGAAAGAAGAAAGACATGAAGAAAGTTAGCTTGTTTGGGTAGCCTAATTACTAAGTGAATATTAGCCAACATCACTGCCATCTCTTATTAGGCTGTATTGTAAAGCAGTCTATTTACAGTGTATTATATAGGCACTGTACATTTCTCTATGGACTCAAATGACAGTGCTCAAAGAGAACTCATTCATCCTTTCATCCTCCTCAAGATTTATAACCCCCCATGCTCTCCTGCTCCCGAAAGCACAGCTCATTCATTTTTTCAGACTGCTGGTTGGTCCATTGAATCCAGCTCTCAGCTCACATGACCTGTACCTCATATGTGAGCTGGAAAGCCTCAGTGAGCACAGGAAACCATCTGATGCCAGTTCAGATATTTTGGTCGCTAAAGGGGTTTTAAAAGTTGCCAAATCTAGAGACAACGGCGTACAGTTCCATTTTGAACTGACTGTGGGTACTGTAATTTCAAGCCTGTCTGCTCGAAATCATATTTATATTCTACTAATTTGTTACCTATACATTTTAAAGGAAATAAATCCTTCCAAGAAGTGCTACGTTTTTGGACCAAAGAAAAGTCAATGGGAGATGGTTGGGGTGAATTTTGGGCGTATAAAGGACTTTTACACCAGAGACTGGGTTTTGTGGAGTGAGTCTTGCGTGTGGTTACGTTTAGTCATCAATAACACTTTGCGTTACGGGTAGGGAAAGGTTGTCGTTTTGGCTATACACTCAGTGGCCACTTTATTAGGTGCACCTTTCTAATACTGGGTAGGACCCCCCTTTGCCCCCAGAACATCCTGAATTCTTTGTAGCATGGATTCAACAAGGCAGTGGAAACATTCATTAGAGATTCTGATCCATGTTGACATGATAGCATCACACAGTTGCTGCAGATTTGTCGGCTGGACATTCATGCTGCAAATCTTCCGTTCCGCCAAACCCCAAAGGTGCTCTATTGGATTGAGATCTTGCGACTGTGGAGGCCATTGGAGTACACTGAACTCATTGTTATGTTGGTGGAACTAACTTGAGATGAGGTGTGCTTTGTGACATGGCACGTTATCCTGCTGGGAGTAGCCATTATGTAGAAGATGAGTAGACTGTGGCCAGGGATGCACATGATCAGCAACAGTACTCAGGTAATGCTTGGTCTGGCCATTCTCCTCTGACCTCTCTCATTAACAAGGCGTTTTCACCCACAGAACTGCCGCTCACTGGATGTTATTTTTCGCACCATTCTCTGTAAACTGTAGAGACTGCCATGCATGAAAATCCCAGGAGATTAGCAGTTTCTCAGATACTCAAACCACCTCGTCTGGCATCAACAATCATTCCATGTCTGTGTGACTTTATGTACTGAGTTACTGCCACATTGCTGGCTGATTAGATATTTGCATTAACGAGCAGGTATACAGGTGTACTTAATAAAGTGGGAAACATACAGTATACACGTCCTGTCTTGCGCTTCAAGTCAGCGATAAATGTTTTAACCAAGACAGTCTCTGAGTGACAAAACATAACATTAGTAATACTTAAACTGCTAGATTTGCAAGATCAGAAATTGCAGGGAAAACAAATTAAATACTATTGATCAAAATACTATATTTAGTATATAAACATCATTTCTAGGAACCAGGGTTGTTTATTTTAGATTCTGGGAGAAGAATGTGTTGGCGGATGCCATGGAAGTAATTCATACTGTATCTGCAGTGACCAGTTTTCATTGCATCATTATATAAGTTCCAGAGCTTCAAGTTTTTATAACATTTTTTACTTAGAACTCAGAAGGGATAACTCAAATGTGCTCTACCGGTACATAACATATATTTGTATTTTATAAAATTCTGGATCTAATAATTAAATCCATTTTGCATTGTGCTTCGAACTCCTGAGGGTGACTCTCTCAGTTTCAGTTCTATTCTATGTATGGGACTGTAACAAACAGGTAATGATTCAGTTATTATCGCTGATCTCAATATATTTTTACATGTTTTTGTTCTTCTTCTTTAGATGGCCCCCTGGGACCTCGTGGCCTAGTGGAAGCTACAGAGATGTGCACACAGGAATGTTTAGTCCTGGGACATTCAGACAACTGCTGGATGCCCCCAACGTTGGGAACATACCAGCAGCCCAAGTCACCTGTGTCCAGCTTTGGGTCTCAGAGGGAGTGGGGTCCCAAGGACAAACTTCTCAATGGACATACTCTGACCAGAACCTGGAAAAATGAGAGTGGGCGGTCAGAGCATTTTGGTGACAGGAAGCAGTTTGGGAGCGGAGAGGGACACTTCACCAGCAGTGGCATGGCTGATATTCCACTGGTGAGTCTGAAGTCCTGCCAGCCAGCCTCCTGCCCAGACAGCCCAAAGGACCAGCAGCTATAAGACGGACTTTGCTTCTGTGCTGAGAGACGTCCTTACATCTGGACACAGTAAACAGACGAAGCAACTCACCCGAGCTCCTCTCCTGTTTTGTTGTTTTCCTTTGTGTTTCATCTCTTCCCACTTAAGTTGATGCTTCTGCAGTGTGATAGCCACATGTACTATGTAGGCCACAAAACTATAGTGCTTATGCTGTGTTCTCTAATTCTACAGTTCAACGTTACTATGGCTCTAGAGGAAACGTCTTTTTTTTTCTTTTTTTTTTTTTTATGAACCTCCATGGATTTCTTCGACGTAACATTTTATGTCCACTTCATGTGTGATTTGGACAAGTGGGGAAGGACTTACATAAAATGGAGAAAATGCAAACAAATTACAAGAAAAAAAAAAAACTACCATGGCTGACCAGTATATACAAATATTTGTGGTGTGGTTGTTATTGAGTTGTTCAGGACTATATTAATCGACACAATCAAAGAAAATGGAATTACATTTCAGAAAGTGTCGATCTAATAACAATGTTAGTGGACACTTGTTTATTCTGTCATTGTCTGTGTGTTTGTAAATAAGACTTATTAACCACTATCATGTACCCGTAATAACCACAGTGAATAGGACAGTTCTTGGCTGTTGTCATTAGGATTTGGGATTTCAACTGGACAAGATCTATAATGTGGCATAATGTATAACAAGTAAACATTTACCTAATTCTTTAAAAACACTATGGTTGATTTCAAAACAAGTTTCCGTCCCATAATATACTCAATGTTGCCCATGTTTCATAATAATTTTCTTCAAGTACTGCAAAACCACAGGCAAACCTTTTTAAAAAAAAAACAAAACCATTTTGTATGAAGGATGTCAGTACTCAATATGTGCATTATAAAAATGAAAAGCTCTGAAAGCTCTCCTCTATAAACTGATTTTGAAAGTGTTCAGTACAATTAAATAGCAATATATTTGTAAATGGCTAAATGTTTTATCTAACGTTGATCTTATTACTGTATAGATTTTATTCAAATTGTGATTTAACTGAGTGCAATCCCTCAGTAGTACCTGCAATTTATTGACATGTATATATATTATTTCCACACAGACTATTATTTTCCATACGTAAGAAAACACAGGTTAAGATAACACTTTGATCACTGTGCCTTCATGATGTTTCTTCAAACACTGAATTGTGCTTATTTAAATTACGAGAACATATTGGCTACAGGGAGCATCCTGTCTGATAATCAAATGCCTTATGCATTGAATGTTTGCCAAATTTAGAGACATAATCACACAGATATTAAAGTACAAAATCAAGTCGTTGGTACTGAAGAAAAAACACAAAGGCATGTGCAGATAATGGGTCAACCATGAAAGATCATCTGTCATTCTACTGTCTGAAAAGGTTTGTTTTTTTCCATAGCATGGAAGGCAAATTACACAATGGAATAGCATGCTAAAAGATATAGCTTTTAAAAATGAACTTGATCATTTTTGTGTCATTTTATTTTGTTGGAATATAGTTGATTTGTGCATTAAGGAGACATTCAATTTGTAAAGCACTTTCATATTTATGTCACAATATAAAGAAGTTAAGTGGGATGGAGTGATTTGCTTATCGCAGTATGTTTGTCAGTTGTGAGGGTGTTTGACATCACAGATACTGAAACAGTTAATCCTTGTTACTACTCTACAGGTATACAGCTACTGCAATAAATGTTTTAATTATGTGTATGCTTAATTTGTGTACAGGATGATCACCTCAGGAGTTCTGTGTCTGTTTTGTGTAGGTGTTTGCCCACATGAACCAGTTTTACTAAACCATTTGGTGCAAAAACATATCGTAAAATAAGCCAGTAATTTATTTCTAGAGCACAGTGTATTCATGAGGCACAATTGTGCTTTTCCTACTTTTTTGAGTCATTTTCTTTCATGTAAGACAGCCATATCTTTCACCATCACATGAACTCAGCGTTTAGTGTTAATAACATATTATTATTATTATATACTTTGCCTTGAGAATGAGGACTAGGCCAAATTATATGAAACAAAAAAAAAGAGGTGTTAAAAGCGTCCTTTAAAAGAGCGTTCTCTTGAAAAATATGTCTTCTGGCCATTACTCCAGTTAGCAAATTGTGCCCTTACCATTGGCATAAGGCTCCCTAAAAACATTACTTCGAGGGTCACTGTGGCATAAAAACCCTCCACTACAGTAACAGTACAAATCCTGAAGGAGGCTGTTGTGGGAAAGGGGGTTGTCATGGAAAAGCAGAGAGTGGAACCATCCAAAGAAAGCTCTCAATTTCCTGGGGAGTTTTCTTTCAGAACTTATTGTATGATCTTGAGCTTTGATTAGATGCTGAAATAATATGATTTCAAACTCCGAAGGTGAGCTGCTGCTGTTCCTCTAAACGGGTTGAGGAGACAGTTTAGGTAAGATTACCTGGTGGAGGCACAGCAGGCATGCTGACTGAGGGGAGGCTGCGAGACCCAGGGTGTCCTGGGGGGAAGTTTCAATATAACCCTTAAATTGCAGGTAACAGTAGAGGAGCTTCACCTTGAAAAAGTGGTTATACCAACATTCTCCCTAATGCTGGCACTAGAGGATAATTGGGTGGATTTTGGGTCCAATTCACCTCTCCCGACAATTACAGGGGGGAGGGCCCCGATTCGAGGCTGGTTTGAGACAGATTATTTGCCCAAATGATCCTGTAGTGTGAGGGGTTTACAGACATAATCTTAATGTTACCAACTAGATCAGAGTGTCCCCGATTTCAAATTCTGTAGTGTGAAAGGAACAGCGATGGAATAATGAGCAGAAATCCGCAATAGCCAATAAGAGCGAACTCACCTCCAGCTCACGCTGCAAAATGTATAATCCATTTGTTTCGGGTTTTTTTGTTTTTCGGTGTTTGAGGGCACTGTATAGTGAATACATTTCACACATAGAAGTTGAACACTCAAATAAAGTGGTGGACAGCAAATAGTGAACTATATGGTAAATAGGGTGTGATTTTGGACACAGCCCAGCATTTAAAGTTAGAAAAAAAATCATCTTTAGGTATTATTTAATAAGGTTTAGCACTCAGGACTTCAATAGGACTGTGTGTGTGTGTGTGTGTGTGTGTGTGTGTGTGTGTGTGTGTGTGTGTGGTTTGATCAGAATTGATTGACAGTGACCAAACAACCCACCAACTGTCATCAGATTCTGATTCAAATGTTGCTTAATCCTGATTGGTGCATGGAAGTACATGACATCATATTTTTCCATTGGAAAAGTGAGCCTTTTCAGTGAGAAGACCTCAGAAAATAATAATAAGAATAATAAGAAGAAGAAATCTCTGTTCTAACTTTGTCAGACAATAGCGTGTTAATGTAGGATCCAATTACTCATAGCAAGGAACTAATTGAGAAAATAACTTTTCCGGGTCTTTAAATTAATGTATTTTATCATGTATCCTGGTACACCAAATGTCTGGTACTGTAACACATATGCACTTCACATAACAAAGTGTCCGTCATGATGATAAATTAACAATCATCGCATGGTTTCATCTGCCAAGTGTTCAACATTATTGTTGCACAGATGTTTGGATAACTGCTGCTGTGTTGTGCTCATCAACTCACAGGCAATCAGCAATAAATTTGCATGCTACCACTGGCCAGTAATGAAGGGCCAGGCACCCAGCATAACTGCCGAAGTAATTATATTTTCTTTATTCTTTTAGGTTTCTCTTTCTCACTGTAACCTCATTTGATATATTTATCAGCTGTCGCCCAATGGACCTGCTTAAATTCTTATTTGCCATGCTAGCTATCGACTTGGGCAAGAATAGTTTCTGAGAAGCTTCAAAGCTAATTGCCTTGGAAGTGTGAGGGGAAGTAAATTAGTGTCACGCCACAACCAAGAAAAAAGGTTCCCAATCGCATTTCCTTTTTATATGGCTTTGAGAATATTTTTCTCAGGGAGGCCTCCATGCACAAAGTGGAACAGAGTGAATGTTCAGCGGGGAATCAGTCACAGAGAAGGCATGCACTTCAGACAGAAGAAGAGACAACTCTCCACAAAGATACAGTAGACAGAAACAGCACCATCTACATATTTTGAAGGCCATATTTGAAGATAATAAGAGCACAAATGAATGTTAGTCTGCTCCAAGACTTCACTTAGTTTCATTTCATTGAATGAATATGGGAGAATCCAGTCTGGATCTCAACCAGTCTAACAGATGCTGTGGGCTTGTGAGCCTAAATATCTTCAGCCAGGAGGGATTCCTGTTTGGCTCACTGGAAGAGGAGCTCTGTCGGAGGCCAAGATCTAAAACCGGTTACAGTGGAGTTTTAAAAAGACCAAGTTTCTCTGTAGATCACAGTCAAAAGAAGGTAAGGGTTGTGCAGCCTAAAGCTATGTAACCCAAGCTGTCTTCTTTGACCAGATAGTTCTCCCCTTCACTCACACAGTAGATATCTGCACTGCTGTACAGTATGACACGTGTGGCTAAATTAGGCATAGAAATTCACAGATTCAAATACAGATTATTGTTCAAAATATAAGCAGCAACTGCTTTTCACAACATTAGCTAAATTATTTAAGCCTGGGTTAAGCAAAACCTTGAGGATTTGTATAGTTTCATAACACTCTCATTTTAGGTGTAGTACAGCCATGTACACCACACTGTCTTGGAGTTCATTTTACAAAAGTGCATCCCACATCTAAACCCATGTAGATAAAAATATATTACTGGAAAAAAAGATCAAGGGGCTGAAGACTTTGAGTTGCAGATATCTACAAACTTGAATGCATATTAACACATTTTGAACAGTCTTATCCAGAAAACAGTCTTATTCTGTAAAATAAGGAGAGCACATACATGCATGGTAGTTTTATTCCAATACTGTCTGGCTAAATCAAATGAGAGTTTTCAGCTGTCTCGCAATCTCAGAAAAAACACAGGAATAGTTTGTTCTGGCCTTTAACAACAGATGAATGTGCCGTGCCATGGAAATCAGTTTAAAAATGGAAAATGAGAGTTGCAGTAATGTTCTTTAGATATGTGTACATTGTCTTGTACAGAGCTGACAGCACAACCTTTACAGATGTCTGAGTACACACAAAGTAAGCCCCCCAGACACTGTCAGAGATGGGGCTAAGGCCTATGCATCTTCGTCCAAAAGTCTGAACTTAATACTCTCCATTTAAATAAACAGCAGAACAATATATTAATATTATATGCCCTGAGGAAGAGGAGGCTGACCAAATGAAACATGAAGGTCAGCGGAGAAGATGATGAGAGAACATGAACTGTCATGCAATACCCACAGCAATAACTATGACAGATTAAGAGTCTGTCAGGAGAAATTGTACCTGGGCCAGCTCCTCTTACTATGACCTTATACCACGAATCTGAATCATTTGAGTTATTACATTCACGGAGGTCACTGTGAAATACTGTAGGTCAAAACAGTTGAGTGAATACTGAAGGCTTCTTAAGAAAAAGCTTCAAGAACCACTGTTTGTATCAGAAAAATATGTAAACAAGACTAAGAGTCTACAACCATGCTAGTGACACTTTGAGGCTGTACTCAGACATAGCCACTTACCACTAAACACAAAGAGCAGTTAAGGCTTATGGAAAATGTCATTAGTAGACAAATTAAAATGTTGACCTGATGATGGTACAATTCATCCTGAGGGGGACATGAATATCTGCACAAAATTACATGGCAATCCATCCATTAGTTGTTGAGTAAAAGTCAGAGGATCACCAAAGTCAGTAGGATTCATCCTCTGGAGACTATGAATAACTGCAAAATATTCATGGCAATACATCTAATAGTTGTTGAGATATTTCAGTCTGGACCAAAGTGGTGGACAGACCAATGGACATTACCATACATAGCGCAACACTGCTAGCATGACTAAAAATAAATTGAATACATTGTGTTTAGGAATTCTGCAAAATCATCTGTGAGATAACAAATTTACCCAAATTAGTTTTAAGCTTGAGACCATTCAATACACACTTTGATTAAAAAAAACAATATCTGCATTGGGTGGTGTTGTTTACTACTCAGTGCTGCCACATTTTAATAAATGTGAAGCTGGCGGGTAAAATGTTTTTATGACCAACAGATACTTTCTTTCTAAAACATTATAAAACTTTTCAGAGTGAAAGAGTTATTCTCCCACTAAACCAACTCTCTTCAACAATGCTGTCCCAACCTGCCTGGCCTTGAGGACACAGACAGATGAGAAGACTGGGCTTACATTCATCATCTCTCTCTCTCTCTCCTCCTATACTTATATATAAGGGCAGAACGGTGGCTCAGTAGAGTTTGCATGTTCTCCCCATGCCTGCGTGAGTTTCCTCCGGGTTTTGTCCGGTTTCCTCCCACATTCCAAACAAATGCATATTAGGTTAATTGGTGACTCTAAATTGTATTAATCATAACTACTCTTACATCAAGTCTCCAATTAATTACTTCATCCTCTCTTGGCATCTGTTGTCTCTTCTCTCTCTGTGTGAATGGTGTCCTTGAGTTTGGCCTCTTTCGTGTATGTGTCACATGACATATACTGAATATTGGATAACTATTCGCATGTTTAGTGCTTGTCATACTTGGCTGTAATTTGTGTGTATTTGCACGCTTTAGTTATTTGGTGTGTAGTATTTTCTTTCCATGTATTTTCAGTTTGGCATTTGCTTAGCATGTGTTTTTTCTTCTGCCGGTGGGACATGAACTATAATAATCACACTGATTGAGTTTAACAGACAGTTTTCAAAGCCAATCCCTGCCAGACTGGAGGTGGTGACGGGCCATTGTCGAGGTTGGTTGAGAGGTCTTCCGCGCGAGACATGGAAGACAACCAGCAGCGCGAATGGGGCAGCACAGAGGAGGAAGGTCTTGTAACAGAAGCAGAGAGAGAATATTGGGGAGTGTGCGATGCAAACATAAGAATCGACTATGCCGGCTTTCTGCTCTGCCTTGATATGTGAGGAGACACCTCTTTGTTGGAGGGCACTCTGTCAGGGGAGAGGTTGGTCCGGGCAATAGGGCATAGGCTGGGTACTGGTGGTGTCCTCTACAGCTGACAGACGGAGACAGAGAGAGAGAGAGAGAGAGAGAGAGGGGTACAGAGGGCAAGTGGTAGTGAACCCGGCCAGGTGGACGCAAGAGACCCCCCAATTGTTTTTCTTGGACTTTTAAGACTCCTCTACTTCCTGGACATTTAATGGCCCTATTAAATATAAATACTTTAACTACTGAACCTGATCTTTTTACCAGCCTTTGTAATAAATATTTTTAACTGACTGACAGACTGTTGTTCTTGGGTGCCATGCTGCTTCAGCTTGGAGATCCTAGACTCTCAAAACCTAGGTGTGGTAGCTGGTTTGATCTATTTTAAATTTATTTGACTATTTATTATTTTAATCTCTACATCAAACCACATGTTCCTGTAATTGATTTGGTAAAAAAAAAAGACCAATTAGGCCATTAGGATGTTTTGTTTTGTTTTGTTTTTTCAGTTAAATTATGAATAAGACTACAGTCTACCGACCAAGAAGAGACACTTTGAAAACATATGGTTAAATGCTGGTTCAATAATGTATTTTTTTTCTTTTTTTTTCAATCAAGAAACATTGCCAAAAATGAAGCCTGTCTTGCCATTTCAAGAAACAGAGAAAATTATTCATGCTGTTGTATCGTCACGCCTGGACTACTGCAATGCTTTGGATAAAGGCCTCAGCCAAGTTCCTATGGCTCAATTCCAGTTTGCTGCTCAACTTTTAACGCCAAAACGTTTCTTCTACCACTGTGACATTGGCCTCTTTAAGCTGACTACAAGTGAAATCATCCATCACCTTTGAAGTTATTTAAATTGCGTACAAATTGCACTGGTCATGATCCCCATTATACTGTATGTCTGAATTATTGTGTCCATTAAATACTGTTAGGAACGTTGGGTCACAAACACCAAAAAACAAATTATTTTGGTCATTACACAGATCATACTGAGGCCAAAGGGTGACTGTGTTTTCAGTTCATTATTACTGACTGAATTTGAGTAAAACCTTCTCGATTTCATCTTAATATTTGTTCTAGCCTTTGATTCTGTTCTGTTCTTTGTGGCAGTATTTTACTATATTTCACTGCTCTTGCTGGACATGTTTTTGCATTTTACTGTTTTTATTGGTACTAAACTGATACATGGTACACTAGTACGATTAGAATAATGCCTTTTACTGCCATATACTGCTCTTACATACTAAAGGATCATCAGTACATTTAAATCAAAAACACTTCTCAAACATTTTTTTTTTATTTTTGAGAGAAATTAATATCATTTTAATTTTTATGTAATGTTCAAATGCAAAGTAATACATTTATTTATTTATTTGGATAACAGTTTACAACACAGCATGTGATTTATTCTTGTCCTTTCTAGCAGCCATTGCTGTTAAGATTACTTGCTTTCGCACATCAAGAGAAAGATAAATACTAAAACCGGACAGTTCATGAAACCGTTGATAGAAAGCCCTGGCGGTTTCATCAAGAGTTAATGCCTTGGCGAGGATCAATGACTGCTCTACTTTTTGGGAGAGCCATTCCCTGGATCCAAAGGCCATTTAGAGAAAGATCTAATGGCTTCAGTCCGTCTTGGCCCTTCCAGAAACCTGATCCACATGGGCACAACAGACACATCTGTATGGATCGCTCCCCCAAAGCCAATCAGGGAACAAACACTCTGCCAATATTCCCTCCAGATGAGGCCTGAGCTCTGAACATAGGGCTGAGATGAAAGAGAGGGAGCAGAGAGGGATTGTTGATTAACCTCTGTAGTCAGTAGTAAATCTGTACACAAGAAAGGAGAAACCCAGGCGCTAGCACAGGACTCATACCTGTCTACCAAGGCAATCTCAAAAGGATTCTTGTCAACACCAGCTCTCTTTAAATACAGTGTGTTGGAAGAGGTTGTAGACCAGTTTGTTTCTCGCCTGTTATTGCCTTCTCTGTGGTACCTTATAATGACTGAGACACTACCCTCAGTACTTTGAAGGAGTGAAGAGCAATGTGTTTCTGTTGGTTTGTCTGTTGGTTTGATCAGTGTTATCTTACTGGAAGAAAGCTAATAATAGATCAGAAGCTCAACCATGTCAAATTTCTAATTGGATTTGGGTTGTTTTGGTTGTTGACAGTATGGATTCACAAGAAGGCAATCTTCCCACTAGGACCAGTAAGACTGTGACATTAAAATTGTGATACAAAAGTCTGGTTATTGAGGCACGGACAGCAACCTATGGATAATAGGTTCTTATTGTGCCTGTAATGCATGACAGACAGCTTATATTAAAATGTTTGCATGCAGGGTTATTTCATTCGCAGTCAGGACATTTTTATCCAAACTTAATTTGTAAGTCTCCCAACACAGCATTCCTCTTTATTCTGTACGAGGAAGTTTGACCATCAAGGATACAATCACAGTTTTATCTACTGAAATGAACCTGCAAATCTAAACACCGGACTTACCCAATAACAAAATTTACATTAGCAATGTTATCCCAAAGGCATGAGTGGAGATGCTTTTTTTTTTTAAAGATTTGTGCTTAATCTTTGTGCATGCATGTTGGGCATGTGTTCATATACTATATGTATACGCATGTATGTGTGTATGTATGTATGTATGTATGTATGTTTCAGTATTCATCATATGTTCATTTAAATCCATAAATTGTTGTGGAGGTGTGCCACATCTGGAAAGTCGTTACTGAAAGGACTCATTTGCAAACTGTACTCAGACTGTACTCTCTGACCATCTCTGAAAAGTTCAAACCAAGCATAACAGTTTAATAATTTCATTTAGTTTGCTTCTCTGTTTGCACATGGGCTACCTTTATTAGTTTTCTAATTATTTCCACAAATCTACAACTGATTAATTCTAACCACATGGATGCAACATATAACTGATTCATTTCCCTGAATCACCATCTTTAGACTTGATACATTTTTTGATTAAATAATTAAAATTACAGGGGCTAAGGCAGTTCAGTACACTCTAACTAATAAGACAAAAAAGTAAAATGGGCCACATTTCGCAGTTTTACTAAATAGGGTATATGGAAGTACAGATCCACAGAGAAAATGATTTACCAGTGTCCATGATCTTGAGAGATCTAATTGCAGTAAGTCACACAGACAGACCATTGTCAATAACTGAATTAATAAATAAGTACATCAATAAGTACATCTGTGTCCTTGTAGCAGAGAATGTTGCATCAAACTTGCAGTAAAAGCATTTTGTACCATAATCTCACTGGGTTGTAGTTACTAATTTTTATTCATATTTATATCATTTTTGTTTTTATACAGCAGCTCCAACATAATGTTGTCAAATTATGTCTTTTGAATTTGGCTCATGATCAGCAAAGACTGATGGAAATGTAATAATCACTTTAAAATCAAATGACCCATGGGTTAGAAGAAAGATCAGTGATGAAGAGTAAAGGGAGTCATAATACATTAATAAAAGTAGCATGATCTTGCATGTATTGTTTGTGGTATGAAGAAAGCTTGCTCATCTACAATAAATTGTTGTTAAACTTGAAATGATAATAATGAAATAGTAAACCCACAATTTTTTACACACATACAGAGAGCGCCCTACAAGCTGTTGTAGAAACACTTCTACATTTCAGAATTTATATTACATTACTATAAGTACTTTGATGGTATACAGGTAGTCCGTTATAAGCTATAGAGCTCTAATCAAGATTTCCCCTTCAGACTCAGTCCCCATAATTGAAACCAAAATTTCATTTTTTACCACCTAGCGACATTTGAAATGCTCCCTGTCACGTCACCTTTTGACTGAATTAAAATGGAATTAGCTGTAATTGTGCTGGCTTTGGGGATTATTTTACTTAACGTAAGGTCTTTTGAACACCTGAAAGACAGGACGGAGATAAGCGATTTCCATTAAAATTCTAATGAAAAGACTGCGGTGGAGCATTACCAGAAATAAGAGCTTTTAGTCATTCACATGCTAATAATTGGACAAGGAATTTGCACTGATGTCCTCGGTGACATTTGATTTGGAGAAGATTGATAAATTAAGATTCAATACATGCAGGAGCCACAGCATTGAATCATGGAATTGATTACTGTAAAACGTCCATTCATTTTTATGAGTGTGTCCGTATGTGCATATGTCATTGCATTAATGTGTGTACTGTGAGTGCTTTGTGTGTGTGTGTTAGATACAAATCAGGCCTTGCCATACAGTTTGTTTGGCACTTACTGTTACACTATAAGTAAATGTAACTCAAGGGGATGGTAAAGAAAAATATCCATTAATGTCTCAACAAGATAAACGAATGAGCAATTGTGTCTTCCTTTTCAGATGACAGGAAGTAATGTGATTTGTATAACGGATTGATTCATGTCCCATTGGCATTAGTTGTGAAATAGAACCACAGACAAGGAAAGGTAACTCAATTTCTTCACTTAATAGAGTTTTTGTTTTCAATTGTTCTGCATGTACTTATTTTCTTCTTTGCAGACCTGTACCCTACAACTCCACATATCACACTTTGCTCATGTTTTCTCATTTTGAATTCATCCTACAAGATAAAGTCCCACTAAGATCAACTTTTCTTGCATACAAAGGCAGAAAAAACTCTATTTGAATATTAATAATGTTCAGAACCTCTAATTACAACCTTTAAAAATAAATCTGAGTACATAAGATTGATCTAATATTTGTCTTGACACAATCAGGATGTGAAACTCACAGTATGCATGTAAAGCTCATATAGCGCACATTTCTATCCATGACTCACTCTCACACACAGACACACATGCATGCATGAACACCTGTGGATATATATAGAAAGAGACCTACAAAGGAAGGTATTTACTTTTAAATACACGTTAAATACATGAAATATCACCAACTTGAATTAAAAAGAGACAATGAGATCTAATTTCTTATTCATACATTTCACTGATCATGCATATCAAGCTATTGATTTGTCTATGAGCAGCAAGACATTTGCGTGGTACATTTCTTTATTAATGCTCCACTCTTGTGACCCAAGGTTAAAACAATGATGACTAACACATATATTGTTGGAGTGCCAATATAATTTTACCATAAAAAACTCTATATCTGTACTGTACAAGGCTCCTCACTTTTTTCTATAGATTTATACTTTGACTACTACTTCAGTGGTGCAGCAGTGAAGCAACTTTCACAGATACGTTGACAAATTCATTTTAGTATAAATTATAGATCTTGAAAAGTTATGAGATATCTTCCTTTACAAACAACCCTTAAATTTAAGGGCAACAGGGGGGATTGCAGGGAAACTATTTTACTGACAGATGGTCTATAGATGACAGTGATTTTATTGGTGACCGTTTAGGGACCCGTTCAAAGTCTCCCAAAACTCAGAGGTGGGTCACAACCCACACACTCTAAAGCCACTGCTTTAGACTGTAAATATCCTGCATTCAGTCCTTCATACACACACAGGAAAGTGGAACATGCAGGGACTTGATTAGGAGCCTGATCATCCATGTAAGAATGCATGCACCAGAGACAGGTTATCTAAACATCTGCAGCCACTGGCTTTTTTTTTCTTTCTTAGCTCTCAAAGGACATTTAATTTGAGAAGGTTTTTTTTATTTTTTTTTATGCAGACCTCTGCAAAAATAATAAATTCAAATGAGTAGAGGTCGGATATCATTCGATAAGTTGTGAGATCATTATAATTCAGATAAGTCAAGGTTTGTCATCAGTTGCTGCTCAAACAGGAATGAGTCTACAAAGTTCAGACAAACTATGTCCCTTCTTTGCATGTTTTCATTAACGTTATTAAGGTATAAGTCATTAATACTTACTCCTCTTCCTTTTATCCTATCTTTACACTTAGTGTGAAAAAAAACCCATAATCTCTGAGGAGAACCAATGAGCATGAGTCATTTTCTGTGCAGCATCAGCATCATCATCCTAATGGTATGCGGAGAACAGAAAGGGCTTTTCCTGACCTTGTGCTTCGTTTGTAATCTCCTTTGTGGAAATTACACTCTCACTTTATGAATATATTGTAATTAGGCATATGTATTCTAATGGGCAGTAAGATATAGTTTCTGCCTAATCTCTCATTTATATGCAAAGGAGCACCAGTTAAAGAGCTTAGACTTTCTTCCGTCTTACTGATTCCTTTTCCCCCTCATCAAGTTACTTTTTTATTTCTCTTTTCTCTGGCAGCTGTTTCTTTTGCCTTTTTGTGGTCAAAGAACAGTAGTCCATTATCAACTCTTTTGAGGTTGTATGAGAATAGTGTCAATGGCCTAATGTTACAGAAGGAAGTCCGGAGGCATGGAAGTAATTATGGCCTAATAAAAGTTTTTTTTCTTGGCATGTTAAAGAAATCTAAAAGTGCACCAATAAGCGCTGAGGTAAACAAGGTGATACACCTCTGATAATAAAAATGATTGTAATGTAAACATTCAGAGTAAAGTGTAATCTTATTTTAATTTTCAATGAGTGTGGTTAGCTTTAAATAGATAACTGATAATGTCATAACATTTTAGTTATTCAGCATTGCTACAATGTGGCCCACAATTGACAAAGATGATATAATTAAATGTAAATATATCACATGCACAGCATCTGAAGTAACTGAAGCTTTTATTTTCCAGAGTTATAGAAAGTCCAACATAATAAATGCTTGTATAAATAGATGCATATGTACATATGTATTTTGATTTCATGTTAATGTAGCCCTATAAATGTATTTTCCTTTTCAGAGAGAACTACACAGAACATCTAAAATATGTTAAAGGTTATAGTTACTTAATATTTTAATATTCAAGTTTTAAATCAGAATTCACTGTGTGCCCCCAAGGGCAGCAATCCAGCAGAAGTCTTGCTTTGATCAAAAACCATATCAAGGATAAAACAAGCATAGACGATTGCTTGTTGAAAACTAAGACAGAAGACACAAGTATGCACTTTCATTTTTAATCATTTTAGAAAAAGTCCAAAGCAGTTTGCTTAATTGACTGGTAATCTTAAAAGGACTGTTAAAAAAATATTTTGATGGAGTAAATAGAAATTTCTTAACACACAGCAGCAAAAATGATGATGAACACCTGGTGGTATAGGTAAAAACGATCAAGTAGTTGGCACACAAATGGACAGAACAAGCCAGTTAACCTGAGCATACAATTTCAAATTAGGACACTAGTTAGGTCAGGTGAAATCTTCACTAGAAGCATAAAATAACCAAAGGGTTTAAATGGCAGCAAGTAGCCTCTTTTAGCTGCTAAAAAGCCTGACCTGTTCCTTAGAATAATATTTTTCATTTTGGGTTTGATTCCTTGTCAAAGTGCAGAATATCTGGCCTGAAGAAAAGACAAACAGACACACTGATTTACTTATTTATTTTAAGATTTCATGATTCTGGACAGGCCAAGGGATTCATCCAATGCCCAGCCATAAAATACATATCCTTAAAAGTAGGAAAGAGAATTGCCCACCTGTTCTCATAAATAACTTGGTAGAAAGCCTTCAGCCGTTGGAAATTAAGCTCCAAACAAGTTCATTTACTCCCAGACGTGTTCAATTGATTTTGCACCTCAACTTCAAAGGGGTAGCAGCCAGCCTCTGTGGGGCATGGCAGGAGAGGCAGCGGCCTCGGCTGACTAGTTTCGCAGACCTGATCAAATTCCCACCTATCGGCTACACCAACTATCCCTGCAACCACAATTAGTATTCATGGAAATGCTATTGATTTATTATACTATCGGGTGGCTACTTGAGGCATAGAAAATGAAATAATTAAATTCAGCCTTTTATATCCCTCTACCACAAGTACTGATGAAAAATGTGCAAACTGTCTAGCCTTAGGCGCTATTTACACTGGTAAAACATCAAGCAACGTAACAGCCCATTGCTAGATAGATCCTTGTAATTAGCATTTTAAAATCCCATTTAAGTTGCTATTTACACTACTCCTGAGAATGCTAACGAGTAGTGGGTTCAGACACTTCTATTAGCCTTCCTACCAGAGGGTAATGCCCTGTCAGAACACAGTTCTTTCATGTATTTCAGAGACAATATTATTATTACACAGTATTTTGAGACATATCAGTTATAGAAGAGTTACACTGTGTCGGCTTTACAAGAATTCTCCTGTTGACTATGGAGATATTTGTGATGCTGCAAACAGCGACGTGTTGATTATTCAAAGATGTGCAAAAGAGCAAACTTCAGGCACTCACTCGCAGAGGAGCAGATGTATGTGGAGTTTTGAAAAAAAAGCCTTTATTACTTACATGGCTTTTTCATGAAAAACAACTGGTTTCAACCATGACAGGTCTTCATCAGGGTTTCATATGAAAAATGAATACCTGGCCTTACTCTTTTATACAATTATTCAAGGGTGTGTCCTAATTGGGTAATTGGGAGAACAGGTGGGAGATAATGAGTATCATCAAGAGATTACTTCCCCAAGATGTCCAAAACGTTTCTCTTTGGATGTGCAAACAGTTTCCACCTCTAAAAGATGGTTTGACCTTTAATGTTAATAAACATTGTGCCTCCTTAAAATGCTTTGCCATTTTGCTTTTTTTAAATTGCATATTTGTGTTCAGAGAGTCCATCCTGCTCCTCTACGCTTGAGTGACTGAAGGTTGCTTTTTTGCAGATTTACCCACTGAGCACACCACTTTTTATTTTTTTGGACAAATGAATCATTCTTATGTGCATCTTAAATTACATTTTTTATGGAGTGTGTTTACAAAAAGAAGCTTTCATCAATTCAAAAAGTGAGAAAAATATTTTGCCTTTTGGGAACTTGATGATGGACCACGTTCCATCATGAGAGCTGCAAAAAAACAAACTCTTCAAGGCCTTTAGTATAAGCATTTTTATATCTACATCGTATACTATACATTTATATAATTGAATTGGAGAGGCGGTAGTTAATGTTGGCTGGGTGGGTCTTCTTAAAGCTACATGCCTGGAGATACGTTTGACGGAAATTTAGAGCTGGGTGTCATCAGCATAGAAACTGATTCATGGGTCATGGCGACAGGTGTCACATATCTGAAATGTGAAATGTGTACATTTTACTCTCTACAGGCTTTATAATCAGAAACAAACAAAAACAAACTATTCTACAACATGCAGCAGGAGTGGAGATTTGTAAAGTGTATTACTATTGGTGGATTCTTACCTTTTTTGACCACCCAACCAATTTCACTTCTAACATAAATAAAATAATAAATGGTTTATAATAAATGATTAAACAAATGGTCCAAATACATGTCATGCAGTGACAGTTTAAAAGGATTTTAACATAGAGGCCAGTGCAACTTTTCTGTGTCATGTGCAAGAAATATGTCCTGACACATTTATAGTACTAGTTACATGACAGATGACATTTCTGAGTAGCCTAGCTTGTCCTTATACAAGAGAAAAAAACATATACCGAGTGAAAAACTGGTAAAATAAGTGTAGTGTTCAAACCTGTAAATTTTATATAAGATATCTCTCTGCGTCAAGACAGCTTGTATAAAGCCCTTGTAGTGTGATAAGGAGCCTGATGACGAATAAGTTTTACATCTTTCATTAAGAAAAAAATCACCTCCACTAAAGTGTGGCACAGCCATGGTCTCTGCCATAAAACAAGTCTCAAGGATGAAGTTTCCCAAAACATCATGTTATCAGCACAACCTCCGGGCCATAAAACATGACCCATCAGCACTCTGGGATGACATTAAGGGAAAGTTAAGTGACAATTGCCCAATTTACAACAGGCCTGTAGTTAACTAGTCTAATACTCCCACATTCCAGGATATGGGCTGAAGATTCAACACTCTGAACTCTTGACACAAGAACAAAGGAACTGACTTTTCCAGGCTGAATTAAATGTATATTAATGCATATGATATGTTTAACCAACCCTCTGAAAGGTACTGAAGTTTAACATGCTTAACATGCTGATTTTGATGCAGGTAAAATGTTAACTGAACCAACAGGAATGGTTTACACCTATCCACTGATCCAGATACAGATAAAGATGGGATGTCTGGTTTTGTTTAATAGCTAATGAAACAGGAAATGTGAATATGCCTTTACATAACGAGTAAATTGATCATAACTTGTAATGAAATAAGATTTAAGTTATAATGCCTGATAAAATCTTTGAGTGCAGATGTGTCTGTGTGGGGGTTAGCCCTTCTTCTGCATCTCCCCCCTCCTCTTCTACATTCCTGTAGCAGAGATCAGAGCTAGATGATCTGTAGTGATTCTATTTTACTTTTTTTCATTTGCTATACCTATGGAGATACATGGGTTAAGTTTATGTGTCACTGAATTGTTAACAGATTTCCCAATTGTGACACACACGCACACACACACACACACACACACACACACACGACATGTGCTGGTTTTCTTCTCCTCTTAGGAGACAGACAGAAACCTCTGATCAAAGGAACCCTGGTTTATATTGAGGTTACTGTGATTCACTCATTAATTTGCTGTGCATATACGTACACATATGCATATATAATATATAATATAACATAATAACATGTTGTGTATAATTGCCATTTAAACCTGGTTTAACACTGTCTATGACTGACTTCATAAGGTGTTTGGTATCGTTCTGCAGCAGAACAAGCCGAGTCGCCACGTGGGAAGGAAACCACCCCGAAAATGCTTCTGACCGGTGGCTCAAGCCGAGTCACCACGTGGGAACGAGCACACCCGAGGAGGCTCCAGAACGGGGCCACAGGAGAAACGTCTCCCTCCCCCCTTCCAGAGCAACCTCTCTCCTGGCCATCTGAAGTATCAGGTGAAACTTTACTTTTCCTGTGATATAGGGGTTGATGCTATAGATTACCTAAAGTAATTTAGCGTTAGATCAAGAATAGAATCTCCCTTCAATATAATCATGATAAAGAATCGTAAAGTATTTCACACTGCTTCCCAATAACCTCTCAGTTGCTGAACGATGCATTAAGGTGATTTCACTGGTCAAATCTTAAGTTTTACCCATTTAGTGGTTTCCTGTGTTTATTAAAGATAACATAGATTTCAAGATGATTATTCACTGTGTCATCCGGTATAAAATGGTCCTCTTTTCATACATTAATTGTCTGTTGTTGTATTCATAATTTCATTCATGAATTTATTAATTGTCCATCGCTGTATTCATTGGATTCATTTGTGGTTGCATTTATTCATTCATTTGTATGTCTAGTAGTTATAGTTGTGTGTTTAGTTAGTAGTTTAATAAATCTTTCATTTATAAAGAACTTGATTACTACGTGGTTTGTTTGTATTAAGTATTAAGGTCACTGTACACAAGTCAAGAACTCTGTAACAACCTTTAGACTGAGACTGAATTAATTAATTGGCTATCTTTTTCCCTTTTTCAAGGGTAGTGCCCCAAGGTGAATTTAATGTTAGTTAAATTCTGTTACTTAATATAAATATTGATTATTTCTGATAGCCGAAGTTGAGTGTCATATCTCTACTTCTATTTGTACACATGTATTAAGGCCCATGTATTTGGTGCTGCTCTGTAAGACTAATACCGCTACACCCTTAAAACTCATATGATCATGAACAACAATGTCAATGGTAATTTAAAAAAACAAAAACATGTGACAACACTAATGAGTACTAAGAATGCATTCAGATGGCCTAGATCCAGCTTGAGTAGATACAGAAATACTTTAGCAAAAGGAGATAATGAGGTAAAGAGGTTAGAAGTTTAAATGTATTGATTCAAAACTCTAATTTCTGGGGAAGTTTCTTATAAAGACAGGTTTTTAGTTCAAGGTCAGAACTGAAGAGCTGTGTAGGCGAGATGCATGGGTGGTGGAAGATCCTCCAAATGATAAAACATGTTCTAATTATTGTAGTCTGTAATTCTCTCAAGGTCCTTCGTTTTTTTTGTGTGCCCCACTCATTTGACATAGATTCAGAGACTGAAGTACAAAACTCTTTGCGCAAGTTGATGAAACTCTGACTTGGGAATGTTATCTGATGGCAAAATTTCACACTGGTGGCAGGAGAGTTTCTGTACTCAGTTTTTTTTCTCCACACTATTTTCTTGTGTGGGGTCCCTGTGAATGAAAGAATGCCAATAAGGATCATGATGCAGCTTTATTTGAATTGTGGTTGCGGTTACTGTGAAAAATACAAAGTCTCTAACTAGATGATACTTAGAGCGTGCTCAATTCAAATTAAATACATTTGGGAAAATCTGTTTTTTTAACTCTTGATATCTGGGGACGGTTCTCTAAATGAATGCAGCACTTAAACCTCAATTTGTCCTCACCTAAAACTTGCTGCAGGCTCATCTTGCTGTTTGGTAAACCTTTTGGGAGGCAGAACCACATTTTCACTCCATGTTTTATAAAAGACAGGCTCCAGATATCATGAAATTAAGAAATTGATAATAGTATGAATAATTCATATACTTAAGCTCTGGTTCTCATGTCACTCTGGATTAATCACAGAATCAGCTCTTAAAAAATACACAAAGAAAAACAAAACGAACATATTACTCAGAGAGAAAAGGAGTGAGACAAGGGAGCATCGAGAGCTGGTCTCAGTAAGATCCTCTCTGATCGGAAATAGTCACTTCCCCTCCATTCAGCCTCTTCACACGCCATGATGGGGGTTGTGGTCTAATAATTTGCTATCGAGGAAAGCATCCCGTCCCCTGTGGTGGTGACTGAAATCTCTCGGCGCTGGAGGGAGTCCCTGGAAGGCGTTGAAAAAGGGCTGTCAAAAGGCAGTGTGGAATGTGGTTAAATTACTATTGGCCCATTTCAGGCAGGTCTTATGTGCATGTTTGAGGTCTTCCCATTCACACTCTTCAGAATCTGCACCTCTTGGTTGTTGTGTGTTTCTTCCTAAATATTTCTAACCCTTGAATGTACAATCCGTTTTCCCCTGAATCATAAGCGGGTTATGTTTCATAAATAATGAAACACAATGAAATACTGAAAACCTAAAGAGTGAATACTTTGGAGTACAGATCTAAAATGGCAAACACAAACAATTTAATGTGGTGAAAAGATCAATATATCCTCATACCTATAATGACAAAATGTGTGTCTTCCAGTCAACCCATATGAAGGTTTCAAAACAAGATCAATAGTGTTTTGAGTGTTTTCCTGCCACTATGGTTATGATCTGATTTTGTTTAGGCAACTACAATTTCTTGGTTAAGGTTAGGGAAATATAGCCATCCTGCTTTAAAGAAACCGACACTCACTGTTGGCAAGAGGTGGAACACAAAACCAGGTGCAGAAGCCAACCCAACCAGACTTCACCCTAAAGCTATTTTCTGCCCTATAATAAAGTCACATTACTTGTGCTTGGCAATGCACAGAAACATGGGTTGTTTTCAGTTTATAGAGAGATTTCTGAGAACATGGGATCCTTGGAATGAATCCCAAAGTCTCACATAAATGCCAATTTCTTGGTTGCACAAATCTATGTAGAAAATTCAGACAGAATTCGAACAATAAGCAAACATGCTTGTCAACCAACTAAACTACCAAAACTTTCTAAAAAGGTGCATCAGCTCTAAATTCAGATTAGAACAAAAACTGATAGTGTTCGTCTACACTTTTTGACTTTGCATGTTGCCATTTTTTGAACATGTTCTTGTGTGATCAATTCATCTTGTAACTTGTTTTGTTGATGGCAGATTTGGAAAGCCACCTAAATAAAGAAATCGGTGTCTTGCATGCATTTGTGCATTAGAGTACCTGCAGGTCATTTTCATTAAAAACTGTCCCGTACTATGGGAGAGGGCTGTAGTGTAAAATACCCACCGGACTGACTGACCTCTGCTTGGATCACACACCATGATGGCCGGACTGTTCCACAGCTAATATATTTTGCTGTTTTGGTGTTTGGGAACATATAAGGCAAGCAAAGGGCATTTGCATTATGTAGGTGGCTTTTGCCTGGCTGACTTGACAGTTTGTAATAGCCCTTCATTTTCTGTAGCTTTTATGAATAATTAAGCCCCTGCTAAAGGTTAAAATGCACTTTTACAAGATAATAAATTCTCTCCAAGGTGGACATGCTCTAGGTGTGTTCTTTTTGTGGCCTTAACCATCCTCCATTAATTCTTAACTAATTGACACCTTTTCATTTTTATTTCCATGTTTCTCTCTGCATATTTATTATTTTCTTTGTTTATTCACGAGTCCGCTTTCCAGCTTTATGTTATCACATATATTCATGAGTGACTGAAGTGTCTGATTATGTGTTGAATTTTGATTAGTCAAACTGTGGTTGCATTTTGCTCTGACCTTTACCGGAGCTCTATAGTCTTGAGCACTCTCTTTCACTGAGCTGTGCCGCAAAATTTGCATTTACGTGCGCAGCCAATCAAGTGCCCTGATCAGTTTGTGCAAAATATAAGGAGTAAGAACTTGCAAGGTCAGCATTTTACTGCACCTTTGAGGTGGAAAAATTCAAATCCACCAAATATTTATTATGTTCATGTACTTATAGTGAGCAGAAGCAATACCTGGAAATGAGTTGTAGCAAAATCTTCTGTATTCCATCTACAGATTTTTTTCTTATTCCTGTTTTCCTATTTCAGTGAAAAATGCAGAATGTTGCATTTGAAATGGAAAAACATACAAAACACTTTTGATAAAACCGTACTCTAGCTGAGCTGCATCTTAGTTGTGTGTGTTTTTATTTATTTATTTTTTGGGCAATGATCAGTATAATAAAATGAAACCACCAAAATAACAGCACAAAGGACTAAGACATTTGGTAAATGTTTGCTAAATTCAAGGTACATTGCAGGCTTTTTTGGTTTGATAATTATATACAATACAATACTTAGATGATACAACTTTTGTCCTTGCACGTTTTTCCCCAGTTCAGAATGTCCAAATCCCTATGCACTGTAGTCCTGTGCAGGCACCCTAACTAACCAGTGCAAGTAGCTGTATGCAGGGATAAGGACAAGAACCCTTTAGCTGGCTTCCTATGGACAAACATGGCCAATTGCATTCAATGGAAAACAAGATCAAGTAGGTATCGCTAACAGGAATCAAATGTCTTTGCGGTGATATACAATACCTTAACCTAAAACTTAACCATTGGAAGGTAGTTTTTTAAACATTCATACAGTTTAATTTAAATGTGTATATTTTTTACTAAAAAGGTGGCATTTTCCTTTAACTCAAGCGCTGAAATGGGATTGAAGGAACACAACATCCGTTTTAATGTGACAGAATAATCTCAAACTGACAGAATGATTTACTATCAATGTGCTGCATGGAGGGCACAGAAAGTGCTACATTTTGATTAACATTGGCAAATGTGTTTTACATACAGTATTTCGGTATCAGTTTGTTCATATTTTATGACACTATACAGACAATAAAGAAAAGACATACATTATTTGAGTAATGGCAGGAAATAGTAACGCTAAAAGAATTTCCAAAAGGTTGTCGACTGATTCAGGAAATCCTAAAGTGTTTGACACAATCTCAGACCAATAAGGCTGAAGTGCTGTTCAGACTGACTTCTCGAGCATGTTTCGTAGTCCACGGTGAGATCTCAGAGAGCTGCTATTCAGAGTAGATAAATGCCTGTCAGTTCATTCCTCGATAATGTTCGGCTGCTTTGCTCTCTGGTGATTGAAGACAATGGAGGAGACAATTTCCTGGAAACAGTCAAGTGAGATCATTTGACTTGTAAAAGACTATGGTCTGCTTTGCATTATTGAGCCTTTTACAGTGATGTTCGACAGGCAATGAGGTTGATTGTTCAAGTTTCCTCACTATTGCGACATCTTACTTGAAAATGATTGCATGGAAATTCAAACTGGGGCAAACCAAACCATTCTGAGTTTTTGAGCATACAATTACAGCTAAGGTGTGGTTTCATTTTATATCACGTTAGATTTGACACCATTTTTAAAATCTCATCAGTAATTTTAGTATAATAACAAAGTAAATATCCTTTGCCGTATCTGCCAGTTTCCATGCTAAATTGAAGATAAAATGATCAATCTACGTGTGTGCTTTAGATAATTGACACTTTTAGGGAAGAGGTCAGGAATTTGCAGACATATTATGAGGATTTTTATGTTGGACTTAAATTGCTTTCACTGTTTTATCTCAGAATTCATGTTTTTGTATAATTCAACATGTGCAATTAAAACCTAAATTAAACACAAATAAAAATGTGTAAATCCTTGTAAAAAGCTGCACCACACACATATATTGTATGCACACACATTCAGACAATAGTCTCAAAGTGACTATTGTGAAAACTTAAATAAATGGTGTGAAGAAGTAAATTGAGTTTCAACATAGACAGCTGTGCTTACAGAATGTTCAGAAAATTCATGGCACTTCTCTTTGCAGTGTTGGTATTAAATGAAATCCTCAGAGTTCATACAAATATTCAAAAGCAGATGGTCTGACGCTAATCTGGATTTCATGTTAATGCCTCAAGTCACTTAGCAATGTATACAACAGAGAGTTTTCATGACAAGTTAAAGAAAATCTGCGGGTGTCAGTGAAGATACTGATGCACTTCTCCCCTCTCGCTTATTCTCTGTGGTGTCTCTCCAACTCCATCATTCCCTTTTTTTCTCTCTAAATCAACTTCCACTGTCCTGAAATACGAGTTACCCTGAGGAGAAGGATAATTATTAACAATTAATATTCATAATGATGTCTCCGTCCCTGGACAGCCTTCACAGAGTCTCAGTCAAATGGATTTAGAATTCAATTTTTATTTTACATAATCCAATCAAAAATGTGGATGCATCCTCAAACACATCAGTCCCCTGGTGCTTGAAAGCCAAGTCTGGTATTCTTACAGTTTGACATCCATTGGGTTTATTATCTTATATCCTGCACTATGTATTAAAAGAGAAGCAAGGAGGAGAGTGTTCAATCTGCAGGTGGTTAAAGTGTGTCGTCATGATTTTCATTTACCTTTTAGGAAGAGTGCTCACCTTCGGAGGATTTATTGTTTTCAGTTTAGTTCAAGAGGTGGAAGGTCAAGGTGTTGTAAGTGAAAGCATTGCTGTCATTAAGTAGGACATTTTGCACTAGAATTTGCATACAAATGAACTGTTTCATGCAGTTTGCGTCAGAATCGGCATACAAATGAACATCCTAGGCTAATGCTAAATTTCTGCTACTTGGAGCCATAAACAAGCTCAGGAATTAAAGTGAAAATGAAATTTTGTGATTCTGCAGTTGAGTTTCTGATTAATGAGGTACCACCGGCACACATGGGCAGTTTGGTGGGGTGCAATGCAAGTTAAACTGTGAAAAGTAGAATAGGATTCATGAAACTAAATTCCTGATAGGGTAAAAAAAGCAAATGGCATAGCCATACTTAAATACAAACCACAGTGGCAGATGCTCATACCAGAACAGGTACTGCAGAGAATGTAGTTGGCATAAATACAGCTGACCCAGGATAACAACAGCCTAATGCACAGGTGTAAAATTTTCATCAAAAGAAGGCAATCAACATGGTGCATTAGCAGATCATTAAATGTCCCCTCTTTGTTTGATGTTTTAAATGGACAGACATTTATTTTTTGGCTACATCACCCTTTTTCTTCATTAGAAGCTGTATTGTTTTGTTTTGAAGTAATTCACTGAGACTTCCTAGCATACTTTCACTGTTACGCGCACCCTTTGTCTGCTGGCACTGAGACTTCTCTAGTATTCAGATGCACTCTCTCTTCAGACTGTTTCAACCAGCTTTTAACACAACAGTACTAATTTGCACCTGCTCTTTAACAAGCAAGAGAAATTTCCACATAAATCTGAAGAGCACTTTACGGATCATACACCATGGCGCTACACAGTACGGGCGAAGTGATCTCCCAGGCCGGTGTGTCTGTTTGATAAATAACATGCATGTCTCACGCTGAAATGAGGCGCAGGAGGCTTAGTAAACCTGACCCTTAGCGTCAACCTTTTATGTATTACTTCTCCTAAGTTGTCACTTTGGTGTCAAGATCTTTAATTCACTGTCAGTCTGAAACCTATTCCTGGGAACCAACAACGTCAGATGCATACCATTAAAATCCCACCGTTTCCTGTTTGAGTGCAACTGGAGACCTTTGTCTCCCTCCGTCTCTGTCCTCATGTTTCCTCTCACTCTGTCAGAACTGTCCGTTAAAGGCAAAAGGCCACAAAAATAATAAAACTCATCCCTGATAACAGATTTCACTGTAAATTCAAACATGAGATTTTGAGAAAAATACTCTTTTTGCTTAAGTGAAGGCAATTTTCTTACTGTTTGGGCTACAGTCATGTTCAGAATAATACTCTTTGGGCCACAATATCATTTGGTAGGAGCTTATTTTTAATGTAGAGCGATTTTCTCCTACTTTGGCAGCAGAGCAATGCCATTGCCCTTCAACTAAAAGAATAAATAATGACAATCTATTTGTAGGAGATGCAGAAGTTCATTGAGATATTCATCTCCTTTAAATCTTTGTTCTCTTAACCTTATGACTTGTTTCATTTTCAGTGTGTACTTAATCTTGCTCTACTTTGAAAAACAAAATGTTTATTTTATCAAAGCGTTATTCGCTGCTGTTAAATTCTCTCTTCCTTTTTCCTCTCCCTCGCTCTTCTTTTTGGGGTTGATTAGACAGGAGAGGGCAAAGTTTGAATATTTAGCATGCCTCTGCTGTGTTTTGCATCAAACTTTTATCAAGACATAATTGTGATAAATGATGCATGTAATCAAGCATTAAATAATGCTAGAATATGCAACCTCCAAAGTTAAACTGTGACCAGCATGTCTGTGTCCTTCGTCCCCAGTGGATAGGTACCATCTGGCTGCGGCCATTACCACTGACCTGAGTGCCAGACTCCTTAGTGTGCAAGGAAGCTCAACATCGACCGGTCAAGCCCCTGCACACCTGACCACATGGATGCAACCTTGCCAGAAGTGTTAGGGGACAAATTACAGATTCAGGATGGCCATATCCTAAAGGTTACACTCAAGAGTATGTAAGGCCTCATCCATATGTACAGTATTGTGTCCCATGTTGAAACACTGTCACTCTGTTGTTGTTTTTTATTGTTTATACATGGTGACCTACTGGATTGAAAACTTTGTTTTCGATATTATCATATGTTTTGATGAAGTCACCAACACTACATAAGAGATGGTGTTATAAAAGTATTTTAACACTGTAAAAGATTTGATTGCTAATAAACATAAATTATGTGGGTAAAGTCAACCTGTATTGTTTTCTCTGCATTTTGCCTTTATTGCATAGTTTTACAGTGGAGATGCTGACATTATTACTTAATGAGTAATTATTAAAATTATTACTCATGATCACTGTATGTTCTAATTATTAATCACCGTTCACAGTCCAACTTCATGGTTTATTTTTATCCTATAGAACTAACACTGATTACAATCTGTTCATTGTAGCGATGATGACTTGTTCCCAAGTTGTAATGCAACGGAATAATCCTTGTAGTTATGAACCTGGGAGACCTGATAAACAAGGCCTCACTGGATTTGTGTACCTTGGTGCTCAACCGTATGATAGCATGCCACTTAGTTAGTCCTTATTGTTGACATTTCATCATTTTGATCAGCTGCGGGTCACACTGTGTTGGAAGGGCTCCTTGTTATTTGGTCATTCTGAACATTTCTTCCTTTGTTTTTGCTTGTTATAGGGTTTTTATGCCGTGCTCTGATTTTGATTGGCATATAAATTTAGCATTTATTTTTAATCTATAGAAAGGTTAATACATTCCATTTTTAGCTACAGTACATTTTAGCAGCTAAACTTTATATTTTAGACTTTGTCAGCTTTAGGCAAGA
Organism: Macquaria australasica; assembly: GCA_005408345.1. Classification (NCBI taxonomy): domain Eukaryota; kingdom Metazoa; phylum Chordata; class Actinopteri; order Centrarchiformes; family Percichthyidae; genus Macquaria; species Macquaria australasica. Next base: position 869,127 of record SEMN01000067.1, on the reverse strand, counting down.
TATTATGAATAGATGCACACCCTGTGCTTTATACAAGGCTGTTTAAATAGACTCAAAGTGTAGAGAGAAGACTGAGCATTTGTGGTCAGAATCTCTAAACATGTCTGACAAGCCTCAAAATGAAAAGTCATTTTTACGACTTACTGTACTGATGTGTAACTGATGACTTTTTAATTATGATGTAGCTGTGTTTGGGGTTTTTTAAACATTCACTTAGTGGGCCTTACAGTAACATGGAGTTGTCTTTTCACTTCACTTGTATGGTCAATAAACAATTTCCTCCTTGGTCTTTTCGGAATGACTGTCATGTCTGTCTCACACTCCCTTTCTAACCCTTCCACCTGCCTCTTTTCAAAGTGAGATTTTGATTACAGCACGGTACAGTCTGGGAGCCATGAGTGTTGTTACAGATAGGGCATGTGTAAATCCGAACGCGTACGTGTAATGCCAGACGCGGATGTGTTTCTTCCATGTTATTTCTTTTTCTTTTTTCTTCCAACTGTTCTCTCTTCTTTAAGCCTGTAATTCCCTTCCAGGCATCACTCTCTGCATGTGTTATTGTCTAAAACAACAGCAGCTGGGCGGCCCATTGGTTGAATTGTCTTCTGTTCTAGGTGATAGCGTGCTTGGTCCAGCACAAAGAAAGCAGGCATTTATTTATTTATTTTTATTGTTTTTTTGCATTCTTGAATAGGTCTTGACTAATATAGTCAATCAGCATTGATTAATCTAGGTTACTCATTTCCTTTGTGTGTTCAGTTTACTCACAGCTACCTGACAACAAGGCAAATTGGAAAAGCAAAAACCACAAATGAGACTGTGTTGTTGTCAAAAACAAAGATTAATCTAGTCACCAAATACAGATCTGTTGTTCCAGAGTGATACGTTGCACAGACTATGTGCCTTTTCTAATTTATCTGCTCAGTGGCCAACAATAATGAGGCTTTATAGCAGAAGTTCATCCGAGAAGGCCACATCACCCCGACACTCTTCACACAGGCCTATTATTACTTCCAAATCATTTAACAAATCCGTTTGTTTCAATCTTTTACCGAGGCTACTTCCAAATAAATCATAACCTCTCTGTGAAATATGTATCACCTTAAATGCTCATCATAACCATCTTTTTTTTTTTCAGTGGGACAAATTGCTCCTCCATCCCACTACCACCTGCAGTCAAGACCAAGACTTTTCAGCCAAGATAGATTTTAACTATGTATTTATGATACAAGATACTTGATGTAAAACATTTTGCATGCAGGTGAGTTACAGGTGGAGGGAAGTTTATGTGGATAAGACAATGGACTTGAAGACAGACTGTGACTTCCCAATACTGAGACAGTTCAAGTCCTGGACACTGGTGTTGGGTGGGCAACTTTTTTTTTTTTTTATTGCTCCTACAGTAAATATGTCCTCATACATTTTTAGGTACCATATGATGTCATTGTTTCGCAGCAGCCAAGGTTTCCCTGGAAAAAAAAAAAAGAACAAAACAAACAAAAAACTAGCTGACACGTACTGTAAAGTGACTTGGTCATAAGTCAAGACTAGAAATGAAGGCAGTGAATAGCTGGTGAAAATAGCCCAGGGTTCAAATAATTAACCCACCTTAAAACACTAATTAACTTAAAACATACTGTAACTGTAACACTGTAGTAGCAGCATGTAATCACAGCCACTGAGTGTTATGATAGTAACCACATGCATCAATTGTGTGTTATCTTGATAACACTGCTTCACAGGATATATATATATATATATATATATATATATATATATGGATTACAATTTTTATCGTGTAGTTTTGAGTATTGTTGAGCTTTGTAAAGTACCAGGCAGAACACTATGGAGTGATTGAGGCAAATAGAAGAGAATTAATAAGACTGTGTATACAGACTTTCTTTCCCTAAAACTCACATGCACACACACTCACATATACACATAGATTTCTTTAAGACACATAATATACTTTTCAAACAGTGGCATTTTCCATTCAGAATTTATTTATTTCATTTCATTTCATGAAACAAACTAATTAAACATGTGGTCACATTTTGCAGTACTCTGTCTGTGTAACTTAGAAGAACTAAGAAGTGAATATAATGTGTTTTTAAAAACAGTGAGTTTATGGTTTCGTTTTGGGGTTACAGTTAGGATTCGGCTGAGATCAAGATGATGTGTTGCGTAAACATCCAACCAATAGCCATAAGACATATTGATGATGTACCTTTTTCCACCTGATAGTTTTGATCAGTATCAGCACTGCATTTCTTGTTTTAAAGCTTCATTCATTATTGGTCTTTTCTAGTGAAAAAACAAAATGAAATTAAAAATGGTGTTATATCAAACCAAATTTAATAATTGCAGCTATATATATATATTATAGAACAATTGGCACGAAGATTTAATTTAATTAAATCTTCATTTTTATCAATGTATTTTTCACTTCATTACTTTGGATGAAACTCTTGGGTATATATGACAAGGCTGTCAGTATCCCAAGTTACTTATTTGTCAGCATAACAGATGGTCTTAAAACCAAAATGATAAGTTCGGATTCAGCGTGATATTTTCTTGGGGTTAACAGTTAGTTACTATCTCAAATGTGTGATTTTGCAAGTGTCAAGAGTGAGATATGTGTATTGAAAGCTGCCTTATCCAGGTCAGTCAGCATGCAAGATCTCACCACTTATCTCAGGCTGAGAAAACTTCACCAAGACACCCTTAACAACCATTCAGTTAACACTGGATATTTTGTGACTGTGACATGAGTCTGGTAAGCCTGTGCTCTTCCCTAACATGACCATTATGTTAATTTTATTCTAAAGGATTTGGTGTAAAAGACTGCGTTTGACAGGAAGAAGATCTCCATTTCAGCAATTTGTTGCTGAGCATGTGAGTGCTCAGACAATTTTCAAGTACTGGAAAGTGCAACACAGAGAACAATAAAACAAAGCGGCACAATGTGGTACAGAGAAGATGAGACTCAAAATGAGAAGCAATCTAAGCACCTTTTGTGGAATATCTTTTGAGGAAAAAGATGAATTGTCTGTAAGTTCTCTTGCTTTTAACTCACATTAACAACCTGTTCAAGGATAGACTCCAATTGCCTTTTTCTTTTTCTGCCTTTCTCTTTTAGTCCACTCATGTCAGTGTGTCTGCCTAATGCACAGCTATTCTTGCTCCCACAAACTAAAAGGAAATACAGCACCCATGCAGTATTCAAGAGCACGGTTTGCAGTTTAAACGTTGCATTGCACAAATGTAGTATACTTTCAGCTGTTACCATTTAAAGCAATAAAAAGGCTATGTAAGAGGGTGTTTCCTTACAGTATCATTAAATGGTAAAACTACTCGAGGTTTAGATTTAGCCTGAGAATGACATTCTTGTTATATGGTGCTTATGTATTGTTTCATTGTTTGATGTCTGCTTTTAAGTTAATTAAAAGCCAGAATATTTAAAAAATAAAATTAACTAAAAATGCAGTATCACCTAAAAAAGCCTGCCCATTCACTGTAATAAAAGAACCACTCAAATTTTAATTTTGTGATCACTTTACATAAGACCTCACAAGGAAAAAACATCTGTTCTTTGTTTAAGTGCCCAATACGATCTATGTTTAAGTTATGTTTCTTTCTAACAAGAATCTCTAGCGGCCATGTGAATGATGACTCCTGTTTGTCAGGAACAAAGGCGGATGTGGCATTGTTGTTTTCACCACAAAATCTGTTAGACAGGAGGCTGGGGTGGATGTATGGGCCAAGACAAAGAGAGACCGTAATCCATTTTCTTTTTAACCATGACCCCAATCTAACCTTAACCAAGTAGTTTTGTGCACACATCTCACCAAACCTTTAGCATGGTGGATCAGCAAATGGTCATATGAATCATTTGGAACACGTCCTGCCGGGAAATGGTTAACGGTAAATGGACCGCCCTTTCCTCCCTTAGCGGACAAAGAACTTTACAATTTGCGTCTCATTCGCCCATTCACACACATGCTGCTGATCTGGCCACTGGGAGCAATTTAGGGTTAAGTGTCTTACTTAAGGGCAGTTTGACATGTGGACGGGGGAGGCCGGGGATCAAACCACCAACCCTGGGAATACTAAAAGCTCTACTTCCTGAGCCCATAATACACAGTATGTTCTTGGAATAAGTGAAATTAACTTGAGTATGCCCTGTGTATTTCTGCAGAGAGACTGAGTTGTGCAGTCTGCCAAAGGGAGACCATCTTTCTTAAAGGATCTTTGGCACTTGCAGCACAGATCTTTGAAGGTGCTGGCTTATATCCATCACAAACAGCTTTCACTGATTCCTGGGATTCAATTAGAGTTGCTGCCCTTAGTATAAGGTTTCAAATGTAAACTGAAATTGGTCAATATGTGTGCAGTACCTTCAGCTAAAGCTAAATGTTTTCCTGTGTTAATATATGGTAACTAATTTCTGATGCAACAAGGATCCTCAGTGCAGCCCTGACATTACAGTCATTTGGACTTGGCATATGTGTTAAAGACTAATTAGTGAGGAAAACACTGTCAAGATGCCATATGGTGGGAAAGACAAAGCAGCTTGCAGAGGTCTGGTGCCACCCAGTACACTTAAGAAATTTAAATGCTGGAAAGACAGTCTGTGTCTAGTATCAAGGTACACCATATGTAAATGAGGTCAAATATTATCAAAATTGTGACATTTTTGTTTCACAATCACAGAGAAGGAGAGAGAGGTGGGAATTGCGGGGTAGATCAGTGGGCTCGGTGTGAATGTCTCCATTATTGTCAGGTTTAAAACAAATGTATTTTAAGCACCATCTACCACACATTAGAGCGAGAAAAATACCAATTGACATGCTCAATAATCTGAACCGTCAAAGCACACAGTCATTTCTCAGAACTGTTCTATAGATGAGAGGGCACCGCATTGGGTCAGATGGATCTCAGGAGATTATGCTAATGTTGAAAGAAGGAAAAGCGAGTCTTGTCCTCAGTCAGCTGAGACAAATCCTTGTGCAATGCCACATTATATAACTGCTCTTTCCTCTTTGACTTTCTCCATGATTGTCTTGTAAAATTATTGACAGAAGTAAGAAGAGGATGGGATTGAGATCTGAAAAATGGCAGAGGTGTAAGCATAATGATATTTACATAACTTTGGGGATTGTGATTGGGAAAACGCAAAGTTGACACGAGGAAATGTTTCCCAGCATTACAGCTATTTACCCTGATTCTAAAATCAATGACATTTTGGATGTTCTCTAGTAATGATGTGAGTGGGTGAATAATACGTGATTATTAATACAGCAACCTCAAATGTAAAGTGGACACGCAAAAAGACTGGCACTGGCGAGCTCTGTAGCTCAAAGACTACTGTTCTTTCCTGATATATTTGACATCCAGCTCAACCAAATCCTTAATTTCATTTAAAGTGTATCTCCTGTCACTTTCTGCTATAATGTCAAATTTATCAGAGTTGGCTAAATATTTTAGTCATTGCACTCATGCTGAATGTAGAGTGCACTCTATTTTGAGTGCAGGTTTAATTAAAAGTGTAATTTTAGTATAGGTCATTAATGTTCGGAAATCATTTTCATCAGTTGTAACTATTTTTAAAGAAATAATTCAGCCATTTAGAACTAATTAGTGGTAACTAATAGTGGTAACTTAGGTATAAGCTTAATTTCTTGCTAAATCAGGCTGCTTGGATACTCTCTTATCTGTAAGCTAATACCAACATAATACATATTATATCTTAGAGCATACTTTGTCGGTGCATTTTCTTGGACCATTCTAGTGTTGAGTACAGGTTTATAAATATTTACTTCCAATTATTTGTAGTTTACATTACTGCTGACCATCTTATAAATCATAGTTTGTTTTTAAAATTTTAATGTGGTTTCAATTCAGTGCACAATGGAAGTCAACTTACAGACGCTTGAAACTTGATTGAGATATGTAACCCATCCCAGTGAGCATTGCCTTTGTTTTTTATTTCTATTAGTTACATATTGTTGCATTGCATGTGTGTGCAGCTTGGTCAAGTGATGTTAATAAGAATTCCATCACAATAAAACAAACATGGTGTTCACTGTAATGAATTATCATTAGTATGTCTTGCAAGTGTCAACTCTCTACTAGCTGGCATTTATACTGTAAGTGGAAACCAATGGTTGCATAAAAGGTTGGGGAAAAATCAAACAAATTCAAGAATGATATTGAAAACTTCTTTGCAGTAACGTAACATAATGTGATTTTAGGAAATGGGTTAAAAACATGTAAAAACACCAGTATGGTTTTCACAGGTCTGCATAACTATGGGATTCAGAGTTGTATGTAATACAGACTGTACGAGTGTATCATAAAGTAAAATCTTCTAATTTTCTATACTTCACAATAAAATGGTTCTCACTGATTCACTGATTATTTCTAAAAAATAAAAAAATAAAAAAAACTCTAAAGGTCAAGTAAAATATTCAAAATTAGGAAATACGTAAAAATGAAGATGTGCAAGATTGAAAACGGAAGCAATACTTTGTATGTTAAAGCGCGAATCTCACCATATTACTTTTCAGTACAATACAGTACAGCAACGTTCAATGTTATATGGTACCAAAAATTCTTAATTATATTCCTTAACATAATCAAATTAAAATAAAATGTATTATTCAGTGGTGCTATAGAGGGACCAGTCTATGAAATTTCTTTTGGTGTACTGTATTAGGAAGAAAATTCCAAATGGCAATGTAGCCTATACAACTTAGAATATGGGTGAACATGAACAGTTTCAATTAGGCTTACTGATTGCGCAATACAAGTTATTATTTCTTTCAATTAATTAATTAATTAATTACTGTAGTTTAACATAGCTTTGACAGCGTTAATGACCTTTCAAAGTTAAAAAAAAAAGAAAAAGATGTGAGAGTAGCAACTAACTGTCAACCCCCCTCCTCTTCCCATATATGTACTGCTGGTCAGAGAGAAAGGGAAGATGAGAATCGAGAGTAGAAAAGCATCGTGCTGAGGGCAGAGCTAATGACATGGATGTAGAGGGGACCCCCTGCCAGTGTGGACTACAGTGATGACAGGAGACATGAGAGAGGACCAGCAGGCCTTTCAAGTTTTGAAGGGAGAGTTGATGCAGCTACTTGCTGTGGGCAATTGTACCATCTTCGAATCTCAGCTGCGCTGCACTCCTTCTTTCCCATTCAGTGGACAGTGGGTGCACTCATATCAACGAGAACTGTTTAGTTTGCCTTTGGAAATCTGCTATACCATCTTATTTCTCCTCTGAACCCATAGCTCAAGCTTTCCTCCCCTTGGGGTCAAGATCCCACAGGGCGTCCTTTGATATGAGAGAGTTGTCCCTTGATAAACATCTACTAACATGTTTGCACAATATAAAAGTATTCATTCACTCTGAGTCCAGAGAAGCCAGAAGCAACATGATAGTAATAGCCTATGCACAGCCTGAAACATTTTAATGGCCTACAGAATATAGTCTAGTTGATTCAATTAGAATGCTTTTCTTATTGTGCATTTTGGTGCTTTTGGATTGAAAGTATCTCAAAAATACAAACTACAGGAACTGAAAAGATGAAAGATGTTTCATCAGCCAGAGGAAGGTAGAACTTTCTCACCACACAGAGGATCCTGTAATTATTACACAAACTCAAACCCACTGATCTGCAACAAACTGTGACACCATGATCTGCCACTTAGAAAAGAATACAGTTCAAACGGTCAAGAAGCATCCCTGTAACCTAATGACCATAAGTTGGAGAGACATGATTATTACTTTGGCTTGGGTTTTACCTTTAACTCCTCCATGACAATCAGCACATATTGGGTAAACATGAACACCACTTGAAAAGACCAAATTCCTGATGTGAAGTAGGGGCATTTCAATTCAGGAATGTGTTTATTCCAACTCAGAATATAACAGAATGGACCATTTCACACATTTTCTGCTGCTCTCTCCGTTTCCTCTGAAATACCTTTTTCCTACACATGACTTTGGACAGTTCTACATATGACCCCTTTTTAGGTACATTATGTTTGTAATTCAAACCATGCAGGACCCTGCTCTCCATCTGAAGGCATGCATGTGAGTTTTATGAATAGTGTATTATGAAAAAGTATGAATAGTGTATAACAGCTGTCAACAGAGTAGCAAGCTTCAGTCTTGATAATTCTATTCTGAAAAGAAAATACAGTACATTTTACAATCCAACATAGACACAAAAGCTCCATCAGTTATTTTCTGTTCACACCTGAATTGTGCATTGTTATAAACAATTGCATAATCAAGTCAAAACATTACAATAAGCAGCTGCCTGCTAAAAAGGCCGGAAAAATATCCATTCAAAAGGTAAATTAAACCTCATCACCATATGCTATACCAATAATAGCTTGTCAAATAAATAGAAGAGCCATTGTACAATGTGAGCTTTGAGGTTTAATGAGTTGATTCGTGTTTTACATTCAAACAGATACCAAAATGAGATGTATGGCTCTGCAATTTCTGTCCCAGTATTATTATGAACTTTATTTCAACGTGTTATGATGACAGATCTCGTTTAGATCTATTGTGATCATGGAAACAGCTCATTTACTTTCATATATTTGTATCTTTATTAGTAAAAGAACAAGCTCATATTCATTCTGCATGTGTATGTATGCTGGGTAGGTGCATGCTTTATAAAGCAGCTCTCCTTTTACAGAAATAAATACCAAAACAATAATCCTGTGGGCAATATCTACAGCATGCTGTATTCTGCCATTTCTGTTTCTTTGATAAATTCATTTTAAATTCATCAATTTTTAACATCATATGGCCTAATACGTTAGGCCTGGAGACAAATAATTTGTGGATGTTCTTTTCCAATCCCTCCATTTTTGTTTCTGGAGAACGTTGCATTACTGTGAGAAATGAGAAAAAGGACCCAGTGCTGCTGGCAGTGTTCACCATTGGGAAACCACATTTGCTGTACTGAGAACAGTGATTTGTTAGTAAAACTGGATTCAACACATGGCTTTCATTGGGGTGTGCAGAGCAATGCTGCAAACTATGACTTAAACTGGCCTGCATAACCACTGACCTGAAGGGAAGCTACATGGTATTTGTGTATTCCAGTAATTGGCAGTGTCAGAAATGTGCTTGTTAACTTGTTTGCAACTTGCATGCATATTGGATTTTGTATGTATATGGGTAGTGTAGGTGATTTATTCAAAAGTTCACATGACAAAATACAATACTTAAACAAAAAGCACTTGTGTGTTTTCTTGCTGAGAGTTAGATAAAAGATCGATACCACTGTAATGTCTGTACGCTAGATATGAGCTAGATATGAAGCTAGGAGTCTTGTCATCACTGTGAGGTTGCCAGGCAACCAGTGAGGGTTCAAGGAAGTCACTGCGCCTGGCTGCTGGTTAGCGAGATAATTACAGCACATAAGTCCTGTTAAAATCACAAAATTATGACATTTCTGTTTACAGATTAAACAAACAAGAAACAACGTGTTATAAGCGTTAGAGATGCTGCTAAGCAGAGTTTTGGAATTTTGGAGAGCGCTAGGCTTAGCAGTTTCCCCCCTGCTATATGCTAGCCTACGCTAAAAACACACACCATACGGTACTTAGCATACAGAAATTTCACCAAATTTTGAAGCATTCCTTTAAACACACTGAAAATATAACAATCAAATTGCATGAGCTGATACTAATAATAGTAGTAAGCAACATATTTTTTTCCACAGTAGTAACAGCATGGGGCTCTGAGAGTAACACAACTATTTTCCAGTAGAACAAAGCTCCTTTCATTCTCCCCCACATGTCATACAATAGAGCTCATCAGCTAGCATTAGTAGAATGTGAACTCCAAGCTTTGAAAAGTTTTATATTCATTAGCTAGCGAACTAACGTTTGCATAATTGTTATGTTGTGGATATTGTTATGTTTGACTGTAGTTTTATCCAGCTACCTTTTTTTTTGTAAAGGGTAAACATCTCCTCAGTTAGTAGTTCTAAAGTCCTATGGTGCTAAATGCCCAGAGTCCATATGGTCCAAAAGAGTTGATATCAAAACATACATATATTATATTATATTATGACATAACATAAATTAAAAACATACTGTACATTGGAATGATGTAATGTTCTGTATATATATTTTATATCAATATATGTATATAACTGTAGCCTCTAATTGTAGTTAGAGACAAAACACTATGTACACTTACTGTACAACATATTGTAATGTAATAAAGAGAAGAAACATCACTGAAAAAACTCACACTCAAAAAAGGTATTATATTAATTTGCATATTAATGACCTCATTACAAGCATATGTGTCTCAAACTGTATTGCATGAAGCAGGTAGTGGTTATAACAGAAATGTTCATGTTTTAGACACACTGTACCTGGATTTCTAACTCGCATAATGAGCAGCTGTTGTGCGAGCTGGAATGCTGCTGCAAGATCAGGAAAACGGCAGTTACCTGCTATTAAAACTCAATAGATGCATCACTTTTCTGAACTATAGTTGCAAAAGCAAACAGAAAAGTCATCAAATCTGTCACCTCAGATCATTAAATCTGCCACAAACAAAACTTACCATTGACATAAGTAACATCTCTCTGACACAGTCTTAGCAAGATTACTACAAGCTTAGCATTTGTTTTTATATATTGACTCCTTTAAAAAGTGTCTTAAGACCCACTTTTACTCCCTTGCTTACCCCTACAATGATTCCTGACATGATTGCATGAATGTCTGTATGCGTGTCTGTGTGTATATTGGTGTGTGTGTGTATGTGTGCACTCTGTATTTATGCATCTATTAAGTACTTATGTCTTGTGATTGTATTTCTTTTTGTGTCTTTTTGCTGAATTATGTTTGTTGTAAAGCACTTTGGCACAATCTTGGTTTGTTTTTAAAGCACTCTATAAATAAATGTGACCTTGACGTTGACCTTAAAAAAGGTTGTATTGTTTTGCATGGCTAGGACTGCATTACAGGTGTTCACGATTGTGTCTGCAGAGGCATGCTTTCAGAATGAATATATACAGAATACTTCACATTTAATGACTCACCTTTTCAAAATGCCAGCGATATGTCAGTCAAATGTGAAATTATTTTTATTAAAGATTTAAACAATAAAGTGCTAGATGCCGTCTACAAAAAAAGACTGTATGGAAGTCATTGGGAACTTCTCTCTTGAAATTGAAAGTCAATAATTTTTTTTCTGTGAAATCTCAAAAGACAAATTTATTTCCCCTAATGTATGTCAAGGTGGCAATTTTGAAAATGACTATTCCATTAAGGGAATATTATGGCTTAGAGAAGGGTGTGTTTGGGAGCTGTTTCCATGATTGACAGCTCTCTCAGGCCTTAGCACTCAGCGGCGGTGGTCGTTGCTTGCTCACCTCTCCTCCGCTCTACACAGGCTTCACCATGTTACCCAAATTTGTATTTTCTAGCTCCAACAACTAACAGGATGACAGTGAATGGAAGATCCCGGGACTGTCTCTTCAGAAACAGTTGACATTACAGACATGGCGTCTATGTTTTTCAACAGTGTATTGCTTCTCTTGTAGTAGGAATCGGTAACATAGCGCAAAAGTAAAGTGTGAGTAAGAACCAGTGCTCTCTACGTTTGTGATATAAAATAATAATAAAAAAAAATCCTCATATTTCCTACATGCGTGCTCACATTTGTCATTTCAACAGTTCAGCTATATGTCAAAGTAAAGTGTTACCTTTTACTTTTATAGCTTGCTTTAAAAGTCTGTTTGGTTTACTTTCGATTTCTTTTTACCATCACTTGAGTTCCATTGATGGGCTGTGCAGCAGCCATGCGTAGACCTACAGCTCTTGTAGTATACCTGAACTTAGAGTTATGACTGATGTGGAGAGATCAGACCTTATCTGTTTGATCTATTAATTAGGACTCCTCTAGACTAGGCTTCAGTCAAAGTGAGCACCAGATAAAAGGCATAAAAGAGTGGTGGAATAACAAAAATGGGAGTTTTAAAGAAGAATGCAGAGAGAAGTGTGTGGTTGTTGTATGCTTATTCACTGGTGCCAGGTCACTGTGTCATGTTTCCAAAGAAACTGTCGCTGTTTGAAAGTTAACATAATCTCATCATCATCTCACTGAGGATTTGTGTTTAAATTAAAGACATATGGCACTATTTGATTGAAATGAAGTAGTTTTATTTTTCATCTATTATTCATCTGGTAAGTTTATTTCAGCACCAGGCACACAGTATGACTTATTAAATAGCAGAACAAGGAATATGATTGGTTTGCGCTCCACAAGGGGATATTGATTATTGATTATTAGATGGCAGACGGTAGGTCACGACTGACTTAGAGTAGATTTCTAAAATATGCTTAAATGTTTTCATGTTGCCCAATAAGGAAAATATCAAGACTGGGACCAAATAATTTTGTTTGAGAAGCAAATGTGACACAGACAACCATTTGCTTTAAGTACAGTACATAATGCTGTATATATCTCTAAGTCAAATGTACTGAAACATCCCTAATATGCATTTTTATATTGATTTATAGCACAAAATATAGAAAAATGTCAAGTAGGAATAAAATCTTGGTAAATAAATGGACCTGAGAAATGCAAAGCACTCGGACTTAAGTTATTTGACAGAACAGTGTCTGATCTTTGATCTGAATGATTTTGACATGTTATGATTAATTTGAGTTGTAATGCCTCCTATTAACACATGAATATTAAAATGTTCATAATCTAAGACAGAGCTGAAATAGGGCTGAAAATAGCAGAGGCGAGAACATTTATATGTAGAAAGCTACACATTATAAAGACAAATTCAGGAGCAGACTAATTGAGGCAATGTAATTCGTCAATTAAGGATAATTTATTTTCCAAGGCAGCGCTGTCTTCCTCTGATTCAAATATAGTTCTTTATGATAAATTCAATCAAATGGTACTTTGCAGTTAAACACGAGATATAATGCTCTCATAAAAAATTTAAAAGACAAGAAAATTGTCATTTAAACATTCATCTCAGTGACCAAATATGGTTACACAATTAAGTTAAGCTGTAAGTGATTAATGAGACTCAGTAGAGCAGCCGTTCCTTTATGCAGGAGATACTGTAGGTTCTACAGTGGCGCCTAAAACAATAAGCCAACATGACTCAGTCCTGAATATGTAATGTTCTGCTTCAAATTACTGTTTGACCTACCATCTACTACTTTCATTGTGACAGACACCAATTCAGCTTTTTTTTTTTTATGAGCAAGGCCTGCTAGTGTGCATGGAAAACTGGCAGTGCTTAACTGATTTATTGGCATTAGAACAAAGGATATCAGGTTTGGCAATGCAATGCATTCACATCTAGCCTAATGCCAATGAGGCTTATGATATTTTTAAAGCTGTGTCTTGCAGTGACATGTGCAGAGTAAAATCTTATAGTTTTTGCGACCGACTGTCAGAGGCAGATATCAGATGTCGGAGGCAGATGGCGCACCAACGGTGATTTATATTAGCTGTTTGTCATAGCTTAAAAAAATATTTACCCTCAAGAAGCTGCCGTTATAAAACTATGACACAACTTTAGTAAAAATGATCAAGATAGGCATATCTCAATGAACAACAGGGACATAATTAATGTACTGAATAAAGTTTTCAGAGCCCACAAAATAAGCCTCTTATGAACTTATGTAAATGAACATGTCTCTCCTACAGAGGATAGAGATTGACATTCTTCATTTGTGTTAGTCGTTTTTGGTTTATGCACGTATAATAGGCTAAAGGATTCCGCCTTAATAACTCACGTAAAAAAAAAAAAAAAAATCAGTTTTCAAATATTCTCTAAAGTTGTAGAGCTTATCTGCAACGTTGAATAGCAGCTTCAAAAAAGTACTGACATTTTGTTAATAATTTCTGTGGGTTTCCGTTAAGAAGATTCTAGTGGAGAGCAAAAATTGAGCTTTGGTGTTGATTTCATTTATTTTATTTACTCATTTATATAACGCATACATTGAAGAACAACACATCATAGTGACAATGGTGGAGCAATAAAGTGAAATGAGAAAAACTTTGTTAGAGAAGAGAGGAAAACAAAAGTCTTATGTGTTAAAAGAGAAAAGGAAACTCAGGGACGTGGCATGGAGCCAGAGATCCTGAATACTCCCAGTTGCATATCAACTTCCAAACCAGATCCCATTGGACAACAATGATCCGACCGCAGAATGGTAACAAATCTGCTCATCGGGAATTCTGTCATGGTGACCTGTGGGCTGGGTGACCTGCAGAGTCAATGGATCAAGGTCAAGAGAGAAGATGAGGAGTGTAAGGAAAGGAAATAGGAGGAAAGTTGGTATCTTGGTGTGTGTGTGTGTGTGTGTGAGAGCATGTGTGTCTAGGAATGAAACAGGGGGATCCATCTTTTTTAAGATATGTGGAAGGATTTGTTGAACTTGTCAACAACTGATATACTGTACAAATACGAGCTTCAGGGTTTTGCCGTGTTGATGTTCAATATGTCATCTCGTACAAACTCAAAATTGAGAGGGCATGCATGCATGTAGTGTTTGCAATAATTGACTAGCTCATGACTCACAATACAATGGGTTTACAAATGTCACATAGTGATGAAGGAATAATTTTGACATTAATGCAGTTCTGTCATTAACACTCATGTCATTTACTACAGACACTGGCTGTGACTAAGTTGATGGTGAAGACACAAACAGGAAGTGAGGCAACAACGCTTTGTCCAATCATGATCAAAATTGCTCAGTAGGTTGTTATAGTTCCTTGTATTGTCCCCCATAATTGCTGCTTGTAAATGTATATTGTGTGCACATACTATATATTCATGTTGAATTCACAGCTGTTGCCCAACACATGATCGCATTTTGCTTGTTTTTGAAACTCTACAACAACAGGTGCTCATTATCATAATGATTCTCTATATTTCCCCAATAGTGCCTGAAACAGGAGAGAAAACAATGGCCTTCTTTCTTTTAGGTATCTATTACGTCTTTATTGTAATTAAACTAAGCATTAACTAGTAATAAACATAATGCTGTGCTTTGCCAGATAAAGAACATCTATCTCGTGTGTCATGTCTCACTTGACACACACACACACACACACACACACACAAAACAAAAACATCAGAACCTCGTGGCAGCTCTGACAACTAAACTATTTCAGAGCTACTCAATTGACTTGGGGCGTTATTGCACTGTCATTCTTAACACCACTTTACCAATTTGCACATGCAAAAATGCACCGTTACACTGTTTCAAGGTGCAAGTGAACTCAACTGAACTTACATATGCATTACTTACATATGCACATAATATTCTATAATGTGTAAAACAGACTGTGACGATATGTAGCGTCCATAACTGCAAAAGGAACCAATGCATTTTCCAATTCAGGACCAACTCACCATGGCCCTGGTTTTGCAATCTGTTCCTTCATACTGAACATTTCCGGCCAAAATGTACTCAAACACTTCACAATAAAGCTTCATGAGTCACGTGTGTGTGCTTGTATGTGTTCCTGTGTCGCTCTTTTTGCTGCTCATTTCCTCTACAGACGACAAATGGGATCTGGGGCCTTGAATCATTGAATGACAAGACCACTCAGAAAGAAAAAAAACTATGCTCACTACAATGCCTTTCTCATTAGCAGTGATAGTGTCACTGCAGTCAGCATCAAAGCAGCCAGAACGTTTGGAACAAAGAGTCAGTCAGTCTCGTCAGGAACAGGAAGGCTTTAAATTAGCGTTTGGGTGACATATTAGGAGCTACATGAGATTATTTCTAGTGCATTGTTTTTTTCAAATTGTTATTTTCCCCATCCATTTTTATTACTGAAAGCCAAGCAAACGTAGGAGAGCAGTTCTAAATAACTATGTCACAAAGGCACAAAAGCCTTCCGATTCACTCTTACTTTTGTGCAGATCCTGGCTTCACCATTTTATCAGAGTCTGACATTTCCTATTGAACTGGTACAAATGGTATTTCCCCAGACAACTTGTTAACTTTTAAAGGTTGATAGATTCAATACACACCCGCCTCAAATAAGCAGTGGATCACTCTGAAAAACAAAGCTTTGAGATTAGCTGCCGTCAACTTGAGGAGATGTGCAAGTTTGAGTAGCAAAATGTGAACACTATTCATAAGGTGACATGGAACATATTGATCTTGAAGCGTTTATCAGAAAAAAGACCTTAATTTGTGGTTGCCCACTGCAGCTGCAGCTGCTGTCTTTGTCATATGACTGTAATTTACAAGCACTTTGATATTAATGTTTCCCCAAGTGACTTTGATTTAAACAGTGAATGATCTACAGTCTGCATTAGAGACTGTATAAGAAGTTGTGCCAGGTCTAGAAAATGGATGCAAACATAAAAGGTGCATGCAGGAAGGACACATTTGCTTCATTATATTGTTGAAATGATCGGCAATGAAATAATTTACCCTTCAAGAATATGATGATAACGAATACGATGATTATAATTTTATGGTTATACAGAGAGCAGTATCATTAGGGAGCCATATTGAAAGTCATTCTCCCTGAGGTTCCAAGGTCATCTCATGTACATTACCAGGTGTGTGCATGGCGGATATGAGCACAAAAATAATTGCAAACCCAAAGGTCAAAGAGGGGTCAACTGAAGTTTCCTAAAAAGAATTAGGACTGAGCAGATTCATGAGGTAGACAATCCGCCTCTTTCAACTTTTTACAGATTATAGTGCAATGGAAAAAAATGTTTTATTTACTGTCTTGCAAGTCTTACCTGAAAGTTACCTACTCATAATCTTCCACTCCTTTTCTTGTAATGTTTTTATACAGTCTGTTAGAATAAGTTACTGTAAAGCTGAAGGTAAAAGTGTATGAATATAAAGCACTCTTGATAAAAAAAAAAATCGTGTAAAATTGTTTAAACAAAATTATTTGATATCACAATAAATGATTTTAATAATGGCATGTTTCCTAAAAAGATGATATTACATTCTAACTATTTCATAAAGTGAAAGGTAAAAGGTACCCTATTGGTCCTCTTGTGTGTATTCTAAATATTGAATAAATCACAAATGCAAGCTTATAGAACCAAGTGAAGGTTCTATCTCAAAAGCCATTCCTTTTTAATTATAGGGACATTAATTCATAACACTGAAAAATAACCACACACAGAATGATTAATAAGATGAAAGAGTGTTGTATGAATGACTAATTTTTGAGAAATGCCAAATACAACCTGATAATGCTAAAACCACAATTGGCTCCCATGTGGGTAAGTGAGGAGTGAATGTTTTACGGTTCATTGATTGGATGAATTAAACCAGGTAAGAGTTGCCTCTTTTATTTCAGAATCATAGAATAATAGAGGAAAGCAGGAATACGTTTTAATACATAGAACCAAGATGTGTGGCTCAGAGGGAGAATTAATGAAGTAGTGTCCCTAATTGAACCCTTGGTAAGCCCAATAAAACAAAACCGTAAATATTCCCAATGAAAAATGAAGTCAATGTTCAGAACAGTGCCATTGAAGTGCAGATGGTGTGCATTCGAATGCAGCCTGTGTTCTTCAGCAATGTAGACCATATGGTGACCTTTGTCTACATAGAACTGTACACAAATCAGGTACTGGAGCTTTAAAGCTACATGACAAAAGTTTTTCATGATTACTTTAAATCTGATCCTCTACCCTTACATTTGCAGTAAATTAAATCTATTACTTTTAGGGAATGTATCAAGTAATTTCAGGGCACAAATTATTAATCTGATGGTATGAAATTGCAGTTTTCCACTTGTTTTTGGGTTTTTTTCCTGAATATTTACAGTAGCTATTGTAAGGGCTCAGTTATAAAGAATCCTGTTTAAAAATGTGTATTTTGACGCGAGTACTCTAATTAGAAATAGTAGTAACATTGCTGTGGTCCAATTATGGAAGACACTACGTCAAACCAACTTATTGTTTTTATATTTTCAACAATATGTCACACACATATTTACATAAGCACAAATTGATAACAGCTCTCAAGACCTGCAATGATGGTTCATATTATATATATATATATATATATATATATATATATATACATACATACATACATACATACATACACACACACACACACACTGACTTGACTGTACACTAAGCGGAAGGAAGGAGGCCGAGGACTAGTGAGCGTCAGAACCACTATCCAGGATGAAACAACAAAGATCCATGAGTACATCAGGAAGATGGCCCCAAGTGATGAGATGCTTAGTGAGTACCTCAGGCAGCAGAAGCCGGATGAGTAAGGAGAGCAGGTGGAACCATCATGGGAGGACAAACCCCTGCACGGTATGTACCACCGGCAGATAGAAGAAGTGGCTGATTTCGAGAAATCCTACCAGTGGCTGGAACAGGCTGGACTGAAAGACAGCACAGAGGCACTAATCATGGCAGCACAGGAAGAGGCTCTGAGCACAAGATCGATAGAGGCCGGGATCTACCACACAAGGCAGGACGCCAGGTGCAGTCTGTGCAAAGAAGCCCCTGAGGCAATCCAGCACATAACAGCGGGGTGTAAGATGCAAGCAGGCAGGGCGTACAGGAACATCTGTGCCAAGTATGGGCTGGAAGTCCCACGGTCAAGATGGGACACACCTCCGAAGGTGGTTGAGAATGACCAAGCTAAGATCCTGTGGGACTTCCAGATACAGACTGACAAACTGGTGATGGCGAATCAACCGGACATAGTAGTGGTGGACAAACAACAGAAGAAGGCAGTAGTGATAGACGTAGCAATCCCAAGCGACGGCAACATCAGGAAGAAGGAACACGAGAAGCTCGAGAAATACCAAGGGCTGAAAGAGGAGCTAGAAAAGATGTGGAAAGTGAAGGCAACAGTGGTCCCCGTGGTAATCGGAACACTCGGGGCTGTGACCCCCAAACTGGGAGAGTGGCTCCAGCAGATTCCAGGAACAACATCCGAGAGCTCTGTCCAGAAGAGTGCAGTACTAGGAACAGCTAAGATACTGCGTAGGACCCTCAAGCTCCCAGGCCTCTGGTAGAGGACCCGAGCTTGAAGGAGGACTAGACCGCCCACAGGGGCGAGTGGGGAATTGTATATATATATATATATATATATATATGTGTGTGTTTCCAGAAAAGAAATGACGCTCATTCATGCAGGTTGTGCCACAGTGTTAACAAATTAACATTCCGGTACAAGACCCCTGTTGCAATTATGTGTCAAAGAAGAAAAATAACTACATATACACTACAGTAGCACAAAAAGGAGGAAATATGGAAACTGAAAACAAATAATCAAGAAAAGGAGCTTTTTGGCCAGATTAGATTGGCGTAATATCAGAGAAGGTGGAAGCAAAAAACAATCTTGATTCAAGGACACACTGACAAACAAGGATAACGTGAAAGTACAGATGACACTGACATAAAAGTCAAGTTAAGGCGTTCACTTCTTTCCATCAAAGTGCTGTGCACTCATCACTATGATGGCTATGCTCTGCATCACTGCTGACTAGGCAATTGCATCCATGTGAGAGGAGGAAGACATGGTGGAGGAGAAGGATGGCGACAGATTGGCAGATGTAATTCAGCCAACAAGCACATCATGGAGACAATGTGGCCAGTCAATTTTACTTAAGATTCTCAGTTGAAGTAAATCTTTGTCCTCCTGTGTTCTCTCGTCCTCCAATTTTACTAAATTAACATGTGAGGCTGTTTATTTTACAGTGCAGTTATGATCATGAATCATGCCACACGAATGCCACTTTAATTCACCAAAGAGCATTTGTGGTCATTATAAAACTATTAAAGCAATATTTTAAAAGGAAATGAACAAGAAAATAACAGACTGCCGGAGGTCAAGAGGTGGCTTTAAGATGAAAGAATGTAGAATGAAGAATGTACAAATAACAATGCTCAGCCTACACATTGCAGAAGCATGGGCACTCAATACAACTATAGACTCAGCAAACTAAGTAATTGTGACAAGGAAAGACAGAATCACACATCAAAAAGGACAGGACATGCAGAGTATGTTAGCCTTCTATGAGTGATTATGAGGTAATGTTAATATACAATGTTAGCTAGCTCCTTTAATTGTGGTGCTTTTCTTTAATTAAGATGCTTTAGGATCTTAAATAATATGTTTTTTGGGTCATCTTAGCTTTGAGATCCATGGGTCAACAAGGTCTAAATCATTTACTCACCTTTTTTACACTAGTGTGCTAAAGACTTACTTTCAACATGAGAAAAAGCCAAAGTTTCTCTGACGTCCTTTTTTTATTTTTATTTTTCTATTTCTCATAACAGACTTCCAAAAGAGTTTCTTTTATGCTTTCACAATGGTACTGGAAGGGCAATCAAAAAGGTGCACATTTCCCGGGGCTGGATAAGAAGGCTCTATTAACTTCTCAGTATGCACCACCACCCACACAAAGATAAAAGCTGTGAAAAACCATGCTGGGATTTGCAATAATCCAACACCAGGTAAACATACAGTAGCAAGGATAACTTTCATGCATCTTTTTCAAGACAATGTGGTTTCACCATTACTCATTTACCAGCGGCACAGTATTTCTTAAACGCTCAACAAGTGATGTTTTAAGGAGCGTATCTATGTTCCCAGAGTTCTATGCTCCCATGGTCCTATAATCCCCAGCTCAATATCCTCTTAATATGACACATTAAGGAGACCTTTCAAAGGGTTTTCAGCAATGTTTTTTTCTCAAGGTCAAATGTTTAATGTACGTTTCCCTGGGTCAATATTCTGAAATCACCCACCTACAGCTTATAGCCTACTGATGTTGTACTCGTCACGAACTCCGACTCAAAACTGGTGGACTCTTTTACTGAAGCAGAATACAACAAAAAACGCTCACGAGGAGGATTTACAAAAAGTACAAAACAAAACGCTCACAAAGAGGATCAAATAATAACATGGACTGAAGCAAAACCTGGTGCATGGAAACTCGCTGGTACGCTTGACTCAATTCTTTTTACAAACGAAACAAGACGAACTGGCACAGGACAAAGGGAGACAAGGACTATTTATACATGAGGTAGGGGAAAACAGGTGAGACCAATCAGGGGCGGGGTAGACAATCACAACGGTGGGAAAATCACACAAAGGGAGGAAGTCAAGGTCTGAAACGAGAGGGAAAGGTGAGTACAAAATAAAACAGGAAGTGCAGGACGAGACTAGACGTGAGTGACTTTAACTTAACATAAAACTAGAACTAAGGCATGACATGATACAATACATTTAACAAATCCGGCGAGACACAACAGTACTCCTTGAAACCTATGCCCTCAAAGACAGTTTTCTTGACTTTAGACATTGATATCTCCTCAGTGGCTGAACAGATTTTTACCATTCAAACTGCATTTGAAACTTCCATCTCCCTTCATGCTTTTGCAATTTGAACTGCGAAGATAGCCCCCACCAGTCTCTTACAATGTTAGTTTATATGAAGAGACACACATGCTGGGAACGTAGGACCCTGGGAACATAAAGGATGTTTTAACCCTCAGTAACACAGTAAAAGCAGCTGCTGTTAAAATCTTGTTTCCATCTACAGGCTTTTGATGACGTGTTTATTTCAAAGGGCACGTAAGAATTAATACTTTCACTCAAACTTGTTTTCATTTGAATTTTAGCAACTCTTTTCAAAGCTGGGCTAAGCTAACCACAGCTAACTTTTTACTTGTGCTTTTATTCATTGTCAGTGGATGTCTTAGCTCAGTATTGTGTTGGGAGAAATCTGTAAGCTACCTATGAATCTGTTCTCAGTGAAGTTTCATCTTTGCCAACATGCTTGTTGCTGGCATGTGCTTGAGATTGGATTTATTACAGATATGAATTGTTGGGGTTTTATAGTGGACTTTTGTCTTCAAGATGCCAATTTTGCTCAATGTGCAAATATGAGAAAAAATAGCCAGTGAACTTGCAAAAATAGCCTCACTGTCCATGTATGTAAACCCCAGCATTTTCCACTGTGATTGCACAGTTAAAGTTGAGCCAATATCGAAATGTTTGGAGGCTGCAGTAAAGACAGAGGTAAAAATAAGAGAATGGGCCAGTGTACATGTCTTGGAAATGGTAAGATAAAATATTAAAACAGTGACCTTAAGGTAATTGTTATGGTCACAAAGACATCATCAAACCCACAACGTTAGTACAAAAAGCTGTTAAAAGAGCTAAATCAATGGGCGCCTTTGATAGACTGAACTGCAATGCAAACTTGATAAAGAAAAGTGTAATTGATAAAATAATGTGTGAGATCAAGGGATGGACACATGCATCATAAAAATCATTGAGTATGAATACTCTGTCATCACCAGGGAAGGGAAGATTTAAAAGGAAAGTGAGTCTGAGGACTGGCTTAAATTCTGAACCAGCTGTGACCTGTACAAATGAATATAGAACCTGAAAATGAGGCCTCATATCTATGCAGCTTTTGTGGAGTCAAAAATCCAACCTGTTTCACTGGAAGGTCACATACTGATGCCACAGAAAAGTGTGGCCATGTACAAAATCAGCCTTTGGTAAGTTTTTATTGAAATGTAACATTGGACTGCAGCTCATCTTATTCTAACTCAACACAGTCATGTAAAGTCCAAGAACCTGATTAAAGCAGGTGTTGTGTGTTATTATCCAAAAATAGTTCATAAATGCTGTCACATAATACACTGACTGACCAACTGTGCTGTTTACCTTTAAAAGGTGCAGAAGTCGGGAGACAAAGCCCAAATTATGTTTATTTATTCCTCTAAAAGTACTTCTATTCTTTTCAGTGTTGTTCAGATGTTTTAATAATATTCTCACAGTCATATGCAAAACATATTCAACTGAAAATACTTGACTGGCTTTTTATTTGTGTTTCTCAGTCAGCCTAGTCACTAGTGTTGTTATTGCCTGTCACACAGTGGGCTGCAATACACAGAGAGCCATGCATTTAGTGTTACGACTGTTCACACGAACTGGATCCAAAAGCACGACTCCCGACACAAGTGTCAAACAACAAAAAGAGTCTTTACTGAAGAGAAGTTCCACAAACAAAAAACCACTCCAAAGAGGGAAAAGAGCACTCAAGGCTTGAATAAACAAAACAATGACCTGACCTAAACACGGGTACTAGACAAGAAAGTTGAATGGCAAACCGCTGGTTCTCTGACACAAAGACAAGACGAACTAGCAAAGGACAAAGGGAGACATGGACTATAAATACACAAGGTAATGGGGAACAGGTGGAAACAATCAGGGCGGGGGAAGACAATCAGACCAGCAGGAAACACACGAGGGCAGGAAGTCAAAACACCTGAAACGAGAGGGATACTTGAATGTCAAAATAAAACAGGAAATGACAAGACAACCTGAGCACAAGATAACTTAACTAAATATACTTAACGAACATTACGTGGCATAACAGTTAGCTTGCAAAGGGAATAGACTAATTATTTTGATCACTAATTTAGCATTCCTAGGGCCAATTTTTCACTTTTTTTCTTTTTCTTTTTTAAATCCCAGCAGTTCTGCTCCTCTGCTCTGCTGATACACAGCTGGGAGTGAATTAAGAATCCATGTCCTCTGAGCATCTGTTTAGTACAGCAGATAATGTTTGTCCCCCCTAGGTGTAGAGTACTAACATGCTGTGCACGAGTTATTCTTCACAAAACACAACTAAGACAGAGACATAAGGAGGGGCAGTCTACCCTATGAAACTGTAAAATACATTGTATTTTCATTTTTCTCAAAATATGAAGACAAAAATGGTTTCTAAAGAGGCAATGAGGCTAATCTAAAGCTATATCAACAATTCAAATAAACAATGTTATTTCCTTTGTGCTTTTCATCTCCAGCATTTTTATGTACACTCAGCAGTCACTGTTAATTGGTTGGTCTGTCAGTTACAACACCTTCAAAAACCTCAGTGGTCATAATAAATCATGGGATACAGAGATCTAATACCTTCTGTTTCTTTTAGGTCACTTGGTAATACTACTGTGGTCCTCAGTGGTCCTCAGTAGTATTAGTCCCAAGAACAGGATGTGACATTATCCTGTTTGACAAGGTTGATTTAAAAGCTAGCCTTTTGCCACTAAAGCCCTATTCGCACAGGACTAGTATTACCTGGAGACCTCTAGTAATTTGTAATAATTACGGAGGTTGTCTGTGATCTTAATTCCGTGTGAATCTGCCATGTCCTTAATTTGTGAAGTAAAAATTCCACCACAAATTACCTACTATATTTCGCCAAACACAGAGGTCCTGTGCGAATTGGCATCTGTGATTTGGGGTCGTATTTTCTTTATGCAAGGTTTTGTGTTTTCTCCACACCTTTTTTCTGCCTCTTTTGCGGTCGAGAATTATGGAGGCTGCATTGGCAATTAAAAATGAAACTTTTCACATCATCCAAAGTCCTGTACAAACAGGCACCGGAGCAAGAGGTCTTTATTATTATTCTTATTCTTCCAAATGGTGTGGTTGTGCACCATTTGATCAAATTGCTTTTGGTAATGTGGTTCACCCCACACAGTAATTAAACTGAGTGTATCTTTGCACTGTTTTTCTTCTCAGCAGCTATTATCGATCAGGAAGCGAATTTTACGCAGAGCATTGACATCATATCAGGGGATAATGTCGCGGGGTAATTTCTAAATCACATGAGGTCCCCTGGTAATACTAGTCCCTTGCAAAAAGGGCTTAAGACACTAGACACACTTGAGATGTCTTTGCACCTATCTAACCAAAACCGGAAACTATGGTACGAACCACCTTTATACCTATATTGGACAATGGATACGTGAGCATGTGCCAGTGTATTTGAGATTGGGAGTGGCATGTCACACAAATGGCTATAATTTGTTAACCTTTAAATCTGGGGCCAAGCTACCGGAAAATGGCGGGTTTCTGACTTTGGGTTGGAAGTCAGTCTTCAAGTGGAGAAGTTCAAGTATCTTCAAAAATTAAAGAGTGAGGGTGAGATGGAATACAAGATCAACAGGCGAATTTGTGCTATGCCAACAGTATTGTAGGTGTTGTGCCAGACTTTTGATTTACCAGTCAATCGACGATCAACAAGTCCCCCAAATTAAATGAGAAAATAAATTTTTTGATAATGACCATCTAAATCGACACATAAAAGTCTTGTTCTGATCGGATGCCCCTATCAACAGCAAGGAATCATTTGTCTGCCTCCCAAAACCTTTAGAAATCACTGTTATGATGTGACAACACTATGGTTAAGGTTTGGTTAGGTTTAGACACAGGAAATGTCACAGTCTCCTGTGTGAAAGTCAGATGTTTTGATCATAATCACTATGGCCGCTAGAGGGCTTTGTCACTTCAACGTAAACATATGATGTTTTGGGGCACTTGCTGAAATGACTGATGCTGTCATTCTTCTTGGGAGGACAGTATCCCTACGCTCCAACCCATCTATGGTCATGAGCTTAGGCTTGCAACCAAAAGAATGACATTGTGGTTACAAGTGGCTGAAATGAGTTTGCTTCACAGGGTGGCTGGGCTTGGCCTGAGAGAAAGGGTGAGGAGATCAGTAGAATTGTTGCTTCTTCACATCGAGAAGAGCCAGTTGTGGTGGTTTGGGCATCTAAGGGTGCCTCCTGGATGTCTGGGAAAGTCCAACAGGGAGGAGACCCTGCAGACACAGACCCAGATGTTGGAGGTATTACACATCCCATGTGGCCTAGGATCACCTTGGATGAGGTATGATGTTGTTGGGGAAAGGGACATCTGGGCTACCTTGCTTAGCCTGCAGCCACTGCCACTCAGACCCAGAGAAATGGATGGATAGAATGGATTGTTGACCTTTTACATATTCAGCTTAATTCAAAATCCATTGATCCAATTAGTTACATTGTGTTGTTTTCCTATTTTTATGACCACTGCAGACCATACATAACATACCATACAATAACATTCTGTCAGTGGCCTATAACAGAAGTCATTACTCTTTCCTTTTTCCTCTAAAAAGGGACTGTACTCCTTTTGTAGCAGTTATATTTGTTTTAGTATTTGAAGTTCAATTTGTTATATTTATTTACTGGGTAAGCAGGTAAAAAATGCTCTGATAGCAGTGTGTGTGGAGTAGGCACATGCTGCTGTTAGCTTTGGATCGCAGAAACTGAAAAGCAAGGGCTTGGCTTAGGCTAGCTCAATTCAATGTGTCTTGATTGCAATGACTACAAGAACAATTCATAGACTTTTCTTTATCTGTGTACAGTTTGTGTCTCTTTGTCCTTCATATCCCAAACTTAACAACTAATAATACTGTAATGAAGCCTTGTTTAAATTAGCATTACATTAGCATCTAAGCTTCCACTCAGCTGCGAAAATGTCCCCCAGACAGCCTGCCTTTGTTTAGTATTAACCATGGATTACACTTTTGCCCTCCCATCTGGTCTTTTACTAAAGCCTTGTAATGAGAAACTGTGTGTATCATTGTGCAGGATGTCCAGGCTCATTCACAGGGCGTCGGATGCGTATGCCCCATGCCCCTTGATGTATTTATGTTCGACTATCTTGAATCACCAGTTTTATTTTAAGCACTGTATGATGGTACAGTACTGAATGCTGTACCTTTTCAAGCGTCACCGTATCATGTGGATGGCAATCTGTAACACAAGATGAGAGTGTAGTGGCTACCTGTGAGAGGGGGCCTCTTTTGTGTCTCCTCTAATCTGTCACCTTCTCTGCTTTACAACACTCTGGGTAAATTAAAACCGCTACAGATAAGTGGACTGCCCGCTGTCCTATAAAAGAAAAAAAAAAGAAAACAATGGTGTTCTGAATAAAAGGGATTTATTTGCACAAGAACAAGATGGCATCCCATTGAAGCTGTGTTTTGCAGGTTTTATGTGTATACTTTTTTGTGTGTTTTTGATTTCTGTATCTGTTTGCTTTATGTCTGAATGATGATGCGAATAAGGCAACTGAATAAACAGAAATGAAGACGAGGGGCTGATTTAGAGGGAATCTGTTGATAATGAATTCCCAAAAAGCCTCCATAATTTTACTGCTCAATTGGCCTTGCAGCAGCTTGGGTTGTAGCATTTACTGGATCCACCAGATGGAGATCTAATGAGCCTTTTTCCAGGAGCAATACACAGATGGAGACAATATACTGTATGTATTCACACTAGCATGTACTCATATCGACAGATGAAAACGTGACTTCTCTGTATGAGCTCACCCACCCACGAACATTGGCACAAACAAACACATGCACAACTTTTGCTAGTTTAAACTGTTGCCAGTATTTATCCATAATATTTGCTTGATAACATGTCAGTCACCACAGCCAAATTGTTTCTCCCCATAATGAACAATTTTATGGTTGTGGTTATGGCTATGGATCCGCCATCATGTGGTCAGTTCCGCATACGAAATACAGTACTATTTTGGAAATCAATGTGAATGGAGGAAGTGATGTTTTTATCTCACCCATTCCTAATAGGGGTGCTATAACATTTGTATGCTTGGCACTGATTGGCCTAAAGGGGCAGTACAGAGATCTAGTCGTTGTGACGTGGGGCATTTCTCATGGCAGAATTTGCACTAGCTAGATAAAACCTTTCTTTGTGGTCATGTATTTTGTTGTTTTGCTACTGCACAGCAAAGTTATCATCAGAAAAAAATGTATTTAAATCTCTATCAAGCAATATTTTAACATTACCAAGCACTGACCCCACCCAAACGACACCCTAAAATGTTGCCGGCAAAGCAACTGAGAAGCAACATTCAACAGCTGTATGATGCTCCTTTAAGCTACTTTTAGCTAAAATAAATTAATAAATAAAAGCATCTAGCATGCCAAAAACCCCTGATAATTCATAAGGTGATAGCCATGTTGCTTTATGCCAAACTCCACATTCCTACGTACTAACATACAGGGTTTTGTTAGTAAGTGTTTGTTTGCTAACATTTTAGCAATTTGACCTTAAACAGTAACTTAACACCAGACTGAAAAGCAGTTTTTCACTGCTGTCTTTGGTTGAAAGTTTCAAGTGTGTTTCACCTCTGACCACACTCAGCATCACAGATGGGCGTGGTCAGAAGTGATGTAACAGTGTACTGACACACCCTAGAGTACACATCGACATCACTGCAGCAAGGTGAGACATTAAACCACTGGAGGTCAGCTGCTGTAAGGAAGCTATATTAGGGTTGTGTTTCTGTGTTTGTTTTGGGGTGTATCTGCCCCCTGTTGTTCGTAAAACACTTTTTGCAGCTACAACATGTAGACACATTTTGGAATTAATTACACTTGCATTTTTTAAAATATGCTGGGAGGGAGGCATCTGGCTGAATTGGAGGGTGGAGTTACACTTTAAAGTAAATGCTTGAATGAGAGCTGTGAAACAGCCACTTTTAAAGTTACTAAAGAATATTTCAGCCTTTATCGTGGCTGTAAGGTGTTTATATATGTGTACAGTTTGGTAGCACTTTGCTATGCGGCATTACAAACTGTTAAACAAATAACTTTCCTGCACTTGCTTTTTCCACCAGAAATACAAGCGTTAATGAGGAGACCACCTCTGTCTGCATGAATAGAACCTCATTAGTGATATAGTAGAAAAGCTGTTTATGCATCTTACATCATTGAATCATCAACTACCATACATTTTTGTTGTCTATTATTGTGTTTTTTATCAACAAACTCTCTCAATTATGCCAGCTGCATATATCTATACGCTACCAAGACTTTTCTCTCAGTGTCGTTAGCAGTCACATTCTCTAACAGGGCTAACTTCACACATTCACAGCACAGTATGGCACGGCTGGGGTGAATGACACACGAAACAAGCTTTTCCTGACTGCACTGCACTGACAAAAAACACTGCTGACAGGAAGTCAGACGCACACAATACTGTTTCTACAGCTTAGTGAAATGATACACACTTTTTAAAACCTCCCTTGACATGGGATAATCCAGGAGCAAGTAAGAGCACAGACATTAAGTAAGTGCGAATGTCCCAGAATGTGTGATGGCAACATTTGAAGAAGGTTCATGTGGGTAAACCTTCAAATGTGTCTCTAAAAAACTGTTTGCTTGATATGTGTGTATAATACGTGTTATAATGATGATCTATCTAGGTCAGTGAGGTTATCTTTTATTCAAACATTTTCAATCATGCAATTCTTATGCAATTATATGTAATCATTAAAATACTCACAGTCACTACTAATTGTTTATATTATATTGTTATTCTCTCTCGTCCAAATCAATTTAAATTGTTTGTTATCATTGTCATGCTTCTTATTTTTATTATAATTATTACTACTTCTACTGAACTGGTCTCTTGAAAGCATAGACCAAGCAGAATATGACAAAACATTACAGATCACTTTATGGAAATTAATAGTTTGTTCATTTTTTCCCTTCTTTTTTTCAGCTGCTCCTCATGTTGAACAAGTTATATAAGGTACTCGCTCCAACTGTTATGAGTGGAAAGCTTTTCATTTCACTTTTCATTTCTGAATCAGTGTCTTTATTAGTGACTTGTTTGATAACATTCTGGGAAAAGGAGCACAAAAGGCTCTGGGAAAGAAAAGAATGACATTTGTGCTTGTTTGTTCAAAACTTTGGTATTTATTTTAACCACACTACACACATAACCTTTTCTTAAAATATTTTTTAAGGCATTTTAATATTGTAACCAGTAATACAAACCAATAGTACTAACTCACACAGCCTTACTGTAAAAACCATTGGGGTGTCTGAGAGACCTCACTCACAAGAAGGTTCAAGTTAGCTTCTCGAGGCCTATACAGTGGTCTATACAGAGAATGGAAATGACATTTGTCTCACAGCCTCATGATAAACAATTGGATGAAAGAAAAGAGCACTACATGGGTCCCTTTGGGAAACTTTGCACCTTGATTAACACTAAACTGATAAAGGCAGCTAATGTCCCGGGAAGGGAAATACACTGATACACATGCTGGTTCTGTTCTGAATCTACAAATGGCTGGAAACAGTGACTGACTTGATCCTGCACCACAAGATCAAATCTGTATGATTAGAAACAACATTCATAGTGCATGGAGTAGAAATCTGAGTGGGAGGTTGAATAAGAGCACAAACCCTTACATTACCTTGGGGACTAGCAACTACTGCATTTTACCTCAAAATAATAAAATAAACATATCCAATTCTTAATGTACATTTAAATTGATTTTTTATGTAGCTGTCCTAGTGAACCATAAAACCATAATATAGACCTCTGACATTCGAAGCATTCTTGCATCCTGTTGCCATGCGCTACTCTTGCAAATTGCAAATTGCAATGCAAATTAATCTTACAGATTAATAAGGTCTGACAGACTAAACAACTGTGCAAGTGTTCTTTTAGAGAATTGATTTCAGTTATGTTGAATACTGTACATAGGTAAACCAAGAATAGAGCTTATTATAAACTCCTTGATTGAAGTGAAGGTTTATAAGTAGAGTATTGAGCAAACAAAACTCTTACTATTGTATATCGGCCCATTCGTAACATGTTTGAAATGATTGCAGCTACCTTCACTTTAAAAAAATGCTCCCACACAATTTTCTCTGCCTTATTTGTGAATGTTTCGGTCAGACAGTGACCTTCATCAGGACCAGTTAGTTTGACTGCCAGTTATGTTTTATATTGCAGAGGACAAAAAATATTAGTGAATCCATCCAGCACACAACGCGCTACAAGAGCATGAAAATACAACCCCTAAGAACTAAATCATTTAAGTCATGTCAAAATCCTCTCTCCCTGGGAGATTATAAAAACCGAAATGCATCCCAACGCTTCATTAAAGATGTTGCTGATAGAATTAATATTTCCTCAGTCATAGAATCACAGTGGCTACCAACACTATAGTGTTGTCCAAAGTCACTGTGACATGTTATTATGGTACAGAACTGAGAAAAATCTACATGATTTTGGATGTAGACTCACTGAAAATGAGTACCTTGATTCTTACATGAACATGAACAGATTTGTGTCCCCATTTGCCTTCACACTTGAATCAACTGCAATATCATCTACTAATGTGGGCAGCTCAGAAATTCATGTAAAAAAAAATTTTAACAACTCAGTAGCTGCAGGGACAAAAGATCTGCTGTAACTATTGGCCACGCACTTGGGAAAAGCTCAACCTGCGGCCAGATATGAGCAGCTGAGAGTGCAGTGAGGTGGCCCGTTCCTTTTGAGTGAATCTTGCGTGATATACACAACAAAGAGCTGTGCATATACTGTACGTGTATGTGTGTGTGGGCAAGAGGGATATTTCTGTTATTTATTAAATTTTTAAAGACGATGTGCATCTATGACAAAGGTAAACCAGCATTAGAACAAAGAATAATAGCTTTTTCTTGTGGCAAACACAAAACTGAGTTTAGACTTTTCAAGGTGCATTAAATTGTGGTAAAAGGAAATAGAATCTCAAGCATTTTAACATTTCCAACACACCAAGACCACTGCGACTCTAGGAGACCCTTCATTTCATACCTGACCACCATAAATTAACCATCTATGCGATTCATCCAGAGAGCACTTTCTAAGACCCTAACACCACCAGGATGTGCACTCTCTCTCTAATACATGCATTTAAAATAAGATTGCACAAAGGATGTGTGGAGAAATGGGGTTGATTGTGTATTGAGTTAAGTTTTACGCATAATTACTGAGGGTTGATTTTTGTATGAAATCTGCTTCTAAACAGCAGGTGTAAATGTGAAGGGGTCTGAAAAAATGTAATATGAAGATGAGCTCTTCAAACAATGGATACAGTAACTGCATAATTACTCCTCTGGAAGGAATAAAAGACAACCTTGAACCTCCCACACATTATTCCCATTCCAACCCAGCAATAGACAAGCTTTTTGCAACATTACACTCTCTTGCATCTGGATAATTTCAGTCGACAGATGTTGCTTCAGCTGGACTATCACAGTCGGCATTTTGTTGTGCCCTATGCATGCTGGATGCACTCTCACAGCACACTAGCAGATACATTAATTTGCCCTCAACCAATGAAGATATTCAATATTCAATTAAAAAAAGCCATTCAATACAATAAAGACATTTTGGACACAGCCAACTGCCCTCAAGTTATTGGCATCATACTGTTCATGGCATGAATCTTCAATTAATACCTGACATTGACTTCAAAAACAGCATGTCCACTGGATTATACAAATCAGACATTTTGTACTGCATTATTTTTCTTAACAGGTGACACAGCAATATTGCAATATGTTGTTTGCAATGAAAAGTATACTATACTTTTTCTTGAGTGTCAACAGTGTTCATCCATTGCACCCTGGATCACGACTGTGGTCATCAATCCAACAGCTAGCCAGAAAGGCTACAGCTGGTCTCACATCAGTACCTGTTTTGTAACTGAGTGGACACTTGGTGACCTCACAATGATATTCAAGTGCTTCAATCGCACTGGTATAGTGCACTTTACAAATGCAAAGCTGTGAAGGCATGCTGTATTCTCCACAACGTCAGACACGGGATGCCTAAGGGTCTGACATGTGCCCATGAGATGGAGATGTGGAGGACCATAAATTACCCAACCTAAACCCACAGAGGAAAGAAGATGTGACACAAATATTGTTTTCTTAGATGAAACTCACCTTTCAACAGCTTTTTTTAGTTTTCACATGGTCTATGGCTTTTTAAACTCCTTATCAAAACGATTTGAATGATCAGAAATTACAATCATTACATTTTCACCACATCATGAATGAATGTCAAACTGTTAGTAAAATAAAACTGATTTTTTTCCCCCACTCCCCGACTCCTTTTCACACTCATTTGGCCGCTTGGGCTTTGGGTTCACCATAAAGGCACCACGGCTGAGTTCTTGGATTGCACCCTGAGTTCAAGGATGGAATCAGTGGATTTTGAAAGGGATTGACCCACTTAGGTGATGAGGTGGTTGCTGATCCTGTTGCTGGTGTGTCACACAGGTCAATGCCAGTGTTAGTGCTGTCACTGCTCCCACCTGTTGTTTTGCTGTTCCAAGTAGCCCTCTTGTAGAGTTGAGATGTGAAGCCGCAGTTATTTGGGTTCTTTATGGCTGAAACAGAAACTGTGCTGTGCACCAAATTTGGATCTTTTTTAATTATATCAGTGACAAACAACTGATATTTTCCTATCTTATTGTGCTTAGATCTCAGGGGATTTCACAGTGTAGGATGGATTTAAATTCAGAAAACAAAAGTGT
The DNA here is from genome assembly GCA_005408345.1 of Macquaria australasica. NCBI lineage: Eukaryota > Metazoa > Chordata > Actinopteri > Centrarchiformes > Percichthyidae > Macquaria > Macquaria australasica. The sequence goes on along the minus strand of SEMN01000067.1, from coordinate 835,866 downwards.
GGAATGTGAGATTCCCTTATAGATGGCTTTCGCGCCTAGGTTTTCAGGTTTAAAAAATATCCCATACACCTTTTCTGGTCTGATGAAATATCTTTACAGATCAAGCAGATGGGGAGACCGACATATGAGATGTGCAGAAAATGTATCCATCATGTCATGTGTCAAAAATACATATCGTTGATTTATGTGTTGTGTAGGGCCTTGACTGAATGCTGCTAAATAAATGTTGTTGCCTGCTTAGGCAGATCCCAGTCCGGTAGAGGCAGTGGATGTGAAGTGTTATTTTTTTTTATGTTCTTCAAATGAACATCTGATGGCAACAAACAAGAATAATAACTTAAAGTAACTTAAAAAACACCACCTACCCACATACACACCCTCCCACACACACACAACAACACCAAAACTAATTATACAAAAGCTACAGTGCTAGCAGCAGGCACTTGCAAAATTGAGATCCAGCACATGCAGTCAAACCACCTTTACACCCGTACAAACTGCTCCATGCATTCCCAAAAGATTCATAAATGTCATATGGTTTCTGATTAACAAAATACTCCATCCACCGGTATGCGTGTTAACATTGCCGCTGCTCATTTGCTTAAAGTTGACTGACTATAAAGATAGAAATAAAAAATTTGAATTGTTCCCCACTTTTCTCAGTTATGTTGCTCTGTCAGATCATTTAAACCTGCTTATTGATCATTTTGGCCACTTGTGGGCAACAAAACAAACTCTTAACAGCACATTGATATATTATCACCTAATAAAGTAGATATGGTGAACATGTTAGCAAATAGTTGTCTATTTACACATCCAGCAGACGTAAGGCAACATTATCATTCATTTGGAGTTGTAGGGCAAATGGAAATGAAATATTCACTCTCCTTTGGTCTCTACCAACTCCTAAGGCAAATATCTGCTAAATGTTCCATTATGTTCACCGGCTATGTTAACTTTGTATGTTAGCCAGTTGGTACTGGGTGGGTATACATACGAAAAAGAACAAAACAGCAGTGTTGTTGACCATAAAACCAAGAAAATTAGCCGAAAGACAATAAAATGCCCTGTAGACCTGTAGGGAACTGCAGAGTCAGATTCTAATTTTCTGTGGGTTTGTTTCTACACGTGACACCTTTTACAATACAGGTGGTCATTTTTTTCCATTGTTGATATAAAATATTGATTAGTGCAGCTTTAAGATTTGAGTTTCTAGCCTCGGTAGGTTATTGTTGATGTATATATGCATGTCTGGGCTCAGTCTATAAGGCTGTAAGAGCTCCAGAAACAGCACATCTCTGTCCTTCTCACTCCTCACCAATATCTGGCCATCTGAGGCCTCTGTGACAAACACTCACCTTGAGTGCTGAATCACACATCCCTGGGGCTGGCCGACTCTGCCTGATGAATTTTCTTGGGAGAGAAAGGAGGGGTTATCTCGGAGGTCACCCTAATGTGAGCGACATTCATCAAACCTCGCTCCAGAGGAAGCGACTGAAATTGGAAAACGGAAAAGGTAGTGATTCTTGGAGGGTTGCAGGCAAGCAGGGGCACAAAATGGAGGAGAGGGGAACAAAACAAACAAACAGCTTTAACGCAGAGTCGGATGATAGCTAATGGATTGGAGATATGGCAAGTGGGCAGTGCATGTTTACATGTTGTAAACTGCAGTCAGCTCATTCATCACAGATGCCTTAATATTTCCCTCTAGTAGCTTTTCTTTTCAATTTGGTAGCAGTCACTGCACCTTCGTCCACAGAGGAACATACACATCAAACACACTGAAATGCATTAGTGTGTTCATTTAGAATTATGCACAGATGTATTCATACATTATATACGTATATGTTAAACACATGTCTTCATGTCATCACCTTGTGAAGTGTTTTCACATTTGGCATCAAATATTTTGCTTCAGTTTAATTGTTTTTTTCATTCAGTGTAGTCATTCCATTTTTTTATTAGCTTTTTAAATGAAAATGTGTATTGGTATTTTCACCTTCAGCACATAATTTGACTGTTAGTCTGAAGCTGTGCTCTACATGTGTAATTTCTATGTGATGGCATAAATCGGTAATGAATTTCCTGGCAGTGGCACGGTGTTCGCACTGTTGCCTCTCAGCGCAAGAAATTGTATTTGATTCCTGGTCCTGGCCTTTCCGTGGTTCACATTTTCTACCGTCGTTTGTCTTTGTTTTGTTCCTACATTCCAGAAACATGCAAGTCAGGGGGACTGGAGACTCAAAATCGCCGATAGATATGAATGTGAATGATTGTTGATCGGTGATGGGTGATCTGAATCAGATACAAAACAGCATGAATATGCACAACAGATACTGGCAAAACAAATACATTATTATTATTGTTATTATTATTATTATTATTATTATTATTATTATTATGTCATGTGTAGCACACTTAAAAATGTTTTTATGACTGCATGGTGATTATCTATTGTTTATTCCTCATGTTTATGTGTGTGCACACCTACGAGTGTCTGCTCACACATGTGCACCTGTGTGTCCAGTTAGCATCTGAGCATATTTTCTCACATGGGGATCACTAACATATGAGACCCTGTACACATTCTCAAGCTGTGCCGCAGTTTTTAGCCAATGGGATTTTCCACAGGAATTATTCTTCCTACGAGCTTCATTAGTGGCAAGTTATATGCATATTAATGTGATACTTACAATCCCTCAGACCAGTAAAGCACGTCATGGGTTGCTGTCCAGAGGATTCACTAAGTCTGAGCCAGGTTTTGTTAGTCAAACTTGATTTTTTTCATCTTCACACCAAATACACTTGAATTCTGTGTGGCATTCCCAAATTTTGTAGACTTTGACTGATCAATCATGGGAAGTTTCATGCCAGAATAAACAACAACAACAACAACAGAAGTGTTAGTCAAAAGTGGCAAAGTCCATTTTTACCCATTGTATCTATATGACAGCAAATGGAAAAGCAAGATCTGGGAGAAACAAATGTAACATAGCCACGATCTGGGATGATACGGTTCTTTTGGCCAAATGGAGTGATGACCATGTTGCCTAGGGGAAGGAAGTGCTAAGTGCCCAAAAGTAGCACAGGCTGGAGTTTAGGGCTGAAATATAGCCTGCAGGAATTAAAGGTTGAATTTCAGCCTTGTTTACATGGCAGCTTACTGTATAGAAGAAGATCAGAAAAGGGGAGCTGGAGAGGCTAAGGCTGAGCTTTCTGTTCTGGAAGGAATTCATAGAACTTTGCAGAGTCATAAATTATATCTGAAATATTTCTAATTTTGATTGAAATTCATCACTCTAATAAATGCAATTTTTACATAAGAACTCAGTGGACTCAGTCAGTAAATTAATTAATAACTCCCTGTTTCTGTGTTTTCATGGACACATTATTGACTAAACAACTGTAGAACAGCATATAACCTTTGCAGACAGTCATCACTTTACTTCAGGCGTGCCATTTAGTGGTATTGGTATGATTCTTCCCTGCTGCAGGGTTGTGAATTTAAAACCTATCCCTTTTTACCAAGTCGTGTTTGGTTTGTTTGGTTTTGCACCTGTGTGCCCTCCCTCTTCCATATAGGATACTTGAATATTAGAATATGGTTATGTATCCTTATTTTTTAAATACCTTAATTAATTGTCTACCAGTTGGCTCTATTAAGTGTTTATTGTCTGCCAATTGCTGCTAGCCAATGAGAAGTAATTTGCTGTGTTCCCTTGTTTTCTATTGAGTACACCTTTGCTGTAGCCTAAACATTATCCCTTACCTTTCTTTGCACTGTGAAAAATCTGAAATGTTTGCTCTGTGTGCGTTGTCACCCTTTTTAGTATAAAACATTGAACGTATTTCAAAGTCTTTTGCTTCATAGTTTTGGTACCCTCAATAGTTCTGTTATTCAGTAGAGGAGTGTATCTTATACACAGTGTGTCCATATTTCCGGTTCACACAAAGCACAGTACCAACTAACTTTTTGTTTGGAGTATATGTCAGAGCTAACTCACTTCACCAAAGGTAATACTGCACAGTGTGCTGTGCCAGAGTCAGGGAATCCCACTCCCTTATGTTACATCATCGACTGCAACATTAAAATATAAACAGCTTTCCTGGGGCTGTGATTCAAATAATGATTTTTCTCTCTGTATTTCTTTCCTTGGGGGCTTGTAAAACTTTTACAGTTTAGTTTTTTAATGTTGACTAAGAAACCCTGTAAGTGTAAGGCATGTTGGGTCCCATTTCCCCAGAATCAGTGTCAGTGTGACTCTCCAAACAGTGATTCTCACTTTGCAACTGGAGATATGTTTTTACACCCTATCCCACCATGTCTGCGAATATATTTACAAAGCTATTAATACAATTTTTCTAGAAATGATTAGAATGTTTTTGAGATTCTAAATGTCTCCACCTGGTTGTGTTTAAAGCAGCACAAAACGTCAGATATGAAATGCCCTGTCTTCTGTCTGGATGGACTGTTAGAGGAAATAAAGGAGACAGAACCAGGGTGCGATTAAAAACCATGTTCAGCTGAGGCTTAAAAGAGCAGCCCTGTTGGCTAAACATCCGTCTCTCATGTTTTTCCAAAGACAGTTCCTTTGGGGCTAAATGTGGGAAGTAGGTCATCCCTTTTTGGAGCGGCCATTTTCTGTTGGTACAACATTAATATTTGATGTACATAAAGTCCCGTATGGATAGAGGAAAATATCAACCAGAAGGAGGGGTGTCTAAAGACTATGTAAACACAGTAAAGAACAGCAGCCACCAACACTATGACACTGCAAGTACTACATCTAGGTTTCATAATAGTATTTATATTTCACTGCACACATTCACCATCACAAACCCCCTTTCCAGAAGGGTGGTAGTCAATGCACATGATGAACATAAATACTTTAGTTCCTACATTGTGATTTAATTCAGTACAGAAATGTTCAAATGTTTCACATGTCATAGAAAATTATTAGAGGCAGTGGAAATGGTTACCAAAAAAAGACCCATAAGTTAATGGTCAGCTTTATAAATTCATCAATATGACTCAAGTAAAATTTGGAAGCACAAGCTTACGAGGATGTGAAGGCTACCAGACTCATCTGCCAAATCAATACAGGACAATCACAATACTGACATTTTTGAGTGCAGTGAAAAATAAGAATAGGGTGCAAAGATTTGTAAACCCCTTGTGAAATCAGGACTTGTGTTAAGAAATAGTCTTCTGCTATTCCTATTTTTAGCCAAAAACTGAGAAACTCCATCAATCTCGGATGTGAGATGCAAATCAGACAACATGAGCATAATGTGCAATGTGAGGTTTACTTATGGATGGCTTTGTTTTTCAAGTTTTAAACAAGAAAAAAATAACCACACTCTCCTCATTATATCCCAAAATACATGGAGGCAGTTTGACTGGAATTTATCTTCTCAGATGTGGGAAAGGGCACATCTGTGTGAAAGTGCACCTGCATGTGTTGTGATTAAGGTGGTTGCATTAATATAACAACATTTAGATGCTATGTTACTGTTTAATATTCACATGCACGTGTGAATGTTTTGTGCAAGATTTGAAGACACTGCTTAGAAGACTGTAAGTCTTTATTTTATTGTCCATTATTATTCCTTTATATTGCATGTATAAACAGGCTCAGGCCAGAGCATGGAGAAAGAGGGCAAAGTCATCAAAAACATACAATTAATTGAACCTCATTGTTCCTGGTCACCATGGAAAGTGGGTTTACTGTCGGGCTTCTACAGTACATTAGGATCCATATTTTCTCTTAATGCAATCACTAATGGCAACAATAAATGTAAAACTATTTTTTACAGTGTTACAGTGATAATAAAGGCCTAATAGTGGTAACAGTCTATCTGGAAGTTATATTACATCACATATTTAACAACTTTAAGATGAGAGATGTGCAAAGATTTCCACAACAGTGACTCCCTCCCCTGTCTAATGTCCAAAATGAGATCAAAAAGTATATTTAGTAAGTTAATTTAAAATGTGTATTTTCACAACAAATATATTTAAAATGACATTTTCTTTGGTCTCCTAAAGTGCCAACTACACCAAGAATCCAGAAAATTAGAAACACTGTGTATACAAATGGAATCCAATGCAACATTCCTGTTATGAATGAAAAAACACAGCTATTTTAGTCCACTGGATTAAGGGCATTCTGCAGGTGTTTTGAGTTTTCTTTTCATTCAGTTTTTAAGAGCATCTACCACATTTGACATCGTGAAGTAAGAGAAGTACATTTAAGAGTTAATAAGGTTTATGTGCATACAGTCAAAAAGGATTTGTTTAGCCATCCCATTTGTATAAGTTAGTGGAAAGTCATTAAACCTGGCCTGGAAAACCCTGTTACTCCTGCATATTTTTCTCTCTGGTGTTTTGTCATTGGGGTGAACCTAGCTAAGCTTAGAGGTGAATCTAATGGTGGGTAGCACACATATGCACATTTCTCATTACAACATGCAGCATATACAATAAAACAAACATAAAACTACTACCACTAAAAAAAAAAAAAAAAGTAGAATTTTAAGATTCATTTTCAGTTTCATAAAAGTACACTTTGTCAGATTGGGCACAACATTGCTATATGTTGATTAAACGTAACTTAAGATAAACTTAGGCTACTCACTAAAAACCTACAGGCAGATAAAAATCATGCATTGAAAGCACTGGCTGTGTTATCTCAATGTTTGTGTCTGTTTTTCCCCAAAAATAAACAACAAAGGCAATGGATCAGTGTTTTCTTATACAGCTGTACCCTACAAGGATTAGTTTAACACCATGGGCCAATGTTTGTGCATAAAGAAAGTTAGAGAGAAAGAGAAAATGCGGGTAACATATCATTTGGACTGTGAGAAAAAAAGGTGTTAATATCAACATCACACTGTAATAAGATAATAAGTGGATAATAATGTATGTGAGATTATCAGGAAACCACTTGTGCCTAGTCAATAGACTTACAGTATATAGTGTAGTGATGTGTAATGTTGTGTAAAATGATACAGCAGTTGCATCAAAGCAACTTCCACAGAGAAAAAGTGTATTCACTAAAATCTGTGACTTCCTTTGCAAGCTACAGCTAGAGCAAAGCAGGTTTACATACGACACGTCGCCTGCTCCTCACCTGCTGAGATGACACTCCGAGATGTCTCACTGAATATTCATTAAGTGCTGAGCCTGCCTCCACAGCCCCCCACTGGCAGGAAGCCTAAAGGGACATTTCAGGATATATGTTCAAAAACGGATCTTTGCTTATTTGATGTATTTATGACAGGGTTAGGCTATGTATATGCATGCAGTGTGTTGGTTCAACCCTAGAATCATCACTTTTCACATTCTTTTTAGGGCAGGACTTCTGCATTAGATACAGTTGTTGAAGTTATTATGTCGACCCCCTGTAGCTCCCAATTAAACTGTTCCCAGGGGAGTATGAAGAACATCATACTGACTTTGTGATTTGTGAATAGAGACGTAACTGTTGAGTTGTTCAAAGTTAAAGTTGGGTGCTTTGAGTGCCACACATCAAATGCAACTGAGATTCACCGCTGCGATGACAATGGCAAGCCAATGACTGATATACAGAACTCCAGGTAAAAATAATGCAGGTTCAATCATAAATTAGACCTACTTAAAGAAAAAAGTCACTTTAAATAGCAGTTAAACAATAGCAGTAAACTGTAGTGCACTGTTTTCAACAAGTTGAAACAAAATACTTTTTTGTTTATTGTTCAACACACACAGCTGTGCAGCAGCAGTTGTCTGCCCTACACTATGTGTTGATGATTCTAATTAAAGTGATTTAGTCTCAACAATTGCTCTATTTTAATGTTAGCACTTCAAAAACTTGTATCAACTACAGTCTTAGCTTGTATCTGTTTTTTCATAAATGTATTTATTTGTTAGTTTTTATTGCCCCACAGAAACATAAAGGTACATTGATAAGTAATCTGCACAGTTTGTCAAATCCATTTTTGCAGTGCAACAACTGGAACAACAACAGTGTGACAAGCAGATTTGTTTAGCATGACATAACTAACTACAGCAGTCTCAAAGTGCATATGGGATATTGTTATTTCTGATACGGGAAAATGGAATACACGGACCACAGTTTTGTCCTCCCCCATTTTTATTCCCTCCTGAGAATTGAAACTTGTGAAGCTAGCAGGTTGAGACAGAAAGCAGCTGCTGCAGGGAGATAGCATGACCTCGGGTTCACAGCCGTGGCATAAATCTTGACCTCTCCTGAAGTAGCATGGATGGAGGGTCACAGTGTGCCTGGGTCATCATCACGGAAAGATGTCAAAGCCAAGAGGGACACTTACCCTAACACCCTCTCACTCCCCTTCCACCCTCTAGATGCTCTTCAGATCGATTTTACCTTTGAGGTGAAAGCCATATGATGTGTTCAGTTCAAGCCCACTTCTGGCAGGGTGACTATGGAATAGGTATGCTAGGTTAAATTCCAGTGAACTTTTCAAAAAACACAAGGCTGTCAGCATTCTGGGCTGTATAAAGCAATCATTTTCACTGAGCGAAATGTTGTTTCCTTAAGTGTAAGAGATATTGTATTTTGCTGGTTGGACAAAGCTTGAAATATTAGTTGAATTCACATACTTAGAAAATGAATTGCTATCTGGTAAACAATGTCTTCTTAGTTTATTACAATGGAGAAATATTAACCATTTGTAAATTGTAAATAAAATGTACTGAAACCAACAGAAAATGAAGGAAGTGTCTTTAGAGCAGTCTTACACAATGCATTTGGTCTCGAATTATAAAAAAGAAGAATAGATACAGTAATTTCCTGTATGCAACCATACACTGTAACACTCTATTGTGATGTGTCTCACATGTTGCCCTCCTTGCATCAGCTGCCAAAACTGTAAATGGACCATTCACTTAGAAGACATACACATCCTCCTTCTGCCCTCAATACTGTCTGTCTTCCTTTGTGCGATGTGTTGAACACATGAAATTCTTCTCACTTGCAAGACCAGAGATGAGCCTCTTTTTTTTTTTGGCCTGAGTTCAACAGCTAACAAACATTTTCAGGTAAATCCAGCCTGCAGCTTGTGTTTTAAATGTTGTTAGCTAACACTATCTGGCGAGTCTTGCAGTCATTTGCTAGGTGGCAACTTCCTCCAATCTGTTCTGTTACATATGTGTCTGTGTGATGAAATTACCAGTATGCTTTATGATTAGTGTATTATTGCCCTTATTTGCCCTCATTTTAATGGTATATCCAACATAGTAATTATTCATCATTCTGTATTAGTCAGTAGAATTATAAATTAAAGGGCAACATAGTGGCTCAGTGCTTAGCAATGGCACCTCAAAAAAATCTAGATTTTTGCCCTGACCCATTCTCAGCACAGAGCATTTGAGTTTGAACATGTCACCTTCCACACTGTTGGAAATAAGCTGCACTTTGTCACAGCAGGTCAAACAGTATAGATACATAGAGTGAATTTGTCTAGACCGAATTAAGTATGTATTGCTTCTATTTCAATCAATGGGGGCATGTATTTAGACTGGTAATGCACAGAATCCATGAGTGGGTGGGGGAAAGCAACAAGTCAGGAGGAGCTGTTGTTGGACTCAGAGGGAGGCGAATTTCCTGGAAGCAGTACGTACTGCTGCAGACTCTGTATGTTTTAAAGTCAAAAATGATTAAATGAAGAGGTTTGGTTGTACTATTTTGCTGTGCAGATGCTCTATACTCCAGTTGGAGTATTTACAATTAGTCTAACTGTAGCTTTGACTCTGATGAAGTGGTTTTAGTCAGTCAATCTTTCATTCCTCCCTCTTAGCTACCTAGTGTGCAGGGTTCCTGGACTGAGCATGAGAAAGTTTATAGCAAATGAAGGGTGATGACACACAACAAAAGGTACCCAGCTGGACTCAAACCTAGGACATAAAATATCAAGAAACTGTAAAATTAAAGTCACAAAATTGTCTCTCCCTTCAGCCATTTCAAAATGAATTGTAGGATTTTTTTTCTGTTCAAAGTATTACAAGGGTTATCAGGTTGTATATTTGTTGTATATAACCATCATATTTCGAGATCTTGTTTATAGTTTTGTGCCACTGTGTAACAGTGAGCATAACAACAACAAAGAACAATTCTTGTATCTGACACTGTGAAGAATGCTCTCAAATAGCCATTCTCTTGTTTGAAATTACGACAATACATTCTTCCAGGGAAAATGTAATTTCAAAGACATTGTCAAGTGTTGACCACTTTTCGAAAAAAACAAAAACCAATAGGTGGACAAAGCTGAGAACACATATGTCAGTGCACTGAATGGATCTGTTTCATGCATCAGCCTTTATTTCCTGATGCATGCTGCTTGGTGAACAAATGTAAAGACGCATGCAGCATCAATCCCATAGCTGCCCGAAAATTGAAATACTTGTGAGATGATCAAATAATTAAATAACAACCAGTGGTGTGTATTGTTCTTTATGCAGAGGGAAAAGAAATAAAAGTAATTGGGGATCACAACAAATTAGATTTGAATTTTGCTTTTTGTTTGCATATGAACCATTACCTAACTTGTGTCCGGTTAACTACTATAATAGCAGTAATAATGTAAAGGCATACATGGTAATGAAAATAAATCGATAGAATTGTGAAAAATAAAATTCTTATATATACTTATATTTTGGTTACTTTAATGTTTAATTTTTTAAGCGACTGCTCCAAAGAAATGGGGAAAGAGTAGTCTTTAATAATTCAGTATAAGAGCTGCTCCAGGCATATTGCAGCCCAGTAACCCTGAATACATCTCTGGGCTATACACCCATTTATCAATTACTGTGCAGCTTTTCAAGAGTCTAACATTAACCTCTAAGAATAATTGCACTCATCCATGAGAATTCTTGTTACTCATTTAGAACATTGAAACTGCCCATCCACTTTAGCTCTTTGGAATTGTAGAGAAGCTATTTTAGCTACATTCGACTGTGCAATGTTGATAACGCTTATTAATAATATTCATAGCCTACATGAGAGGGCATAGACATGGGGGGCCAAAAGGGCTTTGGTATAAACTTGTAAAGTGATATGCGCTGCAAGATGTTTGATGCGCTTACTGTCATGAGTGGACGTTAACCCCCCCCCCCCCCCCCCCATCTTCTTGCTGGATTAAATATTTTCATTTAAATAACACAGATCTGGTAATATTGTTCAAAGGTGAAAATTGTCACCACACACACACACACACACACACACATTCACACATGGATAATCCATAACTACTCCTCAAGTAGCCATGCCCAAGTGTTGTGCATCAATTTGTTAAATATAATATAATCACATACATCATAAAATTCCCAGTTTAATCTACCCACACAACCCTGAAATCTGTTAAAGAAAACATCACATTATGCGACTATAAGAGATCTCTTTGTAAGTTAGATATTATCCTTTTAGAATGTACCAGTTGGGGGACACGTCCCTTCCTTCAAAGTGTATTTGAATGAATGATGAATGAGGATGTTTGGGAAATGGCCAAAGAAAGAAGGAGGAAAAGCCAAAATGTCTTTCTGCATTGACAGCAACATTTTCCCTGAGAGGGTTTCTAGTGTGTTAACGCTGACATCTCATTGGAGCTTGAAATTCAATTTAAGTTCAAATCCAGACCAGCACAGGAAGTCAGTGGTTGGACAAAACGGTCGTTTATCAATCAGCTTTGTCAGTGACATCCTTTGAGTGTGCGTGAGTAGCACAGTAAACCAAATGTTGCACCAGTATTTCCGACAAAATGAGCTTTTAAAAGGACCATACTAGTGTTTTAGCATGTTGAACCCGTACACTTTGCTTCTGTTTTCTACAGTATACTGTAGTGTATGCTTTGTCACCCTCTGCATGTCTTATGCCCTCCCATTCAAGGTGCTCTGTGACAGGTAAAAATAAGCAGCACACATAAGCAGCTGGTGACTCCATGTGTATTGGAAGAGACAAATTGCAGTCTTAGCCCTCCCCAGGCTAACAGCAGAAGAATGTAATACACAGGGAATGGGTTATTCCAGTTTGGGTGAGTTGTAAGTTGAACCTCAAAGACATACAATTATTATCTGTTTTGTTCATAATTGTTCACTTTTTCATTTTTGCTTTCGAATAAGTTGTTTCAAAAACTGTGTTGAAGTGGACATTGTTCTAAACCCGTGTCACATGTGACACACATTTCACATACTTGAAACACCATTGATATATGTTTTTTTATGGTCATATGTGCAATACAAAATTTCACATGTGAAAACGCAAATGTAATGGGTTTTCTTTTTGTAAGGAACACAAATATATATATAAATATGTGCATATTTGCACTTACTTGCTTTTTTCCCATATATTTATATATTTTTATCTTGAATTTTTATCCTTTATATTTCTTTTTTCCAGTCCTTATATTCACTCTAGCTTTCTAGCACAACCTTAAAAGCATGTCACGTTGCATTTCACTCCATATTATTATTGTGTATGTGACAAATAAACCTTTGAATCCTTGAAAAATGTGAATTTGGCATATTTATATTATCAGAATTTGGGTGTCTAGCGTTGCGGCAGATGATAGAAAACACTTATATGGCTCAGTGACTCTCCACCACCTCTCTATCACCTACAGTTTGTCCCAGATGGGCAGATTAGACTCCTGAGCATATCAAATCCAGTGGCCATTGAGTGCTGTCAGCCCCGCCTCCATTTTTAACAATGTTGACAGTAGGATCTGTGGTATCAGTGGTAATCTGAATTTACAGCTAAACTAAAAATGCAGTCACTACCACTTCTAATGCTGCAGCGATGTGGCGGCATTACTAGGTACACAATGTATCAGCTGAGGTTGGTTTGATTAAGGTGTATTAAATCCCCAACCAATTTGTCAAAATCATATTTTGGCAGAAGTATATCAAATGATATAACACAACTATATTCATAGACAATTCATCAATGTCACATCAAAAATGTGAAATAAAGTAAATGATTCTGTCATGCATGATTCCAGCCAGTAAAGAGGACAATCGAACAGTGACAGACTCAGGGGCGGCATGTTTATTTAATTACTTAAGTTATGTGTATTAAACCAATGTGGAAAAGCAAGCAATGCATGTTACCAATGCATCATACAAGACAGGGCCAAGATTTATGGTAATGAACCCAAATATGCCATGCTACTCTCCAAGGGCAAAGTGGAGCCATCACTGCACTTTGGGAGATTAATGTTGAGTTTACAGGTGACCTTCGCTGCTGAGCAAGGACACTGCCCTGTGTGATGGGCCTAATTTTAGAGATACTGCTGATATTCCTCTGTGTAATTCTGCTCACAAATCTATTTGTGTATAGCCTATTAATCATGTTCTATCCATGTTGTACTGACAGCAACTGCACTAATAGTGACTAATAATGCAGAACAATACTTTGATCTGCATAATATTAATAATTAACCAAGCATGTCTCAATCAGACAAATTAGATAAGTTTAATGTTGTCAAAGACAATTCTATGAAAGAGTGTTTCCGTGTGTTCACTGACTTCAGTACAGGTTAAATGGCATAAAAGAAATACAAAGACATCACCAAAACATATACATACAGGTGTAAATGACTTTGAGAATGAATGGACACACATGTAGGAATGTATATAGAATTGTTAATATTCACTATGAGTAGTTTATGGTTTTCTTCACAAGTCTGGTAATAGTCTATGTTTTTATTTCATCCCACATACACCGTCCTGCTGCTGTAAACACTCACTTACACACCAAATCTGCAGCTGATAATATTCCCCAATAAATGCATTATTTACTCCTGTTTGGGTAATGTTTGCTAAAAAAAAAATACAGTGCCAAGCTGTTGTAAGAAATGGTTAAACCTTTTTTTTTTAAATGGAAGTATGTATATTTTTTTTAAATCAGAAACAGAAGTCTCGCTCAAGGAGAAGTCTCACTCTGAAATCTTGCGAAAGGTGTGTTGTTGCAGGATCTTACTCTTTAACAAAACGGTCTATCTCTATAGGGATCCTTTCCATAATGTTGTTAGACACTTAGAATAACAATCTGAGCCCGTCAGTGGCTAAAACAAGCACTTTTAGTGGATGTACTTTGATGGGCACAGTTGACCCCAAGGATTACATTTCAGCCATTGCAGCCCGTTTCGCGGCTGCCGGCTGAGGCGATCTACCCGACCAATTCCAAAACTTTTTGTACCTATTACTCATTTAGAGCCCAAAATATGTGAAAACAGGGCCCATGTTTAAAAATACTGGAATTACCCTTTAAGGCTGAGAACCACAAACAGGCTTGGGAAGTAGGAAAGAACTCAGAGTCGGACTAATGCGTTGTTGGTTTTGGTCTTTTTATGAGATTTGTTAATAGCTAAACTATAAATCATCAACCATATCCTTTAATTTCATATTTTAGTCTTGTCCTTTAGTCTCTCTATAGCTCTATCCCCAACCAATGAATAATCCTTTTTTTTGAAGCCTTTTTAAATACTTTTGTGTGCAGGTCATATCATAGTATTCCCATAAAGCCATCATTCTAACTGTTGACACTATTTGAGAACAAACATGCAAATAAAAAACAACAATTCTTGTGTTCAGTGAACTCCAAACCATGGTATGTTTGGGGCCAGTTGGCAAAAATGTGCTACACGCCTCTTCAATGTACTGAAAATAAGTAGCTTAATGCATACAGATATTACTAAAGAGTAATGAAAAACAGGCTCCTCTGACTGTATTAAACCAGCCCACAATAGAAACTGCTTCATGTGACTGCATAAAATGAACGTGGCCTAGCAAACAGAGCCATGTGAGAGAGATTAAATCATATATGGTAAATGTATAATAATACTTTCAAGGCTTATTGTGTGTAGCATTGTACAGTGTAGGAGTGACATTATCGACTACTTAATCCATCCTTTAGGTGTACAATATAACAAAGGCTGTTTGGAGGTGTGACCTTCTCAAATGGTGGAGGACAGTCCAAGATTTATGTCACAGTTGAGAGCTTCTGTTGGGAGCCCTGACAGACGGATAATCCTGTGGTTTAAACTTGGCAAATATTGATCCCGTGGCCCTCAGTGGCAAGCCTCAAGACCTGAAATTGAGGGAAATGGATTACTCTGCAGAGTCAAAAAAAGAAGACAGATGAGAAAGAGCAAAATATACTATCTTGACCATCAAGCTAGATAACACATTGAGAGGAAACATAGACATTAATTCTCAGCCATCCCATTTGGAGATATTGCACGCTCTTCTTTCAGTAAAGGATTGTCTTGTCGGTCTTAGCATTCATGGTTTAAATGCCGGTTCTCCTCATCCATCAAAGCAAGCATTCCCCTGCTTCTATTGACATTAACCTCAATAACATTGCCACACATAACAAGGCTTTATAGAGAGTGATGAAATGGAGGAGGGTCATTACTGGGACCTTCTTTTATTTTGGTTAGAAGTCTTCTTCTCCTTGTCCATCCTTAAAACAACCTGGACTTCAGAAACTTTATCCTGCAGCAATCAAATTTGGTGGATCATTTTCAGGACATTACACCAACCAGCTATTACAAAGAGACCATGCCATGTCTCACTTTATGACCCTATCACATGATCCTCACCAGCAAGTTGAGTTTGGTCAGTTGCCACAGAAATGTAGATGTTCAATCTTTCAATGATTTTGAGCACCTCTAGGACTCATACATGTTGAGCTTACAGTTGAGCTTGATGGTTCATTTTTGACCTAGGAAACAGTTGACACAACAAACTCAACTAGGGTGTTTATGGGATGCATTGTTGTCAAGTACTATGCTAAACTATATGCCTTTTTTACTAATAGATACACATAAATTGTGTATACTTATATGCTGTAATTATTTCCTGTAATATGCTGCCTGGAGAATGCCACTTTTCAAGCCCCTGGAGGGTCTTTAGGCAATTCTCCTTCACATTCCCTTGCAAATTATATACTGTATCTTTTTTTTTAAATGTATGTGTAAATAAAGAAACAAAACTAAACTAAACCAAAGGTCCACTTACTTGTTACATGGAGATTTTCCACTGCTGATCATACCATTTCAAGATAAATGGTGCATCAATATATAGTATAAATATCACTACTAGATACATTGCATGAATGTACAACACCTCAGTTATGGGCAGGGCTAGAGCGTGACCATCAACCCTGGTTTATCTGTAGCTACTGCATCAGGTACTTAGAATTACTTAAACCTGTCTATCAAAAGCAAAGTGAAAAATGTATTATGGAGAAATGTTCTGAAAATATAAGTAAAAACTGTGAAAAGGGTTCTCTGTACTTTAATAAAAATTACACACACTCAGAAACTTTATAACAATTGGGTTCTGTGTGTTTGTTTAAGCATTTGTTCACATGTAATGCTTTAAGAAATGTGCGATGTACAGGTTACAGTTCACTGTCTCATATGACTCTTAACAGTTGTTCTTGAGCAAAATTCACAGCACAGTGTGTGCTTGTACACCTGGCAGAATGAAAGATTTCTGACAAGCTTCAACCAACCAACCCTGCTACCCTGTTATGTGTACATCCACATACAAAAAAAAAGGCAACTCAGTCATTTTCCAACTGTAGTGGGGAAATCAGTATATGAATAAAATATTTTGTTTAGTGATTCCCAACAATACTACCACTTTGGTGTTAAAAATATATTTTTTAAACTCCATCCTTCTGCCTAGAAGGTGCAAACAACTTGTTATACATCACTTCACTTCAGTTGGTCATTCAGATATTATAGTGACTGATAATTGTAGGGACTATAACTGATTGGTATATTGAAATGTGCTTCTCTGTTATCCCAAAGTGGAAAAAAAGGTGAATCTATTTGAATTAAGTCAATACAACCGTGACTTCTATTCTCTGACATCTAGATAGCTAAGGTATACCTCACACTACTACACAGACACACATTCATACTGTGTGAAATGTGTGTGTGTGTGTGTTTGTGTGTGTGCTGTCTCATACATTATTGAAAATAATGTGTAATGTGCTAAGGTGTAATGTAATGTGTAATAAACAACATCTACACAGTCACACCATGTGGTTTGCAGCACTATTTAGTCCTGCTGACACCGCAGAAGGATTTCCTTTTCTACCAATTCATAAACAATTTAGAAGGGTTTAAATGTTCATGGGGGGTTAAATGTTGAATTGTACTTTTTTATTTATTTATTTATTTTTTTACATCGCAATGACATTCAAGCGTATGATTGCAGTTCAGCTCACATGGCATCTACATAATTCAGTGTTTTCAAAGGTGTTTGCACTTCATCTGTTACATATCATATGAAACATCATGTTCAGTGTAATGAGATGTATGTAAAGAATGCATTATTTTCTGTAAACTACATTAATAGTGGTACATTTGCAAACCATAATTGTAAAGACTCCAATTCAATATCTTCATCCCTCTATGATAAAAATACAAACATCAGCCAGACATAGATCATATCCCTTCAAAGGTCAGCATCACCAACACAGCACACTTTGAGCAGTTAGGGTTCACTTCTTTGTTGAAGGGCACTTCAGTGTGTTGATGGAAACCATATTGCAATACCCTCCAGGGAGTAGTTCACAAGCCACAATACCTTTGGATGGGTGGATGTGCTTTGAGCACCAGCTGGATGCAAAGAGGGATTGGTTTTCTCCTGACAATGCCAGTTGGCACACCTGCCCACGAATCAGGTTAATTGGCTTAGAGCAAGTAAAAGCTCTCTTATTCACTGATATAGTGGAAAAGACTCAGAGGAAAAGTGAGAGAGTACAATCTTCAACACAGAGGCATGCCAATAAAAAAAGGAGGTCTGTTTTCTGTACTATATATGGACTGTTTGAGCAACCATGTTGTCTTTGGTCCTTTCTGTTAAAAGTGATGACATTTATTAAATATTACGTATAACCATACACACATCTCCATGCCTGTGCAAGGAATCAAGTTAGATACCTTTCAGTTATAACGCAAAACATTTTCCATTTACTCATTCATTCATACCTTCATTTAATCCTGTTTCAACGAGTCCAATCCATTATTACATTTCATTACAAAAATTGTAAGTGCCATCAACTGAGCATTTTCAGTGCTATAGTACTTAGAAGTTGATGCTTTTTTCTTTTTGTTTTGTTTTATTTATTTATTAATAATTTAATTATTAAATATTAATAATTTAATTATTATTAAAAGGAAATGATGTCAGTAAGTGCTTCCATGGCTTGACATGAGCGACCACATCCATCCATTTTCGTAGGACTATAAGAACATCATACAATTTCCTGTCCACGTGACAGTCTCCCTGGTCAGGCATTGCTTGAACAGCAGGAAAACCTCCATGCTGGATTCCCATTACACATAGGGAATAATATGTATGTTATACATAATAATATGTTACATAATAATATGTTATACACATAATTCAGTTCAATTCAAATTTATTTATATAGCGCCAAATCATAACAGAAGTTATCTCAGGGCATTTAAATATAGAGCAGGTCTAGACTGTACTCTTTATAATACTTACATATATTAACATCTACTAAACTATTACATAACTGTAGATGAACACAGAAAAATGCATTTAGAGCCCCAATCACACCTACTGTATGGGTGACTTAAACTCTCTAACTCACCTGGCCTGCAGACTGTGGAAGGAAAGCAAAGCACCCAAAGGAACCCAAGCAAGGAAACAAGAAAATCCAACAAGCTGTAGAAAAGACCAGGTCTGAGTCTGTTCATTTTCCTCACAACGAATTTGATGATTAGGCAGAGCATTTTAACAGCCTAAGATGCACTTATCAGGAGCAATCAGATAGTGGAAAGCTTTTCATAGATGCCATTCTGTCAATCAGATATCCCCTCTGTTGTTAGGAAATTGAGTTTTGTTCTCAAATTTCTTTTGAAATACTATATTACCCACAACCTCTATTGAGTCATCACCTTTGAGATTGACAGCCGATGGGAAGCTGCTCCAAAGTTGTGCGTGGCCACTGCACCAGAATGTACCTCAACCTGTTTTAGGGACTGACATTTCTCCAGCATGGTCTAGCTGTTACGCTGTATTCAGATTATAGCGGAATAACAAATTAGTTTAATGTGCTGTGTGTTCCAGGTTGCTCTGTGCAGGATTCTCGGTAGGATTGGGGAAGTCTGTGCAGCTAATTTTATGGCAAATAGTACTTTGTAACGTTATCTGCTGTTCTATATGTTCTGATTACCAGGCAAAATGACATTTTAAAAGACCTGCAGGCTACAATGTGAATGTTAACAACAGTTAGATCACTACTGAGACTCAAACAGCATTTTTGTAACAAACTTGGTATCTGAGGGCTGATATTTCAACAAGCAAATTTTGTCAGTTTACTCAATATGATGGCGATTTGATATTGTACAGTTTCATGCAGAAACATTCCTTATTGAATTTCTCCTCCATCTTTAATTGCAGCACCGCCTTTAGCCATTGCCTGCCGGTCAAAGTTCAAAAACCTTTGCACAGTGCGACTCTGCTCCATGCAATAATGGAGAAGGCACGTGCAGCAGATCTTTTTCTGCTATGATGTGAATATGGCTTTAGTGTGATGTCTTTTTTAAGTGATTTGGACAGGGATGCATGCATAATTGAAATCATTACAAAACATATATTAACATCTACTAAACTAAAACATTTGTATAACTGTAGAATGTGAAGGACCATCATGTTGAGTCTTTTGGTTTATGAAAGAGTTCTATGAACTAATTTGTGAAATGACTCAAGACGAGTCATTTGAATTGAATGGAACACAGTGGAAGGAAGGACAAACAATTCAAGATGGGTTATAGAAAAAGATGAATGTAGTTACATGAATATATACTATTTATGGATAATATACTGTAACTATAAATGTAGAATATGTTATAGATATCAAAGTCTCAAGTAGTTTAGGGCATGGGCCAGACAAAATGAGCACAAAAAATGTAATACAATACATTTACACATTAGTCTACTTTAAACTGTAAAAGCCAGTTTTAGCTCAATTAGTTAGCCGCATTGCCTCTTAGCTACTAGCAATATTCATTTCTAAAAAGGTCAATGGGGTGTTAACTTTTTTCATTTGTACCTATACAAAGAGGCACACAGTTTCAGTCTGTATAATTGTTGTCATATTCACAAATCCATACAGACAAATGTGCATTTGAAAATACTGTATGAATGCATTTAATTACTTTACAATGTACAGCAATTGATGACAAAATTGAAATATAATACACACAAATTCTGACTATTCTTTCATGTGAAAGACACTCCTAGAAATTTGCTTCTTGTCTTCTGTGCTAAGAATTTACTCTACTGTTGATTTTTGTTATGTTTTGTTGAATTTGTGAAATTAAAAAAGAGAGAGCTGTCCTATATTCTGGAAACACACACAGAACCGTTCACAGTTTGGTCGCAGCCAAGCTAATCTTGGCAAAGCTAAAGCAAATACAAAACAACACTTCTGGGCAGTGTTCCTATCGACTCAGTAGCCTCATCCAAATGCAAGGAACAAGTGATTAGACAAGTGAGCCCGAATTGACTAGAACCTCGCAACAATACACTAACAGTGCCTAACAGTGCAAACAAAAGGGACAGAATGCCTCAAATAATTAAATCACAGATGTGCTATAAACAAATAATGTCCCCAATGACAAACCAACTGTCTAAAATTGTTTTCTACATTTTATTATATTTTGCTTTAGAGGTATTTATTGGATAACCTTGAACTTATCCTGCCTCCATTTGATTATGATTATAGGGCCACCTACCCAGTCACAGATACAACAAAGTCTGACATTAAAATGTCCATTGAAGCTGGACACACTTGTTTTCAGTACATCTATCAAAGTTAACATGTCAGCTTATGAAGGTTAACACAGTTTTTATTCTTAGTTTTTCTTTTTTTGTGTGTGTATTGAATTGCATCACACGTTTCCCTCTTCAGCTCTATAATTCAGCAGTTTGGGGCTTTGTGGGGTCTGTGGGGAAAGCAAAGAACCACATTCAGTTTGTGCTGTACTTGTGAGGTTAGCAAAGACTTGTTGCACTATCTGACCTAAAGTTTAAAACAATGCCATGAAGATGAATGAGAGAGGTGAACTTCTTAATTATCACTTTCAGTATGGGTTAGACAAATAGTTGAAAAATCTATGTCTATAAAACTACTGACTGAGTACAACAGATCAGCATAATTTTACTCCACATACACATTGCATTTTACAGGCACGGGAAAAGGCACATGTTGTACTTACATATTCATTTCATTGACTGCTTTAAAACTCTCTACAGTGCTTAGCAGCACTGGATGCCTCCCTACAGTGCTGCTAAGCACTTAACTACAGAACAGTAAATTAATTGTTTCCTCCTCTTTACTCCTGCATCTTTCATTGTGGTTTTTAACAATCTTACTGTTATTTTAATGCTTACTCCCTATTTACTACACTTGATTTGGAGATTTTCATATATTCGTTTTGGATATGAAACTTGTTGAGCTGTGGTGTGTTTAAGGGCAATAGCAGTGTAGTGGTGGTATTAGTGGAGTCAACAACATTCATTTTTGTTTATTTGCAGTTTTCCTGGTTTTAGTTATAAAGTATATATTAAGTTATACTTTCTAAAATCTAGCGATTTCCAGTGAATGTAACACTTTATGGGGAAAGAATGTAAACAGTATTCTGCACTAACCAGCCAAAACGAAGAAGAAGAAGTAGAGGACTGTTTTTGTAACCTCAAGCTCACAATGCAGGAAGCGGATTCGCCATTTTAGTGAAGCCTGTTGATTGACTCTTAGCTTGCTTACAATACACCACAACACATTACACTGTTAACTACTATGTATCTGCTGTAGATGTCTGGACAGCACACATACACCACATTGAAAGAGAACATAGAAAGGGATATTCTGGACAGTGAAGGAAA
Source organism: Macquaria australasica (assembly GCA_005408345.1). Taxonomy (NCBI): domain Eukaryota; kingdom Metazoa; phylum Chordata; class Actinopteri; order Centrarchiformes; family Percichthyidae; genus Macquaria; species Macquaria australasica. Next base: position 813,911 of record SEMN01000067.1, on the reverse strand, counting down.
ACCATTTAGAGAGGATTTGCTGAGGGAGCACCTGACTCTTATTGCATCATACAGAGTAGAAAATATATTACAATGGGCCCCTGGAGCAGTTCCTTTGTAACTTTCAGAGATAGTACAGACAGGCTTGTTTTCTTCCACTGATGTGGCCAATTTCTGATGCCTACCTGTAGTAAGAAGCTGGTCATATTTGTAGCTTTTATAGCCACATTGTGCAAGTACATATTGTATTGACTGTTGTTTATTAATTTTAGGAGACAGTATTGATAGGCCCACTGTTTTCACGGTTATTTGTGTCTACTGTTCAGATCAGTGTTTCAGTTCATGTACTGATTTTGTATTTTTTGTTTCTTGTGTTACATTCATATCAACAAATGTTTACTGACAATTGCTAAATTCTTAATGAATTCTTATTTCCTGATAAGGGGCTGGAATTCTAAAGGAACATTCTGTGAAATGTAAAGAAAAGGGCAGCCCCCACTGTCTAAAACCAATATACAGGGACCTGTTAATTAAAAATGGATTGAACATGAAATGCTGATTTTCCATCTATGCATTTTCTGCCACTTCTCTGGGTCAGGGTGACAGGAGGCTAAACAAAATGCCCCAGACATCCTATCCCCAAGCCACAACCTCCAGCTCCTCGTGGGGGATCCTGAAGTGTTCCTAGGTCAGGTGGGATATGTCAGTCCTCCACCGTGCTCTGGGTATGCCTCAACTCTCCTGGTTGGATGTTCCTGGAATACTTCACAGGGAGGTGTTCAGGAAGCATCTTGAGCAGCTGCCTTAAAGATCAGGGTGCACCCAAACTCTTTGTGAAGAAAATTCATCTCAGCTGTCGTATCCATGTACCCAGTATGTATGACTGCAGCTGAGGGTTACAACATAACACATGCTGTAGATCTACTGGTAAAATTGAGAGCTTTGCTTTCACCAATCTCTTCACCATGACAGTCAAATATAAAGCCACATCGCTGTGAACGCCATCTGCCTGTCGGGTTTGTATTCAATTGATTTTATCCAAACTATTCAATTATGTGCAACAATACAATCGTCAAAAATTACGCCTGAAACATATCTTTTTATATATTCTAATAAACAATTTGTTGTTGAACATTTACATATCAAGATAATGATGAACTCATTATTTGCTGCTTACCTTAAAGACATATACAGTAATACATATACATATAAAAAGCCAAAGACACTAATGATGTACTAATCTGTTCCAAGTAATTTAGTTAGTAACTTATACATCTTTGATAATAATGAGCAGCTCATGAATTCCAAATGAATGTATTATTAATTCACTGTAAACCGATTGTTTACTAAGATATAATAAACATTGGTTATTCTGAACTGTGGTACTGTTACCAGCTTTCCCTTGCATGCATTTTGCTAATGCTCATCTAAAAACACTTTTATGGGAGCATGTAGGTTTTCAGTGTTTTGCTCAAGGACACACTGCTGTTTGCTGACATACACGGACTGTCACAGGGATTGTACATGTGACCTGCTATGTATGGGACAGTCTCTCTAACCAACATCATATTGTTATGTGAGCAGAACTAATTTACAGCACTAGGAATGTTACTTGTCAGCAGCAGCATCCATTTAATATTAACAAAGGCCAATGAGCACAAATAAATTTGAATATATGAAGCAATCTGAGGAAAAAATACTAGTGGGACTGTTGAAAATAAAACAAATTCACACTTGTCAATTTTCTCTGCACAAATAAACAAACTCTGGGTTAAATTAATTGAATTCTTTATTTGTTGACCTCATACAGTAAATCAGTAATCAGTAAATTTCTACTCTAGATGACATTCTGCTGTATATAATTGATTTCTATACTGGCTCATTAAAGCAGCAATTCAGTGTCCAAACAAAACCATTTTATCGAGTATGTGACTCTTCTACAATAATGTAACATATTTCCACTATGTTGTCTTGGTGTCCGATAAGGCAGTGCACACAGTGAGTGCATCCTCTCTTTAAGTTGTATTACAATGGACAAATGAACCCAAAAGATTAAAAATATTGCCACCACCAAAGAAGATAGGCTATTTACTTAAGCCATGTTATTATAATAGCCTATTGCGAACCTAGAGGAGATTAGTAGGAGACAGATATTTCAAAGCCTTTGTGTGTTGATATCAACAAATAAGCAAAGAAAGAAGCTGTCTAAGCAATGCAATACAAGTATTAGTCAGACCCAGCATATGCCCACATGCTTGGCCCTCGGCAGAGCAGCATCACTGGTTGTTGTCTGCTTAATTTTCTTCTGAGAGATTATTTGCACTCGCTTTGAGACCCAAACAAATGCTGCAATGCTCCAAGAGAGTATGTCACTAAGAGGGTAAATAAATAAATTGGGGAAAATCTTGACAGGTTATTACACCATGTGGGTTAAGAAGGAGAAAATTCCAGTAATCCATTATTTAAAGTTTGTTTTGGACTTCAAATTAACTGCTTTGAAAAGAAACTCATTGCTTACAAGTACAGGCAAAGCAGGCCATTTTTAAACTAAAGCCACTTAAGACTACATGATGAATTTTACATGTGGTCATTTTTGCAGTACTTTTGCTTGTAGTATTTTGCCGCACTGTAGCATATTTCTGAAGAATGTAATCTAAAGCACAATGTCATGTTATTAGATCTAAGATCTAATACAATGCAAAGACACAAACAAGAGGAAATGAGTAGAGATGAAGAAAATGAAATGAAACGAGCAGAAAGAATTGGTCAACAGTGAGTAAAGAAGAGTGAGAACAGCAGAGACAGAGAAAGAAGTTTCCGCTGCCTAAATGACAAACGACCTGCAGTTCTAATAAGTGAGAGCGAAAAGCTGGTGAGAGCTTTAGCAATTCATTCGCTGAAATCACCCATCCTGTTTTTGTAGAAAACTCCAAATGCTTGACAAAGCACAAAGTAATGTTTGTCTGCGTACTTGAAATCACTGAAAAATGCTTGAATGCTGATGTGGTTATTTTCATTGCTGTGAAACCTATGAATTATGAATAAAAAGTGATGAAACCCAAAGTAACTGTCTGCTCCCCTGAGTCCAAATCTGTAAACGGCAAAATAATGTAAGGGGATGGGATGCGGGCGATGGGTGGACAAGTGTGTCTCTGTAGTACACATTTACACCTGCGCTGGTCACAGCCAGAGAAAAAACACAAACACTGTTATCTCTTGAGTTAAATCCTCAGAACCAAGTGTCAAGTACTTCCAGTTGACATCATTTTGCAGACACTCAATGCAACAGCAGTATTTTTAAAGTGAGATTTATTCAGTTCTGGTTGCACATCCAATGTGCAGGGTGTGTTTACTAGACTTCCCAGTACACAAATATCAATCAAGTTCAAATAAACATGAACCACATGAACACTGTGCTTGCTCTGCTTATATACAGTTATACATAGCCTACCATGCTGCCTGTTAGTGACTTTTTTTTTTTAACACAGTCGTTTATTGTAGTAGAAATCTGTGAAAGCACCTCTGTGTTTAGGCTGTCACAGTGTTATTAAACAATCGCCTGCCAACCATCTGTTTGTATAGGAACCCTAATAATGCAGCTACATTTATTTGCCTTTTTGACAGTATCCTTACATTTGTGGATTGTTAATAATTTAGATTTTTATTTCAGTGGTGATTTTATCAGAACAGCAAGTAATTCTGTCTCCTAAGAGCTACACTGATATGTAGCTTAATACAATATCGCTTTACATTCACTGGAAACACTGAGTGTCAGTGCAGAAAGTAGTGTGATGTTCATATAAAACAGCAAGGTCAGGTCAGACTGTGGTGGATGGGTGTGCAATTCACTTGACTTTGACACCAGAGGCCCAGTTACATATTATGTTTCCTAGTGGAGGTCAGTGCTGACATTTTTTTTTAAATGTAACCCTCACCATGCCATTTTCCCTAGTATTTGTTGCATGATATTTATCCGTAGCTTGACCATCCTTCTGTTGTTCTTACCTTGACACAGTATTTGCCTAAACCCAAAAGTGTCTTTAAAAAACAGTCTAATCCAGCCAGAATTACTTTTACCTCAAGCTAAATAGTTGCATCTGAAGGCAATTCTTCAGATTTATTATTTTCTTAATGTATTTTTCATCTAGAATTCTGCCAAACACTGGTTCCACAAAACACATTAATTTCTATGCGTTCACGAGACTAATGAAAAATATTAAAACATATTAAACTATAACTAAATTAAACTTTATATATACTATAACCGGATATAGACGGTTTCATTTTACAGGTAGATGAAAAAGGCGTAGTTTGTGTTTCTTTACAATGTTTTGTGTCTTTTTAACCATTTTAGCTGCATGACTCTAATGATGTCGGTCTGTCTGTAGAGCCAGTACAGAAATATCTCAACAACTATTTGATGGATTGCAATGATGGATTGTCATTTTATACAAACATTTCCTCAAGCGTAACCAGCAGGGCAATTTTTTTTACATGTCCTGTGAAATATCTAGAACAAAAATTTGAATTATGGCTTCCAGATAATGTATCATACCAACTTTGGTGAAATATCTTGAAAGCTATTGAAAGGATTGCATGAAATTTGGTACAGACATTCACATTCCTCTCAGGGTGAATTGTAATTACTTTGGTGATCCTCTGACTTTTCACCTAGCACCACCATGAGGTCAAAGTTAAATGTCCAATACTTTAGTTTATGACCAAACACCTGCTAAACTAATGATTTTCCCATCAGCCTTGGCCTTGGCTGTGTTGTGTTAATTATTAAATCTTAGCATGCTAACATGCTAAACTACAGTGCGATTGTGAACATCAAACCTGCTTATCATCGGCATGTTGACATTGTCATTGTGAGCATGTTAGCATTTAGCTCCAAGCACCACTGTGCCTAAGCACAGCCTCACAGAGCCGCTAGCATGGCTATAGACTCTTAGTCTTGTTTAATTTCAGTTTACTCCAGTGTTTTAACACCTTTTTTTTAATTAGTATTATTTCTGTTTAAATAAATGTTGTATGTGGATGTGGGCTATTAGTAAAACCCACGTCACACGTTTTCAGACTGTAGAATACTATTCTGGCCAATTATTTTTGAATAATATAATTTTTGCAGATGCAGAGCTGTATGCCACTGATGGATACTTGTATTAAAAAACTTGTATCCTTGACCATTCTTCTTCGCGTAAATAATTTGCAGAAATAATTTGCAGAAGCACGGGTGCCTGCTGGCTGTAACATGTTTCCTGGAGTTTTGTACTTGTCAAGGTACATTTTAACTGACAAGCATGTGGGTTTTACCGATAGTAGAAAACTAGGACAAATGGCCCTGCATTCCAGTGAAATGAAAACAATGTTAAGAAAGAAAAATGTCTGAATCTTTTTTGTAATGCCTTGAGTTATTACTCTAACAATGCTATATAAAGCACAAACAAGCTAGAGTGCCTCCTGACTAAAATGACAGCAATCATGTCTCACTCTTAATGCAGCAACACTGACACAGACACATCAACATCCACGGCTGATAGACCCACTGCAGTCATCTTAAATTCTTTAAGCCACTTTATATCTAATAAATTGTGACTTCTTCTGAATGCAGCATAAAAATAATCATGTCTATGGCTTAAATTGTCACTGGAATGCTCAGTCTGTCACTGTAGGTGTGTTAGTATTAATTTGGATATTGATATTATTACTAATGACTGAAAGTCATGATTGGCTGACAGTACCAATCAATCTTGGAGAATGGCAGTGGACCGTGGCACCCACTTAGTGAACAGAACTGTGCCTGTTCTCTGGTTTATTAACTGGAAAAACACTGCAGTTTGGCCAAAAACCTATATTTCACCTAAACAGTCCAGCAACTGCAGACCCTTTTCCCACCCGCAATATTTCTGAAAATCATTTTTGGGGTAAGATTAGAGAGAGCTTAAGCAACAATAAAACTGGTTCTAACAACTGGTTCTTACAATTATATATAATTAGAAGTCTTTTTAATATTCTGCCCCCCTTATGTAAATAGGGGTGGACACTCTACATCCATGTTTTTCCCTTTTTTTTTTAACTTTATTTTAGCATTGCCTTGTATGTAAAAAAAATAAATAAAAATAAAGGTTGTAACTGGCACTACAATTAGTCAATATAGTTCAATTTCTGGAATGTATTATTGGTGTCAGAGTGCTGGTCCTCCCTATACTGTAGGAATTATCATGGGCCTTATGGTTTTCTATTTCCAAAGCATCAAGAATTAGTTCAGCAGGGCAGATGAAGACAGAACGACCAGATACAATCTCCTGGAGGTGGAGCAGCAGAGCATGTAGAAATTATTATTTCAGGAAGTAGATATTTTATATCTGCCTCTGTTTGGGGAATATTAAAACAGTGTCAGAGCAAAATTGCACAGTGTTCCTTAGCTGTACAGTGTAACCTTATTAAATTAGATTAACATACATGTAGTTACTATGGTGAATATGAATGAATCATTTCAGCAGGTGGATGAGAGTGACACACTCTGAATCAGACCCTGAACAATAAATCACACTGACACACCGTGGGCAGAGTGGTAGCCTAAAGGCAACTTGGTTGTTTTTCACTTGATCAGCAAGATTGAGATAAGACACAAATGTACAAGAGAAATGTATGCATACAGGTACGAGAGAGGACGACGACAAATATTAGTCACTGTGAAATTCAGTGAGACATTACTGAACTTTTGGTTTTGTTTTCATTTTTCAGCACATTTTGCACAACACAAGAAATGAGCTGCTTGCATTCAGTATTAAAACACATTTTAACCAGTTCCAATAGGAAACACATTCCCCTCATAGCTGTAATACATGTTTTTGCAAAGTCATGTTTTAAAGTGATTCAAAGATCTCATCTGTGCCTTCATTGGTTCATTTATCTACTTAAATGTTCTACATTTCAGTACCTAACTCATAAGCTGACTAGTGTTTGGAATATATAATTTAAGTGTACTCAAGTACAGTTCTGCGATATCTATACTTTACTTGAGTATTTCCATTATTTACTACTTAACACTTCTACATTTCAGAGGGAAGAACTTTTTTTACTTGATTACATTTATTTGACAGCTACAGTAGTTACTTTGTAGATTCAGATTTTACATACAAAATATATCAGCTTTAAACATATGATGCATTTTTATACATTAACTACACAACAGTATATATACAATAGTTAAAAGTATCTCCACTTTGACCAACTACAACATTAAAAGCTGTTTACACATTAATGCATATATAACAGTAATACAATAATACAATATATTCAATAATATAAAGCTCTGGAAGAGGCCATTCTGCATAATGATACATTTTGCTGATAATGAAAGGTTTTAATTAGAGGACTTTTATTTGTAATGGGGTATGTTTTACATTATGGTATTTCTTCTACTTCTATGTGAGTAATTCTTCCACCACTGCAGTTGACATAAACATACAAATATGGAACAAACTTTGACATCAAGATTTAATACAGCAAAGTTCAGTCTATATTAAACATGAGTCATTATTAGCTGTGTTTTGCCCCAATGAAAACAACATAGAAAGCCACCAAGCTGAATAAAAAGCCTGATCATATGCTGAAATTTGCCTGAATGCTACTTCAGTGGAGATTTTTCGCAAGCTATTCATTGTTACTTTGCCTAGAATAATACACATAACAACTGCAGTCAGATGCGGTGGTCTCTATGGAGACAGATAATTGATACATTACATTCATAAGATACAGATAGATGGCTGAAGAGGAATACAAAGAGGAATGCTGCTAACTGCAATAGTTTAGGTTTCATTATAAAGTAAAACAATGAGCAGATCACACCTTTTTGCTCAGCACACAATTGCTCACAATGAAGGGCCCAACAATCCCACCCTCATTTATAGAGAGCGATCAAATCCCCTGTCTGAGTAAGCCGGCATATTGGTTCTTCGATGTTGTTTTCAATTTCACCAGTATGCAAATGTTTTCCCTACATTTCCTTGGGAAGTAATGAGGAAAATAAGAAAGCTCTAACCCCAGATGAAAAGGAAATGGCTTTTGAAATGACACGCACGCACTATTTTGTGGTAGCGCACCAAAAAACAAACAGAAACAAACATTGTCACAAAATATTGGCTATAAACAAAGCAAACCAAATATTGGAACATACTTTTGGTAGTCCATTTGTGCAACCATGATTAATTGCATGTTGTATTTCTATAATATTTTATAAGGAAAATATTCCCACAATTAAACAGATTAACCTAACGAAAACAACAAATTAAGGAATTAACACATGCAAAGTGTTAATTTTACGAAGGTACGAACAGAAAGGTTATAGTTATTAACAGACTTGATAATATTTTATAAAAAATTGTGATTATTTTGTATTAGTTTAAATTTATACTGGTTCAAATGCTGATCTGAAAGTGATCATGTCACTGTCTCATCTACTGGTTAAAAATAGGTCAGTAGACAGTAATTTACTATGTTGGATCATGCAAGCGGAGTCTAGACTATGTTAATTTATCACCTCTTTAATGACAGTCTTGATGCCACTGTTACATTGCATTACTTGAGATGCACATCCACAAAATCACATCAATGTGTCTGAAATTTACTCCAGTGAAAATAGCATAAAGATGGAGACAAAAACTTCTGTTGATGGATTGTGTTGAAGGATTGCAGTTACAATATTCCTTGTACATGTCAGTGGGAAATGGAGCGTATTGCAGCATATAATAGATAGTCAAAAAAGACAGATCAGTCATGATTCTTTTTATCCTTAACAATGTGAATGCACAGAAATGCATTTGCCGATTCTAAAGTTTAACTTAAACTAATAACTCACCCAGAATAATGAGTGAAGTGAGAATTTTATTCCTCTGATTGGCTAAAGGATGAGGATCACAATAATGCATGGAGGCAGATCTTATATTGCTTCACTTGAGTGTCAAAACATATTGATTTGTAATGTAAACCTGGCAGAGAGTAAAAACCACAAGCCACGGTCTCAAAGGGGATTTACTTGTATTCCATAACAATCTATGAAGATGGCCTCCCTTATTAACCTTTATTTACACAGAGAAGAGTTTCTCCTGAGCAACTGCTGCTGCTGAATTATACAATCTCCTCTATAACCTCTAGGCTCCCATATGATTGTATCTGTGATTGTGCATACACATATTTTTTTTTTCTTATGTGCATCTGCCCAGTTTGTAGGTTGGGTGGAACTGATGTGCTATTCATTGACTTATGTAAGATGAGGTTTATAGGGAGCAAGTAAACCAGTGAGTCATTATGGAGCAAAGCCAAGCAATGCTTTCTATGTCAAAGGTTCAGTTAGGGCATTTACAGTGAGCCAAAATAGAAAGACTTAACTAAGAAGAATTTCTAACTGAGAAATGTGTTCTCTGTTCACCTCATAGTTTGGCTGCTGAGTTTGATGTGTACGGTTATTAGTGTGTGTGAGGGGTTAGAGCAGCCAGAAGGTAGACTGCAGATCTGCAGTAATCAATTATAGAAATACACAAATCCATTTTTATGGGTTATTGAAGGAGAATGCCTTCTTGGAGACTGCTAAGGTGAATAAAAATATGATTGTGATTTAATTAGCTTTGATGCAATTGGCAGTAAAAAGGCATTGGATCTACAATAATACAGAGAGCATTGGCGCATTTTTATTGAATGAAAATGCACAGAGAGTGTAAAGGTAAACAGTCATTTAAATGGAAGTAAAACTGTAATTTCGATTTTTGAAGTAAATTCAATAGAGTCTTTTATGTTGCTCTTTTGCTTTCTCAGTGTCTTGATACCGCTTCTGTTGAGTGGGAGCTTAGTTTGAAACCATCTAATAAGAATTAATGCCATTCTCTCCTTGTCACACCTGTCTTGCAAAGGCCAATCTGCTGCCTAGAGACTTGTTTAATTGTTTTGCTGAGCCTCTGTCACATGTAGATGTGTTTGTGTGCATGCTTACATGCATGTGTGAACCTTGTTGAAGGCTGCCATCCACTCTGGGAAAACAATAAATGTATTGTGCTGTTCAAGGTGGCAAGGAGAAAATCAATAATCACCTTATATCACGCGTCAGTAAACCCTTGAAATAAAAATTGTTTTATATAAATTTTAATGAAAAATGCTTTAGAAATTCCTCAAATGACCCTGAATAAAAATATGTAACATTGAATGAATATTTAACACATTACATATTTAAAAAATTACATGAATACTAATATATTTTCAATTATTTTTAACACTTATCTTAGTTCAACATTGTGAAAGCAATGAGTCAGAAACTGTAAACCAACAATTTCTGTTTTTCCCCACTTTTGCCATCAATCCTATCAGTTATTATAGCATTTTACTCACCGTTTTCATTGTCAAGATAAGGAGACAAGAGGATTCTGCTTGACAGAGCTTTAAAACGCAATCTGTTATATCCTAACATGAGTCATGTTAGGATGATCATGCTCCATTGGGTCTGGCTCATTTACACCCCTGGTGATAGAAATGCCCTGTTGCTTCTTCTCTTCTTGAATCCGTTCAGGGGTGATGTCTATGTAGAGGTGTTAAATGAAGAGATGGGCCTCCTCTGGCCAACCTGGATAAAGAGATGGCTGAAAATTTTGATAGGAGATCAATAGTTAAAATCAAAATGCCTCCTCTCATCATGAGAGCACATCCTTCCTAATTTATTGTGAATTTGCATCTCAGAATTTCATTCTGTTTTGTTGTTGGTGGAGTTGTCTGTGCTGAAAACTGCCTATAATGCAAGATTTTGTTTTTGAGCATTGTTACCATTGTGCAATTTCCAGGACCTTTTCAATTCACAAGTGCTTGGGTTCTGGAATTGATTGTATTTGGATTTAGATATTTAAGATGGATAGAGCCGAGAGGACGGTGGATTTGAGACTGACAATTTGCAATGTGCTGCACTGGATTGCATTGTTTATTTTGAAGCTGACGGACAACGTGACCCAAACATGAGTGTTTGAATTGAGAGTGCAGATTATGAACCCAAAACTTCCACCATGCTATGTACCATAAAACAAACTGATGAATGCAGAACAGAAAAGATCTTGTACATTTGGGCGATGCATAAAAACAGGCATTAACTTGCGCCCAAGATGCATCAATGTCAAAGCAAGTGAAGACAATTAACTACAAACCAAAACTTTCCACACACATTACAACAAAATAGGGGAGTGTCTTTTAACTATAGACTTTTGTTATACACCATTTACTAACCTCCTACACATAATGAATAATAAATAGATAGTCAGCCTTGGCCTAGCTGTCAGGCCTATTGTTGATGAGATGTTTGAATCCATCAAAGATGTTAGAGTAGGTCATGGTTGGCCAGCATTTCATTATTTACATGATATAAGTGCATTGTCCAGCACCTCCAGTTCCCCTACATCTAACTGCCATCCCGGAAAGAGGAATTACCTTCTGGAACTCTATGAAAACCAGTGCCATTTATGGAGAGAAATTGGTGGGCCAAAGGTTTCAGTTTCTGACAATGTTCCCTGCAGGCTCTATCTGTGGTCTGACTGAACTAGACTTGCCATATCTGTTCTGAAGAGGGGTTGTTATGGAGGACTAAGCAGGTGTTTGTGTTGTTTTCATATCATGTAAATATATAATTAAATAAATCCAGTTGATTAAAAACAAAGAACTGTTATTGCCTTTTTATGCACACAGTACACTGTGTTGCAGCTTAAGGTACACCTGTTCAGAACAGGATACAGCTAGATAGGACTGTACTCACAGTCTTTGTGTTAGAGAGGTCAGAATATACAAGATTCAGTCAGTTTCTCTTTCCCCCTCTGGAAGAAGGCTGAGTGCTATCAGGATGAGGACCTCATTCATTACAGCACCTACACACTAAGACAGAATTACTATTATTTTGAAACCTGGCACTTCTTGCACTTTTCTAAGTGCTCTGGTACCAATTGGCCTGGCCTTCCCCCAAGATTTTGATTTGTGTATTTGCTGTACTTTGTAATGTGTTTGTATGGGTGGTCTGTTTATTGCAAAAGTAAGTCTAGTAATCCTACCACAATAGACAGTGTTACTAATCGTATTTTTCAGGGAGTAAATTCTGTTATTTACTAATTTTGATAAAAGTAGCAAGCAATGTGTAACGTTTGAAATTAATGGCCCCAACACTGTGGTTAACATCACAATTTTCACATCACTTTCTTGATGCTGTATTGTTAGTCACATTAAATTACTAAAAGATCAACTCACTTCTATTTACTTGTAGTTGTACTTTTTTTGTTGTTGCCAGATTTGATGTCAGATACACAAATTCATCCATCACCCTGACCATCACAGTAATTCACTGTCAGACCACTATGTGCTTCCATAACTTTTTTGGTGAGAACACATATCTCACTTTTTTAAACGGAAAGCTTGTGTCTACATTTTAATGCATGTTGAGTATGTCTACACAGTCATATAACCCTGCTAAGATGCCAAGCTTACTTTCATATTACACGACAGATGTATATTTTTCTAAACTTTCATCCTATAATCATTCATTGATGTGACATGTCTAAACTTACCAATGTATTTGTCACAGTAAGAAGATTCTGCAGTTCTGCCTTACCTCCCGGAAGTCAGAGCCTTTCATTATTTGAAGCATTCATTAAAATGGCTTGCATACATAAACATATTGCTGCCTTAAATAACACAATCCATCATTTTGAACAGCACGTGCATTGCAGTTTTCCTAATATGACTATCATGCAGCTAATTATTGTGTTTAATGGGGATTATAATCACTTTTTCCATTACTGCACACTGTTACTTCTGTTGGCAGCGAAAAGGCAAAACAAAAATTTAAGCAGAGTGGAGAATCGATACATGCAATGATCTTTTCACATTTAATTCTAACCGAACAGGATTACTTCTGATGTGATTGTGGAGTTTTATAGAAATTAAATGAGAAATTGAATGCTAAAAAAGGGCATCTGGTTACTGTGGGAGTTGAGGGGGTGGATGCTAGGCTTTTCGTATGTATTCACTTTCACGCTGTTTGCAAGTTTTATAAATCAGACAACAACAAAAAAGTAATCTGTGCATGCTATTACATTTGTGCATGGCTACCTTTTAAGTTGTGAGTCTTCACATAGTGAAAATGCATGAAGCTTCAGCTTTTTGGGCCTATCCTCTTCCTCCAAACAGCAGCATGTTTCCTCAGGCACCCAAAGCTGTGGAGCTCTCCATACACGAAGTGATAAGCAGTATCTCTGCTGCAGCCAAACCTGCCTGAGCCTCACTGGAGCTGAAACCGAAATGTGAACACCTTCCTTTACCCTCCTTTCTATCCCACTGCCTCCCTCCCTTATAACATAATTATATCTGCTCTTTCTTCCTCTTTGCCCACACCTTTCCGCACATTTGTCTCAGATTAAAACAGAATTTGTGCCTGCTCTGCCGCCGAGTCTGGCTGGAGATGTGACAATCTGAGGTTTGAACATCCTTTTTGTCATGTTCATGTTATGGTGCTGAAATCACGCTGGGCATCCATCCAAATTATGTCTTGCTTGTGCTCACAGTGCTTCTCATTCATGGGGACAATGGTTATACTCGAGATGCATACAACTGTACAACCCATGGCAGAAACACAGAAACACCATCGCTGAGTTGATTTGAAGCTGCTTTTCTCACGAGTTCTGGTAGTGTAGTTGAACATTTTTAGTATTAGTATTATGATAAATACTATGAATTAAAGCAAATGTAAATATTACGGTATCGCAAATCGTATCGTGTTTTTCTATCAATGAAAAAAATTCTGAAAAAAATTAAACATATACTCATTGTTTCTCCATTGCTCTCCATTTAACATAATTCCACCCACTTCTAAGGCTGCATTCAGAGCAACTTTAGCCCTGCATAAAAAAAAAACAAAGCACTCTCATTCATTTGAATGAGGCCAATCTAGCGAGGCAGTTGGGGTGCCAACACAAGTCCAAAAAGTTGAACATCGCTCAACTTTTGCTGGACTGCAACGTGACGTCCTCTGCTCAAGACGCTGAGGTGACCAATCAAATACATGCAAGCACACATTCCTGGGAGATTACTTTGAAATGTGAATGATGAATTTCTACTATTTTCCTTGCAATTGTTGCAACAAAAGATAAAATAATCCTGTCTCAGAGTATTATAAACTGCTGTGCAGTGTTTAAGCATCTGATAAGCATTCAAACTTATGGATCTACTAGTCTACATGGACTGCAATTTTAATGCAGAGCAGTTTTCGGTCTGATTGCCCGTCAAGAAGTGTGTGATCAAATTTTTGTGTGCAAAAATGGGATGAGAGGAAATACAGGGCAGAATAACGGGGCCACTGGGGTCGACTTAGTCACCCGTTTGACAGAGATAGTTCAGTTTCAGATGGTCAGATTGATAACCACTATATCACGGACATGTTAATGCTCACAGTACCAATACATTAGTACAATCATTGAGCCTAACAGTAAAAATGATAAAATATAATAGTCTAATTGTCTAAAGTTGTTTAAATTTTAGGCTCAAAACCATATTGATAAATGTTAATTCTGTATGTGCTAATGTTTCCATTGCTTATGCCTGTTACTACTAGTTTTTATTATCAATTTTTTTTCTAATTAAATCTGAGTTATTTTATGATATCAGGCCTTATTTTATTTCTTTTCTTCTTCATTTTTGTGAAATTTGTAGTGCATAAAGAATTACTTAGCACTGGGTTTGATATTATTCTCAGAGTAATGTTAGCATGAATTTTGTTAGCCAGAAAATTCATTATCTGTAGTAATCGATATAAGTTTTATTAAAAGCCATGCTGGAAACCCATGCATTATTTAACTGTTAACCTCAAATGAATGGCTGATTCATTCAGTTGCTGTTTTTATTGTTTTTTATACGCCCTAATCCTCTCTTCAACTTTGCAATACTGACAACTGTCAGTTCAGTAACAATAGCATAGATGCATACAAATAAGTTAGCATGAATAATAATTGATTAAAGAATTATTGCTTCACAGTAGTGTTCTCGTATTTCTTATTATCATAACCAAGAAAATGTAAGAACAGTTTCTTAAGTAACAATACTTTTCTTAAATATGTTATTAAATATGCAGCATTTACTGGAGATATTTGATGACTTGCAGGTGGGAGATGGAAAACAAATTTAAAAAACAAAACTGTAAAAATAGCTTTACACTTGTTCAGTATTGCAAAATTAAATCCGTTAAATTCCAGTATTTATCAACAGAGTTCTTCATTAGTTCAATGTTATTCTTTTTGCAATGTTTTCTTCTGACATCATATTCACAATTCACAAATCAGTGCATGAAATGTGGCTACTGTCCTCATTTATCTAATTTATCCACCAGATCTGCCCACAGTGTCAGGATGTCAGACTCGCACTCTGATTATAGATTACCCTTTTGTAACACGCTTGAACAAACCTTGTCTCCTTGTCTTCTCTTCATTTTCATGCAGTGGCAATGCTACTTTTTTGTGCTTGTCCATGGACAGCATGGAGGGTGCTTTTGCTGTGAATGAATATGGTGGACCATTAAAAGGTTACAGTCATCAATTATGGTTAAGAGAAGGATGGTACATGGGAGGATGGAGTCTGAAATTCAGTTTTAAAGGCAAAGACTGTACAGCAGATGTCGAGGATTTAGGTCACCCCAGATTAAGATAAATGGTTGCCTCAGAGAGCCGAATCAGTTTCTCAGTCCCAGCCAGAATGCCATTACAACATCTGAGCACACACACACACACACACACACACACACACACACACACACACACACACACGTAGGGCCTGTAGTCAACAAACATTTTTTGCAGTCATCATGTTGAGATTAATCTCTTAATTTGGTCTAGTCATTTAAAAAAAACAACAGTTGTGTGTTTCTTTACATGTCTCTCTGCAAAGGTTACTGAATGTCTTAGCGGCTTGGTGCCTCACTTGAAGGAATTAGAGTTAGATGTTTCCATGTTTAACCCATGCTCCATTTCCAGCATAATCAGTATTTTACTGTACTGATTAACAAGTAATCACTTAATCATGTATTACTAATAAGCCTCTTAGTTTACTGTCATGTGTACGATGGTGCATGAGTCTTTGGGGAGATGTCAGAGGCAAATTTCCAAAGGTTTTCAAGGCTATGCTGTACAGTTACAGAACTGACCCTCTGGAAACCAAAGGACTGTCAACAAGGCCCTCCGAGGCCCATTAAAAGCATGCAAACATGGATCACTCTCTATGGTATTTTTGCTGGAGCACAGCAGATGAAGGTCAGCGGATCAAAGGCTTTTGGCTGACATTCCTTGGTGCCTGATGAGCCCTCTTGGGTTTCATTGATTAGCCAATGAGAGTCTGGGGCAACGACATTGAACAGATAAAAACAAAGTGACTTGTCTTGCTTCAGATGTAGAAAACGTATTTTCCCTTCAGCTGTCCCATGAGACACGAATGATCTTGGATTCTCTTCAGCAACAAGACACTTAATCTGGCTTTGAGTACTGTCAGTGATCCTCACATTCTTAAATGTGGTGACAAGTCCTCTGACACACACACACACCATACTGCACATACCACATATGTGTGTACTCTCAGCAATTTCTTTACGTCATGAGTTGCAAAATATTATGATTCAGAACTTCAAAAAAAATTAGCTAAAACTAGCAGATGTGATTCCAAAAAAACTTGTATGACATCATGCTCAATTGGCTGAATGTGTGCCTTTGAAATACTCTACTATATCACTTAGACTGCTCTCTGAGGCACCCAAATAGAATGTGTTTGATTGAATAGGGACAAATATGACCCCTTTCATAATCCCACAAGTGTTTTTAATTAAGTCATTAATTAGGGAGATATACTCCAGAGGTACAGCTGGGAGTGGATTTCTGATAATTGTGGATGAAATTAGTGAGGTTTTTGTGTATGACAAAGGAAGTGAGAACACTGTAGCTTTGGTGTATTACTGAATGGCAAACTGCACAATTCCTTCTTTAGGGCAGAGGGCATTGGCTACCATTTTTTGTAAATACTTCAGCTAATTAAGTATTAAAAATGTCGGGTAAAGAAAGGCTGACTACACCTCAACACAGTCAACTATATTGGAAGAGAACATATTACTGATCTATGGTGACAGAGTGTGTTTTGTTCATGCCTGAGTGTGTTTAGATAAATGGCAATCTGACACAAATCCCTAGGTAAACACATAGCTTAATGTTGTTGGTGCCTGCAATTCCAATAATGCATTTATGCCTTAAAATTGGTAAACAACAAGGAAAACAAACCTTGTTAAACCTTTGTGTTCCAGCATGGTTTCAAGACTTGCCAAATGCGGAAAAAATGACTGTATTGTGTTCCTACCACAGGACAGAAAGACACTGTAGATGGGATGAGGGAAATGAGAAGGCAGGGAAGACTTGTGGAAGTGAGGAGATAGAGAATGAGTGGAAACATTGCATTGTACAGAGCGGCATGTTAATGACTGTGTTCCCAGGACTGCTGGCTTCTGCAATGAAACATGAACACAAGCACTGGCTTTGACATCTGGGAATCACTGTTCTTGGAATGTATAATCCTTGAGTGAGATTTGCATCAAGGAATGGATGCAAAACATTTTCACTGTGTGTGAGTGTGCACGCGTACATTGCATTTCGGGGCCACATCAACATTGGTCAAAATGAGGCCCTTGGGCATTGTTTGAGATACATAATGAGGATGAAGCACCGCACATCACTAGAGACTGAAGCCTGTCCTCAAAGTTTCCCATGCCTTTTAACTGGTGTATGCATATTTTAAGCAGTAAAGATGAAATCTGGGAAGTTCTTGGACATTTTTAGTTGCCATACAAAGTAAGAAGCAGGATTAATTTACTAAAAAGAAGAGACTTACTTAAAATCATGAGGTTTAAACAGAGGTTTAACAAATGGCTCCAAGTTTTCAAAGGGATTGTCAAAACCATGCCAAGGTGGGTAGGGATGCTCTTTAATGTATTGTTGATATTTCAATGTCAACGTCATCATCTCATATTGGACTGATTATTTTTGAATCCTCAAAACCAGATGGACGTGATCAGGTTGGGATCATGATTGTAATTCATCTGAAGACAATACTCCCACAGTATCTAAGGAATGTAAGGGGGAAGACAGAGTGTGGAAAAAAGTAAGGCAGACACAGTTTTAAATTGCCTACAACCACAGAAGAAGTATAACAGCAATTTCCATAAATCTCATAAAATCCATCCTTTGGGATTAAAGCTGTGTTAATTGGGCTGCTTTTTATTTAACTGGGTGGGTAAAAATTATTTTGGGCTGGTTGTAAAAATCTGGGCATAAGTTAGGCTATATTCCAATAAATTGGCCCCTCCTCTCCTCTGATTAGTTTGTCCTCTTGATTGAGATTGACAGGGAACTAAGTTCAGTAGGCTTGGCTTGACGTCTGACAACTGATGACTATGAAAACCAAATATCATTTTAGTTTATTACAACTAGGTTGAAGCTTTTATTCTGTTTAAATTATTATTCGCTCATAACTCTGTGATAAAATACTGACGATTGGGTGGATTCTAGGCTCTGATTGGGCTACTTTTGTCAGTAAAATCTGGCAACACTGCTGGCCACCTGACAAATCTAAGCCCACGATTTATTCTCCTTTTAGCTCTGCTTTGGTCACCAGCAACTAGCCACTCAAAATTTCTATGAATGTGCCTGCAGATTGAGGGCAGAAACTTGGGCACAGTGTTTTCTCCGAGTTTCACATAGACACTTCTAAAATATCCCAAGTACTATCTATACTACTGTACTACTGCTTTGAGTATGATTATTCTGCTGACAATGTGCAAGTTTGACTAATGCATTACTGATGGTGACAGACATATTCACCTTGCCAAGAAATATTTCCCCTTTATTTGGAGAGAGTCTGGATAGGACCCACAGACTGAGCTGGCAAAACAAAATCTCATAAAATGACAAGAAGATAAACAAGTTAGTCTCTCGTACTAACACCATTTAAGAAATAGGCATCAAAGAGTATGTCTCACTAAGAATACTAGTTTCATACTGCAATACAGGAGTAGAAAAGATGAAGAAAGAATTCATGTATGTGCAATATCAAATAAAGCATAACCAAAAAACTTAGAAAGTGTTAAACGGTGTGGACAAATATATATATATATATTATATTATTATAGTAAATATTCTTTACAGGAATGTGTTAAGTTACATGTGCTCAACAAAATGATGAGTCTTCACTCTACTGACACATTGGAAATAACTCCCAACACTGTAAAAGCACTGATTTTCAGTCAAACTGATGGTTGTTGAAAGTTGATGGTTGTTTAAACCTAACAGCTAACTTGTAGTGCAAGTGAAAATAATAATGAAGGGAAGGTGGAAAAAGCTGAAGAGAACATGAAGAATAATCAGCCTCTCTCACATAATCTCAGTTTGTACTAGAAACTTCAATATGGCATGAGGGTCAATTTAATGAGCAGAAGCACTAACTCGCAGCTTGCCAGCTGCCTCCTTAAAGCTATCATAGCTGTTCCTGCCACATTTGGATGGCAGAGGTGGAAGAAATTGATTTCTCCCTCACTATTACTGTCCATGGAAACAAGGAACTGCCAAGCTGGTAATATCTCCTGGTGTGCATTGAAACTTTTGTCACCGGTCAACCTCAGGAGGGACAGAGCTGCCACGCTTCTCCCCAGTGTTTTGTGCCCCTGGCAATCAAGACTGACTCCGCGGTGACAAAGGTTAGTTTCTCAAAATAGATGGATCATGAGTGGATGCAAATACACACACTATCCATTACATTTTTCCTTCAAAATGACCATACTATATTTATATCACTATATTTATTTATGTAAAAACGTAAGATCCAATATTGTACATCTAGCAAAGTGGTGTGATGAAGGAGCCTTTTTGATAATACATTCCCAGGATCCAAGACATCCCATGAACTAAAGGAATACAATCAGAATTTAAAAGTCGTTTTAACACATTCATATGTATGTTTCCACTGGATGTGAAGAGCTGTGAAAATTAATCAAATTAAACTGATAATGGATTAAAAAGAGGAGGGTTTGTTAAAGATTTAAAAAAGACATGCAGAGATGAAAAGGGAAATTGGACATCTATCTCCGAAGTAGAGTTTATTTTGATCATACTGAAACTATTATATTTCTTTGTTTAATTCTGTTGCTCTCTCTCTTTATCTTGCTGTTGGGAAGTCAGCTTTACAACTGTCATCATTGAGGTCTGTATTTGACCAGTCAGCTACGTTCAGGACTGCAAACACCACTGCAGTAGTCCCTGGAAAGTACAAGAGCAGGGACTTTTAGATGGCAGAATGAATGGAACTAGAACCAAAACTGTTCCTCCTGCAAGAAAGAGCCATCTATGTAAACTTGTGTCATCAGTTCCTGCAGCTGTAAAAAACACAAGCAAAAACAATTTCCAAAGGAGAATGTGTGCATCAAGTATGCACAATTACCAATGCCTTGTATTTTTTTGTTTGTTTGTTTTTTTTTTAGATTTTTTTATCGTTGTGGAGTTGTGCAGTAGCTCTAACACCTTCTTTGAAAACATCACAGCTGATGTGCTCCGCCATGTATAGCTGTCTTGGCTGAAGTGGCAAGATTGTGATTGGTGTCACAGTTCTTGGAAGCTGTTTTAGGAGAGGACCCTGGGTTTTGGGATACTTAGCCAGTTTCTTCATCCTGGTTTTTACTAGATCCATTGTCAGATTTCTGTTACCTCCTTATCTATTTTCCATACTTTGTTGCTTGCATACTACTAGTCCACGCTGAGTTCGCTTACACAACCTGGGTTTTCTGACAAGGACTTGCGTGCTGCCTTGTTGTTTTCTTGCTCATATGTACTCCAGAAGTCTCCTTTTAGCATTTCTATTTTTTCTTTTTTACTTGTACCAAAACCTTGGCCTTCCTCTCCAATATGTTTTATTTCAAGACAGGCACTGGATCTCATACATTATGCCACTTCTTTTGCAATGTCAGTTTTGTCCTTGAGGTAATGTTTAATACAAGGTTTCTTTGAGTACATGAGAGGGTCACAAGAAAGGGCTGTATAGAGTAAACACATTGTCTTTATGATCTTTCATAACGCCTTAATAGTATTAACTTTGCTCTGGAATTTTATACTGAATTCACATTTATAGTAAAAAAAAAAAAAAAAAACTGCTATTGGATGTTTTTTTCCCCCTCATATATTTTCAGCCTTTTACCTCATATATGTTCAGTCTTTCCTTGGCATTTTGACATTTTCCAACAAGGACAATGCAGTTTTCTGGAGTATTAAATCTTGCTCTAATTGTTAAAATTAGAAACTGATGTCAGTACAGTTTGGGGGCGTTATATGATGTCAATGGCAATGGCTTTTTCCGATAGGACCAGTCTCCAGTGTTTTCGAATGGTACACATTTGAGCTTTGATCTCACAGGCTATCCTCAGTTTACAAGATGGTCTTATTACACACATTACTGTGTCGGTATAGGAGGTGTAAGAAGCTGTGATGAGATGCTAGCATATAAATATATTAGTTACAAGACACCACAGTGGCATAAACAACTCAGTGATAGAGTACATTATGCAGTATTGTACTTATACTTATAAATACCCTTTGTTAATGTTAGTGACTCATGGTACGTTTATACATTACACTACAATAGATTCAAGAGGTTATACTGGCTGTTTAAATGCTTTTATTGTTGGAAAAGGAGAATAACTTATAAACCATATAATATCAGTTAAGGAGAGAATGGCACATTCATATTGTGTGGTAGGCACACACAAACTGGAACTGTCCTCAAGTACAGATGCAAATGCTTTCAACTGTTCAAACAAACATCTTTGTGGTGCACCCCCACTGTAAGTCAAATCACTGCAGTGATACCAGTGGCCAAGGGAAATATGTGGGCTCAGTCTAAACTATCAAACAAAAGAGTTCCTGCATCACTGCGAAATTAAGAAGTGTGTGTAAAGAACCCAGAGGGACCCATGCTGTGCTCATGTCTCTGCCACTGGTTATCTTACACCAAAGGTTCCCTCAATGACAATTTATTATTGCTCTCTCTCTCTCTCTCTCCTGTCACTGTGTGTGTCTCTCTCTCTCTTGCCTCCTCCACTGTCTTTCCCTATCTTTTGCAGTCGCCCTACAATCCTTCTTGTAAAAGTGCCAGTGAACTGTGGCTGCCCGGCCTAAAAATACCCGCCCCTTGACAATGTTCTGTGACGCGTCTTTCTGCCAGCTACCTGATCCATTTGAGCCTACTTTTCTGGCTCGTCTTCGCCAGTCCCATTTCTTTCTCCTTGAGCTATGTCATACTAACCTGGCTGTGCCAAAACCTAATATGACACTTAGGACCCATGCTTCCCTACTCAAAGTCACCACATTAGAGTCACAGTCAATATGGCTTTAATCTACAGGCTCTACTGAAGTGGATCAAACTAATTTGTCTAAATATTTTTCTGTTAATGTGTGCCAAAGTTGTCTTCATTTCTTCTTTTAAATCTTTGCAGTCTAAATCTTACTTGGATGTTACAGAACTATTAATATCTTAAAAGCGAACTTAACTCAAACAGTCAGGAGGCCCAAAGATGGAGACAATTTCCTCTTAAACAAATGTCATTGGCAGGGTATTCCTGTCTTGTTACGGTCTCAGGTTTCACGACACAAGTAATTTCCTGGATCGACAAATAGCATTGATTTGGGTTGCATTGAAGTCACCATTCAATTGCATTTCTTACAGAATGCAATCAGGCATCACTGGCACTATTGATTTAAAAGTAGTCCTAGTTTGGATGAAAAAACCAGGCCATTGTGTCTAAATCCACTGAGTACATGTTTTCTCCCCTACAATGTATTTTGCCTTGACAGAGGCTTTGGATCATATGTGTCAAGAACTCATTAGTGAAAAATAATAAACATTTACTATTCCCTGTTAAATCATACATTTACACTGCTGTTGAATGGGATGCTTATCCATTGCTGTATACCTACATAGTGGATAGTAAAGGGTATGATGTCATTATGTACCTCGGGGCAGCCACTCATCATGTTTTGTGTTTTATTATGCTTTCCTAATATTTTTTTAAAAGAACTGGGCCGTGGACGCTTGCAACATTTAGATACATTTATTTTTTTCTGTCTGGTCACACAAGGGGTTTTGTTGGTTTGTACATAGCTAAAGTTATGGTAAAAATATTTTTTCTTATTAAAAAACAATCTTATACATGCACCCATTAATATTTATTACAGAGAAGCCTCCGTTGTGAAACTCTACATACATGTAGAAGATATATGATGTACGTGTGTGTGGGGGGGGGGGTAGTGATGGTGGCCTTTCGAGGGCTTCTTAATGAGCCAAGGTAATCAATGCCAAAGGAGATGGCTTTGATGGATGCCTTTGAGAAAACAAAGACCTCTGTCTAAACAAACCACAAAGCAAAGACTCTAAAGAAGAACTCTGACCTTCAGCAGATTGCTGTTGGCATGCTGTTGACCCTTTAAATCATTACTTGTGCACACATGTGTTGATTTAAGCTTACCTTGGTGATAAGAAAGGGAGATTGGTGAAGATTTATCCTTTGACTGCGTTTACTGATAAACTCCCTTGTGGTTTAGCCACTCTAATCACAATAACAAAAAAAAATAACAAAAAAACTATAGGGCAAAGAAAAAAAAAAGGCATTTTCTGAGGACTTAGAAAACACCATTAAGCAAGCCTTAATGCACAGCTGCATGGTAGGGTTTTAACATCAATGAGGTAAATGGGCCAGGCTGCACAGACCCCCCCCCCCCACACACACACACACACACACTGCTACAAACTGAACAATCTGAATAAACCCTTTTGATTTAAGGGTGCCACCATTAGCAAAAGTGTTGCTCTATTTTTCATCCATCCATCCAGGACATTGTCTTTCTTTGACCTGAGAGGGGAACCCCCAAAATGCCTGGAAGTGAAATTTGGTTCCGATGTAATTCTAGCAAGGGCAGTAATGTAATAACAAAAACAGTAATGCAGTAACTCTTTTGTTCCCCTGTCTTTATTTCCTTCCAAGGGAATAAGGTAAATTGCCCCTAGCATGTAACAATGGTTAAGTGTTTGAGTGAACTATACACACTTAATAGACACTCTGAGTTTAGACTGTCTTATTCTCAATCATGCATAGTGATTTTGGCAGATGTGTGGCCCACCTCCCTTAAAGTCTGGCATTTTTGCCTTTATAATGATGTATGACACAAAGTCATTCCATATTTGGTTGTAAGGACAAGCCATTACATTACAGTGCTGGTCATGCTACCCATCTCACCATTATGCAAGTTTAATGGGAAGCTAACCGCAAGTTAATGGACTGCATGCTGTGTCTAAGCAATTATTTTACAGTGAACGATATATGCATAATAGAATGACAAGAAACTTAGCAGGAAAACGGGAACATATATAACCACAGGAATTTAGATTAATTTCTTTTGAGAGGTTCTACAGTGCAGCAGAGTTGTAAACGCTATTTTAAAAAAGAACTCCGACAAGAAAGGGGCCAACAAAGTTGTATATACTGAGGAAATTAAACCAGCAGACAGTATATAAATGTTTAACCTCTTGTCTCAAAGGAAGGCAAAGTGATTGAGACTGGATATCTCAGATGATTGCTCCTTGAACCACATATATTTGAAGAAAGAGAAACTGATACTGAGTTGTGCTTTACTCACAATTACATAACTATCAATGCAAAACCTTGAGGTTTATTTTTCATCAATTGTTATGGTACATCTCAAACAAGATATTATACATCTGAGTCAATTACTGGTCCTTTGTACACCGTGATACACTAGTATCTACAGTACATTTGTGATAGCTTCTCTCTAATAGAAATGAGATGGATTATTATGGACATGTCAGTGGCTGTACCAGTGCAAGTGGAATACTACTATACTGGTCAGCCAGAAAAGATCATCTTGAGCTAGGGCATACATTGAAACACGATATGATTCCTCTGTTTTTCCTTGTTCGCAAGAATGACCACAAACACCAGAATCTAGCCCCAACATCAGAACAAGGCCAAAGCAGTAAACACAATGGAGCTAAATTATCTTAATGAAATATCAACCAATATACAAATAGCTTATCCCAAGTCCTAACTGTTAAGAAAACAAACAAAAACCCACTGTGTCTGTACGCAACCCTTTGGCCAAAAAACAACACACACATAACACTTTTATTAGGCAATTTTGAAAAACTTCAGATTATGTTTAATTACATTTTTTTTTACCATCCTTTGTGGTAAAAAGGATGTAGCAATTACAGGGTAAGTTATGACTAAATATTATTAAAATATGTTGCACACAATAATAATTTGTTTGCTCTAGGGCTAGCACTAAATGACTGGTCATTAGGTTGTCAAAATCCAATGGATGCATCATCTGGGAAGCATGAATGTATTTACTAAATGTCTCAGTACTTTGATTTATACTATAGGTTTCGAGGTATGGTGCATTATGTACAGTTATAATATATATATATAGTTCTTGTTATGGACTAAGTGTCAGACAAGTGGGAACTTTGAGTGTGAGTGGTGGTAGATGAAAGGCCAGAATCACTAAAGTCATTGGGTTTCATTCTCTGAGGTCCATGAATATCTGTGCTACATTTCATTGCAATCAAATCTGTAACAATTTCACCAAAGTTCTTGTGTAAAATCATATTGACAGGTGCGTAGGATCAGAAATTTGTGACTCCAAAGGAACCAAAGAATCCGACACACTGTTGATCATTTGCACTCATTTATTAATGACATTTTGATTCTCAGACTTTCATCTGGTAAAATGTAGCACATATATAAATCTGATCCCACAAAAACTAATCAACCAAAAGAGGACAGCAGCACCTCCCAGAGCAACATCCATTAGGTCAACAAGTTCTTTCAATTGTAAACAAACATTGCAATCCAATCTGCAATTCAAGATATCTCCCTCTAGACCAAAATGTTGGACTGATCGACCAGGAGATGGACCAACCAATAATGCCATCCCTAGAATCACACTCCAAGTGTGGCTAAAAAGCACCTTATAGCATGGATGTATACACGAACTCCAAAACAAGGAAAAGTGCCAAAAGAATTTTAAATTTTAATATTTTGTGTAGCCTTTTTTACAATTCATAAGCAAAATATTTCTTTGGCAAACAATTACGACTACTGTTTAGTTGCAGGTAGTTCTGCTGATATGCTGATGTATAACATATGGCAGAGAATACATTTTAATGTTTGCATTCAATATGGCTACATTATTTTGATCTCTAAATATCCTGGATTTATAAAAAAAACAAAAAAAAAACAACAAAAAAAAACTGGTAAAAGCCAATGCTGCTAGATAATTAAGCCTGAGGCCTGATCAACAGCAAGCAATAATGAAGACAACTACAGGAAAACCATACTTTTCAAACTTTTCTTGTTGTATTTCACTGTTGTTCAAAATTCCTAATATCTAATCTCTAGAAACCTAGAAAGCTACAGATAAGAAGAATTTTATTCTTCAAAGAGAGAAAGACTTCTGTGTGGAGCTGGTCATCCATTGTCTTCACCAATAAATAAAGTGACGCAAGCTTTTGCAATGTGTATTTTAGTATGCCTTTTGATATGGAACAGAAATAAATTGCTCGGACTGATGCACTGTTAGGTCAATTATTTTTGCACTAGATGCACTTGTATACTTGTCCTGAAATAATAATTTTGTCAATTAATCATGGAACTTTAGTATTAATCAACTGTGTGACCTGGACTGTGTGGACTCGTGTTATGCTGGGTCAGTTTTGGTTGGCTGGTCTGAATCAAGTCCAGGACTTTTTCATTTCCAATCCATCCCTGCTGGCAGACAACAATCATCACTGCAAGTTTTTATCTCTGGATGTTGTTACAGTATGGTACCTCACATATTAATGTATGATGCAGGTGTTGGTAAGTGTTTGATGTAGTACATGATGCATAGCTGTGTTGTACTGACAGTCAGTGTCACCCTCAGAGCAACAATCAGGAAGACTATCTTTGTGCCTTACTCATTCACATCTCTCTCTCTCTCTCTCAATTTATCCAAATGCTGTTTAAAACAAGACTAAAAGTGTAAAGGCTGTACTTACAGCTGTGGTTTGAGATAAATGCTAACACACCTTAGTTTAGCATATTAGCATGCTATCATTTGCTAATTAGCACTAAACACAAACTACAGCTGAGGATCATGGGAACGTCATTAGTTTTGCATGTATTTGGTCATAAACCAATTAATTGTATAAATAAATGTTTTTCCATGATGCTGCTGCTAGATTAAAAGTCTTGAGGGGGATATTACTGTCTGTAGCACATTTAAAGGTTGGGTAGGCAGTTTTCTTTTGGTGTCATTGGGCAAAAATGCCATATTAACTATGCAGCATATTGTAATTCAAGTGGTCTGAGAGCAAACCTCTACTTCAGCACCCCCCCTCTTGCCTCTGTTTTCAGGCTTCAGAAAATCTAGCCCCTGACGGTAGACTTTAGCCAATCACAGGTTATTTCAGAGAGATGGTGCATTCGTATTGGTTAAGCTACAAGAGCAGATGCGCTTGCACGTCCCTTCAGACAGTGAAAACCTGATTCAGTGGTGGTAAATCCTGCCGAAAATCCTGAAACTTGTGATAAATTTCCAATATCTCCTTTGCCTACAGCGGTGTATAGTACATAACAGCTCATTATGTTCGATGCCATGGCGCTCGTAACGACAAGTGGCAAAGAGGCATGATGACAAACAGTGGGGAATAACTTTTGATGGGGGACAGTGGTGTGTGTGTGCGGTGTACTAGCCTCTCTTCCCGCTGCTGGACGGCGTTGCAGCTGCCTCTGAAGCCTGGGGCGTCTTTGAGAAAACAAGTAGCGGCTGGAGGGACCGCGGTCTCGGTGAGACTCATGCCGTGGAGAGCGAGCCCTACGAGGGATACAGTTTCGCAGGGAAACCGGCTCCTTCTGCTGGCAGTTGAAGTTGTGGGTTTGGTGGGAGGGGCTTAGTGGAGTGATACAAGGCAGCAGAGAGAGAGGTTTTGCCTAGGTTGCACAGATTTTGCCTACCCCAGCTTCATCTGGGGACCATGAATGTATGTAAAAATGATGTGCCAATCCATTCAATAGTTGTTGAAATATTTCAGGCTGGACCAAACTGGTGGATGGGCCGACCAACCGACACTGCCATCCCTGGAGCCATGCCGCTAGCATGGCTAATAAAATGCATGATTTAAATTGTAAATATGTCTGTCTAGATACAGTACAGTTAGTACAGTAAATATCCATGTTGGGTGAAAAAGAGGGCACAAGGCAACCTCTTTATGCACAAAGGAGATCTGCGATATTGCAGCAAAAAAGCACTGCAATTTCTGTTGACCTTAAGCTAAATAAGTTATATTATTATGCATAAATAGTAAGTTTGGTTGGCCATATGAATTGTAAACCCCTATACAGAAGAGCACTAGTTTGTATTAAATGTGTTTTTATTGTTTTTAAATGAGAATTATAACAAAGGATTGCATTTGTTAATGTCTGGGGATTGTCTTTTAGTCCATTTAAAATGTAGTTTGAATTAACATTGCTCTTGTGTTACTCTGTATAGATCACATTTGGCTGACAGCGATCAGCTTGATGCATGCTTGACCCCCCCACATTTTTTATCAGAGGACATAAGTTAAACTGACGACATAGGCAGAGATAAATGTCTCGGTTTAAAATTACCATTTCAAGGTCATAGCAGTGGGACATTTCAATTAGGGTCCTTTCTGAGAGCAAATTTAAGTGGAAGACGGAGACGTACTTAACAGAAAAATGACGGTTTAATGAAACTGTCATCCCTGATTGAAATTTAAAATGGAGGGCAACCTGAAGTCTCATTGTAGGGGGAGAATTTAAATGTTTTCACGATAATGTGATCTGAACAGAACACATATGACGACCAAGTAAACTACTGACTGACTGTGAATGAACATTTTATGTGCTGTGTTCATGATGTGTGCTTGCCATCATGTGTCTTAAATTGTTTTCAAAAAGTGTTTTTGTGTTCACTGACGCCCCCTTACCTGTATGGATATGTGTAACCATCAGCTCTGGATTCAAAAGGGGTTGCGTTTTATTTTGTTAAAATGGTGCAATGAGACTTTCAGCGGCCATTTGCTGGCATGATTTTATGAATGCCAGCGGCCTTCTATTTCAGCAAGATACAAATTTTTTTCCTGTTTTGTGTGTTGTATATGTTTGTGGAAGTATAGTTTATTATTCTCCCTGTCTTTGATTTGTTGATATTATCGTGGGATTTCCTGTAGTGTCACAGCTGTGCAAGAGTGCTTTGATATGACCAAGATGGAACCAATCAGCATCAAAAAGTTGAAGACCAATCACAATCATACAGTTGCCTTGTTGAATATACTTCTAGGGATGAACCCGCCACACTGACAAACAGGAGTAGCATTTCCCCTGATTTTTCCTGCCCATTAGTCTAACATTCCCCAGTTCTGATGGACAGTGTTGAGGCTGTGTGGAGGTGGAATTTCACCAACTGACAGCTGCTTACATTTTCACTGGACACAGTTTTAATGTGAAATACAATAATCTATAAAGATGGATGCAGACTGCAATGTGTCTGACCATGGTCTAGCCACTGTGTAAACATGCTGTAATAAAAAATATAACTGTGATTTTTCCCAAAATACCTTGCCACCCACTTTCAATGACTGATAGTAAAATAAATCTACAATATTGCTACAATATTTTTCCTAAGGTTCATTGCATTGCATTGTTTTTACAATCACAGCACAATTTTTACAATCAATGCTGCTCAGAGTTCACATGCTGTTAAAAATTAATATTTAGTGCAATGGCCGTTTTGATCCCAAGCACAGATACAAGTAAGAAAGCATTACTGAAAATAAACCTTCCCATTTACAGTAGTTGCCTAAGAAATTAGACCTGTGGTCATACTCACACCAGCAACAAAAGGTATCACAGCCAGCCAACTAGGTGTGATTTTTAATAGAACTCATTTTGGGTAAACTCTGTGTTCCTTTGATGTAAAAAGTAAAAATTGTAATGGTGTACTTTGTACATGCCCTAGTGTGATTTTAATGTTTTTAGAATGTAGTTTTTGTGTGGTCTGAAGAGCAGCATTGTGTGGTTAGAAGAAATACTGTGAATCAGACTCTGTTCTCAATGTGTCATTTGAAAGGTGTCTTTCATGGGAATGGTCATAGTGCTCAATGCTAATGGTGAATTTCTAATCCAAACACACCACTTACACATTAAGATTCTGGTCTTGGTTCTAACACTGTCAATAAATGCCAAAGGAAAAACTACATTTTTATTTTTTTTTTTATGACGTGTAATCTTTTTATCCATATGCCACTAGCAACCCATGCCACTTATGTAAAGTGTTTGTGCATGCCAGGGGTGGTGGGATGCAGTCGATCTCCATTTATTTGTAGCGTGCAGTCTGAAGCATGGCTGGTTGCACATTGCCTTACCAGCTGCACAGCTACAAGCAAATGATTTAAAGACTGCATGCTCTGCAGCTGCTACTTGCAGGATTATCTGTAAAAAGGTAGCGAGGACATTAGTGCAGTGATAGTATCTGTGACTCTGGTATAAGGTTGTTAGATGTAGTTTCCATGAGGGCACAAAGTCTATGTTATGGAGTTAGGGAGTGAAAATAAATCAGAGGCTCTTGGTCTCAGTATTTTATCTGGCTGAATGCATTGCGTGTATTATTTAAATAGGATACATCAAACCATCTCCACCATATGCACATTGAAAATAACCTCTGAGCTTCACTTGACATGTACTATACACAAAGGAAAACTCCCACAACAGCTGTGTTTCTGTTGTGTGCAACTGACTTTGCTTTAGAGGAAAAAAGAAAAAAAAGAAAAAAATGTTTTTGACTGTGATTTCATACTTAAAATATATTGGCTCCAAACTGTGTGCAATATAATACATGAAAAGAAAAATTATATGTGTGCAAATTTGCTGTCTTACCTTGTCTATGGTGACATGTCGCATTTTACAGAAGGAAGGCAAAATAATGTTTGTTTCCTCTTCATACTGACCCTCGAGCTGTCCAGAAAAACCAGTAGGAGTTTCAAGAACATGAGCCCTCGCTGTCTTCCCACCCGCGAACACAGCCAATTGTGTTTGTTGGAACACATGACCAAGCCAGAGATGCCACAACCAGGGATTGAACCTGAGTCTCTGCAGTGGTGGGTGAGAACTTTACATCTCTACCTCTCATGTAGCATTTATAGCTTTTGCTATTGCATTTACTTTTTTTTTTACATTGCATAAAAAATATTCCCTCAAATCAATATATACTGTACATGATGTACTGTTGTAAGTTATTGAATGCAGACTTCTCTGACTGGTTAGATACTTAAGAGTGCCAAGAGTACATGGTGCAAAAGTTAACACAACAATAGGTGGAAGTATATTTAATGGCAAGTGTGCTGAGTTCTCAGGTTTAGCATGAGATCCTACATTAGAGTCAGCATGAATGTAACAGTTTATATCAGATCCAGGGTGAGAATCAGGATGAGGGTCTGGGCAAGAGATGTGATGACCATTCGATTGAGAGCATGGGTGAAAATCAGTATGAAAGTCAGAGTGACGACCCACATAAGAGCCAGGGTGAGAGCCTGTGATGGGCCCAACATACCTCACACTGCTGTGTGGCCCAGATAAATAGTCTGACAGGTCCATCAAGAGTAATGTAATGCTTTCCATGTCCCTCAACAACCAGTGATCGAGAGCTCTCACTGGCTGGTGAAATGATACATGTAGGCGCTGAAATCCACGTTCATTGGAATACAAACAAAATTTTATTTGAGCCCCTTTTAGGAATTTCAGTATGTAAGTATAGTAAGTATGTGTTATCAATTATTTGAATCATAAATGAAATAAAACCAAATAATATTGCTCAACATTGTGGCTCCTTATTCAAAAAAGGTTTAAACAAAATTCTTAAAAAAAAAAAAAGCCTAACCTATTATTGTATTAGTGAAAAGGGCTGAGGCTGCAATGTCAAGACATGGGCGTTGTATGTGCAGTCTCTTCAATGTAACTCCATGTTGCTAACCTTGTGCACAGCATTAAGAGCACAAGCTATTGTTTTGCTAATGATGTTTGCAAAAAAAAAAGCACTTAAAAAACACTTCTAAGGTAAACACATTTCAATGCAAAAGTCTTGTTTGTATCCAGTTGTAATATGTAAATAGTTGCCTGCAACAGTAAGTTGGCACGCTAGCAAGCTAGCTAGTGCACTGGCTAGCATTTAGTACTGCCCATAATAGGCCTTTCTCACAGCAAACATTGTCATTGTAGAAAAAGCACAGGTGTTGCTAATAAGATTAACGATGTTCTATTCAAGCGTCCAAGTAAGCCATGACAGTGTGACAGTGAGCCAGCATGCACAATACCAGGACCCTGAAACTGATGCAGCTAAATGGAATTCAGCCATCACTAATTTTATTATTTACACCTGTGCTTTTCCTACTGTGGCTTGTCGATATCTCTTCTGTGAAAAGGCCTATCGCACTAACCTGCAAAGGAATTTTGCTCTGCTCCTTTTTTGGAATTTCCTGAAAACAACCACTTGGGTGGAACAGATGTCCCTCATATGCAAAAATACTGTAGCACCTGCTTTGCGCATTGCTTGTTAATATATCCTTGATCAATCAAATTCTTAACAGTAAATAATCAATCATTGATTAATCACCAACATCCTCAGTTTAAAGTCAGACAAAGTGTAACTAAAATTAATGTAGTATTCATTTTATAAAAATTATAATTTCTTGGCAAGATAATCAGGCTTAAAACTGGCTCATAATAGCTGCTTTATACACATTCTCTTCTTTAGATTCTTCATGGTAAGCCAAAGGGCTATTCCATTTGCTCCTGACATCTTTTAAAAATGAGATGTATTTTTTGTCCCCAAGACAATGGTAATTGCAAAAAAATCCATTTGTATACCCAGAGCTCGCTCCAAAGCTGCCACACTAGCGCTTTAGAAAACAAATATTCACTAGAGTCACGCTAACCAGCCACCAGTCTCTGATGAGAGGTGGATAGGTCTCTTTCATCTGTGCCACAGTGTAAAAATTAGTTCATGGAGTGGTTATTAATTTCTATTCTGCATCCAGTGTCCTTGTTTGTTTGAGAAAGACAAAGACCGCCTGCATACATGGTGTCTCCAGCTTCACTCGTCCTTCTGTTGTTCTCCCCCTATTTCATTCTGCCCTCTTCAATATCACCCACCCCTCACTCTCCAGGCCCCCATCCAATCCTCATTCCTGAGACGTTGTGGTGCCTGTGACACCATCAGCCATGTGGGAAGGGTCATTAGCACAGCCATCATTAAATAAATGAAATCAATCCCAAAAACAGCTGGCTCCTGGGGAGGGAGGGGGATTTGGGAATATACCGGGAAGTTCAGGCAGAAAATATTGATGGGGATGCTGTTGTGATGTGAGCATGTGTGTGTGTTCACATATATGTGTGCGTATGTGCGTGCATGTGTGGCTGGTTGATGGCGGAAGGCCTCATATCATGAGCTTTAGATTGTTCTCGATCTTCGCCACAGTAATTATGATGTAAGTGGAACAACAGCGTGAGGTGTGTGTGTGGTAATTAACCCCAGGCAGCTGAGAAATGAGTCTAATGAGGAGAATGGGACGTTGAATCTGTTCAATCAATCCTTTCTCGCTTTTTCTCTCCTCTGGAGCATTTAAATGTATCAGTGACCTTGTAATGGTTAACTGCGACACACATTTGACCCCATTTAGCACATCATCGTCTCTTCATTTATTTTTCTTCCCAGTTTTTGTCATATTGAAGGGGACTCAAGAAGTCTGGTTTGACTTTGTGTCGTGAGAGTTTGTCTCTTTAATCCTACAGTGTATAGAGAATTCATCAATATGGTCAATCACTAGTGGGGCTCGTCTCTATGTCAAATTAGTACAACAAACTAATGAAGCCTTGAAAATGTTGTTATATGATTAACATGAAAATGGAATATTAATTTAAGAACTAAATTTCAAAGAGACGAGGGTAATAGAGTGAATCCTACATTAGGGGCCATTGAACGAATGTCATTACACCGAGTTTTACCATCTCAACTAAACAGCAATAAAAATTTGGTCAGTTTTATTGCCCTGAATCGGTGACAATCTTCAATCTAATTAACAAAACGTTATATTAATTAAACTGCCATTATATGCAATTAAAATGGCCTGTGGAGTAATTGGAAATTACAGAACACAAGAGGGCAATGTATTGTAAGTTTGCTGACAGAATGTAATTTTAATGTTTGTGTAGAAAATTAATTTTAAGGGTGGTGTTAATTGTAGAAAAAAAAATTAAACACTTGTGTATTGGGATTAGTCATGTAATTTAAACAACTTACTAAATGTATTATGTATTTGATACTATAGAAATGATTGGTCAATGTATCCTAATTTATTGATATAAGTTTTTATGAAACATGGCTCTGCTGGTTGGCTATTACATTAGGAGCATAATTTGTGTTATCAGTTGTTTCACAAGATTGTGTTAATGAGTAATACTGTTCTGTTACTGCTTTTTACATATGTACAAGTGGTGTCATTTTTTTCTGTTTTTTGTTTTTCACAATATCTTGGAGGTATGATTAAGTAAAGTGTTGAAAATATAGACAGTCACTTCTCTTTCAGGAGAGGAACAGGTGTAGTGGGGGTTCATTTAAAGTCCAGTGGATGTACTGGGAGGGTTGTGGATGTTTCGCCCATGACGCATGCCAGAAAACGAGATCCAGGGTCAGATCCGGGTCTGGCTGTGTCTTATATGGAGCAGAGGTCATGGGGGTGAGCCACATGATTCAACACCCTGTGGAAGGGATGGCACATTAATCAGTTTAGTAACATAATCTGTCACAAATGGGGGTGTATACTACAGCCAAACTCATGACTAAAGGCGCTATTAGCAATGCCAATCAGAGCAGTGTTCACTCATATAACCAGGCCAACCTGCCAAATTGCAAGGCTCGTTCACACAGAGAGAATGCATCAGTATAATTGGAAATTGTGACTGGAAACCTGTTATTTTCAGGCGAGGTAATGCTGTGAGACATACTGTGACTGAATAGATTGAGTTGATGATGTAGAACATCAGATAGCAGAACTACAGAGCAGTTCATAAGTATTAAACAGTTTTGTTTTGGCTCTGTACTCCAGCACATTGGATTTGAAATGAAACAATGACTATGAAGTTAAAATGCCAACTTTCAACTTTAATTTAAGCTTGTTTACATCTGATTAATCATGTAAATGCAGCACTTTGTTTAGATTCCCAAGGATAAAAAGGGCTACAAGTCAAACATATTGTTGCACCCAATATGGATGTAAACAGCCTCAAACACCCTTTCAGCTGAAAGTCAGTACTTTAAACTCAAAGATATTGTTTATTTTGAAATCCAGTTTGCTTGAGAACAAAGCTAAAACACTGACAAATATGTCAAAGTCCAAATACTTACAAAACTGAAGTATAATAATAATATAATAATATCACCTAGAAAAGGCTGGAAACACTGTGAGGATCATGTTTTTTGATTTCTCCAGTGCTTTTAACACCATCCAGCCCAGGATTCTGGGGGACAAGTTGGAGCACGCTGGGGTGGACCATCACCTGGCAGCATGGATCCTGGACTACCTCACAAACCGACCACAGTATGTGAGGTTACAGGACTGTGTGTCTGACACACTTCTCTGCAGCACAGGGGCTCCACAGGGAACCGTTCTGGCGCCTTTCCTGTTCACCTTCTACACAGCGGACTTCACCCATAACACTTCGAACTGTCACCTGCAGAAGTTCTCTGATGACTCTGCCATCGTCGGCCTCATCACCAACGGGGATGATGGGGAGTACAGAGAACTGACCCAGGGCTTTGTGGGTTGGTGTCAGCAGAACCGCCTCCAGATCAACGCGAGTAAAACCAAAGAGCTGGTGGTGGACTTCGGCAGGCGCAAACTCCCTCCACCTACACCAGTGAACATCCAGGGAACGGACATTGAGATTGTGAGATCGTACAAGTATCTGGGTGTTCACTTGAACAGCAAACTGGACTGGTCAGACAATACGGACGCTCTGTTTAAGAAGGGCCAGAGCCGTCTCTTTTTGCTCAGGAGACTAAGGTCTTTTGGAGTGCAGGGTGCGCTCCTGAGGACTTTCTATGACTCTGTGGTGGATATCAGCTGTCTTGTATGGGGTGACCTGTTGGGCTAGTGGCATCTCTTCCAGGGATAGAAAGAGACTGGACAGACTGATAAAGAAGGCCAGCTCTGTCCTTGGATGCCCTCTGGACCCAGTGGAGGTGGTGGGAGGCAGGAGAATGGTGGCCAAGCTATCATCACTACTGGAGAACACTTCCCACCCCCTACATGTCACTCTTTCAGAACTGGGCAGCTCCTTCAGCGACCGGCTGCTCCACCCGCGGTGTCTGAAGGAGAGGTACCGTAGGTCCTTCCTGCCTGCTGCTGTCAGACTCTATAATCAGTACAACTCCCGGTAATCTACACTTGACTGTCAGTGTGCAGACTATTCGCTACTATACTTCATCTGCTGCTGTGCATTATCTTCATACATATATTGTATTCATGATGTTATCTACTTCATATGTTGCTGTGAAATATTTTTCATATACATGTATATTATATATGTGCAATATTTTTATCTTATCTATTTGTTCATACTTACAACTGCACTCAGTCACTCTATTATTTATTTCTGTCTATACTGTGTATAGGACTATTTTTCTATTTATTTTTATTGTATTTCTATATATGACACTTTTGCTGGCTGCTGCAACGCAAAAAATTTCTCCGCTGTGGGACAATAAAGGCTTATCTTATCTTATCTTATCTTATCTTATATATCATGTAGCTCCTTTTAATCATTACAGCAGCTGTAAGATTTCTATTCAACACGTCAGAGTCAGGGGACAATCGATAGTTGGATATGCCTTTATGAGGCTTCTGAGGTATGGATAATTTGGTTAGGGAGGTTACTCTCTGATTTGTCGGACCATCAAGAGCTGGAGCACCTCGCCCGGAAGAGGGAAACTGGGGCCCCCCCCTGGAGCCAGACCCGGGAGAGGAGCTCGATGGCGAGCGTCTGGTGGCCGGGCCTTGACTCATGGGGCTCGGTCGGGCACAGCCCGAAAAACCAACATGCCCTGTGGGCCCACCACCTGCAGCGATAAGCATCAGGGTTGGGTGCATTGCAAGCTGGGCAGCGGGCGAAGGCGGGGACCTGGGCGTGCCGACCTTCGGCGTCGCGGACTGGTTTTAGGGATGTGGAACGTCACCTCTCTGGCGGGGAAAGAGCCAGAGCTGGTGCGGGAGGTGGAGCGGTACCAGCTAGATATAGTTGGGCTCACCTCTACGTATAGCTCTGGATCCGGAACCAAACTCCTGGAGAGGGGCTGGACTCTCTTCTTTTCCGGAGTTGCCCAGGATGAGAGGTGCCGGGTGGGTGTGGGGATACTCACGAGCCCCCGGCTGAGTGCTGCTGCTTATGCACCAAACAGCAGTTCGGAGTACCCGGCCTTCTTGGAGTTGCTGGGTGGCGTCCTGGAAGGGATACCACCTGGAGACTCCATACTTCTGCTGGGGGACTTCAACTCCCATGTGGGCAATGATGGTGAGGAATGGCCTCCCCGATCTAAACCCGAGCGGTGCTTTGTTGTTGGACTTCTGTGCTAGCCATGGACTGGCCATAACAAATACCATGTTCAAGCATAGGGTGGTTCATAAGTGTTCTTGGTACCAGAACACTTTAGGCCGCAGGTCGATGATCGACTTTGTGGTTGTATCGTCAGATCTGCGGCCGTATGTCTTGGACACTCGGGTGAAGAGAGGGGCAGAGCTGTCAACTGATCACCACCTGGTGGTGAGTTGGATAAGATGGCAGGGACGGCTGCCGGACAGACCTGGCAAACCCAAACGTGTAGTGAGGGTGAACTGGGAACGTCTGGCGGAGGCCCCTGTCCGCGAGACCTTCAACTTCCACCTCTGGAAGAATTTCTCGCGCATCCTGGGGGAGGTTGGGGACATGGAATCAGAATGGGCCATGTTCAAAG
Organism: Macquaria australasica; assembly: GCA_005408345.1. Taxonomy (NCBI): domain Eukaryota; kingdom Metazoa; phylum Chordata; class Actinopteri; order Centrarchiformes; family Percichthyidae; genus Macquaria; species Macquaria australasica. The sequence continues at coordinate 775,710 of SEMN01000067.1, read as the reverse complement.
CCTCCATTGCTGAGGTGGCCGCTATGAGCTGTGGTTTAGAAGGTCGTCGGTGCCTGTCGAGGCGGCAACCTTAGAACCCGCTGGTGGACACCAGCGGTGAAGGAAGCCATTAAGCTGAAGAAGGAGGCTATTCGGGCTTGGCTAGCCCAGAGGTCTCCTGAAGCAGCAGACAGGTACTAGGAGGCCAGAAGGGCTGCGGCCTCGGTGGTCACCGAAGCAAAAACCCGGGTGTGGGAGGAGTTTGGGGAGGCTATGGAGAAGGACTTTCAGTTGGCCTCAGGGAAGTTCTGGCAAACTGTTAGACGACTCAGGAAGGGAAAGCAGGGCTTGGCCCAGGCTGTGCTCAGCAGGGGAGGAGAGCTGCTGACCCGGACTGGGGATGTTGTCGAGTGGTGGAAAGAGTACTTTGAGGAACTCCTGAACCCAACCAACATGTCCTCAGTGGAGGAGGCAGAGTTTGAAGACTCGGGGGAAGACTCACCCATATCGCTGGCAGAAGTCTCTGAGGTAGTCAAAAAGCTTCTTGGTGGCAAGGTGCCAGGTGTGGATGAGATTTGCCCTGACATGCTGACGGCTCTGGACATTGTTGGGCTGTCTTGGCTGACACTCCTCTTCAGTGTCGTGTGGAGGTCGGGGACAGTGCCAGTGGAGTGGCAGACCGGGGTGGTGGTTCCCATCTTCAAAAAGGGGGACTGGAGGGTGTGCTCCAATTACAGGGGTATCACACTGCTCAGAAAGTTTATTCCAGGGTGCTGGAAAGGAGTCTACGACCGATTGTCGAACCTCGGATCCAGGAGGAGCAATGCAGATTCTGTCCTGGCCGTGGCACAGTGGACCAGCTCTTTACCCTTACAGGGCTGCTGGGGGGTTCATGGGAGTTTGCCCATCCAGTCTACATGTGTTTTGACGACTTGGAGAAAGCTTTCGACCGTGTCCCTCGGGGGGTCCTGTGGGGGGAATATGGGGTACCGGGGTCGCTGCTACAAGCCATCCGGTCCCTATATAACCAAAGTGAGTGCTGTGTCCGCATTCTCTGCACAAAGTCAAACACATTCTCAGTGGGTGTTGGACTCCACCAGCGCTGCCCCTTGTCACAGATTCTGTTTGTGAGGCTGGACATGGACAGGATCTCAAGGCGCAGCCGGGGGGAGGAGAGTGTCCGGTTTGGTGGCCTCAGAATTGCAACTCTGCTCTTTGCAGATGATGTGGTTCTGTTGGCTTCATCGGGCTGTGGCCTTCAGCATACACTGGGGTGGTTTGCAGCTGAGTGTGAAGCAGCTGGGATGAGAGTCAGCACCTCCAAGTCCGAGGCCATGGTTATCTGCCGGAAAATGGCAGATTGCCCCCTTTGGGTTGGAGGTGAGTTACTGCCCCAGACGAAGGATTTCAAGTATCTCGGGGTCTTGTTCACGAGTGATGGTAAAATGGAGTGTGAGATGGATAGGCGGATCGGTGCAGCATCAGCAGTAATGCGGGCGTTGTACCGGACCGTGGTGGTGAAGAGAGAGCTGAGCCGGAAGGCAAAGCTTTCGATTTACCAGTCGTTCTACGTTCCAACCCTCACCTATGGTCATGAGCTTTGGGTAGTGACCGAAAGAATGAGATCGTGGATACAAGCGGCCGAAATGAGTTTCCTCTGCAGGGTGGCTGGGCTCACCCTTAGAGATAGGATAAAGAGCTCGGACATCCGGAAGGAGCTCGGAGTAGAGCCACTGCTCCTTCGCATCGAAAGGAGCCAGTTGAGGTGGTTCGGGCATCTGATTAGGATGCCTCCTGGACACCTCCCTTTAGAGGTTTTCCGGGCACGTCCAACTGGTAGGAGGCCCCAGGGCAGACCCAGAACATGCTGGAGGGATTATATATCTCATCTGGCCTGGGAACGCCTTGGGGTACCCCAAGAGGAGCTGGAAAGTGTTACCGGGGAGAGGGACATCTGGACAACCCTGCTTAGCCTGCTGCCACTGCGACCCAGCCCCGGATAAGCGGAAGAAAATGGATGGATGGATGGACTGTCTGATTTGTTTGTTTGTCTGCACCATCTGCACTGTCTGTCTTTACAGATGACAGACTTCAGCTAGCACCTTGATCCTGAAAGAGTTTGGTTTCAGTTGCCACAAGTTGTTTTTGATGCCGTTGGCTGATCTATTTTTATATTCTTGGTTTTACATTTAGGTATTTTTTGCAGTCCTAATAAGTTACGTTGTGTTGCGTTTTATGCTCATTTCACATATTTACATATTCGCATTGTGTCTTAACTGTTTAAAAGGTTCAGAATAAAGTATATCATTATTTTTAACAACAGCATGATGACTGTAATTTATTTTGTATTTATTATGTAATTTTGACCTTTTAAACACTGAATGCCTGCACTTTCTTTTAGCAAAACAAAAGGCAACACTGGGAGCATTTCAAGGATTCCACGAGATTGAGAAGAAAACAAAAGTGTGTTTTTCCTGTAGGTAGGATGGGGGATGTACAGATCTTTCATTGCGACAGAAGACAGTTACAAATATATTTGTGATACACATAGACCTGAAGTGCAAACTTGCTCCTCAAAAGAAGTATGAAAACAGATGAGGATGCTCTGTGAAAACACCTGTGTCTCAACAGAGATAGTCAGTTCCATTTTGTTTTATTATGAAGCATGTATTGAGTCTTCTAAGATGTTTTTTTTTATATATATAATTTCCAGTGTTCAAACAACTGCAAACAACAGCATAATATGATATGATGTTACAGCTGATTCTAGCAACAATTGCCAAACAAATGTCCATACAGATGTCAGTTACAGTATGTAACATCAGGGACCCTGATATGATGTGAACATTTTTGCCAAAAAGGCCAAACCAGCTACTGTTTGTGATATCTAGCTCTGTATTGGTGTGCCCCTTGCTCCCAACAGGCATAAAACAAGACAAGCTAAATTTATGTTCAATGTGCTAAGGAGTGTGTCAGTCACCTCTGACCAGAAGGTCGTAACTGCTGGGTAAAAACAAGTACCAACTTCTCAACAGCCATGGCAGCATTGAGGTTTGGTTCATTCTTGAGGGGGTGATATGTGCCCTGTGTGGAATTTTCAACTGTGCGACTCAGAATCAAGCAGAGCTAGATGTTATTGATATCCCTTTCTGCAGACGTTAGTGACACAGTGTTCTTCTTCCCACTGGAGCTGAGTTTGTGCAATTATTGTGGGTGTGGATCAGCAGCGTGTATAGGTCAGGAAATGTTTCTCAGCAAGAAAGGATGCTTACTCTTAACTGAATTACTGCCACAGTATTGTACTTGGTATTTGAAAAAATATGTTTTAGTTCTGCATACGGCCATAAAGCATTATTGTGCAGGTGCACTTTCTTTGTGATTTCTAACAAAACATACCACGTTTTATCATTTCTGTGAATTTTTGGACGTAAAACCAAACCAAATCAGTCACAGGGTTTTCTGTTGGTCTTTATGGTAAGGCAACTTAAGCCTTTTGGAAATTTATTTATTTATTTATTGTTTTTTTTATATCACAAAAAAAGTTACAAAATTCAATTCAATATTCTAGGTGTGGATAAACATATTTTCCCTGACCACAGTCACCTGCTGTCTGCCTGCCTGATGCGTCTTGGCAGAGATCATTTTTAATGAATGATCCTAGGACTCTTTTCCTTCCACAAAAATGAAAACAATATTTTGCTTGTGTCATCATACCAAGATTTGGGGATACTGAGGAGCACAGAAGAAATCAGCCTTTATTTTTAGAGCTGGTCCTTTTTTTACCTCCCAGTTATTCTGTTTCTGCCTCTCATTCATAGTCTGTATCTGTTTCCGCTTCAGCCTAAGTCTGTTCCGTTCCCACTGTCTGAGCCAATTCCCATTGCACTACCTGACCTGGAACCTGTATCTTGGTCTGAGCCTGTCATCTCTGTCCCTCAGCCAAAGGCTGTCCCTGTTCCTGAGCTTTTATCTGTCTCACTGTCAGAGCAAGCTTCTGTCTGTTCCCTAGCTTGACTTTTGTAAGCCTCTGCTCAAGTCTGTTCCCCTCGGAACTTGGCCCATGTCAATGTATCTTCATTCTCAGCCTGAGCGCTGTATGGTACTTCTCCCTCCAAGCCTAGTCTTCCAGCATCCAGCCCCTCAGAGTCTAATAGTGCTGTTCTCAGCCTGCCCCTTGATTTTGGGTAGGCTATGTGGTTGGATTCATTGACTTTTGTGGTCCTGTCTGTTTCCCCAAGCCATCATCCTAAGTGTTTCCGCCTCCGTCTCTTCAGCATCTGGGCCACACTCCTGAGCAGTCGCTCCTATCCCCTGGCTGCCTTCCCGAGCTGTCCCACCACTGTTGCCACTGCCTGAGTAGTTCTGCTCTGCCAGTTACCAGTGCCCAGACAGACCCCCTGAGCACTTCAGCCTGTTTCTCCAGTCCAGTGATCATTCTCCTGGCAACTGTCATTGCATCCCTGCTCCCAGTTACCACATCTGGCAATGGATCTGGGACCTGCCTCTCTACAACCCTAACCACTACTCCACAGAGCACAGATAGGGTGGTTGTCTTGTGATCATACAGCTAGGATTTCAATATGTGACCACTATTATGGCTACTGGCAGAAATTCCAGCTCCACGTTATGACTACAATCAGTTTAACTGACCTTTGGGCCAATTGCCTATTTGTCAAATTTCAGTATTTCCAGTCAAGTCCATTTGTCACTTTTTTAGACATCTCACTAAACAGCATCTTCATTGTCAGACTTTTCTTTGAGTAGTACATCTATTTTAGTTACTGTGAGTGTCCTTTCAGTAAATTATCACTGGTCTAAAAATTTTAGTTGCTAAGACACTGAAAGCAAACATTATCAGCATATTTAATGATGTGATAATGTTTGCAACTTACAAAATAATAGGAAAAAATAAAATGTATAAACCTAGAGAAAAACCTAAACAATACTACATCATTTTGTCATCAACAATCATCTTTAAACCAGTAACTGATTTTGTTTTTGGCCACTTGGAGGCAGTGGAAACATAATGTAAACGCAACACTGACATGTTACCCTTGTAACAGTTGATATGGCGAAGTTGTTAGCAAACAGTTGTCTATTACACATCGAGCAGACATGCAGCAACATTATCATTCATTTGGAGTCGTGTTTTTGGCCACCAGATGGATGTAAGTCAAGTCAAAGCAAGTCAATTTTATTTATATAGCCCAATTTGCCTCAAGGGGCTTTACAGTCTGTATAGCATACAACACCCTCTGTCCTTAGACCCTCGATTATGAGGGAAATATTGGACTCTTTAGTTGGTAAATGCTCCACTATGTTCAACAGCTAGTTGCCTACTTTGTCTTTTTGCCGATTGGTGATGGGCAGGTAGTGTATAGTAGGTTTTTAGAACTTTTTCGCTGGAATTGACGCTATTAGAGCTATGAAAGTGAATCAAAACAGTAAAGTTGTGCTGCGCAATGAGCTGAAAGACGCTATAAAGCTCCATGAAGCAAAGGGGAATGTCAGAGGCAGGTGATAATTGCCTGTGAGTTTGTCTCTATGAATTACTCTTTTCACATACAAGTAGTTATGTGATCCAATGCTAACAGAAAAATCTGATTATAGCCACTTTAAAAAATATGTTTTGTAAATTGTTGAGCAGTCCCTTTGTATGCTGTAAAGGCACAGAGAGCAGAGAAAGTAGAGCAGAGAATGTCTTCAAGAATGTATAAATGCAAATGGGTTTTTTTCCCCAAATGAAAACAAGAAAAACAAACATCTTAATATCTCAAGCATTTACAACAGGTCTTTCACGTATTAATTACGCAAGGAGGTGGGCTTTGCATTGGTAAATGACACCACCGGTTCCCCCCTAAGGGTGGAGCTGACAGATGAAGGAGCGATTAAGATGGAAAAATCTTGATGTCGCCAGTCTCTGTTGCTGAAGATCATTGCTGGTGACAGGTAGGGTTGTTCCACACTCACACAACTTGAAACAGTTGCCACAGGCTATATACACCTCATCAGTCTTCACCTGTCCAAATCAGTTTCAGCTTCAAACTAGTTAAGATCAGGCATCTTGCAAAATGCTCCACTGCAAAGAAGGAAAATTTGTCTTAGTATTGGAACTGTTTAGAAGCATGTGAGAATCTCAGACATATTGCTGGATGTTTTAGTTTGGGTAAAAATATGTTAAAGACAAGATTTGATGTGTTTTTGCCTATAAACTCTAGTACCTGCACCAATACTCTCACATATCTGCCACACATTTTAAAAGGTTGACGTCTGCAGGCTGTCTTTGTTATTTTGGAAACTCATTTGGAATTATATTAACTAAAAATGCACTAATAAATCTATTTACTTCCATAATAATATTTGTTTTGCAACAAAACTACTTGTAAGAAAGCAGCGGGGTCCTGTTTGAGACTCACATTAGTCATGCAATTCCAGAGACTCACAGACCATAAAAAAACCAAAAAAACACCGTCTTCTACAAGCTACTCTGATTTTGTTCTAGTGTTTGTGTAAAGACTTATTTGAAGTTAACCAATCAGCTCTAACGCAACCCTCCTCCACGGTCTAACAAGCGAAAGAGTGTAGCTCATTAGCAGAGAAGCTGCTTATCTGAACTGACAGCCAAAACGCCTACAATAGGTGACAATATCAACACTTTGCAGTGAACCACTTATATTGAAATTATTTTACTGATGGAAAGACACCAGGTAAATAAATTAAACTGAAATGTAATTTAGGGTAAACAGTGGGGTAAAATGAGGTTTGCTTCTTTTTTCACCACCACCCAAAAAAAAAAAAAAAAGAGATGTCTGCTTACTTGCTGCATATAGTTCAAGTGAAAGTGTATGTTCTTTTTAGGGTTGACAGTTTGACTTTTATATGATATGGAAAAGAATGTCAGGACACCTTTGGAGTTCAGAAGGAATCAAATAACTGGCTTAGGGGGATTAACTTTAAAACATGCCACGCCAGGGCTGTGCAAAATAGCACCGTTAATTTGTTCCACTTTGTGTGTTGAAAGAGTGGCCTTTTGGCAAGACTGATCCATGTAAACAAAAAGGAGTTAATGAATATGAATGACTGAACAAATTAATGAATAAATAAATAACCACATGACATTACATCTTTTTGTAGACCTTAGGCCTCACTGGATGTTTCCTCAAGTACAAGTCCTGTGGAATTTTCTTTTAAACAAATACAGTAATGTTTTACATTCAGTGTTTCTCACCAAAACGCACTCTGTATCATTTAGGCCCAACAAAAGTCAAATGTACTTCCTTCCTCGTGAAACATTGTCAAAGCCGATCTGAATATTTTGAAACCTGCAATGTTACATCCATGTTTACATCGTCTAGCAGTCTTCTTCTTCCCCATGTTTTAGTGGCATATTGCTGCATGGAGTTACCGCCACAAGCTGTCAGTCAGTAGAATACCGCATAGCATGAAACCGAGGGTCGTTTTAATCCTCAGACAAGCTGGCATCAAGGAGGGAAATACTTTTTTCTTTGACCCCAGTTTCAGTTCAGTATATTACAACCACTAGTGCTGTTCATTTACAGTATTTGTCAGTGAATGAATAAATTTTGTTTCACTCACAGCCTTCCTTTCACCAGTCTTATAATTGTGCGTTTCATGAATCCATGCATGTTTATATTTAGTGGGATATGTGAGGCAAAATAAAGGATTAACACTAATGTTCAAACAAAAATCATCCCAGACGGCCGCTAAGTACTACAGTACAATAATTAGATTTACCACATTTTTCATCTCAAAGCATCCCTGAGCAGTTTCATTTCAGTGTTTTTAGTACAGCTATGGGAGGATTAAATGTACTCCTGTTTTCTAATTCATCCTAAACAGCTGCCGCTTTTCTTCAATATTTGATCTTTAGCTGATCATTTAACCTTGATTACAGTCAAGCAATGGTGTCTGGAAATGTGAATGTGTCTCGATAGTTACAGCAATAAAGATCAAAAATTCGTCTTAGTGGGAGTGCTTAGTCAATGTGAGCCAGGGCTTAGCTTCCTGTTTTTCTTTCCTGTTTTATTTAAATGGGTCTAATGATTTTTCTTCTCACTTTCTGTGGATGCTGTGAATAAGTGTGTAATTATTTGGACCGAACAGGCACTGTACGAAAACATATTGCCTTAATGCTGTATTAAGATAATTAAGAGACAGTAGCCGTGTTTCCATTCAATTCTCAAGCGGATTTTAAGCCAACTTTTGAAATGTCGTGAGAACTGAGGAAGTTTTATCGAATTTTGCTGTTTCCATACAGCTTTTCTAATGCAATACTTCAAAATGCGCATAAAAATACATTCATGGTAACACGGCTATTGACACAGTATGTTTGTGGACAGAGGCTGAACCTCCAGTACCCAGAACTCGCACACCCAATCAACAGAGAGGAAAAAGGAAGTCAATTTGGGATCTTGCATTTCAGTCAATCTTGAATCTCCTATGTGTGCAGGTACCGATTGTGTTAAAAGCATCTGAACAAAAAAAAAAAAAAACTTTAATCTGAAAAAATTGGATTAAATCACAACGTCAGGACCACTGTTCCCTCTAAGATGAGGATTTATTAGACACACTGAGTACCAGATGCCCCCTCAGCGCCTCAGCCAACACACAAACACATTTTCCTTCAGAACATCCTGAACTCTTTGAGGAATGATTTCAACAAAGTGCTGGAAACCTTTCAAGGGATCTGAGTCCGTGATGACTTCATAGCTTTTTGGCGGCACCTTCACAGGCAGAGATAGATGCTGTGAGAGATTTACAGGATGATTCAACAATTGTTGAAAAGCCAGACGGAGAAAGAGGGGGCACTGTTCTATTAATGAAAGTGGATTAGAGAAAGTGAGCAAGGATATCTGACTACCTATGAACAATACATCTTTATGAGAGGCTTGTAAGAGATGCCACAAATCAGTTCACAAATATCATTCATTTAGATAGTGAGGACTTGCTGCACATGAGACTAAGTCAACTTTGGTTTCTTTTAACCACGACGACAATGTGTTCCATACTCATGACCACAGAATATCATGCTTGGGTTCACAACTACAAAATTTTGATTACCAGTAAAATGATTGAAAACAAGTCATAGCTCAAATCAGACTGTTAATGAATACATGGAATGCAGGAGTTTCAATTGGCAAATAGAAAGAGAAAGAAAATGTACCTTGACACTCAGACAGCAAAATGCCATTGATTCAGTGTTCATTTGATTAGATAAGTTTTGGCTGGGATTATTAAATTCAGATTGAAAAGGATCAACGGTTTTTAGTCACCCTTGTACTTTAATTATGAATTCTGCCTCATTTCTTTCAGCTCTCACATTCACATTGCTCTGTATGCCTAAAGAGACAATAATGCAAATACAAAGATTTTATTCTCATTTTTGATTTTGTCTTTTGAGCTTGCATAGTCACTTTAAAACTTGTTATAGCTCATGCAAGCCCACAGGGGTGGCCCACAACACTATAGTGACTTATACCATCAGCAGCACACAAAAGCACCCGTCTGCACACTTCAAAAGATTTCAAGGCTGCACACTTCAGATCATTGTTTATCTTCTGTCATGTTTGTGATATTTAGTCACCGTGAGTAATGTGCGAGTCAGTCTCTTTGAACCTGATCTTCATGACCCACTTTTTAGAGCCAAAATCAGCCTCTGTTAATATTCCATGAGGCTAATTTTATAGTTGTTTCTACAACGTGATATAATTTCAAAAAGCAGGTTCTAATTATAGGGACAAAATAATGTTCTTTAAACTTCTTTCTTTATGTGTACTTCTTCAGAGTATGATATTATCATACTGATATTGGTGTGATACTCCAGTGAAATACTTGGTATGAATAATACACTTTTTGATTGTAGAAAGAGACATTCACAGTATAAAGAGTGAAGTCTAAATAAATGAATATTCCAGCAAGTGTCCAACTACTACTGTCAAAATAAATGCAAATATTTATCCCCAAAGCCAAAAGATTCCTGTTTAAAAGACATACTGATACCTATGTTTGTTAGCTGTTCGCTTCTTTCTCTCACACACAGACAGGCACACACATATCAACTTACAAGGCAGACAAAATAAGGCAACATTTGTAAATGCAATCATATGCAATAGCCATGCAATGAATACTGCTTTAGTGGTTTTTAAAAATATTTTTTTGTTGAGAATGTGTCAGAGAGATGTCAATTTAACTATGTGGTAAATAACTAGTCCGTAGAGGTGGTGTGGTATTGCAAGATCTTTCAGTCTAAATTAAGTCAAAAAACAAAACCACACAAGCTGATCAAAAGTACAGGAATGCAAATAAAAAAGGTACTGAGGGTTTGCCCACAGGTTTGCATTTACAAAAATAGGATAAAGTCAACAATTTGTCAGGTTTTATTTTACAGAAAACATAAAATAAACACTCTTGGAGAACGTTAGATCACTCCAGCAAAGAACACACCACGGATATTATGATTCAGAGACGGGGGGAAAAAAGTGACAAATGAGCAAGGTACAGTATAAGCTCAATGACAAAAATGTCCAATCTGTTCATTAAAAGCTCATTTACTCCTCAAAAGCAAATGAGCTGGGTCATTCATGGTCTTCCAGGCGATTCAGTGACAAAGAAGGGAAGACAGAGCATTCAACCCTATGAAAAGAGGTCTGTTTTAAATGTCTTAATTAGGAGAAAAATACACCCTTGAAATATCTTAGACTCTGAGATATTTCTATCTATCTATTTGTTCAATGCATTCAAGGAGTATTTGGTGATAAATGTTGTAATTAGCGATCAAGTGCAATCACTTTAACTCAACCTTAACAGAGACAGGGAAAAACAGCAGAAAAGTGAGATTTACTAAGATCTAAACATTTTGTAAAAATCCCATTGACTAAATGGGATCTTACATCAGTTTCATGTTATACTGACACCGACAAGTTCTTTATCGTCAAGGCCAGTATATTGGGGTTGATTTAAACATGTCTTAAACTGCTTGTAAGAAAATTCAGTGGCTTGTCACGGCCTTGACCCCTTGAACTAATGCTTTGCTACCAGAACCCAAAGCCAAGGCTGCCAGGCAAGTATCAGTTGATTAGATTCTGGTGGTGATCCAGATCTTGTATTTACACCATTACTGTAAATGATTAGCCGAATGAATGGTTTTCAGCCAGGACAATGATGCTGCATTCATGTGCTAGTGTAAAAAGTCGGCCATTTAGTAAGTTGGCTGTACTACATTTGTACTATAAACAAACTGCTATAGTTGCAGATTTGCAAGACTAGTTTGTGCAAAATTATATGTACATCAAGAAGTGTTTGTTCTGTGATTTGGGTGGATGTAGACCAAAACCTTATATTTACTGTTCATGTTTTAGAGTTTTCTACAATCACACACCATTTTTGCTGAAATTAAAGTTTCTTAACATGACGTATCAGCAAAAACTGAATAATAGCACCACTAAAAAAATGGGCTCATAGTTACATCTCAAGGGTTTGATAACACTATTAATTTTATATGTTTTTATGTATTATTACATTTTACAGTAATGTATGCACTGTAACGTGCACAAAAAAAAGGAGAGGTTCACAAACATCACAACCATCCTATACAGCAATTGTATGTCCATTGCTATATGACAGCATATACAATATGCACCATTGCTGTGGACAACATATACAGACTTCATATAGCCTGCTGCATTTCCCACTTACAATTGAACCCATTGAAAAGCACTGGTCATCAATCCGGCTTCTAGTATTGATCTGAATGAATCACAGGAGAATAATAGTGTACTGTGAACAATGAACAAGATCAGCAGCATATGTCCAACAATAGAAGTTGATGAGTACCCCCGTAATTTAGTCTGTTCTTCGATAGAAAAGGTCTAGATTTTGGTGTTGATAGCATACAAGTACTTAATGAGGGCTTTGTTGTTTAGGAATTATTTTATATCGACCTTTGAGTGCTGGAATCAGTTAATACAGATTTTTGATTTACTAATCATTAAATGCCAATACAAATGTAATTAAGGAAGTAAAAACAGCAGTTTTGAGTATATCATTGAATATGTTCATGTAGAATTTGCACGTTCCCCTTTCATAAAACAGTTATCGCAATAAATTACACAAAATGCCTGATCATTTTTAAGCCTCTCAGCATACCTGATTCTCAATCTCTTACTCTGACCCCAAAACACATTGGGCCTCATGCAAGAAGAACTCGTACGAACAGATCTGTTCTTAAGTGGTACGTATGAGTGAAAAATTGTGCCATTTGCCAATTTTCTCATATTTTTCTCTTAAGACATGAACGAAATTCACAAGTGGTTCAGATCTGGCGTACAAGTCACGTACAGATAGTCTGCCTCATTTGAATATGAGTTTGAATATCATACTGAAATTAACTAAAATAAGATATATAACTAAGACAAACCTCATGAAATGTGAATATTCTGTTCACCAGAAAATCATCATCATGGCTTGCCAGTTTACTGAGAGTTTTTTTTTAGATTTTATGATTTTTATTGGTATATTTCTGCATAGCAATTTATACAATTCAGTAGTTGTTAGGGAAATTCTCTCACTCTGACAGCTGCCTCGGGGCCTTTATGCAGACCTCTGTCCAAGATCATCCTCTGTTGCACCTGACAGTGTAACATCTCCTACTGTAGACTATAGCCTAATATTCTCTCATCTATAATTCTTCCACAGCTTTCATGTCCTCCTTTCATATTGGTAATGGACTGCTTTGCTTTAGAAAGACATTTTTAGCATCTAACTTCATATTTTTAACGTCTAAGTTCAAGTCAGAAGTCCTTATTTCTGTTACACTACGGTGCTTCTCTGATGACACGTCGTTGTGTATTATTATTTTTATTATTATCAATATTTTCAAATTATTTCGGGTCCCCTAATATGACTACTGACATTGCTAAACCTGTTATTGTTTTGTCTGTTGATTTCTGACAGCAGGACTTAGAGATCCACAGTGTGAAATTCTTCTTTCAAATCTATCAGTCTCACCAACACGCACCTCCTCATGAGCAGGTGACATTCATCAGGTAGAAACGAGCGATTTTGCGACAAGTTTGTGCATTTAACAGATGCTGTGTCCCAAATCACGTACTTCCGTTAGTACACTTACATGCAGTATACTGAGTACACTATGTACTGACTTGCGTAGTGCGTTAATTTTGACAGGGTAGTGTTGTCTTAAATCGAATACTGCTGTTGTGCGCTTACCGGGATCGTAACCTTTGACCACGTCTTCTTCTTCTTCTTTTTAATGGCGGATTGCAACCGGGCGGAGCATTATCGCCAACATTTACCACGATAGCCGCACGCCAAAATATCTGCCAGCACGTTTGCTCACTTGGCTTAAATTCAGTTATATTAAAAATAAATAAAAAATTAACATGCTTTTACTTTTAGCCGTAACAATTGCAACCGTGGCCGCCATTGTCATACGTTGGTGGTCCTCCCCTTCCGCTACGTGGCCAAGATGGCGACCGATGAGGGTGAGAAGTGTGAAGCGTTCCACACTCAACTTTCTGGCCGTTTTGTGTACACCATCCGGGTACTTACAGTACACTGCATTTTGCCATACTTACCAGTGTGAACGCACTTATGCACTCAAAATACTAAGTTTGAGTACGCAAGTATGCGATTTGGGACACAGCAAGAGTTTGTTGAATCTGACATAGAACACTTGTATGAATGAGACAGATTGTTGATTTGTTAGTAAAATATATATGTTACTAAAATTATGTACAGTATGTGTGGTAATAGTTTTAGTATCTAACTGGCAAGATAAAAAAAAGAAGAAGAAACTCTCAACACATGTGAGAAGAGTGGGAAGGCAAAGAGAAAGAAATATTCTGCCCATTTATCACCATACTATCTTCTCACTGAGAGTTTACATTTTGTTCAGCCATGAAATGAAATTTTAGCTTTTCCTTTCCTGGAACATAGATTTCATTGTTTCTCTGTGCCAGGATGCTTTAGAGAAGATAGATGGAAAGTTGCCACTTCATCCCTGTTATAAAGAGAATTTTAGAGCAACTTTGAAAATGCATAAAAACCCATTGTTCACCCAGGTTTCATGGAAATACTTTCTAAGATTTTGTGTACGATGAATGCAGTGCCCATCCTTTGTCCCTCCTCTCTTCATAAGAATGGATGTGGTGTTATGCTTATAAGGATCAAGCACAGATCAAGATGCAGAGAGAGAGAAGCTCAAACATGAACCTCTTGGGGCACTTCCAAATTGGCAGTTTAGTCCAAATTCATGAGTGGTTGACCTAAAACTTTAGTGGAATGAATGTTTTTTCCAAACCATGGTGTGGACCAAGAAATATAGAATATAGAACCTATACAATCTGAGCTAAGCTATGAAGCTAAAGTTTCTTCAGAACCTTGTGGTAGAACAAACATTAATTTTAGAACATTTCTATCTGGACAAAGGACCACCTTTGCTAACCACTGCCCCACTCAGTTACTGCTTGTCAAGCTTTTCAATATAGCATGGCATGTATGCAGTTTACAATAATAAGAGTGGCAAATTACCTATTCTATACCTCATAATTTACCTCCATTGTCAACATTTAGAGCAGAAAGTACTGTGCCCTTTATGTAGCAAGGCAGAAAGTGAATACGTGAAGGTTGAGACGGTGGATGAGGTGGATAAAAATTGTTGTCACTGAACATATTCTGGCGTTTTGCAGAATCGTCAAATACAGACGTTCTTGTCTGGCAATAGGGTTGGGTAATTTTTGAAATAATGGGTCCCTAATTTCAGACAAAAGTAGACAAAAGCAGGCTGCTTGTTTTTAATTAGTGACTGTCGCTTATGCAGGCTGAAATGACCACTGACGCTGGCAGGTTTTATCAGCTTGAACTCCCTAGCTGTCTCTGGCTGACTTGCAGAATCCAGCAAGGGACTTAAATATTCACTTGATGGCTACAAATATGATGAAATGCTAACTCAGCACTGTGTAATGATGCAAAAAAGACTGAAGGCTAAGCTATGATTGGACAATCACTGTTTGAGGGAGAGGATCTAGTGAAATCAAGTCAATTAAGGAGATATTTGTGATGTTTTTAGAGAACCAAGACAAGACACCAAGTAATGCAGGAACTTAAGTAATAAAGACAAGAATCAAAAGATAGAAGATCAGACCTCCGCCCAGTTGTGCATCTGTCTGTATCAATACGACATGCAGTCTGAAAGATTTTTAGGATGACATTAAGAGAAAGGGATATTTGTCATTTGAGACAGAAACACACCGCAAAACTCCTTGGGTTGAAGCACAGCTGAAATTCAATCACACCAACTCAGAACAGTCTGGTTTTTGAGGACTGTTCCAGTCCTTTCAAGATAAGCTGGCGACTCATGAAGACCACACTTTGAAGCAGTTTGGCCCACAGGCTTTCATCTTCACCTGACTAGTGATTTATCATTGCCTCACAGACCAGAAAGCAGTACCCCTCCCTCAAGGTAACAAAGAAAACACACATAGAAACTTGCCACTGTAGGTTAGTAGGGTCTATATATATAGTGCTTAGGGGAGGGTAGTCAGAATTTTTTGACAGCATAGGGGAAGGCCTGTTTTTGTCGTCTAGATTTATATTTTATTTCAGCTTTTCTTTGTAATGTTCTTCGTATTTTACCAATCTTGCTGTCTCATGGCCCATCAGGGTGTATCCAGACACTTGTTGCCTTCATTCATATTCATGCACTATAAGCATAAGGGTTGCATGAAGTGGAATATATATCAGAGGATGTGGTGATTAATCATTATCCTATTATCCAATGACATTACAACCATTCCTCTACAGAGATTAAAACCAAATACAAATGTATCCTACTTTTAAATATTGTTTTTGTAGCCACAGCTGTACAGATATATTGTAGTTTATGTTTCTGTGCACATATAGTTAATTTCCTCCAATAACTACTGTAGAACATGTGAAAAAGCCATACCGTCACATTGGGTAACATATTGTGATCAATATGGCAGGTGTAGTATATTTCTCTCGCCTCACAAAACTAGAAAAGCAGCGTAAACATGGAGTGACATCTGCTCAATGCCAAGCTGCTCTCAGAGATAAAAAATGCAGTCATGATGTTGTTTCAGAATAAACTACATTGGCCATGCTGATCACAGTGATCTTAGAAAATTTTTGAGATTATTGATGTGTAGACCATAAATACATGACAGAGGAGGAGGAGGAGGACATGGCATTTTAATACAGACTGTATCAGTAAAGAAAAAAACTAAATAGATGTTTTATATATTACGCCTGTAGAGGCTTTTAAGGGAAAGTATAAAGTCACTGATCAACACACTATATCTGATGCTTAACAATTTATAAAGAAAGAGATTGTGAAAGCTATTAACCAAGAAGTAGATATATTACTTAAAATTGACAAGGTTTGACCTGGATGTATGGAGATGTAGTTTGGCATTGAGGAGTAAGGCAGGATAAGAATCCAAAAGATGAAGAATAACAGTAGAGTCTGAACATGTGTAATCCAGGATCTGCCTCATACATGGTGCAAGTAAAACCTAACCCTGTGAAGAGGACTGGTGGCAAAGATGAAAGTGAGGAGGAAGAGGTCAAGTTATAAGTTGGAATCAATCCATAAAGCAGTACCCTAACATCTTATCTTCCAACATGCAACATGTGTAACAGGCCATTTTCCATGAATCACTTTGATACAGACAGAGAGAGAAATCAAAGTGAACAGCAAAAAAAAAAAAACATGTATATCAAAAACCTCATATAGGATATCCTCAAAAAACAACATGTACGAGTTGTTGAGATTGCTGTTTCTATCAAATTCCAACATAAAGTAGAGGAAAGGTTTCACATCTGTGAAGATATTGTTTCTAGAAAAATTACTCCAACATCTGAAAAATATATACATTGAACCAAAAGATGAGATTATGTTAGTGATTTAAAATAATCATTGGTGCTAAGCACTATCAGTGTTTTGGGGGATTTGGCTTAGTTATGGCTCTATTACTGATAATAACTTTGAATATTTCTATTGTTTTTTATCAATTTACTCATTTGCATATGCATTATTGCATTCACTGATGAACTCTTACATGCCGTAACTTACAGTGCTGGTAGCTGGTTGTCTAAACACATAAGGAAATACTTCAGGAGCAAAGAGTTTTTTGAACCCTTTCAGGATCTAGTCGTGGACTCCAACTGAGTCCAAATGCACAACATAATTCAGGCATTACAAAGATTAAAATAGATGTATTTCACAGTTTGTGGCACACTTGTAACTGCTGGGCCAAAGTCCACAAGCTCTGTACAAAATAGGTCACATGGGGATTCATATGTGTGCTCTCCCTTTGTATTATCTTGCCAGTGTACTCTCTGACCTGGAACTTGAATAGATTTTGACCATTTAGGTAACTGGATGTTGAAGGCAAAAAGGCTCAGTGTATATATTGTAAATATTGCAAAACAGTTGCCCATATTCATGTGCTGACAGAAGAACATGGCATGTTCATTTATACTATTCTCTAGTATCCAATATAGACACAGTGATATGGGGTTTTGACATTGTCAACACGCGCCAGCCAACCCTCCTTCATGACCCCCATAACCCTCCTCCAGACCAGTGTTGAATGTGGCTCAGATGGTATCGGGCTTTGGTAGGAAATGTCTGACTGTGACCTGCAAACTGCAAGTCTTGTCACCATGAGGCTGACAGGAAGACACTGCACCCGGCTGCTGGTTGCCATGAAATTGTTACAGCACGTAACTCCCTGTGAAACCATAATTTGGTGTTTTTACATTTTGGTTTGTGTCATGATTAAACCAATTGTTAGTGAGCTTTAGAGGTGCTGATAGGTGTATTTTTGAACTTTGAAGTGAGCTATGCTAGCTGTTTCCCCTTGCTTCCACTGTCTATGCTAAGCTAGGCTAACTGACTCCCCGCTCTATGTCCATAGTTAATGCACAGACTGATAGAGTGATATTGATCTTCTCATTTAACTCTCACCAAGAAAGGGAATAAGCATATTTCGCAAAATGTTAATATTAACTAATCCTTTAATAGTCTTAGCTTTTATGTGCATTACTTGACATCACTAAATGTTTTTTGCTCTCTTTTATTCTGAATGGCAGATGCCATGTGTTCTGTTTGCTTTAAACTTCCCCCTAAAAATGTACAAAAAACATGCACTTAGTTTAATAATCTGTTTGCATAGTTTATTAATCTGGATTGATAAACTGTGCATGGTTTATTAATCTGCATGCACAGTCTAATTAATCCATCTGCTTGGTTTAGCAATCCTAGTAGCAGTACTCCATGGTCAAATGCTGAATTTCGAATGGCAGTATTGATTGCAGACAACTGCTATGAATTACAACTCATACACAAGAAACATGCTAAATGTCTTGGCACACGCACACACGCACACACACACACACGACTCAAATTTCAAAATACATTAACCTCTCTTAATCTTTGCTCTTGTGTTTCCTTTCTCTCGTCTCTCACATTTGGGCAGGGCATTTGTCTGCGTCCCTTTTTTTTCCCTCCACCTCCTCCTTGTCTCCTAATTAATATCCAATAAACTCCATGATGACTTTGAGTGGTCATTCAGTGGTTGTAACCCCCTCATTTAAATGCCACTCAGCTCAATCATTTTTCTCAAGAGTGATATACTACCCAAAATCAAAACATTAATTAAAAAGCCATTTTCTCAGTCCTCACCAGGATGACATTTCCCTCACCAGTTTGTTGATTGCTCTGCTTGGCAGAGCAGTGGCTGCAGCTGCTCTACTACTCAACTGAGTTGGTGAAGAGCTGAGGAAAAGACACAAAAGAGACAGTGGGAGGAAGACAAAAAAAGAAGAAGAGTGCTACAAGCTACATGTGCATGGTTGTGTGTGCAACATGCTGGTATCCAGGTATAGCACACAATGAGCCTGTGTGGAATGTGACTGCCCACTAGTGTTGGAGATGGAGATGTTTGAGGCAGGAAGGCACAGAGCCCTGCAGCATCAGGTATTAGTTAATGTCAGGCAATAGTCAGGATTGTGAATAGATCACAAACATACCTAAATATATATTGAACTAACTAAAAACTGTGAGAAAATAACCACATGCACTTACTGATGGACTGTAAGTATGTAAACGTATGTGTAAGTGACAAGGTTAATGAAGTGGATGAATACGCTTGTCATCAAATGAATTAATTACCTCTTTGTGGTTAGTTTAAATATAAATTCCGCCTTCTCTCTCCCTGTTCACACATACACACACTTTGTTTGTGTGATTTATGTCAAAAAACAACTTCTCACACCTGGACGCAGCTATTATATATCTAGAATGCAGCTGTGCACATACATCTCATTAAAAACAAAAGTTCCACAGCACCACTGAGGATGTTAATTAAACACACAGTTGCTTTTGGTTGTAAGATTTTGTGAGGCAGGTATGGAAAACAGGCTAAATTTGGCCTTTCACTCTGTTCTGTTCTTATCACTTCCTCTGCCTATTCTCTACCCCCCCCCCCCCCACCCCCCCACCCCCACAAAAAAAAAAAAAAAAAACCCAAAAACAAATGTGTGTCTGGGTTTTCATGGGATCCATGATTATTTCCATTCCACTATGGAAGAGCATTCGCTCACCATTATAAGGAGAAAATGGCAGCGTAAGCCACCAAGTTCTGATAAACACATGAATACATGAATATATGAGTGGGAGCCGTAGCGAGCAAATGTGTTGTTGAGTGGAGCGGTTTGGGCCTGAGCTGTTTGCATTGTAGAGAGCAGTAGTGGAGAGCTGCTCTTTTATGGTTTCTGTTGAAAACTGTGTGTCTAGACGAAGAGTCGCTCTCCGTGGATGCCATTAAACCCCTCTTCTTCCCAACCTTTGTTTGTATGTACACATTTTATGAAATAAAGATAGAAATGTACTCATTGAGGCAAAAAGCAATCAATATGATAATTTGTGTATTTTCCATTCACCTGCAAGTACAGCAGCAGTGCACTGTGTTTATGTTCCCCACAAGAGTAATTCATTTTAATGTGTCCACTGAAAATATTTCTCATTGTTTCTCCATTCTGACTGACATAGGACAACACAGACATCCTTTCATTATTTTGAGCTGTATTGAATTTCAGTGCCCAGTGTATTCCAGACAGTATTTGTAATAGGCTTTGTTATAGGGGTGCACATTTGCCTTGTCAATCTGGCTGCACATTGTAAAACAGCAGCATTTAAAAAAAAAAAAACATCATGATGATTTATACCCTCTCATAAAAGCACAGTAAAACCTACAAGGTTAGTCAAGGGCATTCAGCCTTCCTGCCTGGCTCACTGTTCGAGGTGAGAACACTCTTGTCCCTTAACACACACACACACACACGCATACACTCCCCCAACCCCCTTCATATCACATTTTACAAATATCCCATGATGCGAAGACTCTATGACCCTGATGGTGCAACGTGTTGGTGTGTGTGAAAGTGTTGGCAGGTGGGGGGTTGGTGGTGTGTGGAATGCATTTACTGTACCACCGTGCGAGAGCGTTTTAATGCAGTACACACGTGTCTATCCTGAAACTTCAGAGGACATTTTTAGGATTAAGAGTACAGCGTAAAACATTGAAACATGCTCTGCCCATATTTGCACGTCAACTCTGCAGTGGAAGTGCCTCCTGGTGACTATGATGTATTACATGTCACTGGGATACATCCCGCAGAATACTAATGCAAGCATCTGTGAAAATTGTAGCAGTATTTGTGTGCTGGTGAATTTCTATCAACCTTTGAACAAAAAGGAGAGGTTTCCTCATGTATTTTACTTGAGCGATTTAGGTTTCATGCTATCTGAGAAGTTAGATTGGTTAGGTCGCATTCATTTCACCTTGCTTTGGTGTAAGTAAGGTGATTGTGAGACTAAAGCTGGGGTTTAGGGTTTTGTGGATGTGAAAGACTGGAGAAGGCTACAAAATAATAGTGATACAAAGGCTGGAATCTGATGTTAAAAAGGAGCCTATGGTTCTGTTCCACCTGTAATTTATTCCTTCTCCGCTGTGAGCAACCTCAGAAGGACACTGAGAGGATTTGTGGTGATGGGAGGTCTTAAACTCCGTCTGACCCTCAAACCCACCTGAGAAGGCTCATTGAGTATTTTTACATTAGATATGCAACTTGTCTTGTATGTTGTTGATGGTGGTGGGGCATTAATCATGGTGGAGCAATAGAAAGAGGTGGGAGTGCAGTGGAGGATAAGGGAGGACTGAGATCTGCCAGTCTAGTGATTTGCTGCGCGTGTTAGCTGTTGTCAGAACAAGGCAGAATTATGGGCATCATGAGTATACCTTATTGTCTGCTGCCATCAGCTGAGTGGCCATTAGAGGACTTACAGGGGCCATTCACATTGTAATGATAAACAATGGAAGCCATTCATCATTCACAAAAGGCAGAGAAAATCAATAGTAAATATCTGCAGATGTTTGGTTTTAATAAAAATATACAATTATTTAAAAATCAAATTTACAACAAAAACAGCACCGCTGAAGAGTCAGTATACAAAACTGAGCCTTTTGGTGTAAATTGTATCTGTTTCTGGTCACAATTTCATAATTTCAAATACAATAAAACTGGCCTGCAGATGAAATGAGATCCTTAATTAAATGCCTCTACAGATGAATGCTAATCTGCATCCTAAAACTGCCACCACAGCATACCACATAATATAACATATTATGATGGTTCCTACTTAAAGCTACAGAACACACAAAATTGTAAATTTGTAACTAAATTCCCTTCAGTTTCAACAAGTTAACTAAAGTAAAATTGTTTGTCATGGCCTTCCAAAACAACCCATATCAGCAAATACAAAATACAAGAAAAGGAAGAAAACATCTTCCAACGCAACACAACAGAAACTTCTGGTGGACACTAAAAACTGATGAATATGTCGACCACATGTCAGTGATGTTCAGAAATTAGCTAACAATGTTTATTCTGTTTGCATGATTCCATTATTATTGCAGATATTGGCTATACTCCTAGCATTAGCCGTGTACTAATTACGGGCATGTTCATCAGTTTTTAGTGTCCCTGAAAAACTGCTATTGTTGTATAACTTAGAATGTGTATTACGTTGCTGCATACTTGCTCTCGTGCACATGCATGTGATACAAACAAAATCGAGATCCATTCATAAAAACAATTGCTCTATAGCAGTCTATAGTGGTCAAACTCTCTACAAGGTACCTTTATTTGAACATGTTTGTTCCTCTCCAGGGAAGCAATAAAATAAAAAATTAAAAATTAAACTGTGTTGGCTGTCTTGCTAACAAAGTGTCATCAGACAATTCCTTCCTTCCCTGCTTTTTAATTACTTTAATTTTATCAAATTGGCTTGAACTTTCGGTTCTGAACAGTTGTAACTTGAAGTCATTTTTTGACACAGAGGAGGAACGCTCCGTTGGGCACCTTTGATGTGTTATTAGTTAAATCGTTAACCAGCTACCTAAAGTCGGCCGTGTGTGTAGTTTCGACAAATGCAATGACTCCCTTCTCCTCTCTGCCCTTCTAACACTCCTACCATCCTTGCATTTGGGTTTGTGTGAGAAATATCACTATACTGTACACTGTGGCATTTTTTAAGTTATTTGATGTTTCGTGTCGTTTCAGATGCTTTGCAGTACACCACACATATACTGTACCTACTGTACACTGTTTATATAATTAGATCACATCTCCTGCAGCTTTAACCCATCAAAAGGTTTATTTCGAAGAGCACTATGGAAGTTTGACTGTCACTCAAGAGGAGAGTTAGCCATCACTAGTGATGTGGCTTTAGAGTAATCAGTGTGGATTAGAATTTGCTAATTGAACTGGCTCAGATGTCGCCTTTACAGTCTAATTCAGGTCAGATTGCAACCTGCCTGCTTCTGGGCTCCAGGGCATCTGTGGCTAATCAATGCCATGACCTCCGAGAAATGAGCTTGTCTTTGCAGAAGTTGGCGTACACCACACTGTAGCTTGTATTTTCCTCTTTGTCACTGATGCAGCATTGGGTGAATTAAACACTGGGAATAGTTTAAATTTATAGATGTATGATTTTTTTTTTTTAATATAGAAATATATATATGACAGATAATATCAATAATTAAAAGAAGTATAGAGTAAGAAAAAATACATTTTTTTCAGGAAATGAGTGCAGTACAGTGAAAGTGTGCTATTTGAAATATTTTCTAAAATATGGAGTATAGAAGAAAACTAGATTTGATTAAATGGTTATAATAAAAATCATGGCTGCCACCCATGATATGCTACAATTTCCATAAAATGGATGGTAAATAAGTAGAGCCAGCAGGAACCATGGTGGAGTGTGTGGGCTGTTTGGATGTGTCACGAGCTAACAGTCTTATAAACTGACCAACTTGGTCCATGAATTGACTGTGACTATGAGGTTATACTGGCCCAATTTTAACATTTTCTGTGTTAGACTAGTAGTAGTGTACACTAATATGAATATACACACCCTTTCATGTGCACCACAGATATTTCTGTAGACAAATACCGGGTGGGGACAAAGGTGTGTCTCCAAAATCAGGTTTTCTTTCATGTGATTAAAGGCCTGAAAAAGAGGATTCCTAATCAAATAGAAGCACTGCAACAGAATGTTTATTTATTCCATAGTGAAAATAAAGTAAATTTAAAAATTCTGCAAGAAAATGCTAACTAAATGAAGAAATGACATGGTTTGCAATGAATCGACATGCCAAAAAATCTAAAGCCCTAAAGATATTACACCCCACAATATGAAAGTGTGGGGAAAAAACACCACTGACCATTTTGCTTTTCTTTGAGCCTTCTTTAAGTGGGGATAAAAACATAAAATTTGTCCTGAGGGTTGCACATGATTAATGGCCATGGCATCATTATAATCTGAAGGGCTCCCCTTCTCCCCTTTGGAGCATGACTGTGCTCCAAACTGTCATGGCACTCTACCTACAGTATATCTGCCTGTTGGATTATAAGATATCTTGTGTGCAAAGCTGACATTTTGGCCTGAGCATGATACAGGGGAAAGCTCAATGAGGGTCCAAAATGGAAAGGGTTCATTCACTGGGGAGTATGACTGTGCTCAGTAAATTTCATGGAATCTGCCCAATTGATTTATATATTTCTCGTGAACAAACCACATATCTGACCTGATGTTGGCCCCACAGGAAAAGATGCCACTACCATATAAACAGTAAATGGATACTGGATGCCTAAAGTGTGCATTGTGTAAAAATCGAGCAAAATACAGATTCTGTGATTAGAGATTTTTGTCATAATTTGATTTTGGTTTTACAGAAGACAGATCTATGAACCCTTTATGTCATTTAGTAGAGAGTTCCACTGAGTGGTACCATCTGTCTAAATATTTGCCTTTCTTCAACAGCCACTCATTTACATCAGTTGAGTCTCCAACATATCGCGCTGGCACGTAGAGTACAGTCAGCTTGTATGAGCGTATGGGATGAGAACATCTGCACATGGTTTTATATGAACTTGTATTGTTTTGGCTTGCTGGACCATTAGACCAAAACTCAAACTGGCTTCTTATACCATTGGGGTGTCATGTTTGTGTTTTCTGTGTATTTGTATTTGCATATTTGTTCTCTACACCTATGGTGATCTCGTCTGTCCTTTAGATTTTAATCTGAACAGTATCACAAAAATAAAATATGTGCTCTTGTGCAAGTTTATGTTGCCATTGAAATTGTTATTTATATTTCTTTCCAAAATTCAGATTATTTTCTAAGAACAAACTAAATTAAAAATTTGCAATCACTCAGATCACTTACTCAAGAGCACTATTCCTTGATAGATTTTGGTATATTTGTCTTAGGATAATTGATCCCTTTTTAATTATCCAATGGAACCATAATTATCTTGTAATTATAAAGTTGCACAATGTCATGATTTCTTCTTTTTTTTTTTTCTTTTCTCTGCGATTAAATCACAGAGAAAGCAAGCTCAAGGAGACACTGTTGCCAGGTGCTATAACCCATTTCTATTATGGAAATAACACAAAGTATTAGAAGGCTCAAATTCACATTACTGAAAACAACGCCAACGTTTCAGGCAGGAAAGTAGAGAAGTGACCCCCTGGCAAGGTGACATCCTGACTTTTACCCTCCCTCGATAGCCCGGAATGAGGAGGGAGTGGGACACAACAAGCCTTTCAGCCACAGCCAAGGTTTTGATGTCCTGAGCCAAACACTGCTGCTTACTAAAGATAGAAGGCTCTTATCAATTAGTGGCTGAAGACACCCCGCTCTCAGCACCTTGGTCAGATAATTCGCCCTTGTGCTGGGCGATTGGATTCCCACCTCCCTATTTGTCTGTCCCTCCTACTGTCCTTCACAGTTTGGCATAAACACAGTGCTGTCTTTCTCCCAGCCCCTCTTGGATATAAGAGGTAACCTTAAAAGTACAGTACATGGACATAATAGAGACTAAAAACTAAATTCTGAGTTGTTAGTGGAGGATGAACTTCTTAGTAAAATGCATGTGCTTAGGCCAATATGTGGAACATCCTTGTAAAGTGAAATAGGCCTGAGTATGAGTGGTTGTTTTCAACATTTTATGATTCTGTTGAAATTGCTAGTCTGTTCTGTTCTCTTTTTTATGTTTCTAACATAACAGCTGTAAAAAAACAACAACCTTGTCCTCACTCCATGCAAATGAAAATGTGACATCTAAATGTTTTAGAAGATACAATGAATAGATTCCTTTCTGCTAAAGATCCATCTATTGAAGAGGCTTTTGCAGTGTTTGAATAACAAATCCTTAGAGAATGAAGTTTTCATGCTCTCTTCCTGCTTTAATAAACATCACAGCCCGTACTGTTGGCAACTTGACTCAGCTGCGGCACTGTTCATCCAAAACCTATCCTTTATTAGGAGTACAAATTCAATCCACTGCCTTGAAAGATTTATAGATTCATGCAAGTTTTACGCCACTGGGAGCGCTAATGGCTTTTAGTGCTGGGGCCCCAAGGAGTCATTGTGCATGAAAACCAGAAAACGCAGAGCAGCACTTAAGCTTACCGCAATGTCAGGTTTCTGTTGAAAAAGATGCAGTTGACTTGGAATACTGGTTCCAACCAGTGGGTTTTCGAATGTGAAAAGACAAGGTCTTCAGCCGTCAGCACATACTTAGGCTTGAGTTGCTTGCTATCTCTTCCTTTGTCTGACAGGATTCTAACTGTGTAATTCTGTAGAAAATGTTCACATTCCTGAAATATTTATTTATGTAAAAATATACTATTCAGTTTTAATAATGAATGTCTAACATATTTTCAGTGCTTCCATCCCTAACTTTTATGGTATTTTATAGTGTTGTGTGCCATATTTTGAGCTTCTAATACAGTTATTCATAATATTTACAATAAAAATATGCCATTTGTTACTTGGTTAGCACATGTACAACATAGGACACTTGAGAGAGATGAGAAGGAACTAAATATTTTTCTAAGAAGATGCAAGTCAGACATGCACCACTAGAACCTGGAGCACCCAATAAATCAACCAGCATCCTCTGCCACAAACCTGTCAACCTATTAGGGATAGACAACTGTGAAGACAGAAGGTGTGTATGGTTGAGATGTGACTGGGGAGTTAGAGAGAAAATATCAGATAGCAAGAGGACGCTGAAAGGGTTGGACACACATGACAAGAAAATGAAAAAACAAACAAAAAAACCCTCTTTTTTTAGCCAGTTACTACCTGAGTGCTGAGTGAAGTTTTATACAAGTCGAAAGGAAGCATGGACATGGAATAAAAAATGCCACTGCTTACTATCAATAATTCAATAGATTGCAATGGCACAAAAATAACAGTCGGAAAAAGCAGTGGCGTTCGTTGGTCCTGACATGAGAGTAGTTATGTGTTATCATGTTTGAATGTTGTTGACTTGCAGTATGTCAGTCAGAGTGGCACCACCAAGACAAGTTTTTAAAACTGTGTATTCCCCCTCGTCATCACCTTAACCTTTTGCTTTGTGTATTCACACACCGCCGTACTGAACAGTGCTTTTTCTGGAGGGATACTACTTGTTTCTGTATAACAGATACAATACATCTCTGTCCTGGGAGTCAAGTCTTTTTAATAGATTTAATACACGTAAAACTGTAACACTCAGCCAAGATTATACCAACAAAGATAAACATTATCCATGATTAAATAGAAAGTTATGACCTTGTCCTTCCTTGACCTGATAAAAACCTGCAATTTTTGAGAAGTTCTTAGGAAAGTTGTGTGTGTTCATAAATAGCTTAAAAAATCTTTTGATTAAACTTTAATCAAATCTCTGTTTTGACTCTTTTGTAATGATGCCAATCAATAGGTACTTGCACCCTTGAAACCTGAAGCCTCATATTTCTTGCTTGTATGCAGCAGGAAAAAAGGAAGAGCTTCATCAGTGTTCACAAATGTTTTTCCATACCTAAATATGTATGTCACTGCGATTCAGTGGTCCCACACATACATGTTCTCACATGAACACACTGAATAAAAATACATCACGCACGTGGCTTGCAGCCAAAAGTAGATGCCTCTTCGCTTTGACCATAATAATATGTAGTATGTCATTTCATTTTAGTTAAAATTAACTATTCAACTCTTCCACCTCTATTATTTAGAACTAATAAGTTTTACTCCCTCATTTCTGACACTGCTGCTACAATTTCTTGATCCAAACAAAGAGCAATTACTTCCTACATGTCTATCAGGGGGCGGCACG
This sequence comes from Macquaria australasica, assembly GCA_005408345.1. Classification (NCBI taxonomy): domain Eukaryota; kingdom Metazoa; phylum Chordata; class Actinopteri; order Centrarchiformes; family Percichthyidae; genus Macquaria; species Macquaria australasica. The sequence continues at coordinate 747,936 of SEMN01000067.1, read as the reverse complement.
GTGGTGCAGTGGTTAGCACTGTCGCCTCACAGCAAGAGGGTTCTGGGTTCGCACACTCCTCCTGTTCTTTACATTAGGTATACAGTACTTTGATAAAATAACACTGACACAGCACATCAACTTGATAGATGAGAAAATTAGTGAGATGATCTGGAGGATCAACCAGCATGGATTAGTTGGGCAATTAAATTAGATCACTGATGGAAAAAATATATATTTTTTGTTGTCAACAATATCTCATAATGAGACTGAAAAGAACTTGTATTTGGGAGCTTTTGGAGTTGATTTGTTTGTGTCCACTGGCCCCGTAAGACTGTATTCAGAGTCATGCATCAAGGCAAATAAGATGTACAGTCAGTAGCTTTAGCAATTAATGAAGCAATTTATAAGAATTAGGTTAGAATCAATCGGTTTGATGGAAAACTATTGGGAGATAGTCCAGGTTGGAAGTGGATGGAGTTGTGTTTGTACTACAGGCTTTACATCTTAATATACATTACTGTCAAGGATGCAACAGGCTGCCACAGTATAAAAACAAAGTTAGCAAGAGTTTTTGATTCAATTATTATTCTATAAAAGTCCTCAATGAAAATGTAGAATAACAGTTACAATGACAAAGCTTTGCAGATTAATTTGTTTTACTTTGTACCCTTGAAGTCAAATTACAAATATTATTTTTTACAGCAGTCAATCTTTCAATGAAAAATGTTCTTAAAGATACTAAAATATTAGTATTAGAATTTACTAAAGTGATTCACATAATGGTGCTTCCTTGTTTAAAGGCTCTTTATTTTGGAAAGTTCTTAAGCTTGCTGTAGAAAATAAAGATCTCCTGGGGTGTAGTTAGATTATAACAAGTCCTTGTCACTTAGTGCACACAAGAGTTCTACGTATATTATGCAGGTAGCTCAATATATATTTTTTTATACTTATATGATTTTTATGTAAGTTAAATGATTCTGTTCATTTCAGTGTGCTATTACAATCAACTTGGAGAGACTTGAAACTTTCATGAAATAGGTAATCTACCACAGAGAACAACATGCTGCCTTTGTCTGCGGTCACATAAGGTTGTGGAGTCTCAAGAAGTCTCAAGAATAGGATAACATCAACAAAAAGAGCAGTGAAGTTTATTTTAAATGTTGAAAATTTCTGCAATAAATTGGCAGATTTATTTTCCAGTTATATTTTTGGTTGTAGTTGTATAATTATATTCTATCATAAATCCAACTGAATCATATCTATTTTTTGCCACTGCAATGATAAATCAACAATTTATTACTGTGTTAAGTACTCTGATCTTTGTCTGATGATATTTGTGTAATTGCTTGTTACAAACACTCACAGCTGGATCAGCGATCTCCTGTGTTATTACTGAAGACGGGGAAACTTAAAAGGCTTACTAAGTAGAACCCGCTTCTTGAGGCAGGCCAGTGATATTACTCAAGATCTGTCTAATGGCATTTACACAAGCCTGCATTTTTAGCCTCTTGGTTCAGTATGAAACTAATATTGGTCACATGGACGTGCTAGTGCAGTGTTGTTTGTTATTTTCTCAGACCCAAGTATGTATTCAGATTTTATGGACAATTCTTGCAGGACATTTTCCAATAAACTCTTGTGAGTTAAAGTAATAATTCTTCAGATTGGATCATTCAGAATTAGAGGGATGAAGTCAGTAACATTCATGGAATTGTTACATTGTTGTAAGGAAATGTTAGGCTCATCGATGGCACACTATAACTGAACTGTTTGAAAATGTTTTACCCTTCCCTAAATGGGGTAAGTAGATACATCATTGCCTGTTTATGCTAAGTAATGACTATTTGACTCGATTCCAAAACTGCAGAGACACATCACACGACTCAATACACTGTGCTGCTCAACTATACTAACATCACATAACTGTTCACTTTGTATGAATAACTGTGAGGTCCCACGTGACGTTCAAGAGCTTTGGAAAGCAGATGGTGTTCCATAAAGTTTTACTCAGAACAGGAGCAGCTTCATTATGAGAAACACTTAGCAGTATCATTATAACTGATACTTACAGCAATAACCAAGACAAGATAGATCCTTTTGGAAATGTACCTGCACTTTTGAAACTTTTTTTTTTTTAAACAGTTGCCTTACTCCCTATGCAGCATCACCTATGAGGTAACTGCTGCCATATCATGGAAAACTGAGCTGAACACACTGCTGTCAGAGCTTAACCTCACAGTCAATATGAACACTGAGAAAATAGAGATTTAAAAAAAAAAAGGTCCATTGCTAATACTGAAAAACAAAGATTCCACCACAAAAACTAAAGCTAAAAGCACTAAAGCTTTTATGTTAGTCTACAGACTACTTTAATTGAGTTAAACGGAAGCAGTATATTGTTGTTAGACACAATCAAGTCTGTAAAACATCACACATGAGTATTGTATTCCCTTGAAATGTTAGTGTATGGTTTACTAGAAGAGAGTGCACATAATTTCAGCACTTTAAAAAAGACTAGGGGAAGGAGACACAGCTGCAGTGGTGGATGAGCATGTGGATTAACAACTGTAGAAATAGAAATGTTTAAGCAAAACATTGTGATTTTAGCACCAGTTATTCCTTTGAACAGTTGTTTGACCAACAACCTATTGTTGACTGGGTGCAGTGATTGCACAGTCCACAGTCCTGTTGGGGTTGCCAGGTTTGCACAATGTTGTAATGCTATGGGAACCAAACACAGGTGAATCTGTATTGGTGACTATTGGATCTGTATTGGTGAGCTAAATTAAACATGTTTTGTGTTTTTGGAAAGCATCTTTTTTTCGTTTTTGGTGGCGCTAGCCTAGCAGTTTCTCCCTACTTCCTATCTCTTTACTGGACCAACAGAGATAAAATTGATATGGATCTTCTCACCAAAGGCTGGGTAAATTAACAAAGAAGCATTTCCTAAATTGTTGGCCTGTTCCCTTAAGAGGTGGGATTGATTTTAAAGCCACTTTTAAAGGATAGGCAGCAAACATTTCAATCATATTTTCTATTATGCTATTTACAAGTCCCCACCCCCTCTGCTCAACTCCATTTTCTGCCTACCCCTCTCTTCATTTATGTCCATCACAGACAGATACAAACTCACCTGGGAGTCTGTGAGTGAGAAACCTCTGATGCGTTCCACATTGCTGCCTCCCTGATTGCACTGTTTACAGCCAAAGACAACTGCAGCTTGGTGCAGTGGAGGTTAATTAGGCCTATGCTTTGCTGTGCTTGTGCTATATGAATAATCTGTTCAGCAGAAAAGGCAACTGGCCAACAGTTAGTTACCTGTGGCATACGTTGACGTACAGGGATTTGAAGTGTGTCAACTCAGAGAGAGTTGAAGAGTCCTCACTTTGGCCTAGTTCTGGGTTATTTCTGAGTTTAGGTTTAGGATTCAGGTTATGACTGACGTGCGTAAAGGTTATACTATTGGTTAAGGTTTCAATTATTGCATTAGGGTTATGGAATGGGTTATAGTTTAAATTAATTTCAGTGAGTAGGAAAATAGATATACTCATAGTTTCATTCACATCGCTACAACAAGGTGTTGCATTTTCATGCAGATAACATGATCTGTGAACTACCTGAGCTGTGCAGGACCGTTTTACATTTACCACTGTTTTATTGTTGTTTCTTAACAATCAAATCACAAACTGTGCACCATTAATTTACCATTTACCATTAATGTTTCACAGTAACAGCCATGCAACCCTACTCCTTCTGTTCCAAACTAAACGGACCATCTGTGTAAACACTAATTCTCTCTTAACTGCTAAAAACACTGACACTCACCTGCATGGACATCAGCCATATTGGACAATATGTCCCCGTTTTTAAACAAAAGGAGAACGACATGATAGCTTCACATCCAACTGGGCAAGTGCAGCTGTTCTAATGTGTAGGGTTCTTTGACTGCTTACGGTGTTATCTAAACTTACCTCTCTTTATCTCATGTTTTTCCAACAACAGATTTTACCCTGTCCATATATCTAACCATCCATTTTCTATATATCCATCTATCCATTATTATGTTATTTTATGGAGTTAATTAGATCCATTATTTCCCATTCTGTATTATCTAAAGTTCCCCATAACCCCATAACTTGCCATCTTGACCCTCAGATGTGTTACAACCATCCACATCAGCCAATATAATTGAGCAAAAGGTATTGCTCCATTCAGACTCTTAAACATCAGAGATAGAACTGCACATTCTGAAAATGTCAGCACTGAAGTGACGTGCATAATATCTTAAATGAAGTTTAAGTCTGACTTAGGTAACGCATTATCAAATGAAAGCATGTAAAGTGTTAAAATCTCTAACTCACCAATTAGTGATTTTGTTCCTGCTCATCTTTGAACAAAGTCATATTCCAGAGACATGATGGTTAAGTGGTTTAAGACTTTGTTCACACATGAATGTTCTTAGTCTATTTTTGATCAGGCCAAGTTTGGAGAAGGAACGTTAAGCAGGTGCATTTGATACAGGCAGAGTCAGACAAATCCTTAGGCCGATATCCACGTTTGGGAAAATGTTATATAGTTCCTTCTCCTTAAGCAGAATGATTAAATCCAGCAGTGAGGCGGAGGGTGTAATTTTAGCAGAGAAATTTCTTCTGGGAAATTCTCTTTCAGATCACAGCTGTACTTCCTTTACAGAATACAAGCTGCCTTATGTATCTCAGTCTTGGGGAGTGTAAAATATCCAAACTATTGACAGGTCTTTTGGTAATTTTTATGTCTCTGTTGTGAAGTGGTGGTCAGTTTTTATGTTTTTTTGTCCAAGACGCTGCTGCACGCTTGTCTCTTGTTGTTGCACTCTGTGTTCCTCAGCTATTTTATTCAGACCAGTCTGAATATTTGTGTAATTTAGGTGGGGGACTTAGTGGCCTGAGCATGAGCTGACCGTTTGCTAACAGATATGCCTTTTAGATTCTCAATATATTTGTTTTCATTTTGTTCAGCCCATCTGTAGTACGTTTCCAGTATCACGGAGAACTGGAGCACAAGTTGAATACTGACTGGACCAAACTAAAGTATTCATTTGCCTCTGCGCAGCAATCAACGCCACACACTTGACAAGATTTAGTGAGTGAGCGGCACATGGAATCCACTCAGCAAGAGGGTTAACATCTTGAACTCAGGTCCTCAGTCCTTTATAGACTCAACTCATGTTGCTGGCATTATGTAACACTGTCCCCTACATTATTATAATTGTCCTAATTCAAATTGATAAGGACATCTGTGACATATTTAAACATGGACGGCTAAAACATGCAAAAACTCTGTCCCTCATGTGATACATAACAAACAAACAAAGGTTAGCTCATTAAAATCAGGGGTAGAATCAACCACAGCCAAGAAGTACTTGGCATTTTGCACCAGCATTATGATCTCCGCTTGAACTTGCTGACCCACCAGAGCAATACATTCCTCACATAATACTATAATGACAGATAAGATGGTGTTCCTCTGCCTTTGTGTCCATATTTCTTCATGTGTTCAGCGAGAAATGAATCGAACTTACTAAGAAACTTTAATATCACAAGATAATTCCCATTATGCAGAGCCCTGCTGTTCGTTATCCCCTCAAAACGTAAGACCTCGTTCTGCCAAAAACTGTACCACTGACACTACACGCTTCAAATTTTCTTGTCAATATTTCTCCTCTATCTACTGGTCTTTGAGTTGGGAGTATATACACTGAGCCTGAGTTCTGGGTAGCCAGGTAGGGGTTGCATTGTGATGTGCCTTTCCCGTTTCGATGTCCAGCATTTTTCCAATCACAGAAACCACAATTACTGAGAGCCAATTTAACGTCACTAAACATTCGGCAGAAGAAACAGTACACTTTTCCAGTTGATGTGGAAAAATACAACCATTCCCTCTCTACCTTTTCACCATTTCTGAGAGAACGTGTGAAATGGACTTTACTGAAAAGTCTGATTTGACTTTTGTAAATTCACCCACTTGCTCACCCAAAGAGAGCGTGATTCTTCTGTCATAGGCCCCCAAAGAGCTATATCTGTTGATGCTATGTCACAGGTGACTGTGACTCCCATCCTCTTCCCTCCCGCTGCCCTCCATGGGCCCTTACCGCTGAGGCAGTGCTGCTGTTACCTCGGGGGAATGTCGCTCCACAGGCTGCTTTTGTTGTTTTCATCATCAGTTGTTTTCTTGAAATTAGTTGTAAATTTGGCTCCTTAAATATTTGTTCACTTTTGGCCATCTTCAATACTCGCTTTTTACGTTCATCTCAATGGCGTCAAGTGTGAGACCAAAAACAAAATTGCGATAAAAGCATACAGGATTTCTAAAAAATGCTGGCTGTTGAGAGCTATAATTTTTATAGTTTCATGATGATTACACAAATAAAGGCATAGGACAGATCATTAAAATATTATAGTAAAACTAATTTTTAAATTAAAAGCAAACTTATTTTAACTTCATGGGGCTCACTGAGGCCCCCAGCTGGTGAGGCCCTAAGCTGCAGCCTATGTAGCCTTTGCTTCTTTGACAGTCCTGGGGATAAATGTTATATATTTTAATCTTTTTACCTTTACTCTTGTAGACTCTATGTGCATGCTAGATTTATTACTGTGCTATACTTTCTATCTTTCTCTGACTTAATATTGATCTTTCACTGGTGATAGTTTGTTTATTCCTGGCATAAGCATAATGTAACTAATTTGATAGCTAGTCTATACCTTTGTGAATACAGTTTCCTTGTTACTGTAATAATTAATTTTTACAGTAATGTTGCCTTTGGTCTAACAACTGTGTTTGGAATGTCATCGTTTTCTGATTTGTAATCACTACCATTGGATTTGTTGTCCAATACTTATTTCACAGTTTCACAATTGCTTCCAGTAAAAACTTCAAAGTCAATACGTTGTAACCTTTACTGGAAGTGCGTTAAGCTCGCTGCAAAGCTGTGCATCTACACGCATAGTGAGGGCAGAAGACTCCCCAAAATGGCTTTATGTTTGCTTGCTAGGAAGAAAATGTACTTTGATAGAGCTCTTATTCTTTTTTAATTAGTAACATATATATGTTAGAGCTAGGCAATATTAAGCTTTCAAACTGTTGGATGGATTTTGACAACAACATTATTACATTGGAAGAATAAAAGAAAAGATTATCATATACTAAGCCTTCGACTTCGCCTCATCTGTGATCTCTTTCATGCTTTAATTTGGACAATTGTAGTTGTCCTGAGGTTATACTACCTTCAAAGCATTAGAGGAACCTCCCTGCAGTATATACAATGTGATAATTTATTGACTTGACCCTGAATAGGGAGGTCAGAATCCAAGGTCAGCTTTATAGGTAGAGCTAGTAGAGATCAAGTATCTTGTTCAATAGCACTTCAATAGGGCAGATGCATGCTGACATGTCCTGGTTGGAGCACGGTCTCCGAGCAGACTACGACCCTGCTTCCTGCCATCCTGTACATTGTTGAATTACACATCCAAAGCAGGAGACAGGAAGTAATAAAATGTGTGTTTGATATTACAGTTCTTTAATTCAGCAATTAAATGTCCCGGCTGAAATGTAGATTATTTTAGGCACAGTCATCAGGAATTTTCAAGATCATTGTCTGATCAGGATGGGAACCAACTTTTGTAACTCAATATGCAGTTGAAACACTGTATAAACCGCATTCCTGTGACATAGTTGTATAAGATTATGATTACTTTAATCTGTGAATAACCAAACATAAATCAAATGCCATGCCACACTAGTGGCTAAGTTTAAATAGAATTTAAATAGCTGAAATGTAATCAGTGGTGTCAAACAAGGTCAGTTGTTTTCACAGTGGTACGTGTACAGTATAGAAACTCTCTCTATTAGCAGAAAGCTGCCTTCACTAGTAGCATCTCTGAATACTGATGTAATGTATTCCAAACCTTCCCCTTGAGTTCTGCCACATCAGCTGCTGAGCGGTTCTTTGATGTTTCTGTTGTAAAAGCAGTACAGTCTCAGGACCCCTTTGATTGTGTGAAATATGCTGTGTGTTCGCTATTAAACATCTGTTAGAATTTTTAGTCTTTTAGATGAAGATTGGGGTACCATTGTTGACCTGTGGTCTCGCTCATCTTTGTTGGACTGTCTTTGAGCTTCTTTTTAACCATGAAATTTCACCTGATAAGCAAAAGTCTGGATTTTTTACTCATATCTTTCAGGGAAGAGAAAGTCACCATTGCCTTACATTGGTAGCCCAATTCGGACCTTGTGTCACCATGGTTTCACAGGATGACATCCTGTACACTGTACAGTCAGCACACCTTTCTTTAAAAATAAACTAAATGTGCTTCTTTAATATACCGTTCTATATATGTAACATTAAAATACATCTCAGAATATAATTATCACTGCATTGCTGTCGTGGATCAGTATCAGAGCATCAAGCAAGGTGTACTAAACAATAGTACATAACTACATTTATACTTGTTTTTAATTTCTTTTGTTTGCATGAATTAGTAAGGATGTATGTTTGTTTGAGATTTCTATTTAAGATATAACTGAATCCCTGGCTTGTGAATGGAAATACTGACATTGCTGTGCTGCTGGCATTTCCCTCTATCTGTAACAGAATGACCCACAGAGAAAATACATCATGTTAGATAGTGATATATTTGAGAGCTGAGGATATCTTTGAAAATTATGTGTCCGGTGCATGTAGACTGTAAACAACCCAAATTACCTTTACATGTGGTGACTTAAGATTCTTTTTCTTCATTTAACTTTATTAAGTTTTTCAAAAATGTGTTTTTATTATCTTTCTCTCATGAAGGACATGACCCTAAACGCTCTCTCAATCTAGCTAAGTAGATTAGATGTTTATACAAGGCACATGGTAGTCAGTGAGTACCTTATTTCCAGTATTAGATTTGAAGGAGTGCAGATGACCCATATGTGACCCAGTCTGTACAGAAACAAAGGACAAAATCATATCTCAAACTGGAGTAAGAGGAGGTTTTCGTAATGGGCCAGTCTACCTGTTGGCTAACAGTGAGACTGATATGAACATTTTATAAGCCACCGTCACACTATTAAGCTTACTTAAAAAATATAGGGAAACCGATAAAATGTAAGTAATCAACAATGGAGAAACGAATTTGTTTGCGTGAAATTGATTTGAATGCTGTTTGGTTTGCTGTATTTATTAATTAAAAAAATAATGTTAAACAGAGAAAATGGCTGTGTTTTTGACTGTAGATAAGTTGGCTAGTCCATACAACTTATCCACTGCTCAGCGGAAGGTGTCTTTAATGAGATATAGGCAAACATTGTGAAAAATGGTGAAGAGAACATGGCGTTGTTTGCATTTTCAAAGGCCTTTTTCACGAAAGACATTTTGACATGTTACAGCAGGAAAAGCACAGGTTTACATAGTAAAATGAATGATGGCTGAATCCCATTTAGCTGCTTCTGTTTCAGGGTCCTAGTATTGTGCATGTAAGGTCACTGTCACACTGTCATGGCTTACTGAGACAATTAAATAGAACAGAGCCACCGTTAATGTTGTTAGTAACTCCTGTGATTTTTTTCCTATGCACAGACAAGTTGAGAAAATTAGCCAATTAGAAGCTGGCAAAGCGCTGCAGTGCTGATGAAGGGGTGTGGTCCAGGCTTAAAATGGATGTATTTAAATCTGTTCAACTCAAAGATGCTAATGAAAACATTGATCCCTTCATAATAGCACAATATACTACATAGGTTAAATAATGCAATCAAATTCAATATTTTTAAGTATTATTTCCTTAAATTGTTTTAAAGAGAAACTAATTCCAGGCTAACATGGTTAAGTTAAGTTTAGGCAAATTAAACTATTTAATTAAAGCTGCTGTAATATAGTTTAGTTTTATTTAATTAATTTAATTAATTGTATTTTAAAAGGACTCCAAAAGAAACTAAAACCATGTTTCTGGCCAAGTCATACATTCACTGACATTTTAGCTTTGTTTTGTTCATCACAAAAGCAACAGTATTATGAGGGAATGGATCACATTATGAGTGTTTCTGAAATGATAATTTAGTGTTTTAGTTTTGCAAAAAAAAAGAAAAGACAAGAAAACTGATGTTTTCCTTACTGTGAGAGCATTATCTAGTTCTATGAGGATCATAATGATAAAGATAGGTTCACACCGATGCATGCCATGATAGTGTATCACTAAACAAAGAACCATCCTGCTCATAATTTTTCAAGCCTATGCTGAGAGGAAAGCAAGGGGATTCATTAAACCCTTTGTTGCCTGAATTTGTTAAAACTTATGAAACTTGCTGAAATGTCAAAGTAACAAGTTGTGAATCCGAGACATAATCATGTTGCATTGTTAAACTGCCACAAATGTATCACAAGAGATATAAATTTATAAAATGGCAGACAATTTAATCAAGCACTTTTCAACAAACACCTTCCTTGTGAAAAAAAAAGGATGTCAACACTGGTAAGCCTCTTTTCTATTTTTGTGTTGCTTTGGTGTGATTTACTCAGCTTCATATTGTGTGTGTAGTATTTTTCTAGTCATAAGTTTAAACTGAGAATGTTTGTGGGTCGCTCTAATTAGTTCCTTGTCCCACAAGCTATCTCTCTGATGTGGCAATGTGTATTATGGATCGTGACTGCACTAACAGAATTGTAAACAAGGTTATTGTGTTAAGATGGAAAAATACAATTTTCAGTATTTGTTTGGTTTTGTTAGTTTAGCAGGCTTTTTTGTAAAGATATTGTGGCCTGCAAGGTGCCTTGTGTTATTAAAGTGAATGAAAAGTAACAAACACAGTGGAAACCAATGCAGTTGGTATTGTAAGACAAGTACTGTAGAATGAATAATGACTGTGTGTATTCCTGGTTTACTGCTTTGAATTGTGTGTGATGATAAGTAAAACCACAATACTTTTTTTTCTTTCTTATGTTCAATAAACGTATAAATAATAATAGTAATAAACCAATGCTGGGGGTGTGTACTTTCAGCCCTGTATACATGGGTCAAAGTGCATACATAGCATTTAATTCTCCATTTACGTCCTCACAACACTGTTTAAAATTGTTATTTATTTGGTCAAAAAATAATTATTATTGTTAAATGCTAGTATATATGCATCAAAAACCAGAGGTTATACTGTACTTTCTGGCCAAGATGAACACAAACAGGCAGCTAAAACCCTCAAAATGTGTTCATAGTGTTAAAGTATAATATAAAGCTGCAGTGTCTTGCAGGCACTCTTTAAAAAACATTTTTTTTACTGATGACAGAGGAAAGTGCTTCAAAGAATTGAAAGTTAAATTTTTCAGAAGTGAGGATGTGTAATGCTGAGTAACATCAAGCACAACCAAAGGGGACACTTGGTTTCCTGCAAAAGCAAAAAAAAAGCAAACATAGGCTATAATGCTTGAACACTAAATGTAGTTCCAGAGTTCACTAAAATCTGATCAATATATCTGTGGCCTACCAATGATATGGTTTCAAACAAGCTGTATGTGTTTTTAATATCGCATTTTTTCAAGGTATTTGTGTGTATTAATATACAGTAGGTGGCTTTTTTTAAATGTTAAAATAATGTTGGAAGTAAGTTATTTAATTTTTGATTTCAAGTGATACAGAAATCCTGAGAAAACTACATCTGCTCCTCCAGCCTTCTGCCTAAGCAGAAGACTTTGACAATCACCGAAGGAGAACATCCTCAGCTGTGTTTGTGCATAAGCAGCACATTATTGAAACTTTTAACAGACTCTGCCTGCAGCCAAAGTGATGACCTCCCCTGCTGTGCGTGTATCACCCGCACATCTGCCACCTTTGCAAACGACGACAAAAGTCTGTTTGATCAGCGACGGCAGTCTGAAAGACCAGACAAACTCAGGAAAGATACAACATCGACCCGTAGGGACCAGCTTCAGAGCCGGGCAAAATCTGCTCCATGCCGATCAGAATCAACGACCCGGCTCGTCCAACTTGAGCCTCACCCTGCTGCATCAATTACCAAGACGCTTCAGCCCAGAACAACAGAGGGGTAACAAGCAACAAACCTTTCCACGATTTCTGCAGATTGTTTGAAACCAAAGCTTATTTTAGCAGATTGATTTTTTCTTTGGTTAGAAAAGCGTAGTGTAGTTCATCCACCATTTCATTGATTCATTTTTCTACAATCCATTGATCCAGATTCGTTCATTTTCTGTTGCTGATGGCTACATTTCTCATTCATCTCGTCTTTATAAGAAATCATTGAATGGAAAAAAATATACTTTCTAATTTGAGATTGACTGATTTGACTTCCATGCTTTTACATGGAAAACACATCCTGTTACATTGAGGAGTAAAGATACATGTTGTTCTACATTCTGTGTGAACTGCTTGCAATGTTTTAGCAATACTAACAAAACACAAATTTTCTGCACTGTACTATTCAAAGACAGGCACAGTGATTGTAAGAACGGCTCAGTAGCAAAGCTGACCACAGATCAGGGAAAATGCAAGGATGATAAAAATAAATAAATAAGTACAGAAATCAATAAAAATGCTCTTTGGCCTGACAGTTTTCAATGATGATAACTAGGACTCAGGATGTACCAGACAGCATTTTGTTTTGGCCCTGGGTTTGATTGACAAATAATGGCCCCACAGTTGTTGTTTTTCTTAGCTTGGCACACAGTGTGTAACAGACACCCATCTCACCAGTTTGTGGCATTGGGGAATAATTACAGGGGGCCGCCTGAGGTAAGGCCTGGCAGAGAGAGTTCGTTAGTGATGAGGGAGAAGGGTGGAGGAGAGAGGCCTGGGAGGGTAGATAGCCTCTCGCTGCACAACAGTAAAAAAGAGTGAGTTCTTGCTATAGCTGAGCTCAGTGCAGACTAAACACTTTCCTTCAGCAGAATCTCTTTTCCCAGCTCCCTTCCACTGCCTGTAGAAATCTCTGTGGCTGTTACAAAGTGGGAAAAGAAAGGAGTATTGTGATGCTCATGGGCCACCTGTGTCTGTTTGGTATTTAACTCATTTGTATGGAGGTTTATGTAAAAAGTGCCACAAGGGGCTACGTTTGTGCCTGCATGCCTGCACACATGCCTCTCACTGTTATTTAAATCAGCCAAACCACCAGGGACAGGTGCAGATGCAGATTTGTTTGAAAAAATAAATGCAATTGAATTAATCATGTAAATAAAGCAAGGAAGATAAATGATTCATATGCATTCAAGGCAAGTGGTTTTGCGAACAACGGAGGAAAAACACAGCATATAATATTAATTCACAAATCATTCACAATATACAGACACTGCATGCAAAAAAAAAGCTAGCTTTGCAAAATTAAACATTGATACATTTAAAATAAGGATCACCAACACTATTACTAATACTGTAAGATGAGCCCATGTGATTGAGCTACCCACCAACTTTACTATGATGATTTAATATCACATTTTAAAAGGGAAAGGCAGCTAAGTTGAATTTATGGTGCAAATATTTTATTTTTTCAATTGTTGCCTCAGTCCAACTTTTCCCCATCTCTTCCTCATGCCTTTCCCTCTTGTAGGCTGATTTGATACAGCATCTCCAATTGTATACTATATTGAAATAAGAAGAATTCCTTCATTGTCTGTAGTCATTAATATTATTTCAAGTCCTTTATATACATACTGTGTCTGCACAACATTCAATCAAGAAGTTGTAAGTTAAGAAATCCAGGAGTGCATGTCAGACAATTCTGGGAAAGGAAGTTTAAAAAGAAAAACGACAGAACAAAAAATTGTTACTCCCACAAGACTCAGGCCACTACCCAAGCAGTTCCCCCCACACAATGTGATCCTGTACAAATACAGCTCCCAAACTATCGTCCAACACTCAAGAGACAAATCGTAAGCCTGCTTCACTGAACACAATAGATGATTTAGTTTACAGTATATCACCAGCAGCACATCACCTGAAAACTGTAGAGATGGTGTCTGTGCCATATGCACAACAAACACAGCTGTAAATGTACTCTAAGTATGTAATTTAAATGAGACATACAAGAATGGACTTTTAATTTCTGTTTTTAGGTTGAATAGTATCAGATACGCAACTAGGAAAATCTTTGAACTGCCATGATTCTTTGATGATCAGTTGTGGATGGCATATGTGATTTACTGCAATTTATCCAAATGGTGTTATGCCCTGTTTTCTCTCAATGCTCTTAATTATCAGATGACACTGTGAGGGAGCGTTTAAAAGAAGGGGCAGCATGCTCAAGGGTGAGATGTCTGGGAAAGGATGATACAGTACAGTACAGGGCTAAATGAAAATCTCAGCCTCCCGCAACACCAGGTTAGCTGCAGTGCCTGAAGTTGAGTATTAGCACTGCAACAATCAGGGATAAGCATTGGACCCAAAAGTCGCACGTTGGACAGCTGAGGTTAAGAGGCTTTTTACTTGTTTGTTGTTCAGGCATAGAGTTGGCAACAGGAAAGCAAGCGGGTAACAGTTAACTAAGAACAGGCAAGGCAACCTCAGAGGCGAGAACACTAAGAGCAAGAAAGCAACCCAGACAATCTGACAAATGACATATATACTCCAACACTAATGAGCTGATTCAAGACAGGAAACTCACTGAGGATGTCTAGAGGGCAGGTGTGGGAGGACCGGGTCTAAAAGATAAATACACAATGCACAACAAAAACACAGAGATAGACTGGAACACTACTGATACACACACTCAAATGTGAAACACACATAAACCCTGCATGATCAAGGGCTCCTAAATGAAAAGTTGAATGCTCATGCATTATGAGTGACAGCAGCTATAGAGGATAAGCCAACCATCAAACCTCACACAGAAAGTTTTACAATTAATTTCAAATCAGTTTTTCAATATAAAGCCCTGTTATTTGCTTCAGTGAGTATAAGCCCAAGAGGTATAAGTAACTGTCAGAGGTCATTCACAGCAATTTGCAAATATTTGCGATATGCAATACCAGTGCTAACAATTCGTGCTTGTAGTGGAAGCTGCTGACTAAGAGTGGAGGGGCTATATAGTTACTATCAATGTTGAACCACAGGGCAGTGCATAATAGTATTAGTGTAAAGGTCCCTTTAAACCATGCGATTTTGGGCTGTCAACAACCAAAAATTGACAATGGTGAGTGAAACGTGGTTAAATTTCTGTTTGTCGAAAACGATCGTACTAAGAGAAGTACACTGATGGGTGGTTTAGAGCTTTAGCGACCCAAGACCAAAATCCTACAATGTGTATGTTTCTAGGACCCACGTTTACGTTTCAGAAACAGAATAAGATCAGTAAATGACACAGAATACATTGGCGAGCTGGCATAATGCTAATGTAACTAACTCTTTTCCCTGGCCTCAAACAGCTTCACAATCTCCTCCTCCTCTTTTGTGGTTTATCAATGGATGGAAGTGCCAGCACTATGACCAAAAACTGTTTATTGTTTTACTACATTTTTAAAACATAAGGTGCGGCCAAATGGATGATGCATGTTGATGATGTGTTTCTGCTTGGGTCTGTATTTTTATTATCTATTTACATCATAGCAATACAATTCAGCAGCCATTTATCGCACACTGTGACATGCCTTAACACTAACTTGTAAAATTGTTGTAGCTGCACATACCGTATTTCCTCAAATAAAAGCCAGTAGTCAAATGAATGTTGGGTCTCAAATAATGGTGTGGTTGCCACAAACAAATAAAGGCAGGCCCCAAATACAGGCCGGGGGAAAAAAACAAGAGCGGATAAACTCCTGGTTCCTGTCATATAATGTGCATGCCAACTAAGCATAATGTATGTTTCCATCGCTTTGATTTAATAAATTCAACAATATAATCTTGCTTTTTTCAACACTTTCTTGTTCTGGATTGCTATAAATAAAGTATATTTGTCCTATTTCAGTCACTGTGGGTGTATGTGTGTTAATGTCCCAGCCAAACTGTATTTTGTAGTAACATACAAGTGCCACAAGATGGCATTAGCTACACTTGAAGTACCCTACAGGAACCGTGCAAGTCACTGAATTTTCTACAACACGGTCCTGCAAATGTTTCACAATAAAAGCCTTATTTAGAAATGAAGGGATTCTATCCACTGAAACGCTAGAGGGCTTTTAATTTGAAATGGATGCAGAAAGTGTTGACTTTGTATTAACAGCATAATGCAGTAATAAAGCTTTAACTTAGCTTTAAGTAGGTTCTCTACTGAATAGATTTGCTTTTGTTAGCAGATAAAAGTTATACATTCAAATTTAAAATTGAATTTCAGTAATAAAATATTTTTTTCTACTTCATCTTACAACTGCTTTGGCTTTCCTAGCAACTACTGCACTCTTCTGCTGAGTTCCTGTGGCTCTTTAAGGTTACTGAGTTACCTGCGGCTGTTTTTCACCTTGGTGGCATAGTAAACTAATCTATGTGCCCTTAGTCTCTGACATGGTGTATGCAGTGAAAACTACCTCTTGGTTGGCCCTCTGGATAAAAAGGTAATCGTACTGTTACTGTTTGCACGTCCTCGATGTAAAATCAACTGAGCAGTGCCAACATTTTGTCTCAACATCAAGAAATTCAAGACATAATTTCTTGCTCTGGCACATAATTGTTCATTCAGATTCACACTGATCTAAAATATGTGTGCAGAAACACACACAATTTTATAAATCATGCATTATACAGTGTTACGGCTGTATATGTTCCCTGTGCTCTTTGTCCCCTTTTCCTCTCCTGTCCTCTCCAGCTCTGCCCAGCTGTGCTACATCTGATTGCTCAGTGAGGTGCACCTGGCCTGGGAAAGTGCTTAAAAGCTCCTGTGCCAGCATCAGAAGAGGGAGACTTCTGACGTGGGGACTGCTGGTCTTGCTGCCTATCAGCCTGGGATTTTGTGCTGCTGTTGTGTTTTGGCTTTGTGTCTTTTGGTAGCCTTGATTTACAGTAGTGACTTGGTTGCTTGTATGTCTTTTTGTTAATAAATTTCATGGATTTGGTTGTTTTTAAGGTGTCTTTCTGTGGTTGATTGGCACCAGTGGTGGAGTGTTGTTCACCCCATAGGGTCGCCTAAGGGTGGGGCGTAACAACAGTGCATTTATATACAGTAGATATATATTTATGACATAGGATACTACCCTAGCTATAGACATTGCTGCCCTTGTCTTATTTGTAATAGCTTCCTTGGACTCAGCAGAGCAGCCTGTGCTTGTTTGCTCTGGGGTCTCAGAGCTGTTGCCAGTCTAGCAATGTCAAACCACTGGTAACAATGTTAAACGTTATCACAGGCAATTGCAGTATATAACCAGACAGCACTGACCACTCATGACCAAACCTGTCACCAAAACCAAGAAAAACAAGAATCTCGCAGAATATCACTTTGTAATCATTGTTCTGTGTCATGTAAAAGTCACCACTGCCTGTAAATGGAATTTTCCCCTTGAAATATTCTAAAACTGTGTTTGACTTTTTCTTGTTGTGGAGGACAGATGCAGTGCAGACAGAGGGGTGTGAATGAATATAAGATGTATTAGCACCACGCAGTCAGGTAGCACTATGTGCGGACCCCCGAGGATGCTGGGAAAGGGATCACCAGGATCAAAGGGAACGTGGAACACAGCAGAACGAGGGATCTCAGGGCTTAGGGGCTCATTAGGAATATTACAAAGGTAAGGCTGGGAATTAGCGCTGAGACAGTCTTAATACAAAACCCTGGAAAGGATGGCTTATACATGTTTTACTGGTATAGGTAGGGGATTTGGCTGTAGTTAAAAAGTACTGATCTTGTGTCATTATGCTCATAATGATCAATCTCCCAGAGATTGTTTTCTGACCTGGAATCATAAGTACTGTATATGGCTGAAGAAATTAATTATTGTAAATAAAGCAGAAATGAGCAGAAAAAAATGTTACCTACTGTCTTTCTTTTTTATTATTTATTAAGTAATCTAGCACAGCCTTTAACACACTGGGTGGTTTGTTATAGTGTTCTACAGATTCTACTGTTGCTGTGGATGTTTGAAATATCCCTGCCAATATCACGTCTGCTGAATAAGACATGAATTGAAAACCTTGATCTGATTTGTATAGATTGGAATTTTTGGAAATATGTGAATTTCATCATTTTTATACTCCCTTTATTGGACATTTCTTATTGTATTTTGTTATGCATTCTGTGTATTTGTAAAGTACTTTGTAAGTTCAGTTTTGGAAAGTGTTATATAATAAAGATAACTTACTTATATGAAGCCACGGTGCTGCCCAAAATTTTGGATTATTTGTTGAGGTCTTTTAAGTTTTGCTACCATAAACTTGTTAGTATTGGACATGGATGAATTATGGCAGGAAGAAGGGGAACAAGCTTGGAGCCCAACAAAGTGATAGGCAAAAGCCCATGGAGAGTTGTCCATACACCTGCTGTTATTCGTTTGCCATATGTTTTATGTGGTTGAAACTCCTTCTGGAAAAAAGTAACATCAAACAACTCCAGCCATCTTAGTTAAAATAATCCACCAAGTGGCATAAAGTTTTAACTCATTATGTAAAAAGCAGCATGGCTGCAGACATTATGGAAGACAGGATGGAATGGAGGTGCCAACCTGCCCTCTATTCAGGACTTATACATCTCCACAATTGTTCCAACTTCTCCCCTCTGGTAGGAGCTACAGAGCTCTGTGCGCCAAAACAGCCAGATACAAGAACAGTTTCTTTCCACAGGCCATCAGTATGATGAACAGTTAAATCAGTCCTATAGTGTCAATAACCCTGTAACATCAAAACATCCAGTTACCTACACATTATAAATTATATATTTACAGTTTACAAAAAATACACACTGTGCTTTAACAGGTACAATTCATCTATCATTGTTAAATATAAATCCTGCATGTTGTGTATATACTGTATATAGACATGTATACAAGCATATACTGTACATAACCACATTTAAAGTAATCTATTACATCCATTCAATATTTATTCATTTGTACTATATTTATATTGTATTTTTATCATATTGTATTTATTTACAAGTTACAGAAACACTTGTATCTTTTTTCATTTATTTGTATGTACATTACATTATAGTTAAATGTTTATATGTACCAATCTCTGAGCTTTCAGCGTGTTGTCCTCGTTTTTAGCCATATGTTTACTTCTACTTTCCTTTAAATTGTTCTTGGAACTGTATGTAAGTACACTGAGAGCAACTTAAAACCACAGTCAAACTCTGATTCTGAACCCACATAATTCCCCACATTCTTTTCATCTTTTCAACTATTGGCCAATGGCAAAAACAGAAATCAATCTATCAAGTAAATGAACCGTTAGCAGAGTTTTAGATGAAGTGAGGATGGCAAGCCAGCTGTTCACATACCATGTTTCCTCTCCTTTGTTATGAAGTTGTGTGTGTGTCTGTTATAATGAGATCAGGCAGGTATTCATGGTGTCCATATGCACCGTCAACGCCCAGGAGCAACACTCCACCGGTGTATTTAGCATGTGAAAAAAGGAAAGATGAAGAGGGTTGAGACTACACCACCATCTGGGCAGGGGTGTCAGAATCCAACAGAGGATGATGGAGAGCTTCATCCAGATACCTTGGGGGTTAGCAATAGAGGCAAAGCTCTCATTAACATCAAAGCTAATCAGATCCTGAAACATGAGTCTTTGGGACCCATGGCTGTGTATCAATGTTGTGTTCATTTGTAATCAGGTGATGATGATTGAGTAAACCAAGGAGGCCAGGGGCGAAGCTTTGTTAAGCTATTCCAAATAATGTTTCTAAGACACAATACTGCTTCATCTTGGTAACTTGTGCTGGGGAAAAGGGATTAAACCAAAAATCCTCACTGTAGAATGTACAGGGAAAAAAACACTGCAGTTTTCACCAACTTAATTTTAGTCTTTTTTCCCCCAAAACATCCAAAGTCTGTTGCTGTAAGATGTTGCCAGATTTATGTTCTGTGTCAAAATGCAGAATGTAATTTACATGAAAATAGAGGTAAGCTCCAGTAACTGCAGTGCAGTCTGTAGAATAAGTCAAAGTATTTCACTCCCTGAAAGATTTGCAGAATTTTTCAGGTACACACTGCTTAGTGTGTCTGTTCACTGACTTTTACACTGTGTGGAGTTTCACAGTGCTTTGCATATAAGATAGCTCACTCATATGAACTTGCTCCTTGCTTTGCCAGACCTTTTGACTGCTACATTCGCTTCATCAAGCAGACAGACATGAACTACACAATAAACCAAGTATAACAAGTCAAGAACACACTGACACAAAGATACACACATATTCACTCATATTTTTACGAGGCATATGTAACAGTTCACCATAACAGCTGGAGGCTGGAATGAGAGAAACTGAGGGGAGAGATGCTGTATCACTGTGTGTTGACATTCAAATTAACAATCTCAGCATGTGCTTTATCCTAAGACCTTTTATATAAGGTCTTAGTGAAGTTTTTATTTGGAAAGATCAGAAACACTTTTTAAAGCAGTTATTCAATATTTTGGGAAATACACTTATTCACTTTCTTGACAAGAGTTAGATGGAAGACTAAAACCATACTCATGTCTGTACAGTAAATATGAAGCCATCGCCAGCAGCCGGTTAGCTTAGCTTAGCATAAAGACTGGAAACAGCTAGCCTGGCTCTGTCCAAAGGTAACAATATCTGTGTTCTGGCACCTGTAAAGATCACTTTACAGATTATATGTTGTTTTGCTTGACTTGCATTTTCAAAATATGTATTTTATATAGCTTTTGTAATGGTATTATTTAGATCATCAAGTTCACGTAAAGAGTCTTCAGAGAGCCGGAGTCATGACGTCAGGTCCAGGCTATCCTCTGTTCCACTATCTTCTGTTCAATCTCCCATTCAGAATTTCTTTCATCGGTATTTCTGAAAAACTGAAGCATGTTCCTTGGGTTTATTTTCCATATTCTAAGACAAATCAGTATCCACCACAATAATGGATATTAGAAATTGAAACCTTTTGTGAGTTTAACAAAGTTAAACAACAATTACTTTCTGAGCACAAAAAAAAAAAATAAATAAATAACCCAAAAACAATTACAGGTCCCTTGAAAATGTACAAGCCCAGCAACGTGGCTGGTTTCTTCCATAATCATAAAATTCACCAAATCTAAAGTGATTTCCCCAATTTTTTAGCTGTAATCTCTGCTGTCTAAAAACTTGCCCATGGACTGGCCTCTTTTGTCAGGCTGTGACCTCTACCCGTGAAGGTCTAGAAAAACAGAAATATTAAATAAAAAATGGTATTAGATCGTTTTCCAAAAAACAACCATCTTTATCTAGACATATGAAGCCAGTAACATGACATACTATTGAGAAAGACTCTGTTCCAAGGCTGGACTTTTTATTATTAGCTGTGTTTCAAATGTCAATGGGATTTTGAATGAGGTTTTCTAACTTCTGGAACAGGACCCAGAAGTACCCAGTTTCACTTTGGCTATCTATATAGCCTTCTTTTAGCAAATATAATGTAACAAATATGTTAAAGTGTAATTTTAAAGATAAAGCAATATTAGCTGAAATCCACTGTTAACCAGCAGTTGCTGATCTACTTGTGGTTTGATTACCATTGAATCAATCTTAGAAATTCTAGTAAATTAACCCATTCAAAACCCAAAGTACTGCTGTTCTATACTCCCTCGTTAACCTCTTAATAGTTTATGAAACAGTGACAAAATGTGGACTGGGGGCATAGTTTTATTCTTTCATAATACTCTTCGTCTTTTTATCTTGTGCTCACTGTTGTGTGGGAAGTAGAGGAGCAAGTCCCATTGGCATCTGTTATTTAATTGTTAATGCTAAGCATAAGGTTATGTTACTTGTGTTCCATGCTGGCCTCACTCTCCTTGTTAACATGGGTCCCAGGGTACATTTTGTTACAGTGCTGCATGATTCATCAGTGCAGTCAGGGTCAGGCGATATATGCACTGTATTTCTCAGGCGTGAAACCAAACACTTAAGATCTCTGTCAGGAGAATACTGGAGCAGTTGACACTGTTCCTGGGCTGCCTAATGATATCTGGATAACAATGCTACAGCTCCTTATATTTATAAATTACTTATAAATTTACTTTCTCCAATTAGCATTCCTGGAGGCTGCAAAGATCAACGTTATCGTCACTTATCTTTCATAAAAAAGGTTGACAATTTAAGAAACTTAAGAAAGTTTACCTGAGGTTGGGTTCAGGCTCATGCTGGTTCAATAGTAAAATACAACTCCCAAGTACATCTCAAAGTTTAACCAATCTGTGAAATAACAAAGACTTTGAAAACCAACTGAGTATACTAAATACACTAATGAAATGTATAAAGCAAAAATAATTCCAAAAATGACAAGTCTTTTGTTTTTTAATAAACATGGACCAGTATACAAACTTCTTTCTAGCAGCAAATAGGCTCTTACTAACTACATGAGAAGAATATATTTTTCAAGTTTTACACTGATTCCCTACATGTTTCTATTGTAAAGTCAACAGGCTTACGAAGCATAAGTTTGTTGCAATTATTTTCAATGCCTATAATCCGATATGAATTGTCTAATTCATTTACTTTGTCATTTCCGGCAAATAAAAGTTAGAAACAAATTTTTAACGTTTACAAGGACACCTCTCTCTTCCTACTCATATATAATAAATAGGAGAGGTCTCTTAATATTTAAGTGTCGAATTAAAACATTCATTATGTAGGCTACAATATACAATCAAACTGAACTCACATATTACACGCTATCTGTGTTGTGGTTTTCTGCGTTGCACACCACGGCACTTAAAATACAACAGAACAAGCAACATAACATGTCGTGCCATAAAAAAATGACAAGACATTACTAAAATATGCCCATATAGTCTGAAAACATACCACTCATGTGTGCAAGGCCTTGTGCCAGAATTGAGATAAATCTGAAATAGCTTTGCTCTCCGTTCCTAACTAAGCACTTGAATGGAAAGTGTTTCCAAAATGAACAGTTTAGTTTAACACAATAATGCCTGCCAATCTGAGTAGTTTAACAGCAGTTAAACAACAGTATGTTGTGTCTAGTCGGATTTGTTAATGTATTTCATGTCATGCCTTAGTTTTAGTTTTATGTTAAGTTAAAGTCACTCACGTCTAGTCTCGTCTTGCACTTCCTGTTTTATTTTGTACTCACCTTTCCCTCTCGTTTCAGACTCTGACTTCCTCCCTTTGTGTGATTTTCCCGCCGTGTGATTGTCTGCCCCGCCCCTGATTGGTCTCACCTGTTTTCCCCTACCTCATGTATAAATAGTCCTTGTCTCCCTTTGTCCTGTGCCAGTTCGTCTTGTTCAGTCTGTCAAATGAGTTAAGTCAAGCGTACCAGCAAGTATTCATGTTACCAGGTTTTGTTCCAGTCCGTATTATTGTTTGATCCTCCAAGTGAGCGTTTTTTGTTTTGTTGTTTCTGTCTCAGTAAAGATTTTTGGTATACCCATATATAGTCTGGAGAGTTGTGCAATTGAGTCCACCACTTTTGTGTCTGAGTTCGTGACACAGTAGTTAGACACTTAACAACCTCTGGTAAAAAACAAAACAAAAAAAAAAACAATCACAGATGATTCATGGACACACAGTATTGTTACCAATTTGTTTGTTTACCAGTTTCAAAAAGAGAAGGAAAATAACTCATACCCCCTTTCATTTTGTGCTTGTTAGAGTCTGTTGGAGACACACATGTTTTTGTCAAATTACTGATACCACATCTATTGATCCAACAGAATCGTATCTTTCATTCATTAGTATCATGTATTCAACTAAAAAAGGTGTGAACAAAAAGCTCACACTTTCTTAACTATACTTCAAAATACTAGAGGTAAGTGAGAAAATGTTTTTTTTTCTTAAATGGGTGAATCAAACCTTTAATACATACTTGTCCTAATATTGTGGATACAATTTAACTATTGCTCCTTTTAAAAATGGAGTGCATATACTGTACACAGTAGAAAACCACTAAAAAACTCACTCTCCATGCAACTGTGTAATAGTAACAGCAACAAGTTTGCCACCATAATTGAAAACAACTGTCAAAACATTAAGATTATTTTTTAATGTGATTAGTCATGCTACAGAACAGATCATTCTTTTGAATTACTGTGCAAGTGATCCCAGGGTACCTGTTGTTTTTCTCAGAAAATTCGGTCTATTGTTGATCCGATGGCAAATATTGCAAAGATAAAACACTTGTCATGCCAACTTGAGTCTCTCCCTGCTCGCTCTCTCAAGTAGTAGAAGTATTATAATTATTATCCTCCTTTATCTTAACCTGTATTAATAGCTCACTTAGATCAAGCGCTGTCCCTACTCACTGTAAAAGTCAGTTGCTCAACCATGCCTGACGAAGCCATCATTAAATATGCTGTATAATTTGAGGGCAAGTTCTACACTGCCTTTCTTGGCTGAGGTCCTGGAGAAAATAATCACTGAAAAATGTATTTATTTTATGGATGGAAATGGGCTTCCCGCTGGTTAACCACCACTGACAACATGACAACACAAAATTCTTATGAATCATCTTAAACAGCATGTGTGCATCACGCTTCTGTTCTAAACTGGTTTTATTCCCTTTTTAAAGTTGCCATTGGGAAATGCCAGATCATCTAGTGCAGTGATAGTGTGTGGGATACCTCAGGGCTCCATCATTGGCCCATTACATTTCAGATGTAATTTTGCATTGATCCCAATAACACTGACCACCTTGATATCCTGTGTAAGTTTCTGACATGGTATGTCACAAAATTTTCATCAGCTAAATTCATGCTTCACATATTGTACAAAGATCCCAATGAAAACTGGCTCTTCTTCTTTTTTTGTAGTGTGTGTGTGTGTGTGTGTGTGTGTGTGTGTGTGTTTTATTAATTAACAAAAATATCAAGAAATAGTTATTCATGCTTTTATTACATGTCTGTATCACTGTATGCAATTCATACACCTTTCTGAGCAAACATGACCTGGCCAGATTTAAAATACTATACTACGCCCAGAATCCTTGCTACTAGGAAGAGAGAGCATATCACACATATTTTAGCTGCCCTGCGCTGGCTGCAGCTACAGTTCAGGGTTGATTTCAAGATTCTACTATTCATGTTTAACACACTGGCTGCTCTGGCTCCTAGCTATATTACTGAGCTTTTAAGTCCCTACGAGCCTATAGTGCCTGAGATCATCGGGAAGGTCACTCTTAGCTGTACCCAAATCTAATTTGAAAACTCAGGGTGACCTTCCTTTCGCTATTAAGGCTGCAAAGCTTTGGAATGACCTCCCTGGGGAGAACAGGTTTCACTAACAAGTCTTTTAAATCTCTCCTTCAAACTTTGGACTTGCTTTATCTTAACCTACTTACACGTACAGTACTGACAACTGCTACTTTAATGGTCAGATATATTGGTTATTATGAGTGTCCCACTGATCCAAGACACATACCATGTAGCTGCAATATCTCCAGTTTCCCCATTTGTCATTCTGTACATTGAACTCTCAAATAAAGGCAATGTCTGAAAAATAATGTGGGGAAAAAAGAGGAGCCATTCAATGCAAGAAATCTCAATCTGTGCACAAAAAGCAGGCAACAAGAAACATAAATATCACAAAAAGGAGGCTTGGACAAGCAGCTACTCTGCATTTTAAGATTGGCACTCTTGGTACCACAGTGGCCGCAAAAAGAGAGAGAGATATGTATGTTTATGTGTGCATGATGCACCCAGCACAAATTCACAAATTTGTTGACACCTCCATCATCCTTCTTTTGAAATCACAATCATTGGGTCAGTAATCTCCTTGCTTTCCCCACTCTGTTTGCATTGGTCCTTTTCAAGGGGGGGTAGAGTTTTGACACTCTTCAATGATTGAAAATAAATCTGTAATACATTTTGGCAAGGCAATTAATATTGCAACAGGAGAAGCAGTTTCAGAGGTCCATCAAAAAATGCACTGAATAATTAATCCTGAAAGCTAAGTTCAAAACCAATCCATGCTTGTAGTTACTGCTCAGTGAGGGAGCAGCCAGATTTTGACCATAGGAGATATGCACTGCAAGTGTGTCTGGATTAATGGATAACTTACAAGCAAAATCACACGCACAGCCAACAATAAAATCTAATGTTTTTGTTACAAGACAAAACTTTACAGACAAAATAGATAAAGGGGTGATGTATGATGAAATTATTGTATATGGTTTAAATGTTACAAAAATACAAGTGAATGTTTTATGCGAATATGCGTAAGTATGTTGAATGTATTCAATCACAGATATGGCACTAAATATATGCACTAAAACATAATTGTTTATGCTTTCACACAGTTGTAAATCAAAAACCCATGCCCAGCTTTCACAGAGATCTTCTATATATCATCCCAAAAGAACTGCTCAGGGTTTCAGTTTCATGGTTTAATGAACTCGGAGTGCTTTCGCTTTTTGCCAAATGACAATTGTACTTTACTTATTTTCATGGAGCATTATGTTTGTTCAGGCAGGACCGAGACGTCATGTGTTGCTAATTTACCAGCTGATCACTATGTACACGAACCACAAGCCATTCAAAAAACATTCTTGCTACACCAACTGCTGCACACTCTGTTGCTTGTTAAAGCTTTATCTCCACCTACCCAGCCTCCACCTGTGCCAGCATATCTACTTGAGCCTACGGTAGCTCTTAAAGTGATAACACAGCACAGTGTTGCTACCCTGCTGCTGCTCATTATGCCCCTGCTATACCAACAGCATGGTTGCTGGATAAGCAGGGTACAGCTTAATGCAGAGCAATGAATGCATAACTGCATCACCCTCTGTTGTTATAAATGGTTTATCTTGCGATTATTGTGTGAGTGAACAATGTTTGGTGGCTTATTATTATTATTTTTTTTAATGAAACTGTTTTTGCCATGCAACATTTCTCCAGCATTTATTCGCTATGCAGCACTGCTAGCAACAAGCTAAAATTGAATACATTTTGAGCCAAACAGGACCTTTTCTTCAAGTTCTGAGCAGTATATACTTTTGTGAGGCCTTATTTGAATTCAGATATGTGAAAAGAAGAGCACAGTGATTCCCATGCCACACCTGGAATCAAACTTGCTAGAACTCAGAACTGTTTTTAGGCCCACTGACTTCCACTAGCTATACTAAGAAATCATACAATTAGCATTATATGGTTTCTCTCCTGCATTCATTTCAAAGACCACGTAAACATGCTGCTTTGCAAAACTCAGGCGAGTACACCTTTTTGTTGTCTGCTACTGTTGATGTACAGTATCTGGAGCTAAATGCACTCTGTCCTAGCATCTGTGTCTGTATGCTTCATCTAGCCTCTCACTCCTGGAGCACTCAACAAATGACAGCTATTTGCTCCTTCTCACCTCTGTGAACACAGGGTATATATAACTTTCATGCAGGCAAATCGCCCTTTACTGGTAATATTGACACAACATGCAATGAGCTGCATCATAGCGCAAGAGGTCAAATCCATATTCTGACATACTTTCTACTACTTTAGTTAAAACACTGTGGTAATTTAATGGGTTATTGGCAACCCAACTTACTCAATTTGTGGTTTATGTGTAAACATGGGCATTCGATAATGGTGAACACAGTAAATGGTGTACGTAGTAAATGTTAGTTAGTATACAAAGTATAAAGTATACAGTTTTATTTGTTTGCTTTTTATAAACATATAAACTCAAAAAAAAATGTATTGTACAGTAATGTGGCTGTTTGCTAATTTAATACTCATTATTGTTATGGTGTAAGTTTCCAAAAGTACAGATTTGTAGTTTACTGTTTATGCCTAATTTCCAGGAGTGTAATATACTAATTTATACTAACTTATTATAAATTAAACAATGTTCATGTTCATATGTTTTTAATATTTATATTGCGCAACATACAATTTTCTGTAATACACATTTTCAGCAACTTCTCCAAAGTGATGAACCAGCCAGAATAAAAAGAGGGTGCCTTCCAATAAGAATCTTCCAAATAATACTCACCATCACATACCAGTAGGATCAATGTTCGAACCTTGTCAAACCTTTATAAGGAATTCAAAAATTTAAAGTGGACAGGCTACATTACTACATTTCTTAATCGCTTATTTAGGTCATTCAGTTATTCTGTTTGTTTGCATGGAAAAATGTGGTTTGTGCAAAGATCATACTTCAGTATATAATTGCAATTTCATAATTGCAACATGGTTTATCCTAATAACTGTCAAGTTATTAAACGTTTCATGGGCAGCCATGAGCTTGTATTACATGCAACACTCATGTACAGCCTTTGCAGGTACACTGCTGCATTTCATTCGGGAATCTTTATTGCTTCTGCAGCGTAACGCCAAGGTCCAATTAAGTTCCTTTTCTTAGGATATGAATCCTTACCAGCTGTCTTTACATATGTACAGACACCAACCCCTTCATTCAGGTTGTACAAATATGCTGCTTAGTTATGCAGTCCTGTGCATGAGTCCCTGCAAATGTGAAATGACAGACTTAGCCAAAGGGATGACCCACTGGCAGCTCACTGTCATTGGCTTTCCCCCTGTGGATTAATTTGTCATGAACATTAGGGATATCATCCTTCAAGTCAGCCAATGAAAGTCATGGGATTGGCAGATAAAGGGCATGGGGGATTTCAAGAGGGTAGATTCACAGGGCTTTGTATATATTAGAGTGTGACATAAAGCCTGGAGCTAGTGTGTACTGCTCTGCTTCAAGGTAATGGATACCTGTCTTCTTAATCGTGTCCCCACAGAGCTAGAAGGAATGAGGAGGGGGCAGGATACATTGTTAAAGGGATGCAGTAATGGGCATCCCTGCATGACCACCGACGTTTGGACAAAATCTAAAAAGTTAAAAATAAATCCAAGCTAGATAATACCATCAAACTTTATGCACCAGTTAAAAAAATCTGTCAGAACGTTTTAAAAGTCCTAAGTTCTAAAAGTACTAAAAAAGCCTTTTGGTATGTTTTGGGTCATTGTTTTGGTTTTCCCATCTCTCCACTTCGTCAACCTGCAGCAGGGCAGCGACTTACCAGCTTAAGAGATAAATATACTGCTCAGGACCTGGGGGAGACCAAAACAGAGCTAAAAGGAGAGTGAATATCAAATTTACACTTATCAAGTGGGCAGAAACACAGCTCCAAATGAATGCTAATCTTGCTCCATGTCTGCTGGATGTATAAAAATTGTATGCCATAACATAACACGTTTGCCATAATAACTCTCCAAGGTTGTTTTCAGGTTGTTACGCTGCCCCCAAGTGGTCAAAAAATCAGTTACTGCAGCTTTAACCACCTTTGTACATGGATACCTGCGCACTCTTGTTACAAAGTATTAATTTGTAGAAGTGGTAGCTGTAGTAGTTGAAGGTTGAAGGTGTAGCAGTAGTTTACTGCTTGTTATATTACTGTTTCTATTTTATATTAAGAACAAGTTATTAGACTTATTGAAACCTTATTTACTGTAGCCTACTGCACAATCTATGCACCACTGTACACCACCTTACAAAACATCTACTTCTGTATCTTATGCTGTAATGTATTACATACTACTATTATAATGTTATTATATTATATGATATTTCCATGTACTCCTCTGTGGCTGTGAATTTTGCAGCTGCTTTTCTCTCCATCATCCTGATGTGATTTGTGCTTGACTTGACTAGCTCTTGTAACACCATTCCACATTTAAGATTAATTATGTTTTCATCAAAAGATGTTGTTTAAAAAGGGCCTCCTCCTGTGTGATCCTCGCCAAAGATTTTCTTCTTCTTCTTACTGTTATTTTTATTAATATTGAGCCTGATGAGTGGCAGGAGAAATAAGCTTTTTAAGGGATCGCAGCTCTTTACTGGTACGATGTATCGACCCTTGCTGTTGGAAAAGACCTGCCTCTGAAATTTCTTATTTTATTTTTCATAAATTAATTTATTACTCTGAAAGAGTAATTGATGGGACACAGAATTACTGACACACAGCTGGGGCTGCTGAGTGGGAGCCAAACTGTTGCGTTGGCTCTTCCCAGGAGGGGTCAGTCTGATAGAATTGTCTGCTTTTCCAACAGGCCTGCAGTCAGTGACCACTGACCTCCCTAAGGAGGGGCCCAAGTGGAAAGGTAATATTACTTCAGAAATCAATAAAGTAGCAAATTGTGGTTATTATTTTCAACAAATTCAGTCGGTCCTTGCCTGCCAATTTATCTGTCATTGGGTTTGGCATTTCTCTCCGCTAACACAAGTATTTTGTAATTTTGCATTGCCATTGTGGAGACTATGACTACAGCAGAAACTCACAGTAATGCTGCCTTCATTACCACCAATTTCTCCTCCCCCCAGTGGCCTCATGCTTCTGCTCCAACTCCAGAAGGAGTTGCTCCCTTTTCCTGGGCTTGACCAGTGGTTGTAATCTCGTTTTACTGAACTCTAAGGACCCCACCGTCTTGTTAGCTCCAGTGCAAAGAACAAGTCCATTCATTATATGGAGCCTGATGAATGACTTGGTCAGACAGTAAGGGAAAGCCAAGGTGTAAATGTTCAACCTCTCATAAATCACATAGACGGGCAAGTCTAGACCTTAACCTACATGTACTCAGGAGTGATGATACCTTTGTATATTCCTACCCAGTTGTGTAGAAAAATAGTTTGAGAATAGTGCTGTGCTGCTGTCTGTCTCTGAGTGGTAAAGTGTCGGTATATGAATAGAAGACACATGTCATAGACTGAGACTGAAAATTCTCCTTGTAATATGGTGTCAAGAAATAAGATGCAGTAGATTGATGTCAGTCGTGAATGCTTACCCTTTTCTTAACTGGTTCTTTGCAGTTTGCAAAAAATATTTACTTTCTTACATTAGTCACACAGAAACCAGTCTTTCAACATGTCATTTATTTTATATTAACTAACTTTTGACAGCACAGAACATTGCATTATGACTGTCTTGCACACACAAACAAACACATACAATGAGTTCTTAAGGCATACTCTTCATCACTTGCATGCACTGCATCTTATTGCCGCTGTGTTTGAAACATATTGTAATGCCTTGTTTTGTCCTGAATATAATTTCTGTGAGAGCTATGGTCTCTAGGTACTTCTTGCTTCCTGATTAAAACAACACTGTCTACTGAGTTTGCAACTTATGCAATGAATAATCAGTCAGTTAAATGAAATGCAACCAGAGAAGAAACAGGCTTATTCCTAGGCAAACTGTATGACCTCACTGGGTTAGGGTTCTCCTCATGGATGCTTATTGATCCCAGTTTGATTCCTCAAAACCATCTTTGTTTTCAGTAGATTTATAGCGCCACAAAAATTGTCATTCATCATACATGACAGGTTATTTTATTTATTTATTTATTTATTTATTTGTGTGATTCTTTCATGGGTAAAAGGTAAAATAAAGAAAAATACAAATAATCCCTATTATGTACAAATTGAATGTTTGCTGTTTAAGACTTGTTTTTATTTGTGTTGGACACTAGTTTTTGCTAATTATTATTATGACTAGGAGGTTTAAGATCTGAAGGTCTTGACCTCATCCTGACTGCGTCACACTTAACTCTCATCTCTGAGGGCACGTCTCTCATAAAAGACAAGAGGTTGGGGACATGGAATTTACAAGGACCATGTTCAAAATGTCTATGCCTTTTTTTGGTGGAGATTTCATACTATTTTAACTGAATCTATATGCTCTATACTTTGTTCTTAGTTTTGAGTCTTATATTGTGAAATTCTGCTCAGAACCTACAGAACACTTGAATAATCTGTAAAATGGGAAACATTTGTAACAATCCCATTTATTCTAAAAAGTTACTGTAGGCTTTATTTTTTATGCTAAATGGCACTTCTTCATTTCTTTGGTAAAAATGTTGATTAATCTTTTAAGTTTCTGGTTTAAACAAATGTAGTTCAATTATTTAGTGGCACATCCGAGCACAGAATGAATAGTGTCCAAACATATAAAGGCGATTGCACCTCAATGTTGTAACAGTTCTTAATATTAATAATCTCAATAATTAATAATTCTAATTTTTTCACATTTGGTTATTTGCAAGCCTGTTGGATCTCTAGTGCTGTGATGTTGTTTTAGATAGTGATACTGCATGGCCCTTGTCCCTGTTTGCTGCCCCATATCTTAGTCTATTTTTACTTAAGTGAGGGCAAAGGAACACTGAGATCTTCATTTGGCTCTCCTAAAAAGCCAAAATAAGTTGTTTTTTTTTCATTTTTTGGAAATAATTTTCCTGTGTAATGGCCTCAGTATCCACGAGGGTCATTAAGATGGTAGAGACAGGATAATTTGCATTCTGTTATTTAAGTAGACAATAACTTTTAAGGTAAAGACTGCAAGTCAGTCTGCAGGCCTATGCTTTTAACACTATTTTAATCTAAGCTGAAAGAGATGGACATGGTTGGGTTGATATGCCACACATGCCACAAACAAAATCAGAAACCGAAAGGGAGAAATTTATAGTTGAGATTTTTTTGGCTTCATGTTGCCGCCCCCTGTCATCGCATTCATTTGTCAGAATACCATTAGTTTTCTATCTACATAGCTGGTGACCTTGCTTCCCTTACAGCCAATCAAATTGCTTCATTTTAATCCATATTTGCATGAACCAACAGCAGCCTGATACAAAAGATCCACAGACTTTGAACAACAACCCACACTGGCCTTCCAGCTAAAGTCTCCTTCTTACTTAACTTACAAACATGAACACCTGTCCTGCACCTGCCGCCGGTACCGGGTCTCAGCCTGCCAGCTCCTGTCAATCAAACACAGGCACCAACACGCTCCTCCAGTCGGCTGAGACAAAAAGGAGCACTTCTGATATTTCAACAAAGACCCTTTATTTCTTCCTTTTTAATAATAAAAGACTAATAACAATACATTTAAAAATGAATTGACATTATTTTATCATTTCAGTAAGTGTTGGGAACAGTGTGCAGATACTTTTTAGGATATTTGCAGTGGAAACTTAATAATAATGAAAGTCATTATCTTTATAATTGCCACAGTGAGTATTTTAAAATTCCTTCCTAATTTCTGTACGCCTTCGGTGGACTCTCAGTTTATTTGCCGGTACATGCAGAAGAACTCACTGTATATGCTTTGGCAGTGCAGTTGTGCAACCTTTCCACACTATCTATTTCAAAATGCCATCATACTTGTCAACATAACATCACAGAAAGGTCAGCACCCCAATCTATCCTCCTCCTGAGGCCACCTGGTATAGTGGTAACTAGGTGCAAATTGAAAAGTGTTACTCATGGACATCCTCACAGCTTAACTTAGAGAAAGAGAGGCTACAGAGACACAGTACAATTAGGCTTGGTGACACCATATTTCACGGTAAATAGCCTACCGGTAGTGATAGTTTACATAACACAACTAGATAATTAAAACTTCCCTGGCATGCATTTTCTTTATTCATCTTTTGTTGGCAACAATCCTCTGAGCTTCAGTACACAAATACAATAAACAAGCCAGTAAATTCACATTTAACTCATTTTTTGATGAGATGTCATGAGAACAAGACTAGGCCAAGCAGTGTGGCGTCATTGCGTTGTGTTGAGCAAGTAGGCTATGCAAAGTCATCTAGGCACTCACTGCGCGCACAGGGCTCTTCATTTCAAGATGGATGAGTTTGAGGGTTTTCTTTGTTTTTGATTTTTTGGTTAGTTCCTCACTTTGTTAAATACAAAAGTTTAAACAGGCATCTGTAGAACATGACATTAGTTCATTACAATACAACTGAGAACATGACTGCAAATACTGATAAAAGCAAATAACTTAAATTAAGAAGTAAAGTAATTAATAAATTTTTACTATTAATATGTGTCAAGGATTTTAAAAAGCTGGCCAAACAGCAAGAGACCTTAAAAATCTACATTTGGGTAAATAATATTTTGCCAGCAGAATCAAATTTTTTACAGGATATTCCACCTTGGTTCCATTAGAATTTTTTTGTTGTTCCAAATACTTTTTTTTTTTCTTTACAGGGATTGTGTAACAGCGATGTCCATGAACAGATATGAGTTTACATTGAATTACAATTCTTCCTCTGCATTGAGGAGCTGTATAGCAGAGTGTGCAGCCATGTTGACTTCTTGCTTCATCACAGAATGTTTTGTTTGTACGCCCCTGGTGTTTCAGAGAATACTGCAAAGGATAGCGTGTTGAGCATAAACGCCTCTGTGTGCTCTCGTAGCTCACGCACCATCTGCAAGGGCTGACACCAAGGTGTCTCGCGCAACCAGTTATTCAGTTATTCTTCATTCTTAACCATGTAGCATGTAAACGTATACTCTCCCCCCATTCAATCCCTCAGATCTTGGTCATCCAGCTCCCACTCTCTCCCTTGATTTTGGTTTCAAGGTAGAAGGAATAAACTGCCCCACATACTGTATATAGGATACACAACATCATCAGTGGGCATGCTCCTACATATTTACAGATAACAGTCATCCACACCCAGCAGTAACAGGCTGCAACACCAACCCCAACCCTGTCTCCTAAACATTACATTTATATGGAGAGATGGTGGGCATACAAAGCACATGACTTTGCCATCATGACTCCAGGTTTTTTTATCTCTCTGACAGACTGACAGATGACATGTCTTGTCAGTATGGGAGATTTGTCAACTCTAAGACCAGCATACATAAGTTCTCCAGCCTAGAATCATCTTACAGTGATTTACCATGTTGTCAGTACACTGTGGAATTCACAGTGGGAAATACACAAATCACATTAAAACTATGAATTGGCCTGCTGCTGAATAGTTGGGTTAAATGCATTTCATGCCAAACTAGGCAACCTACAGGGGCAGAGAGGAACATATTAATTGACAATGTTGTGGCATTCAACCAACTTAGGAAGAATCATCATTACTATGCATGAAGGCATCTGTGAGCCAAAAAAAAAAGGGCAGTGACAGGAGGAAAGCAGTCACTATTAAAAAAAGAACATGGTAAAGACAGTTTATAAAACTTCAGTGGATATAGGGAACCATTCTGTCTGCCACCGCATCGAAATAGAGACAAATATCCTTTAAAAGAATGTATCAGCATGTTGAGGTTTTGCACACAAGAAAGTAAACCGCCTGGGTTAAAGTTAACCAGGAATGACTGCCAGTATGTGTAGTGTAAGTGTAGTGAATTCCTCTAACATACATTATTAGTCAGCACACTGTGAAAAAGATTGTACTAATCTTATATTTATCTAAATCTAATACTTCCTTCAATAGCATTTACATGACATATCTATCCATGAAAACAATACTTCTACATAATAAACAAAACTACATATTCTCTACATTTTAGGTTCATGAAACCTTATCAAAACCCAGTGGATAATTAAAAAAAAAATGAATGGTTACCAACCTTACAACAAGACTGGTTTTCTCAGTTTCTGTTAGACTGACATTTTAGAGATACATGGTTTTCACCAGTGATAATTTCTTACTGTGCTTACTCTGGCAGATTGTGACAGCTCTCCTAGTCATTTCCATAAAAAACATTCTGAGGTGGTGTGTTGGTGTTTACTTATGATGTGTGATAACAATAGTCATACACTGTTCTCCAGTATAATGCAGCACTCATACACCTTGATATTCAGATGTACTATGGCACATTTCGTATCCTTTATGGTAATAGTCAAATCACTAAGTATGATGATTGTTTTATTCTAGCAAATATGAATGATTGTAGACAGCATTAACAATGAGTATGTAATTTCAATATGCTACTTTGTTAAGCTAACCTAGTTATAAATTAATTAGAATTGTGTGGTCTGGAAACAAATTTGCTGTTTTATAAGGACAGAGACCAATCTTATTTAGGTTTTATATGCTTATAAAATACACAATAAAAGTACTTGATTTTTGACACCATCAAGATTGCTTTTCTGACATAAGGAGACAAATGACAATGCACTCTTAAAATAACTTTTAAACAATATGCAACTATCAGTTAGAGTGGCAAATGCCATGGTAAGTTAAAGCATGTCCCAATCACTGTACATTACAGACAGTGAAACTCCGGGCTGTCATGAGGTTATAAGATAAAAAGCAATGAGGAAAGACAGACAAAGAGGGGAAATGAAAAGGAAGGAAAGAACAAGAGAGTCAGTTGTCAAGATACATTTTCATTTGTGGGATAGATTTATTTTTGTTGCCTGAGTTACCACATTTTGAGATCATCTGATCAGTCACAGAGTCGAAGGAGAGGGAGAGCCTCTGGTGTGCAAAGTGCATTGGATAAAGAGTCAATTTTACAACTGTCCAAATATCATTCCTCTGTCTCCATTCACATGCTCTCTCTCTCTCTCTCTCTCTCTCTCTCGCTCTCTCTCTCTCTCTCTCTCTCTCTCTCCCTCCTCTGGCTGAACATGCAGTAGCCTCTCCAATTTGCTGGTCTTTGAACTAAAACCAAAAGGAGTGCTAGTGAGAGAAGTTGACAGACAGAAAGACAGTAAGATGTAATAGAATTTGGAAAGTGCTGACAATGTTTGACATTATTGATCTAAGTTCCCTTACACTTATAACTAATGATGAAAAATTAATTTTAATTGTCTAGACCCGATAATGTTAGTTGTCTCTGTCAATCATTTGTATCAGACAGTGCTAAATTTACATTTTGAACTGATGATGGCGCTAGACGGGCAGCATGAATGTCAGATTTCCAGATTTCATGGCAATCAATCCAATAGTTGTCTAGACATTTCACTTAAAACCAACCTCATGGAGGTGCTAATGGAAAATCAGGGGATCACCACAGTCATTAGGATTTGTTGCCCGGGAACCATGAATTTCTGTACAAAAAAAGTGCTAATCCATTGGGATATGTCACTGAATAAGTGAAAACTTTGACCTGGTGGTGGCGGTAGATGAGAGGTCAAGTGATCACAAAAGTCAGTAGGATTCATAGTCTGAGGCCATTAATGTCAGTCCAAAATTTCATGGAAATCCATCCAATATTTGTTGAGACATTTCAATCACGACCAAAGTGGTGGAGCGACCGACAGACCGACATTTTGATCCCCAGAGGTGAGCATATGAACAAGCAATTAAAACTTGTATGTAGCAATTAAATGTTAAAATTACATGCAGTAGACTACCTTTTTTTTGCTCTCTAAATTTTATTTAATTCTTCATTGATATTATTTTTGTAACAAATTTAGTGCGGTTCCCTAGATAGTTTTATGCTTTCTCTTCATCTGTGCGATGTACTAGGTACTTTTCTTATGTAAATGCAAATGCATAAAAGGAGAACGCTTCAGATGATAAGCAAACTGTGCTGCTAGTGCTCCTGCTTGATAAATAAGACGCACAAGTTCATTCTCAGAAAGCATCAGTAACAAGCAGCAGACTGTTTGATAAATCAGGTTGTCTTCTGACTTTAACAATGTCCTTCCCCAGACACAAGAGCTCTGCTCTGTGCTGTCAAAACAGTTATATTTTAAAAAACCATCAACAGGTCTGCCACATCCACCTTTTATATCCTTCATTCTCCATGGAAATATACCGTACATCTCTATGAGATCACAGACTGGGCAAGTGCTTTGTTGTCTTTATGTATATTAGTGAATGCTCAATGGATACTAAATTTAAATACTGGAAACAAACAGCTGGAGATCTAATTAAAAGTAGGCATCTAAAGTTTCGCAGACAATTAGTACATATGCAACCTTGCTCCTGGACTTCGGTCTCAGTGTCATTTCAGATGGTGGCATGCTAGTGCCTTGGGTGCATATCCACCATACCAGTTTAATTGAACAGCTGCTCAGCATCAAGATTCATACACACGTACCTCCTTCCTTGAGTCTGATGGCTCCTTTATTGTGACAAATATGGGGGCAATTTATTGGTCTCCCTGGACAGTAAATAGAAGGTTACATGCAGCACCAGAGCTTTAATTGCATTGTCAGGAGAAGGTAATGTCTAGCCATGGCAGCTCTGATGTGTGCACATAAACTCACATGGATGTACACATTTACACACCACCTACAGTTTGTATGTACACACTGTCTGTGTCATAATAAATGTACATACACATGCACACACTGTACATGCACACACACACACACATTGTGCTTTCAAGAAAATAAGATATTTTGTCAAGGTCCTCTTTCTCTGGATTCTCTGTTTTCCCATTGGTTACACTTCACTGCAGCCAACATGGGGCAGATACAGACACACAGCTGTTTGCAGAGGCTTTATTCTGATAACACTGTCAGGGCATCAAGTGGATTACTCACGTTATCTCGTTAACATATACTTTTGACATATATCTACTTTTATCCGATAATCTGTTGTTCGTGGAATATTAGGCTGTCATGTGTAATTAATGTAAAATATGTTTGGTAATGAAGAAATATTATCACCAAATCTACCTTGATTTTGATTTCTAAAAAGAAAATACTATAAAAAACAATAAATCGATACTTATTGGTGTACTATAGATCCATATATTCATATCAGCATAACATCTTTGTTTTTTGGTAAAATATAATTGGCAATCCTCGTGCAAGATTTCTAATTTGAAGCTTTGGTGACTTTAAAACTGATGCAAGCAGGTATGAACAAGACAAAATTTGAGCTTGTGCTTTGAGCTAAATGCTAACGTAAGCATAGCATCATGCTGGTGTATGAAAATGCTAACATGTTGATGATTTTAGCTGGTACGTTTACAGGGACGCTGGAAGTCAGTCAGAGTTGGGGTTCAGTCCATATAATGACGTCATACCAAATGCTGCACAACATTCATGGTTTCTGTATTAATGTGAATGGCCAGGATCATTTATATCTAATAGTTATCAACAACATTTTCATTTTCCACCAATTTTAGAACATTTTACACTACAACAAACAACACCAAAATGCTGTATGTCAAAGAACCCAGCCACAGCAACTACACAGGCAAGAACACTGAAGTCAAGCATGAAAATTGCAAGACAATGATGAGGAAGACAGTGCGCATTCAACCCACACTGTCACTCTGTTTGTCACTGTTAACAGAAACTCCAGTCTGTAGTGTAGTTAATACACTTCACTGACGACCTGAGAATTATAAAGTTACATTAGGCCAGATTATCAAACAAAGTTTTTGTTCCGTGTCTCTACCTCTGCCCATATCTCTCTCTCTCTCTCTTTCTCTTCAGGTAGTCAGATGATGTTCAAACATTATTATATTAATACTTTGCCAACCCTCCAAATTTTAGAGCAACCTCTAGTTATCAGATATATTTTATAATCAAGAGCTATAACCAAATCACACATCATGTTGTACAAATGGCCTATAAGTGTCACTGCACAGCAGCAGTAAATACAGTTGTTACACATTATGTACTCTGATCAGTGCTCAAACGTCTTTGGTTACTTTGATTCAGTGGCACACTTGAAAACTCTAAACTCCCTAAAACACCTCAATGTGTGTGCGCCTGATAGCAAAGCTACAACTTGCTGTGAGTCGCATCACTTTGCAGGATGTACTATATATAGACAAATACATATTGATAATTAACGGATAAAAAACCTTTATCTTGCCAAAAATACCAGTGTACTCCACATGTATATCCCAGTAAAAAAGGGCAAAACATTATAAGTTCTAACTTTTTTATTATAGTAACTGATGGTTTTTATAATACCTGATGTTAGGGGGTGCTGCAGTCCCCTCAGCACCCCTACTCCGTGTGTCTATGAATGTTCAGCATGTTTCCATATTAGTTTAACATGTTAGCATGCTAACATTTGCTAATTAGCACTAAACACAAAGTACAGTGGAGGCTGATGGGAACATCACAATTACCTGACTTTTCCTGTAGTGCCACCAGCACATTTTTACTGCAACTGCAAAGTTTACTTTCTACTTATTACTTTATTTTTGATGTAATTGAATCTTAGTTTATGCTAAATAAATAAATAAAAGATACTTTTACAAAGGCAAGAGTGATACATATTGTTAGTGATTTTTATGGGCATTATATAATGAGTGACAATGTGTTACTGTTGGCAGACAAATGTCAGTGTTTGGGTACAAGAGTCGATCCTGAGATGTGTATGAAGTGCTTTGGTTGCATTATGGCATTTTGGATGTGATATTAACTGTTGTGCTGTGTTGCATGTCAGTAAAGAGAACTGTGTGAAGAGTTTTGAAAAAATGAACTTGGTATAGAGAAATGTGAGCTAGCACATTGTGCATTTGAAAAATGGACTGTAAATACACAGAGTTTTGGTGGTGGTTGTGTTTGAGGGAGGAAACAGTTTATCAAACAGTTGTGAAAATGAGACCTAACTAAATGTGTTATTATTTTGTGAGGGGAGTCAGTACTGATCCATTAGCCACTTGCACTTTATAGTAATGTTCTATTTCACACTGGCTTTGACATCTAATTGGTTATTTAAGGCTTGACTTATCTTAGTGGATCTTTAGTGGATCGCCACACTACCCTACTATTAACTACCCTTTGATTGGACAGTTTGCAAGTGTCATGGTTAAATATGCTGTACAACATGTTTCATTTGGAAACCCTGACAACTAATTAAATATTTATATTTTTAAATGTATTGATTTTATTTGTTTAGTTGCCATTCACGTGGTTTAATATTAACATAAACTGACACTGTTAATCTTGTGTTTTAACATAACTGAGAGTTATTTATTTAATGTGGTACTTGAGGGATGAAAAGAACTTAATGAGGTTTCATCACCTCCTGAGATGGCCTAATGTAGTACATGTTGTCATTCATGGTGTTTGACATTGTATTTCTGCCACCGTCTATTCTGTGTCAGGATATAAAAACATTAGAGGAGGAAAAGGAAGCTTAAAATTGCAAAACTATCTGCAATCCACCACTGCTTTACAACCACATTCACTGAGTGATCCGCGGCTGCCTTTTTGACTGTGTGCATTCAAGAAGAGCAGAGCCAACCCTATCTTTGCTCGTATGCAACTATTCTGCATTAAAAGCTTACATTCAATGGCAACAGTCAGTGCTACTGTAAAGTAGGCGGTTTTGTGACGTTTATATAACAGAAAAAAGAAAGGGTGCAGAGGCTAGGGAGGTGGATGGCCACATAAGCCCATAACCATATCGTAACCATGCCTTGAACATACACTTAAATTTAATAATAATACAAATTAATGGCATTACAATTTTCCCAAATTTATCAAATTATATATTGTTTACGCAACTGTTACCTGTGAACTTAATTCACAGGAGACAAGGTTGGAAGGGCAGAGTGCCCAGAGTGCAACAAGAGAACTGAGAAGACCAGCAGATGCAGGCATGTGTTTGTTGCATGTCATTTTTTAGAGGGTAGTTGGGCAAGTTCCTGAATAACCTTAGCGCCCCCCAGGATGTGCTTGGTTGGCTGGTGGTCAACAAATCTAAAAACAGTGCAAAACAAATCTATCCAAAGGGCATTGCAAATCCATGAATACAGTAGATGTATATTATGAAGTTAGAACTGATGTTTTAAAAGAAAACTTTTGGTGCGCTGGTAACTGACTACGCAAAAGATGATTTCAAAAACACAATTTCTTTTGAAACTGTAGCATCAAAGAATGCATGTATTCAGCAGAGACTCCAAAAATGATCTACATAATTACAATTTATCCATGTCATAATAACTCTCAAAGACACAAAAGCACTTTGAAATAGCATATGGTTTGTTGCTCACTTTACCTAGCTCCATTTTGCTGGAATTTGTAGGTGTTTGGAAGTCTTTAAAGTGCTCAGAGGAGCGTAAGATAGTAAAGCAAACTCTAACTGAATATGACATAATGAGTGCCAGAAAGAAGTGAAAAGTCTAATGCATAACTCTCTAATTGGTGTCTGCTTTGGCATGGGGGTGGAAGACCACCAGAAGGATAGAGCACAACTGGGGATAGAAGCAATAAATAGGAAGGAGCAGATGGTCTACTCCAGAGGACAGACACCCAAATGCATGCAACAAACTGGACACCATGAAAGTTGGAAGTAGGTGTGTGTGTGTGTGTGGACATGTTTGTAGGTCGATCAGGACCAGGGATGGAATCATGATGGAAGGATGGACTGATCTGAGGGAATGGAAAACAACTGATGATCATTCGAGTGATCTTATCTGACGAGCGACGTTTTCCATCTCTGAGAATAAAATTAAAACATTATATAAGAAAGAATTATCAGCAGCTCTTTAATATTTTCTCTTAATTTTCTCTCAGACATTCGGGGCGTCCTCGCCACAAGAGGACCCTATTTACTGTCAAACTTTTTGATGGGTTCTGATGCTATTAGTGACAATGAGTTTATTGCACATATGAGGAACGTTGGGATTACACTTACTACACTTATCAACCACCCACCAACCCTGCATCATTTGTTTCTGTTTGACATTAACTCAGGAAGTCTGCTTTTAGTAGAATGAATTGTGGATTTTGACATCATGCTAGTAATGAGTCACTGAGCATTACACATAACCTGGGTGTTAATGGAGTAGGTGTTCTTTCTCTTATGGTAAATAAAGCGATCTTCAGAAGTTGGTATTACAGATTAAATGAATGTCTTCCGACTATGGATCCAATGACATTTAGGAATCCTGCTGTGCTGTGAAATCTGCTTTGCCTGCGTTGATTTTGTCTGCTGCATGTGGGGAATGGGTATGTTTCCCTGTTGCTTCAGCATTGTATTTAGTCCACAAACAGTGCGGGAGTGATTGACCATAATTGGCTTTTATGCAAATTAAAAATGTGCAAATTGCAAGTGTTTTCTGAGCTTTTTTGATATAATTTCAAATAGGGATGCGGAAGCACTATAATGAAGATGAGAGTAGTTGAGAGCTACAGTTCTGCAGTTAAACTGATTGCCAAACCTATAACAGGGCATGTGTGAGCAATAAGGTGAAGGACAGGCACTAGTGAAATCA
Organism: Macquaria australasica; assembly: GCA_005408345.1. Taxonomy (NCBI): domain Eukaryota; kingdom Metazoa; phylum Chordata; class Actinopteri; order Centrarchiformes; family Percichthyidae; genus Macquaria; species Macquaria australasica. The sequence goes on along the minus strand of SEMN01000067.1, from coordinate 705,006 downwards.
CATTGACCTCATGCAACCCATTTATTGTTGTGCATTTAGAATTTAGTGGAGGCTTTAAAGAAGCTACACAACCCGTTTTACACAATACTGCCTGCCATCTTACATAAAACAGCATGCAAGGACAGATTAACTGGATAAAAAAAGGGCAGAGGTAGAGAGGTAAAATGAAGCTAATTTTCAGAATACTTACTAACTAGGCTGTGATTCTTAATGACTTTTAGTCTTAAAGAGTGGTTGGAGAGTTGGGCAGAAGGTGCCAACACCTGATGGGATAGTGGAGTCTCTCCTGTTGAAGGAGACCAGACGGACTACGGTAGGAGCACATGTTCATCTCCATTTGGGACCAAGGCTGGCAGACGTCAACATCTATTCCCCAGGTAATCCAGCTGTTAATAATGTTTTTGGTTCCCCAGTTTAGCAATCTGCATCTTTCTGGGCTTGCAATCCAAATTTGGTCCAGGTGTGCAATCTAGATTGAAGAGTGTTTGCTCATGCGTACACATGGCAGTCATACACAAAAAGTTTGCCATTGATTCAGTCTCACACTGGGCACAACACCTTGTTATCTCATAAACATTATTTTTAACAAGGTAGCCTTAGAGCCGAGTAGAATTGAAGGACTACACTGTGTTCATCCACGTCCCTACACTAAATGTTTGTAGTTCAGTGTATTAAATCAGATATCAAAAGTAGAAAATATGGTCAGCACTTACAAAACGAGTTCTAATAAAAGTATGTGGACCCTCATACTTTTATCTCATTCATTATCAAAGGGCATTAAAGCAAAGCCAACATTTGCCAAAAAACAAGGAATCTTCTGTAGTGATCTTGCATTCTATATTTATGTGATTGAAACACCCTCCATTTCACAGCTGCGGATACTTAATAATTCAGGAATCCACTAGAAGTGATACAAAGTACAAAGTTAGACATGAAGATAGTGCAAGTCTAGGACACATCAGACAAGGTCGTCAGCGGGAGACTAACTATTGAAAATAAAGTTTTTCAGCCTGTGTAACCTTCCAAAACGACATATAAAAAAGTAAATGACAAAAATAAACCACTGGAAAATAGACTTCAGATGGCATTGTAAAAACCAACATAATGACAGGTATAAATGCTATGTGTAGCCAGCAGTAAGAATGCATTTACATACATATGCATTTACTTATATTGCAAATATATTTGATTAGAAAAATTAAGTTTAGGCATTGTAACCCTAGATCTCTGAGCATAGGTAGAGCCCTGTAACAGAGTTCTCCAATCTCCAATCCCCAGGGGAGAGGAGAACAATCTCTGTCTCAACAGTCAGGGGATCCCAATGGCCTGTTCAATTGCAAAGCTGGTAATAGACATGAGCATCTGCCACTGATGAGACCAAGGCAGGAGGAGCTGTGTTGCATCTACAGAAAAGAGGAGGAAACCATCCTTGTCCACAGGTTATCATTTTAGTTGTCATGTTGCTCTGGTATTGTGCGTTGAATTTGCAAAGGCTGATCTTAATCACATAATTAGTATGGTATACCATTAAGACTGTATTTAATCACATATTTGGAAGAACCAGGCCTCGAACATGTTGCTTGTAAGTGTTTGTGGATCTTCAAGAAAAGGAATTTGCATTCAATTTTTTTGTGACGATATCCTAGAGGGACTATATAATCCTCAGAAACTGTTTTATGTCAAGTTATTTTCAATACTGAACGTCCAAACATCCACGGCTGTGCTGCATTCTTGATTGATTTTCTTGGGGTCTGCATGCTATTGTCCTCTCATCCCTGTCTTTCTACAAGGTATTTTAACCTGTTGACACATGAGATTAAAATATATCCCCTATAATCCAATTTTCCTTGCTAACACCACAGCTTGTCTAATTCTGTATGAAACAGCTAAAACATGTTTTGTATCAGTGGTGTGTAAAATTACCTTCAGGCAGTTTCATGCAACCCATTGACATTCAAAAGAAAAAAAAAGATGTGTTTCTCCAGTTGTGACAGACACGAGGCTGTTACTTGGTCGAAGGCAGTGTCATGCCTTTTGCTATGCTTAGCATGTTTGTAGCTCACATTTGCACAGCGGCAGAATTGGCTGCTTAAAAATGACTTTAGCACTTTCTTGCTGGAATTTGTTTGAAACTCTTAATGAAGAGGCTCACAACAATTATAGGTATTATCTCTCTATAAAGAGATGATTTCTTTAATGCAGTCTCGCACAGAAAAAAATCAATACCAATGACTGTGTGACCAATTCATGTAAATGTTTTGAAAACATAAAGAGAATAAACTTGAAGACACTGATTTTCCTAATCATGTTTAGGTACAAATTAGGTACATTTCTTACAGCCAGCAATGTTTCTTGCATGCTTTCTGCTTGCTGATCCTGTACAGGGCAAAGTATCAACACCAACATTGGGTACAATTATAAAGCCCACAAAAAGCAGCTTATGACGATAAGACTTCACACTGACAATAAAACATTTTATTACTTTTCTTTCTATATCACTGATCACGTCCAATAAATGCTCATGAAAGTGTGTGCAGTAACTGTATAGTAGCCAGCATGAGTTTCAGACTTAATTTGCTTGTTTATTATTACCAGTCAACAGACTTGCAAATGTATTGTTGCCGCTGCTGATTACACCACAGCCAAATAAATTAAATTCATTAAATTTAGATTGAAAAGGTAAAGGTTTTCAAATGTCAAACTTACATAAACAGTTGTTTCAACATTGTGTTCACTATATTTATGAGTGTAGCAGGATCTCCTTAACATTTTTATTGAGAAAAGGTGTACATTGGTTAAAAAGTGAAGTCCTTTTCAATGGCTAATGTTTCAGGATACTGTAGGAGTAGGATCTCTGTGTCTCTATCTGTTAACAAGCAAATATTCTGCAAGTAGTATGGTGATAAAAGAGGTGGTGCTGTGAAGGGCAGTCATCTCTAATAATGATATCCCCACTTATCAAGAGAGAAAGCAACTAATCAGTGAATACACCTGATGCAATGTTTGGCTGGAATAATAACTTGGGCTGTGTCCAAAATCACTTCTTTGTTAACTCATTCACTATTCCCCATACTGTACATGATAGACACTCAATAACTGACTCTTTAGTGAGTAGTAAATTAAGATTTCATACATGCTATGGACCTTTTTGCTATACCTTTTTTTGTTCCATTGTGTGGATTTTAAAGGGAATTAAAGGGAATAAATTTCACAATTGGACATTTAAATATAAGTGATAGCAAATACGGAGTGAAGTCTGCACATCTTTATATATATATATATATATATATATATATATATATATATATATATACACACACGTTAGGAAACTGAATCACTTGGTGGAAAGATAAAGTTGGGGAAAGATACACACTAGCTGTATATACTAATATACTCAAAATGACAATGCTAACATACCAATGTTTAGCAGGTAATGTTTACCATGACAGCCATCTTGATTTTGTGTATTAGCATGCTATCATTTACTAATCAGCCCTAAACACAAGGTACAGCTGAGGCGGATGGCAATGTCATTAGCACAGCAGATATTTGTTTATAAATCAAAGTATTGGACAAATGGACATTTTTCCCTGGCAATGGCAACAGAAGCAAAGTCAGGGGATCACCAAAGTCATAAGGATAAATCCTCTGGGCACCTTGGATATCTGTACCAAATTTCATGGCAATCCAATCAATAGTTGTTGAAGTTGTTGAGATAATTCAGTCTTCAGTGGTGGACTGACTGACCAACCAACACTGTCATCCACATACCCACACCTGTCTGGCTCTATGGCTAAAAAGCGAACGTGAACTGTTGGATTGTAACATGAACGGCGGTCTCCCACATAAAAATTAGACATGCAATACACATTGGCATTGGAAAAAAACATTGGCATTGAACGTACATTGGGAGCATTAGAATGGTCCAATATGAACTTAGTTCCTACGAATACTGGGCTTTCCCATTGTCAAGACTGAATTTCAAATTTAGATAAAAACGTGATTTCAATAAAAGAAACAGATAATGAAAGAAAATATTCACAGTGCTGGATTACTGTCAACTACCCCCATCTGACAGGAAATAGATGCTATTTAAATTGCTGTAAGTAAAGAAAAGTCATATTAACGCTAACTAAAGTTAGGTTGTAGACAGTTACAATCTATTAATCAATGTTTGAGTCCTTGATCTCATTGAGCTCTCCTAACACAAATGTCTTTGCCACTACAGAGAACCATTGAAAAACAATAATTCATAGAAAGAATACTATGGAACTAAGACATGTTTTCACTTTCAAAGGCTCTGCTTCCTGTTTCTTCTGTTGCCACCTACTTAAGCATGCATGGTCAAGCAGCAGCAGAGTCTGCTCGTTTGTCTCATTAGTGGAGAAGACAGAAAGAAGTATGACTCCCCTGAAATACCTGCCCTTGCCTGCAACTCAGGGCAGGCAGAATGAAAGAGGACCATATTGAAATCCTGCTTCTGATTGATTTTATGTATCAAACATCAACAGAAGGGGTAGGGGAAGAGCTCTGACAAGTTTTTGCTTTTGTTTTGCTGTGTATTGTGCACATTCAGAATGTATTTTGCAAGCCAGAGATAGTAAAATGATTGTAAAAACAGTAAAGGCAGTGAAAAACAGGAGCAAAGTAATCAACATATTTCATAATGTGTCCAAAACAAATGCATCTGCTCTTGGAGATTTACAATTTAAAATGCATAAATTCTGGTACTGGATAAGGATCACAATCATAATCATAAACCTCCAGGAGGTCATACTCATTAACGTGAAAATCAGATTCAAAGGTAGTAACTTACATTTCACCCTCTGATGGTAAAATTATCTGTCTAGCACTCAGGGGCCTCTCCATTTTTTAATGGTAAACTGGTATTAATGGCTAGCCAAAGCGGTTGCTTAGGTCACATAGTGACATGAATGTCATGAGATGTGTCTAATAGCTCAAGAAGAAATTACTTTAAATAGACCTTGTGCTAAGAATTTTTAGACTGACTCAAGAGATGGCAATGTTTGTCTGTCAGCTGGTCCACCACTTTGGTCCAGACTGAAATATCTCAACAATTATTGGATTTTTATGATTTGTATGATTTTACAATTATGGATTTGCATGAAATTTGGTACAGACATTCAATGTCCCCAGAGGATGAATCCCACTGACTTTTGTGATCTCCTGACTTTCCCTGTAGCGCCATCATGAAGTTCACATTTTTGTTTTTTTAGTGAAATGTCCCAACAACTACTGAATAGTTGGCCATGAGATTTGGTACAGATATTCATGGTGCCCAGAGGATGAATCCTAATCATTTTAGTGATCCCCAATTTTCATGTAGCACCACCAGCAGGCAAAGCTTTCACTTATCCAGTTAAATATCTTAACATAAATTGATAGATTGGTACAAAATGTTGGTTCCGTAGAAATTTATCTTAAACCTATCATGTTCCCTCCAACACATACCACTGTACCGCACTGCAGTGAAACTACAGGCCATAAAATCATGAAATAATGCTTATGTTATGCAGCCCTATTTATCTATCATACTCAACTTTATAATTGTCAATCTGTGACATTGGAAAGGCAGGAACCTACAGATAAAGTTTCAGAGCACTCTCTTTGGCAAGTCTTTGATGTATGAAATTTCAGCCTTGAAACACCATCATCAGCAAACTGTTAGACGAACACTTGAACAATCAAGAGAATGATATAATTCACTTGACAAAAATACCAAATGGCCCTTTGAGCTTCAAATTCTGACCATGAATTCTAATCATATTTTTCAAAGAAACAAGATCATTTAGGAATTTACATTTTCATTGCAACATTCATTATGTAATGGTTGTAGCTTACCATAAAAAAAGTGAGCAAACTATGTATTGTGAATTTTAAATAGCTTAATAGCTACAAATACGTAACAATTCAGAGTAACAGGTTTAAACCTACCTGGTGCCCTTAAATGTTAATCTGCAAACTTTGAAGTCAAGTTGGAAATAAATCTGTGTGCACAGATGTAATAAATAGGATGCCGGGTTTTCTTTGAAGGCTCTCCAGATGTCTTTTTATATAAATCTTACATTGGTTTAGAGGTAGCCTTCTTTCATGTCAAAAGCTCAGAGCAAAAAGGCCATGGCTTCAGCATTCATTATAGATAGCTCTTGAGAACATTTTCATGAATAAAATAGTGGCTTATACTTGAAAAAAAACTTTTAACTTGTGGTTGACTTGCAATGTTATGCTACACCTGTGGCCCAGTATCCCAATTAAGAGGCAAAGAAAAAATATTTGCATTTATTTATATATATATATATATATATATATATATATATATGAAATAGAAAGAAATATGTTGCTTTTTGGGCATTTATTGTTGGTCACACTTTTTTATTAATGTACAGTACATGAAATCTTTGTCATGCATAGACTAAACTGAGTCCCTCCCAGAAATGTATGTGAGTTGTGGATTGCGTGTACAGTATGTGTCAGCCCCGCTGAGTGGTTCTTGCACAGGTATTGCTGCAGAGAGTACACACACGGCCGCAGAAGAGATGGCACGTGGGTTGGTGTAGGCACCAACCGAGCCTTTTAAACAGGTACAGTTATTTGGACCATCCCTGTAATGGTGTGTAATGGGACTCAAGTACAAAAACACAAAACTAACACAATCCAGTCTTCAGTATCTTCAGTATCAATTCTAACCTCAGCAAGACTGATTAGAAATGAAAAAGGAAATGTATTGCTAGCTGAACAGAGAAAAAACGAAACTGGCCAATTACACTTTGCCTACATTATACTGTGCTATGAAAATTATTTTGGGAATTAGTTATTGTGGTTAATATAGGGGTATTACAGTGTTTTACATTTGGTACTGTAACATGCATTTCTCAATACTGGGTACAGTCAGCACAACAGAATTCATTGTGGACTAAACTGTGGATCACTTTTCATTGCTTTGACACAAAATGCATTCAATGATCTTTCAAATTTCATGAAATGTTTTCTCACTCAAACTCACTTATATACAGTCCATTTTGCAATTATTAAATTATTGTAAATAAGACTGCAATTTGCTAGATTCTACTACATCTACATCTAAAAAGAAATAAAAAAAATAAAAAAAATGCATGAACTCCACATTGGGACATACAACACTGAGCGCCTATTTTCATTCCTTGATGGCCTCTATGAAAGACTGCCAAGTGAGAAAAGGGGGCAAGTGAGGCAGAAACCTATTTGTAAATGTGTGGGACAATGTGGCGTTTCAGTCACAGAGTGGTTTATAACCCATCCCAGGATGGTGTCACTTTTCCTTCCACCCCACCCTCAACTCCACAGAGGAATTATTTTCCTTGTGGATGTGAAAAGTTTATGACCACTAGCCACATGATCAGATGTCCCTCTTGGACGCAATGAATGCTGAACGTCTGGACATATCTGCAGAAGATTGCCAGGGATGGATCAGCTATGCAAAAAAGATTCTTTCTCAGGTGTATTGCAAGAGCGGACATAAGGTGTGATGTCTATGAGAAGACAGGGTTGACTAGCACTGTTGTATTTCTATGTCTGTAGCTATCCTATACAAGTATGTATAGTGAATATGTATAGTTTTGTGTTGTATTACTGGAATTAATTTGATGTATATTGCAGTATTTCTGATTCATTTCTGTGACATATACTGTAAGGTAGCACAATCTATACAATACAGAAGTGCACTTTATTTTTTTGTAAAGGAATCTTGATTCATGCTGGATAAATGAAAGTCGCTTCAAAGACAATAGTGATACATACTGTAATGCTACCTGTTGTTAGTGTTTTTTAGGTCATAGTGTAATGAGTGACAGTTACTGTTGGGAGACAAATGTCAGTGTTCTGGTGTAATGCATTAGTGCATTTTGGATGTGAGATTAACTGTTGTGCTGAGTTTCATGCTGGTAAAGAGAACTGTGTGAAGAATTTTAAAAAAGGGAACTCAGTATAGAGAAATGTGTGTAACAAATTGTAAAAAAAAAAAAAAAAAAAGATATATATAAAACTGTAAATATCATTTTCACAAATACTTAGAACACTACATAAGCTGTTTTGAAAAGAAACAGATGATCATATTCTGCATGTGTGCACACATACTTTAAAACGTGTCCATTTATAGCTCAACAGATGGCTCATGTAAACACAGGCTACTACTGTGCTACATCCCTAGAGCTGCGTCTAGGTGATGAATAGCCACAGCAGTCACTGTCTGCTCGACCTATTTTGTCCTCAATTGACATAATTCCAGTTTAGGTTATAAGCAACATCTATCATTGACTGCAAACTACAGTGCAGTACTTCATCCCTCTGTGCTACTGCGACTGAATTAGATTCTTTATTGATTCATTCTTGATTTAGATTGTGCATGCAGGGAGGTAATGTTACATGAGATAGACTCTAATACATGGTGGATGTCACCACTGCTAGCTGGCAGTAGTACACACACACTCACATGTTGCTTCAGCAATAAACTGAAGTCTGACAGCAAAGCGGACCAGCTGTAAACATTACTTAACGCAATGAATATCCCCACTGCCAACACAGATACATACAGCTAAACATGCACATATAGAACTATTAGTGCATCAAGTCTGTGACAAGATTTACTTTCTAGAGACAGATCTTGGGATGCTCTATTTCTGTTGGAGTTACCTAGGCCTGGTTCACAGTAGAGGCAGCAGGGATGTAGCAGGGAGACCTGAGATTGTTTTGTTACTGCAACATGTGTACCATGCCAGATGCATGGAGTCTTTGTTTGGCGTTTGGCTGTAAATACTACAACACCCATGAACCCTGGCCAGCATTGCTATAGAAGTGAATACAGTCAGAGGTGCGAATTAGAGCAGTAGCAAAATGAAAATGCTTCATTGTGGCGGTTGTGGACAAAAACTCACACCATAGTTACTGAATTCATCATTAGTTTTCTCAACAGCTAAATCTTTAACTTCTGCCCACCATTAGTATGGAGGATAGTCTTGGTCATAATTCAAATTAAAAGAATAGAATAGAGAATTAAGATAGATAAAATTAAAAAGATTATTATTTAACTACACTACTAGGAATAATCAGGCCATGATTAAAATTAAAAGTCCAAATAGAAAATTGAAAATGTAAAATGATAATGAAAAAAGTTAAATTTAAAATGCAAAAGCTTAAATAGAAATGCTCAAATTGTAAAGATTAAATTGAAAATGGCATTAGAAATAAGAAAAGGGAAACATCAAATATGAAACTCAAAATGGGAAATGGAAAAGCTTAAATTGAAATACCTAAATTAAATCTTTTTCATTTTCCATTTGGCATTTCAAGCTGTATGTAAATGAGGAGGCGTGGCCCAAAGGCTGGGGGGAGGGTTTGAAACGGCTGGGGCGCAGAGGCACCTTATGGACAGCAGGGGGAGCTGGCTGCTAAAGAGCACACTGCAATGAAAACGGAGAAAGTACAGTAAGCAGGGTCGGAGGGAGTACTGTTATTTATAAAGCAATGGCTTCATTTTGATGAAAGCGTTCTAACATTTCTGTCCATGTGGCCTCACACACAAAGTCACCAGTGAAAGGAGCGTTAACAACTACACCGCGATCTGACGGCGAGAAAGCAGCGGACAGTGCAGCAGGTAAGAGGCTAACATTAGCGACTAGCTATATCAGCTGTTATTTGCTGGCATACATGACTAATGTTACATTGATACCATAGCCACTTGCAAACAATAAACAGGCAGTGTCAAGTAACAGAAAGATGCTCCGAGAAGAAAAATCGTCTTTACTCATGGATATGCCAGAACAGCAGCCGGTGATGCCAGCATCAAACAGAAACATATTAATGGTCAGTTCAATGAAGTAGAAAATTCCTTCATACATTAGGGACAACTACACAAATAGTAACAATAACAACCAGGCTAACCAAAACAGCAAGGTAAGCTAAGCTATTTGGAATTCAAAACTAAGTTACAATTTTGGAAAAATGCACACTACAATTATAATCAAAAAATTACTATTTGCCAGAGATCGTTGGAAACAAAAATCAGTTTGCATGTTGTCACTGCAGTTGTAACTCCTCTCCTGCCTCTCTTTTCTCTTCTTCCATCCTGCCTGTTGAATAAAGTAAAATTTGTTGTTGAAAATGGTGTTGTTGTTGTCATCGGTGGCTATTTGCATCTTTGATGTATTCCGCCATACACCCCACAGTCAGTCCAATATCCCCCGCCACAACAGATGTGAACTCACACTCCACTCCTTGAAAGTGGGAAACAGTATAGAAAATGTTATAGGAAACATTCTTTGTAGGAACCAGGGAACATCTGGGACAAAAAATGTTTAATGGAAACTCAAAGATGCTGTAACGTTACTGACACTCCTACAAACGACAAGTTAAATCTATAACTGTGTCACTCACTTCCAAAGGCAAAGCTAAGGAAAAGGGCCACAAGCTCCTGCTACTTCTAACAATGCAGCGTCAGTCAGGCATCAGTCTTGTCTGGCCAGCTCAGTCATCTAGCAAACCAAACAAACAAAAGGAAAAGAAATTTGATTTATCTAACTACATGTTACTTTTAGCCAAGGATGTACAAATGATGTGTTACCATTTTATTTTTCACTAATATATCCCAGAGCTTTTAATGTCATCAATGAGTTTTGCTACTCAGTTATAAATATAAGAAAATAAATTTTATTCAGTTTAATAATTCTAAACATTTTCAGAAAAACACATATATTAAATTTTTTTCTTTTCCAATTGAAATCGCACAAAAGCGATCCAATCATTCCCCTATTCAACAAAGCTTTTGCGTTTGCTATTCTAAACAACTAACTAGCAGGTAGTGGCTGTTAGTGATGCATTAACAGTAACATATACCGCAGCAGTGGCTTATCTGGAATAAATAAAGAACTGGGTTACTAGCATTAACAGTGATAGCCACCCTTGGAGAACAGACAAAGCAAAACACAGTGCCTACAGACACACAAACCTAATCAACACTAAATCGAGTGACAGAGAAACAGACGAATCACCCAGAGAAAGGTAGGTGTGCTCAAAAGAAACGTGACTGGTGATGAAAAACACTCAGAAATGAGAATTGACTGCACTTATGCCCTCGGGTATTCTTCCTCAATTTGTACTATGTCCTGTGGCCACAAGACAGCCAGGGTATCATTGTTTAACATTTAAAATCAACAAATCTTCACCCAAGTGCTTCCTCGCAGCCAGCAGCTGCTGGGAGAAACAGCTGGACTGGCTCTGTCTGAAGGTAACAAAAAACACCTACTAGCACCTCTAAAGCTCACTAATGAATTGTTTTATCTCATTTTTTAAATCTGTACAAAAACCAAAGTGTAAAAATGACAATTTTCTCTTTTCTTGGCTGGGAGCCGCAGGGAGAGCTTCTTATCTTACTCTCTGCCAGAAAGTGAATGAGCAAATTTCCATAAATGCCAAACTATTCCTTTAAGACAGCAGTTTAAAATGTCGATAGAAAGGGAAGCTCTGAAAGTGAAGTGTAGCCTGTTTAGAGGTCTGATGGCAACAGTTTATTATAAATGCTGGATTTTAATATGAAGCAAGTAATGGAGAGAAGTGATTGTCCAATGAATGTGAGGAGGCTAAAGGCAAAATAGGTACTGAGGAGTTCGGTGAGAAAATTGGGGAGAAATGAAATAATCTTTAAAATCAATTTTGTGTTTGGTAGCCAGTGAAGGGAGGCCAGTAAAGGAGAAGAATGTTCTCTCCTTTAAATGAGGAGCCTTGCTGCTGCATTTTGGACATTGCTGCAGGCGAGACTCCCACATAAAGAGAATTACAATAATCAAGACATGAAGGGATTAAAGCATGTACTATAATCTCCAAATTCCTAAACGACAGGAAAGATCTTAATTTTGCAATAGATGTAAGATGGAATAAAATTAGTATTTTCATTGGAGGACAGGTTTTAGAATGTTGGTTAGAGAATGACAGGAGTCTTTGGGGCCAAAGATGAGGACCTCTTATGGTCGTTCAGCTTCAGAAAGCTTTTAGTAAACCAACATTTAACATCCTCAAGGGTAGGGACTTAAAGCAACATGGATCACCCAGTTTCAGAGGAGAGTACAGCTGCGTGTGGTCAGAAGGAGATGGATATATGGATTTTTGTTGTTGTTGTTGTTGTTGTTTTAATAGAGCCCACTGGGAGCATATATAAACAGAATAAAATCGGGTATAAAATATCAAAATAGAGCCTAAAAATAGGGCAGGAGAAGCAATACTAAAGCCCACAGATATCCTGTATTCTGCCCATTGTGGCAAGGGTTACTGCAATTATTACTGAGCGTTTTTGAAAATGACTTCAAATACTATTTGACCTCCATGTGGGTCTATGAATGTTTGATAAACTTTGTCAAACAAACAAATGAAATTTACTTTCATTTATAGTCACAATGCATCCGTTTGGCTTCGAAAACAGAAGATCCACACAGAGTGCCTTTCAAAATGAGACTCAGTCTGAAGTACCGTGGCTCAACAGGGGATGAATCACTCAAAAAGCTTCTAGGAGGGAGACAGGAACAAAACAAGTCTCTCTTGTTTGAAACCTTGACATTCCAACATGTTTTTTTCATGTAAACACCACACTAATTGTTTGGTTTCATTTATATCTCATTCCTTTTTTTGTGAAATATTCACAGTATGCTCTGTGGGAGGGTTTGGAAGCGTTGTTCCCTATTGGGAGCTAATATCCAAGTCAGCAGTTCTCGAATTGTAATGATAGAGTGCCCAAAAATGTAATCCCTCCTTGACTGTCTCCCATGGTGAGTCAATGACATAACTGACAAAGCTATTACTTCAGACAAATGTCTCTGGCAAATTCACACCAGGATATCCAAGCAGAAATAATAATACCATTTTTCTTTGAACTTCCGACACTTCCTTCTACTCTCTTTTCCCTTTGTTTTCCTATTGTATTTTGATTTGATTGTTTTGGTTCTTATTGAGTAGAAGGTGTACCATATATCACAACATTCTTGACAAGCTATAAAGGCATAGAAAAGCTACCTTCCATAAAAAAAAGTTTGAACTTAGGGTACTACAATATTGTCAATAAATAAAGTTTTATCTGTTCTAAATGAGCTTTTTTCCCCCCAAAGATTCCTAAAATGCCAGCAGTCTACAGCACACACACAGACAGTGTGGTCAAATATAGATCTATTTAAATTTGTGTCTAATTTAAACGTTACATTTGATTCCCTGTAACTATCCAATTGATTCTTCCTAGCAGTCCATCAAACAACTGTAACTACTCTGCACATACATACAGAAAATGATAATACCAAAAGTATGACTGTTGATAATGAAAATAATGTAAAAGATTGTGTCCCACTTCAACTGGACATCCCAGTAACATATAGTACATTTAAATGACAGCTTATTGTTTATTGGCCGGGGGTTGCATTAATTGATCATCATGCATCGGCCAAATGCTGGTAAACTGTGTAATTACCTGGTAAATCCAACAAACCTATTAGCAACTTGGTCCCTAAAACGTCCCCCATTACACAGACTTAGTTCACACTGCTACAAATAAAAAATAAAGTAAAAGAAAAAAAAATAAGAAAAGTAAACATACAGTAACTTACCCAAGATCTCTCATTCATGGGCCTTGCTGAACAAAAGCAGTCTCTCCCTCTTAACCCGCTCACACTTGATAGCTTTTCATACACAACAAAATAGCCATTTTTGTTGTACAGTCAGTAAAAGTAGTATACAACGTCCTTGTTCCACACTACAGTCTGTTAGACAGCAACCCCATGGGGTAGGATTAAGTGCCTTGCTCAAGGGAATCTCAATAGTGGTAATGAGGGAGAGGCAGGGACCAGATGAATCCTTCTTGTCCAGGAATCGAACCTGTGACCTCTCAGTCACTCTCATCTCACCCTCTTCATTAACCTTTAGGCCCTCCATGATAAGCTAGCAACAGGGCAGGTTTAACCATGTTCATAAAAGGCAGCATGCTGTACACCTCAAAGACAGGTGCATTGAATACGCTCCACATAATTAAGCACATTTAGTAATGTTTCCTTTTTCAAAAGACTGTGCAATATGGTGTAACGTGTTCATTTGAGAGGGCAGTTTACTTCCCGAGTTCACTCCTAAATTGAGAAAAGGCTAGCATTTAAAGCGTGTGCCTTCACAGGCTAGGTACAGTATGAAACATCTCTCTCAAATCAAGATACTTGTGTTAAACATTCCCCTGAATCAACATACTGATGGTATCTTGCCGCATGTTCATTCAACACGAGCAAACGTGCTCACTCCGCTCACTCCACAGGACCTTTCTAGCATTGAAGGAAACAAGCAAAACGTAGGCTTGACATGTTCAGTGTGTGGAATATTTTCTGTATTATAAGACTTGCTTTCTTCTTTCAAAAGTGAAAAATAATCACATATTGTAACACAGTGTGTATCTGTTTCTGTGTGCGTACGTTGGTTTAATTTGTAGGAGCTTAAAAGTGTATGCAAGTCACTGTGCGTTGGCAGTGTAGCTTTCTAGGCAGCATAAGTCTATGCGGCGGAGGCCATTGACACCTTTCACCTCTCCACAGCAAGTGATTGATTCTCTATTCCCATCAAGTGTAGATGGCCATGGTCTCCATTTGGAATATGGCCTTGTCAGTTGGAAAGCATCACTCCAGGGTTGCAATGTGAAATGAGTAAAGGGCCGTTGAAGCAACAAAGGATCTCTACTTTAAATAAAAGATAGGGATAGTATTAACCTTGAGGCTGCTCAGTAACAAGATAAGCTCCTGGGCCCATAGTTACCTTCTTTTAATCACCAACAAAAAAACACACACACAAGCTTACTTCACACTGAGCTGTCATATCTCATATGATATATAATACAGCAGAAGGCCTGCAAAAGCACTGGACTCTGCACTCTGACCTCTCTAGATGAGTCAAGCAAAAACTGAATTTCCATTGAGGGCGAGTTTTCTTATTTCTAAGTGAGAATCGGTTGGCTACAGTAATTCATCTATATACTTTATTAATCTTATTACATTTTTATCACCTGTTAGAATCCAACATTTAAAAAAAAAAAAATCTGTAATCCTTGAACAATAAACTTGTAGAGAAAAGTAACAAACCTGTCTTTGCGAGTGGTAGCACTCGCCGTCTTTTAAAAGTTACATGCATTTCCCCTCCTTACTTCTGCTGGTTTTATGTCACGTTGATGACAAAAGTTATTAATGCCAGATGAGATTTTCCAAACTAACAAGCAGCTGGCTGAAAAAACTGCATGTCCCTTACTGAATGATTCCTCATTGTTGAAATGCACGTGTGATATGAGCCATGGAGTGAGCCGAGAGCATACAACACATTGTTCTGATGTATTCTATCTGTCATATCAATTTTCTTTGGAAATAAGTATGTTTATTATATAATCATACCATTGAAAAGTAAGTTTTGTTATTCATGTCAGTAGACTGTCAGTCCTGTTGTTCCCATAGTGAAATTAGTTTTCTATAGTGTTTTACAATACACCCTTTGCAATAAGGCAGTCTATTCATACTGTCAATGGACAGCTCACTCTTGCTCAGCCTGTACTGCTGCTTCACTGCTCAATCTGCATTTCAACTGCGGGCTCACCTGGAAAAAGCACGTATGATGCTTTAGGATGACTTAGGAATTTGAGGATTTTACTGCTGAAGTGCAGTATTCATGTATATAGAGAGTTACTCTTTTTGTTGATTTTTTTAAAGGCTAATACCAGACTCGAATGGTTTGCAACCTAATTCATTCAAACTGTGCTATGGATTCAATCACATCTGTATTTAGAGCTGCACATTTGTAACTGGGTAACCCATGATTTAATTAGAATTTTTAAAGAGAAACTTGCAGGGAAATCTCATTGGCATTTGACCCAATGCTGTGATACTGGGATGTTTTGTTACTCTGATCTTTCATGGTATTAAGAGATGATATAAGGTGAGATGATATTGATTCATGCTGTTCAAAGGCTCAGTTTAATGTGCAGCACATGCGCTACTAAACTAGGGTTTAGTTTTTAAGTGGAAGCCTTGATTGGAAGCCAGAGTACAGAGAACTTGGTAGAAACATGTATGGCACTGGGGTTGTCAAGTGGGCCCATTCAATCACAGACTGTTTGCTCACTAGCCTCACACTACCTTGAAAAAAATTAAACATAATGAAAGAAAAGAAAATCAGGTGTCAATTATAGAGTCCCAGACCTTCTACCCCTTTCTTAGAAACAGTCAGACCTATATTCACAAACACAACACTGCACCTACACTTAGATTTACTGTAAATATAGGTGACAACAAACCCAACAATTCCCAACTGCACATCAGTCTTAAAAATATAGGTCAGTGGCCAGGCCAATCATGCTGCCTACATAATATTGAAACATTGACTTTTAATGTAACTGAGTTATGTGTTAAATTTATTTTCACAGCTGCAGTCGTTCACTTGTGTTAAATCCATGTGCTTGTTTCAAACTGCACTAAATAGTTTGTTTTTGAAAGATGAAATAAGGTGCTTGTGGATTACAGAGTAATTAATTTTCAGTACAGGAGGTTCCCATAAAGCCAGAGGTCGTGATCCAAATTGGTCTCAAATACCTGCCCAGTATAAAAATAAAAAAATAAAAAAAATAAAAATAAAAAATCCATTTGTCACCCTTTTGTGACATAGAACAACCATCCACTCTTAATCAAACTACCACAGGCAGCTCAAGTAAAGAACAGCACTCCTGGACTCAATAATGACTCATGGAGACAATAATGACAGCAATTGCTAGACAGCATAAGTGCTACTTGGCCCATGTCCAAGTTAAACAGCATTAACAGAACCACAAAATCAAACCAAATCAGACCAAATCAGATGCAGATGAACAGGATCTGTCATAACTGTGTCTTAGCTCTCTTACAAGTCATATTGCCCCCTCTTGTCATAATGAGCTCATGTCAAACAACTGCAAGGACATATGCAAATGACTGTAGCTAACAGGAGATACGTCTTTGGCACCACCACTGGCACTGACAGATGCTACAGACAGACACACACCATAGAACATTTTGTCTCGTAAAGGCAAAGCTGTAGGCATTATGGGCTAAGATTTGGTGGCTTTTCACTGGCTAACGAGATTCTGACATCTTGGCAGCACAGTGATCGGGGTGAAACAGAGCAGTATGAACTGTCACAGTTCAAATTGCGCCATGTTGAAATGGGAGGCAGACAGGCTGGCAGGCAGACATTTCCAAAAACCACAGACCTGGTGTTAATGGTACATTTAAGCCTAATATTGGGCTGTCACATTATCCAAAGGAAGATTATTTCTTCTGAGTAGATGTCTGGATGAAAGCGTAATAACCTAATGGTTAGTTGAAAATAAAAAAGGGATCAGTATGTTTAAATTAAACATCCATTACACATAAAAATCTACACATTATAAGCATAATTCAAATGGGATGCATAATTTCTTCTATTAACATGCTACTTTAGTCGACCTCCACATATATTTGTATTATGTTACAATATGTACATTCGTTTCCCCGTACTACACTTGAGTCTTTTCATATTTCTCAGTCTTTCTCTCCATTTTCTGTTACTCAGAATGAATTTATTTTGGCCTCACTTCCCTTATCAACATTATACCATTATGCTGTGACAAAATGCCTCAAATGCATAGTACCACACTTATTTGCATCTCATTTTATTTCCATTCAGTAAATTGTGATGATTCATCATTTTCTTTTCATAATTGAATTTCATTGAGCGAAAAAGGTGCACTGACGCAGTGTGACTGTTTGGCCTGTGTGTTAATGTGTGTGTGGGAGGGACAGGTTCAGCTATTTTTAGCATATGAGGGTTTTGGTTTTATTTTATTTTTATTTTTTTGCAGGGTTTCCTCCTTATAAGAGATGTTCATGTATTTGTGCATAATCTAATTGTTATTTTAAGTTTTTCAAAGCAAACAGTAAAACAAGAATTATCACAGCTGCAGGCCAATCTGGTGACAATGAAAACCTGTAATTTTCTTTTCAGAAATAGAACAATTTGAAAAACTAAGTAAAATATAGATTTTTTCTATGTTCATGATATTTTAGCTAGTTTTAGCTAATTATGATCTGGGGATATGATCTTTGATCTGTAATACACAAATATCACAGTTTATTGTAATTACTTTGCCTAAAGCAAAGTTTCAAGTGAAATTTTAAAATTGCATTAATGGCACGAACTAAAATAGGCTCGCCTGGGCAGACTTGTTGCACTCAATGTCTTGAAAAGCTGACATTTTTCAGCCACAGAGTCATAGGTGAGCTGATCAACCCAGAGATTCAAGTTTGTAGTAAGACGATCAAGATGCCTTTGGATATATCAGCATATTTAGGTTTTGGGGTAGGACCGCCAAATTCTGTTGTTCTGTAAATATTTCAAAATTAGTCTCATACTTTTTTGTGGAAAAAAAAAATCATACTTTTCTAAAGATCATGAGACTGACATGTGGTATGACTTACTATTAGTTGTGAGTATGAGAGTTTCTCACACTTTGCAGACTAACTGGTTAAGATCTTTGGATTTGTATTACACAATACAAAGTATACAGAAACAGTGAATACAAAGAGTGTTTTATGAATTAATTGTTTAGTTGTCATTGAGGCCTACAGTCTCTTGGATGGTGTATTAGAAAGTAGAAGTACTTTTACCCTAGAACTTTAAGGAAAAAAAGGCATAGAATATGTTTACTTGGCAGAAGGTCATACATACATCTCTCAGTCAGCAGTAGCTTTGACCTGACAGATGCAACCCAGCCAAGTTGTCCTCAGTTCAGGCCAATAGCAGCAACTATATCAGAAGTGTTTTCTTATCAATAATTATTTGAAGAAATAGAGACAGGAATTTTGCTTTGAGGTGTTGCTCCACAAGGTCAGCACTGTAGTTTCTCATCTATAAAGTTGGCTTTTTGATAGTGTTTGTTGTGTCTGTGTGTGGGTGGGTGCCTGCATGCACAATAGTATATATGTCTGTATGTATATGCACATACAGTAGAACAGTAATAAGCATCATTCCTGATGAGGCACAGTTTGTAGACTTTTGTCAGAAGTGGGATCTAGATTATACCGTAACAAACTTGAGTGGACAGCTCGGCTTGTTTCAGATCTGGGCTGTACTTTAGGTTATAGGGTAAAACCATAGATCACTGTCAGATTGTATCAGCCTGTCCTATATGAAGCTCAGTGTGAACAGCACATATCCAAAAGTCATTTCCTTGACAATGTAACACCATGCTGCTAAAGTGACAGACAGACCACTCTCTCTAAGAATCTCCTGCTTGTGCCTGGGGAATGAAAATGTGCTAAACACAGTGAAAACCAATCTCGTTTTTCATAATCATTCCTGGGATTTTCTTCGGTCTCCAAATGCAGGAGTGACATTAAGCCATATAGCAGCAGGATAGGCCCATAGTTAGATTTGCACCCTATCAGACCATAGCCATTCTGGGAGTCCACTCAGACTTTGCTATCAACTACCACCCCCCACACACCCACACCCACACAACCCAGCCCCTGCCTAAAAGCTTAAATGAACAAATAACTGACAGAAGGAACATTTAAATTCACATACATAAACCCATTTCACACACACACACACACACACACACACACACACACACACACAACCTGGAAGTCAAGTAATCATTTAAAGCTCAATTTTAATGCCCAAACAGTGAAATACAATGCAAAGAATCAAACGCAAAAGGCTTAACTCAAGCTGAACTGTAATGGGTCTGACTTCCTCAGATTAAAAGGGAAAGATGGGTGATAGTGCATAGAACGACTAAGATTCTTCTTGGAATTCAATGCTGAAACTCAACCTGAATGTGGTATTGATAGGGGTATTGATGAAGAGATATTGATTACGTGTTGGGTTGTAGCTGCTAAGTAATGAATAGAAGTTTGAGTTTAGAATGAATAAGGTTCATGACATGATGTGGCTGTGTGCTTGCTAAGTATTTAGGGCTTTGTGAGTTTGATTTGTAACATTAAAGTCCTTCTTGTGGCACAGAATAAGTAAAACTGCAGTAATGTAAAGATTTATTGCAGGCACACATTTTCATTTGATGATGTCTCCTTGAACTCAGGTGTACAAATGAACACACTTAATTCTTTAGTGTAGGTATGTGTGTGTGTGTTTGTGTGTGTGAGTGCTTTCATTAAAAATTTATAATGAAATTGGTCTGATATTTGTGTCTAATTAAATATATTGTGATATAGATGTTTTCACAGCTCGGAGATGTGGATGATCTCTGCTTGACCTGTCTGTCCCCAGCTTAAAGAGCTCTGTGCATCTTAACAATGTAAACAAACATCTGGGCCAATGCGTCGAACGATTTCAAATACAGTTCAGCTTTATGCAACATGCCGTGGCCCATACCACTGTATGTGCATGCCTAAAATACAAAATAATGGATGAAAATATATACGCTGTGCAATAAGGAAACAGAAAATACTAACATGCTGACTACATATTCAGTTTGAGGAATGCATATAAAATTGAAACTTTTGGCAACACCTGAGACTGAGACAGATGAGATCGGACAAGTCAAAATACCCAGTGTAGATTGCATAGTTTATAATACATTGCACAGGCACCTACTTTTCTATTTTCACATTTTTTGTTTGGCCTCATATTCTATTTCACACACCTTTTTTAAAGATAGCCTAGCTAAACTACATTGAGAAGTTTAGCTAGGCTTACTTAACAGGAATACTATTTCCATCTACCTTTCCTAAATTCCTTCTGAGTCTGCTTAAGAATCTTACACTAGAACATGGGGACCTCTTCATTTTTTAGTTTTTGAGCTGAATGTTTTCTTATCTGTTTTTATTATATTTATTTATTTATATTTTGTTCTTATTCATTGAACTTCCAATGCCAAGCCATGTGAGGACACTGTCGTGGAAAAACTGCCTTTATTCTTAAGTTGAACAAAATGCAAGAAACACTTACAGATCGTATATTGTACAATAGGAGATAGACAACAGAAGTCATCAGCCATCTCTCTCTATCTCCAAGAGAAGATACAAGAATACAGCTTTTATAGTATTCTGGAGACAAAGAAACTCCTTTCCATTGGTCAGTGTTACATGGTTCGATAGGTTTAAACCTATAGGAACTTTCAAAAACATACCAAGACCCTTAATGCACATCTGGAAAACATAAAGCATCTCTGTACCATAACAAAATCCTTGTGTTACCATCTGCCGAGCAGAAAACGTTTCCATATAAGGACCTACATTCCACCATATAGCTGACCTTTTTGACCTCGCGTGGAGTCACGTGCTTAACACACACCAAACTAAAAGATATGATACTAGGTGAGAGTTTAAGAGTAGAGACATGAATAGAACTAGGACTATTAACTAATTAAAGTAAATACACAATCATATAATTACTAAATATTAATAAGTATTCAAACATGATTATGAATAGATGATTAACATGTGAATAAATGATAAGTTAAGAGACACAACAAAGTTTACTTTCACAACACCCATGCCAGTACCAACTTGTGCAGTGTCTAACTTGTGAAGTGTCTAACTTACTGTTTGCATGAGGTGAAAACATCTTGTAGAGAATTCAATGCACTCCTTCACAAATGTGTCTCTTCTCAATGGGTCTCAAGATAATGTCATGCTGTAGCATGTTGGAGGCTGTTCTATTTTTTCGGCCACTGCACCTTTTTTCATTTTTTTCCCTTTTTTCCTTCATTTTTTTAGCTTATTGCAAATTCTCTTGTTTTGATCCACCTTTTTGCCTCAGTTTTTGCTCCATGTGCATCAAGAGCTCATTATATATGGCTTGTGGCTTGTGATGACTTGAAAGGAGCAACAGGCAATTCCACTCTGTTTAGTCATCTCTCTGAAAAGAAACTGGCAGCAATATGCTTTCTGTGCTGGCACGGATAATCCCTGCTGCTACCAAAGCAAGAGCATGATGTGTTTGCATGTTGGACATAGCACTAAGGAAGTGTGGGCTTACATTTCTTGTACATTTACTACAGCATTGATGGTTTCTGCCAAAGACTCAGAAGTAGCTGCTGAAGTGTGGCACAAGCACAAATTACACCAAGTTTTTCTTAATCCTATGACGTAATCTGCAGTGGCTGCCAGGGAGTTTTCTTCCCTCTACCCTGGCAGCCATCCCTGGTTTAGGACTTCTAATGATGATCAGGGCTCCTGGCATTACTGCCCTGAAACTAATTTTCCTTCTCCTGTATTGACCTACAAATTCTGTCCCGCCATAATTGAGCGTGCTCTGCAAATCTTTGCTGAGCCATTTTAGAGGAGGTTTTTATATTTTCTTAAAAAGTACTACCAACAATACCACAGATTTATGACATATATAACAAACTAGACCAAATATGAAAGACTGGATAGACAGCAGCCCCACACACTTATAGTAGGCATCCAGTTGTTGAAACTGAAACTTTTGATTATTATTTTCAGAATGTAGGTAATTAAGAAATGACAAAGATATACACACAGATTTTGTTGTTTATGTTGGAGGAATTGTTGGCTAAAGAGACTTAGGACACCCCTTTTCTAAAAAATATTAAACAGTAACATTTCTAATGGCCATGATAGAAAGGCAAATTGTTTGTATAATCATAAAATGTCTCTTTTTGAACAGACTTTTGTGATAGTTTCCAGACTGTTGTAGTGTTGTTGTTGTAATGCTTCTATGAAGTTGGATCCACTTAGCTGTTTTGGAAAGGGATGATTTTGCTTTGTAGTTTTACATCAAACTGCATCATGAACTGTGAATTTATCCTTAATATTTTTCCCTTTAGATTATTTATTATTATTATTATTAGTAGTAGTAGTAGTAGTAGTAGTAGTACCATTTGGTAAATTGGTTGCTTCCTAAGTTTTTTCTTATTCACTTTTGCAAACAAATTAAGAGGAAAAGTGATGTATAATTTGGGAATGCAGCCCAAGGTCACTAATCATGTTTTAAGATGTCACAACTTAGATGGTATCACAGCGATCATTTCTGGTAATTTAAATGTTTGACTTACAAATCATCTTTTATATACTGACTTTTCTTTCTGAAAGTTTGTATTTTAAGTACAAGTTGTCACATACACAAGTTGTATTTCTTTTTTGATTAAGTATGATGAAAATGATGGGGGAGGGTGGTGATGGTAGCAGTGCCAGGAAAACCCAAAATGGATAGGATAATAACTATTATAGCAAAATGGGTACAATCATGTAAATATGGTAAGGCAGTGCTTGTGTGTAAATGCTAATTATTATAATGATGATTGATTACAGTTATGAACAACAATAATTAGCATATGATCAGTATTATTCTATCAACATACTAGGTAATTCCAAAGGCCAAGACAAAATGTCATGGATGAATGTTTACTCTGATTAAAGGTCCAGTATAGTCACAATTCAACATTTCCAACCCTCAAAACATTTACACATCACTAACATAACTGTTCAATACCAACAGTATTAAGTTATGGCACTCAAATAGTTAGTTCCATCAGAAAAAAAATATTTGCAAGGGCTCAGTTGTTATGTAGATACTTAACTTTGTGTCTTTTTTTAAGGTCACCAACTTCATCAATGAAGGTGTATGATAAATTATAAAAGGTCAAAAGCATGCAGTAAGTCCAATAAAGCCTTAGAGTATGTTAAACTACCCCAGTACAGCGGTTTCATAATCCCCACCCTCTGAACTGAGCACAACCCAATTTTGAATTCTTATAATAGGGAACAAGGGTTATACACCCAAAACAAAATAAAACAAAGACATACATACACACAACACAGACAGTTTATCTAAGTATGCTCAATATGAATGTGCTTGTTAGGCTGTTCTATTAACCCTTTTTTCTGATATAGATATCTTTTGTAAAAGAGAAGTGGTAGTCTTAATACATAATAATTACAATGATTGGTAATGAACATACTGTACTAACAAAAAAACAAATAAAGTGTAGTCTGATCAAACAGAACGGACTCTATCAAAATAGATCTTCAAGTCAAAACTATAATTCTACCAGGATTGCAGTGGTTGTAATAAATGAGGCCATTAATTGCAAATATGATGAATGTTGCTTCTTGGATGGGTGACTTCCAGAAAAATTGCTTTCTCTTAAAGAACTACTAAATAACACAACCAGGTCTCTTCGACATTAAAAAAGGACAGATTCTAGTCTGTAACTGGCTCTATCACCTCATTGCCTGTGGCATCCTGATAAAAATCACTTAAGTCATTGATTAAAATGTAAGCAGGTTAATGCTAGAGGTGACTTCTCCCGCTTAGCATAATTTGCTTATTACACAGGCAAATAAACAAACCATTGATCACAGTGGTCCCTGACAGAAAGTAGATTAAATGGAAGGAACCAGGATCAGGTACATGTGTATTACACCAGCATGCTTGAAATGGTCACGCTACTGTGGCTCATCAATTCTAGACATGCTGTGTATATGCTCACTATAGCCTGCTTGTGTGTTAATAATATATATATATACATATATACATATATATATATATACAGTGATAAATATGTCATCAGAACAACCCAGGACAAATATGAGAAATCCAGCCTTTTCAGAGGCACGATCTTCAGTAATCTTTAGAAAACCTTATAGAACTCAGAACAAAATGTAGCATTAAAATATACTGCAGAACACTTGACAATGCTTTCCTCTACATTCCTTCTACATTAATACTAATGTGTTTTTTACAATTATTGTCCTGGGATCACCAACACCACTCTTACTTAACTTTGACAGTCACAGTCCTCCCAACCACAGTGACAACTCTAGCAGTAAGACTGCCTCACAGACACTGCAAAACATTTAATTTGGACAGGTGTCGAGGAGGCTTGCAAAGGGGACAGGCAGAGGCATGGGTCAGAGCAAGTCTGCTGAACTGCAGATGTCAGGCTCATCTTTCTTTGACATGGACGGCCTGTATGCCTCCTTTCAATTTTACACGTCAGACTGCAGCCATTGCTGCAGCAGCAGAACATGTCTCCAGCTTGGATTTTCATCCCTGAACTTGTACCTTCATTCAATTGGTTGAATAGGCCTTATAGTATTGGTGTGAGTGATAGTGTCTACCAATGGTACCCTGGCAATGCCTGTATTTATAATTACTTACTTGTATTTGTTATGTCATTAAAGAAAACTGTACTGTCCAGCAAAATTACAGTATTGGACAACACAGCAAAGCAATAAATTAATCATTTAAATAATAATAATAATATAATAGTATTATGTTGCGTGCCACATCCACCCGTGCCAACGTGTGCTTCACCATATATACAAAATAATAGGGCTGTTTTGATGTGTGTTGTCCAGTGCATTTTGGACAACACAACGCTACTAATCTGGTCCTTACCAATAAGCTCTGCCAAATGTTGGCTAACACCTGGTGGCCAGAGGTGTCACATCCAGACATCTGTTCATATTTGATTAATCGTCCATGTAATTTATCATCATTTATCATTAACAGCCAACTACACATACACCATCGCTTAATAGAAATGTATAGTAACAGTAGTCATGACATGGTACTTAAACACAGGCAGGCACTAATAACAGCAGTAGAGACACAGTTTACAATCTTGACATTATAGAAGAGGTGGCAGATAAGGCAAAACTGAGTGACAGCGTTAAGGAAAAGCTTGGATAGTTTTGCTTTTTAGACACAAAGTCACCAAACAGTCAAACACACATGTGCAACTCATTCTTACTTGTTATGAAGCATTTGCTACACACATAACGCTAGGTGGGTGATGAAGCGGGGTCCCTCTGTTTGCCTGAGGCATCCTCCTCTGATGGTTTGAAGCCAGAGCACTTTTCTGTCACTGTTTTGGGATTTGGAAGTGTGAAAACCTGAGATCTGTTTTTCCTCGTGTTGAAGGTGCGTCCTGGGACACAACAACTTTCAGGAATTATGTTGATCTTGTAAAAACTGGTACATGCAAGTATGTCTCCTATGAATTGTGTTCATATGCAGTTACTCTAAACGATCAATTTGTTAAAAACATTGTCCCAATACAGAAAGCAGGGTAACATATCAATAAAATAAATAAAATGATGTATGTCTGGAAAATGTCTCCTTTGATTGCATGAACATCCTCTCCATATTTTACTATGGTGCGTCTATGCACGGTGCTTTCATTTTAACCTCAGAACACCTCCCAGAGCAGTAAACTTGCCTTTCTACATATGCAACTGCTGTAGCTTGTTTCGCTTAACAAACAAGCAATATTATGCTATGCATGTTCACACCACTTCACTGATTTTATCATGTGAACATTGAACTTGACTCTTTGAGTTGTTCTCTACTGTGATCATGCTGGAGCACATTTTGGATACAACAATAACTTTCAGACGGGGAAATAACCCTTGGGGCAAACAAAGACACGTGCTTACACAAACTCCTCTTCCATCGTGAATTCATTATCTCGCACTATTAAAATTCTGCAAAAGTATACTTTTGGTTTTGAACGGTTGAATCTGGTCTAAACCCTGATGCATGTCTTGTTATGACATCGATTGACTTCCTATCAACTAAACTTTGACCATGTATCAACACAAGATGTCCCTGGAATCGCAAAGCAGTGTGTCAAATCACAGCATTATCTGTCAACTCCATATTAGTCTTATCCCTGCTGCAGTTGCTGCCTTGTCTTAGAAGTCACTCTGCAATAGTGAAACAAATGAAGTTCTGATGAATGAAAAAAACCTTTGGAGTCCTCCAAAGACAACTTTTATATTTTCCCCTCTGTGCCATTGCAGAAAGCAATTCTAAATTGAGTGCGTGACTATAAACTGTTGACTGTCTATCTGAAAACACCCACATGTGAAGTGAAATTGTTTGGCATCATTGTACTGCCAACAGGCATCAATAATTACTGTATAATCACTCTATATGGAATAGAATGTGCTTTAATTTAATTTAATTTTTGTATACAGGAATATGTAACCATGACCCAGATATTTAACCAAGTTAAATTATTCAAAGC
Organism: Macquaria australasica; assembly: GCA_005408345.1. Lineage (NCBI taxonomy): Eukaryota > Metazoa > Chordata > Actinopteri > Centrarchiformes > Percichthyidae > Macquaria > Macquaria australasica. The sequence continues at coordinate 677,927 of SEMN01000067.1, read as the reverse complement.
CAAAAGTATACTTTTTTAAGTATGCTGCCCATAAAATGACCGAAAAGTACCTGCCTCACAATGAAAGCAACCTTGTGTTTCGCCAATTGAATGCTTTCAATTTGTAGCAGCAGCAGCAGTAAGAAATGTTAGGTTTGTGTAACATATGCTTCTTGCAATGTTACATAATTTGAGGTTTAAATTGTTACTTACTAATTGTCTAATAGCAAAATCTTGTAAGATACAATTTAATTTTGTCAGTAATGTTACCTTTATTTGATAGTTGTAAGTTGTACATATTTGTGTTATTTTCCTATTTTTATGATGATTATTTTATATTTCATATTTATTACTAAGCTACACAGTATCCATGGTAACAATGCAGTTATAAAGTACATCACTGGGGGAACAAGTCAGACCGGGCTTGTAAATATTAATGTATGGCCTATCAGAGAGAGAGACGGTAACTTGGCTCTATAATTTGTCAGTTAATGTTTATTCAGATTGGCTACAGAAATCATTCATTAGTATTATAAGTTTCCTTTGTTTATGATTTTCTTTTATACTGAATAGTTTTACTGAGACCGGGCTTGTATCCCCCAGATCCCAAAGTGCTTGTAAGCAATAAATCATCTGTAAATCGACATCGGAGCTGTTTGTGTCTCAGCGTTGGAGTTAACTACTGTAACTGTCAGCTGTTAGCCCATCAACATCACAAAATACAACACAGAGACTATTGGCTGTTATCACTATCAGCGATATAAGAAATGTATTTGCTGTTTTAATAACTGTAATCAAGAGTAGATAGACCCTGGTTACATTTGCATTAGCAGTAACCCTCCTACATAAGTCTATAGGAGGGTGAATGAATTAATGAGATAAAACAGCAACCATGGATTACAAGCATGCAACGTTTCCGGAAAATCCCTTGTGCATAGGTAGGCAAATTGAATGCAGCACAGGAATGGCGGACTCTCCCACTAACAATAAAAAATACTAGTACTTTTACAGAATGTAAATACACTAAATGGGTATTCTGGAAAAATGCAGACAACACAAATGGGGTTTCACTTAATACATATACAATAACAGCATGTCTGGAAGGTGTATTGAGAAAGTGCATTTGTGCATCCACATCGATAGGATGAAACAAAAATGTCACAGGAAGTGGACAGTCACTGGCCTACTGTAGTTGTGGGCCACTCTCCAACATCTTAGATGAAGGGCATGTGAATGCAGGTGTTGTTCTTCACCTATCTTTGCTCTGGGCAAGGGCATAGCTAAGGCAATGGTGTGACATCGCCATTTGTGGCTCACCTCAGCACAGTGACTAGATAGCCAGCGGTCATGTGTTTTTCCCCAGGCTAGACCCAAGTAGGATGTTTGGCCAGGGCTTGAAGTTCATTCAGGCCTGGTTCACGTCCAAGAAAAAAAAATCTCAGGCACTATGCCTAACTTTCTATGCAGATCTTTGCATTTGATGGTAGGAGCCAGGCTTTGTACTTACAGTTTAGCAAAAGGCAAAAAGCAATAAGACAGTATTTGTTTTAAGTTTATTTTCAGTATTTGTCATAAGTGAAAAAAGATGTTATCTGTATTAAGATATTGTTGCAGGAATTATTGTTATACATTTCTCTAACATAGGGTATGCACTGTCTTGAGATGGAGTCTGTTTCAGCTACAGTATAATGATGGAGTTCAGTAGTAGTCTAGACACTTACAGGTATCTGACAAGCTCATGTGTCATATCAAATGTTGAGATATCAAGTCAAACAGCACTCCACAGATCTGCACTGCTCAATGACCTTCTTCAATGCAGGTCTACAAATATTATTGAAAAAAATAACATTCCAAATACTGAATATTACAAGATTTCTTAGAGGATAGATAGATAGAAGGAGAAAACAGCTGTGTCTGGCTAGTTGAGATGAAATTACATCTGGATAGCTGACTGAAATCATAAGGTGCATTAGCAGTTTTCTTGGCTCTGGGGAAAATTCAGTCCTTCTTATCAGGCCTTTCATTTTATCATAAGTGCAAACAAACCACTGATTAACAATGTCAAATTAGTTTGAAACTACTATGCTTCATTTTTTATGGAAACACATCTATTTTTATGTGATGATGATTACTCATGAAGGGTGTAAAAGCTTGAAGACAAACCTTTTAGTCACACTGGCCAATCAGGCTTGCAGCCCAGTCTCAGACAGCTAATGCTACATGGCTGAAAATGTTTTGGCCTTTTCTCATAGCATCTCAGCATTTATTCCACAACTGTTACTTGGCAAGATTGGTATCTGGGCAACAGAGTTATCCATTTATAGAAGTAATGCTTAATGTCGGTAAATGTTTGCAGCCTTTTCTCTGCATGACTTCTTTCTTCCACATGTATATTATTTGTCACAATGGGGATCTAGAAAGAACATCACCCACAATAGCGAGTGAGGCTCTTGGAGCTGGAAAAACAGAAGTAACCTTGATTGCAATTTGCTCACCCAGCTCCTGCTTATATAATGTCTGGCTCTCACACATACACACACTCCCTCCTTTTCTGTACACATTCACATGCAAGTACATTGACATTTTGTCTGCTAGTTTGCAATAACAGATGTTTCTCTGATAGTTTGTCATGTTCTATGGCAACTGCTAAAAACTGGGTGTTGACTAGAGTCATGTCTTGATGACCAAGTACACAAGTGTCTCTGACCTAAAACTTTTTTCTGTGGCAGCCAGTCATGTATTGATATTCTGTCCCACCTACTCTATCACGCTAGTTTGAAGCAGATACTGTACTGAAACCACAGTAATGGTTTATAAAAAGTCAAGAGAGAGTTCCTTATTAGTTTGCCAACATGAGTCAGGTAGTAATATCCTTAAATTAGAGACCAGCACACCTAAGAAGCATGTATGCCACAATATAACAGTGTTAAAAAAACACAAGCGGCCCTGTAATTCTTCCTTTAACACATATATTTTCTTATTCTATTGCTCTGACAACTGACTGGATTAGAGGTTGTCCACTTCACTGCTTTAACTTAATAACAGCCCTCAACCTCAATTGTACCTCCTCAACTATTGGAAAAGCTGTATTGATCCTCGAAGAGAACTGCTGCCATCATTCTATCAGTGTAACTAATAGTGTGCAGGCATGTGAAGATATAATTGACCCTGAGCCCTCCAACAATGTGGTTCACATGTAGTTTTTATGCTGCTGTGTACTGTCACATTTTCTTGAAGCAGTCGAAGATGCACAAAACTCATCCATCTGCTCAAACTGTAACAAGCCATCTGTGCTTCTGTGTTTATCTGTACTTCAATATGACTGAACTTGTTTTTTCTTTCAGTTTTTAGCATTTCTTAATATTTTATGGAAATAAAATACCAATGTAGTCATCTAGCAATGACTGAAATGCTAATGAATTAATGCAATTTTGTATAGTATTAATATAAAAGTAAATATTCACAGATCTACATGTTATCATGAAGTCACCATGTCACTGATTTTAACATCAACATACGGACAGTATTAAAATGTGAAAATTAAGATGACAATACATAGGGACAATAGATGAAAATGAGGCTAAATGCGGCTAATTTACACTTCTTTTTTTCTGTTGATCGATGAGCATTTTACAAATAATACCTATTAAAATAAATAAAATATAAATATATATACCAATAAATGAAATATTTGCATCTACGATTAGCTTTAAAGATGTTATATCACAACACAACAGCAAAAATAAAGGAGCACTTACAGTACACTGATCATAAATGAGCCAGTGCATAATTTGCTTATTACAAATATAACTATTATGGTAGTGTAGGACTACCGCCTGACTTTGTAGCAAACTGAGTTGGCCTTTATCATTTAATGAATACCTAATCAAGAAAATTAAGTAAAAACACACAATGCTAATACTAATACTGGAAGTCATGCAAAACCCTGTAATGCTCTTAAATGACTATGCATGCTCGCCTGAATGGAAGTCATATATTAGGATTTTCCCCTGTTAGTTGTCACAGGGGATTTTATTCTCATGTTAGTGTACAATGGGAAAGTACTGACGAGAAACATTTTGAATTAGTGTGGCATTTTGTTCTTAAATAATGTGACACATTTCCGACCTCTCCATTAAACCCCAGAAAAAAGACAGCACTATATATATATATATATATAATTCCGATTTATTCTGTGAAAGAAAGCTCTTGAGACATTAATAATGGATAAAAGAAGGAAAGCTGCACAAAGTTACAGATATGTTTGACATCAGTGAATTAAGAATAGAAGAAAATGAATTAGTAACATTGGGAATTCCTCTTGGGCCCCAGTACATTGTTTTGATTTGATTCAAGCTCAGAGAACACTGTCTTTACACAATGACTTCATTAACAAGTAAAGCCATTCATAGATAAGAGAAAAAATTTGAGAGACTTCTACACTATATGCTGAGCAGTTGTAATATGCAGCAGTATCTTAAATGTTAAACTATTCAAAATGTAGATGTACACAATTTCCCCACAGAAGAATTTACGAAGGCAAGCTAATAGATCAGTTTTGTCATTTCTCAGCATCTCATGGCATACAGGGGTGAAAAATAATGTAACAGAAATCAGCTGAGAAACATAAGGTCTCAAGATAATGCCAACTGCAAAACTATTTTCAATTATGTTAAGCTTCATATTAACCTTTTTTTTCTGACTAGTTTAACTATTGCTATACTGAAACAATTCCTCTTGTTTATTTAGTTTTTTATTTTCCAACTGATATGTTTTCCAACATATGAGTCTCATACATTCTCATTAGGGGACGCTTGCAACAAGTAATGATATGCCATTGCATTTCCAGTGCCTCCTTGCTTGCCAGGACAGTACAGCTCAGTGACACCCAGGGGACTGATGATAGGAGTGATGGCATTGCCACTGAGAAAAGGATCCCCAGAGGTATTTTCAGGGGAATGTGCTGTGGACAGCAGAATGGCCTCCATTGCCCCAGGGATATAAAAAAAAGAAGAGAAAAAGGGAGATACATTTCAGAACTAGCCAATGATGGTGTCTGCAGTCAAGGAGCTTTCTAAGAAAGAACTGAAAGTCAACAGTTAGTCAACAGTAGGGGTACTTTAGAAATGAAATACAGCAATGTTCAGTCTCAGAAGCTGTCTCTGAGTGCAGGTTTTTGTCTTTTAAGTCATGATTTAATTAGAATATGTAGTCGAGGGCATGATCAGCTTTTGTTGTTGGTTTTCCTTTTTGTTCTTTTTATAAAAGAGAGAATGGTGAATACAGAATGACACTGAAAAGTTGTTTTAATTTGGACAAAAATCTTGCAGCTTAGAAAGTTGCCATCAAAACGAAGTTGACAAGACCTTATTGTGCAACTCTAAAATGTGATAGTTAAATGCAGAAAGTGACACTGACTGTGGCTGTCTGAAGGCTAACAAAAGTTCTCACAGATTTTGTTTGTTGTCTTCATTCGATAGTCAGCTGAAGATCCATGAGGAAGACAACAATAACAACCCTTTAAATTACAGGCCACAAAAAATATATTAACTATTATAAATTACACTGTAACAAAAATAATGATGCAGTATTTGTAATGTTATTATTCATTTTTAAACACTGTTATAGCAGAACTACACAAAATTACCAATTCGTAATTATGCTGTTTGTGTGTAATTGGTAATGACCAGCAATTAGTATTATTCATTAAAAAAAAGATTATACTGGACCTACAGAATGATTTAGGTTTATATTCTTTCATTTGATAATAAATCCAATGTATTTACACAATATCACACCTCTTAAGTGTCCCTTTTTCACAAATATTAACCAACCCATATACATACCGCATAGGTAAGTATGTTCTATAGATTACTCATTTGAGTAATTCTTTATTTGTAGTTAGATATGATATTTATACAGGACAGTAGCATCCATTCCAAACAAACAAGACTGTCAGATTTTCTCTTACTAGTTAACTTAACCAGTTTTCTTGTTAAATATGCCGAGTTAGCTCCCTGATAGGCCCTGGCATTTTTCTGCCCACATCTTACAACACACCTGATAATATGTATAATATTCATTTCTGCTGGGCCCACCTTAAAAATATATATATATGACCATTTTTTATTTACATCTTCAAACAAGAGTCAGTTTTCTTGCCTGATTTGGCTAAATCGGTGTCTTTTCAGCCAAAATCAATATAGGGACATGTGTTAAAAGCCATCAAAATAAAACTTATCATGACAAACTGGAGTAAAACTAAAACTGTAAAAAGGCAAATGTATTAGGGTAATTGTTGTGAAAACATAGTATAAAGCCACTGTGTGAAATTTGAAATGTATGACTTGGGCAAGCCACTGTGGCAGATAGCAATTCATGTAGCTTTAGAGTACTTCTTAAACTGTAAGAGACCTGTAATCTAAAAGAATGCAAACATTACTTTGGTTATTAAGGGGATATTTCCACAAATCCAGCTGTTTCATTGTTAACATTGGTAACAAAAACAAAGATGTTGTTTAAAGTACAAACACACTCCAAACTTAAATTTACAACCACCCTGAACCTTAACTCAGCCTGGCCTTGGCACATACTAAAAGCTGAAATAATGTGCTCAAGCCAACAGTGGTGTAGTCTGGTAGAGCAGGTTGCAACTGCATACTGTATTCATATCGTATCAGTGAGTGGAAACCTTTTCACCCACACAACATAACAGTAGGTCACACTTGCATGTGAAATCTATGCAAATGCACTGCTCGCTCAGAATATGTAATTAATGGAGAGCAATTAAAATGTGACTATGAAATGACATGTGTGAGGTACTGCATGTTAATTCAGCGCTCTAGGAATATAAAAGCTCTGAGATCAACATTTTTTAAATCTCCTGTTTGGATACAACAACTATTGCAACTTTTCCAAAGGAATTGGTTTACACAAATTAAAACTCATTGTTGCCCAGTTCTGAATCCCATCCACATTAAGAATGCATTTGCAATAATATTTTGGTACAGTATGTGTAAAACAGCTTGTATGTATATAAAGATTCAGTGTTGTGTTGGTGTTTTAGTGGAGGTGGGACATTAACATTTCTTGTGTGAAATAGTAGGAGGGAAGTGTTAATACTCTTCATTTTTGTAATATTTACATCCATTAGAGAACAGTTGATCAGTGGACTCCTGTGCTTATCTTGCATTTGTAACACTGTAAAATACAGTGTGGCGGCAGCCTTTAGTCAAGATATAATGTCACTCTATCCTGTCTGGGTTTTTTTTCTCTTTGCTGCACTGGTGTAATGTTATTAGGTGACACGGAGACGTTTTTTGGCCTAAAAACTAACATATGGAATGTAGTATGCAGACTCTGGTCTCCAGTGTACTGTGCTTTGTACATTTCCTAGATTGGAAAAAATAAACTTTTCCAAAGAATGTGACCCAAGCACCAAATATATTTACTTCAAAATGTATTTCGAAGGCAAATTAGTAGTATATGAATGTATTTTGTAGAACCTGGGGTTGGTTTCAAGGTTAGGTAGTGACTACAGACTATAACGTCTGTATAACGTCTCTCCCAAATATGAAATGAAAACTTTTGCCCTTGCTCTACTGTGTACCATTTAATAATGTAGCTACGTCAATAAAAAAGTCTTGAGGAAAGATGATCTTCATGAAAATTGTGTGACCAGTGTGGGGGGCCCTGTGGATACCCAGTGGGAGGAGGCAGACCTAATTTCTGAAGCTTTTGGTTATTAAATAAAGGATGAGCAGCCATGGTTTTCAGACTTATCACTTTGGGAAGTTCTACATCAAAGGAGACGTGGGCTATTGATACATGTCAGTATATGCAGACCCTTTTCCAGGTTTTGCCTTAGATAAGAAGAAGAGATTAATGAGAAGGCAGCACGATTGGACGTCTAATGTTTGTCCACTATAACAAGCTTTCTGACCTTCAAGAATAGAAGTGTACACGAGGGACAAGATGGAGTGCCTTTCCTTACATTTCTCCTTCCTCCATCCAACCCGCATATAATATCCCCACAGATCGAATTTCATGCAGTATTTTGGCCTGAATTTTACCTGAGGACATCCGGTTTCCCATTAAATCTCTATCGATTCTTTACCCACACCCTCATCAAACCACTTTGCAGCATATACAGTACACTTAGACATACGCTCATACACAGACACACACACACACTTCCTAGTATCAATGAGAGACTTTTAGAGGCAGAATGTAAATTAGCAAATCCCTAAGGTAATTAAAAACCAAGCCCCTAACTTATTGCATGAAGCCTTCCTGACTAACAAACACCTGTGCTGTATCAATTAGGAAGGCTTTATTTTTATATAATATTAATGGAGTGCAACTCTGTTTAGTTCATTTAAAGATCATATATTCCATTTCCAGCTGTGCATGCACTGTGGTGATTCTGTTAACTCTAATGATGGTATTCAGTTCAGAAGAGAATTTACACAAGTTATTAATTTGATCTTCAAAATTTTAGGTTTGTTACATGAATGACTCACTTGCAAATTCAAAAAAGGGCCAAATCTGTGACGTCATCAGATGATATTGTAAGTGAGAGTAATGGCATGTTCTCTGTCTTTAACAGTAATTAACAGTAGCAGTAGCTACTACTGCGGTTATTGGTTATAAGTCTTATTTCTGAGTCCTAGACACTGCTGTTACAGATGATTGTCAGTGATACAGCTCACATCTGCACCGCTTCCTTATTAATCTTACTTACGATGCCATAGTTTGCCTTGTGCATTATCTATAATCCATGTTGCAGAAATGACTCCTAAGTATTGAACTATATTCGCCAGGGGGGGTTGATTGTACTCCCACATCAGTGCTTGCTGCTTGTATTCATGTGCATCCTCAAGTGCAGAACCTTATCCAGCAACAAACCCATTTCCCACTTCCACAAACCTATCTGCATACACTCACTCCTAAAGCAAAATGTTTATAGTGAGCATACCTTAAAGAAATCAGATTTCAATTGTTTTCCCTACAACATGCGCTCATGGCAACTAAAGCATGACTTTTTCATTTTCTAATCAAAACCATGATCTTTTCCCAGTTGTATTAGTAACAAACTATAAGAATTTTGGTCTCCAGTGTCAGTCGTAAATTATTTGCTTTAAATAAATGAAAAAGACAGCAGTTGGCCACATATATGATGAATTGAGTGACTGTTCACATCATTTACTAACTCAAAAAAGGACATAGTGTTAAGTTACTCTTGAAAGAGCATTGTTGCAGCCTCTGGTCGCTGTTTGGTTTTGGAAATATATTACAGTTCTTGAAGTATTTTATGTTGTGCACACAAAGTATTAATACTGTGAGTGCTTGCAAGCCCACACTTTACAGTCAGCTTAAGTCTTGCACTACTAATACATCTTATTGTTAGTGGATAGCATTCTGACAATTATTCCTAAGTACGTATCTGCCCCAGGCATGTCAGTGCACAATAATCTACTGAAAATATTCTAGTTATTGAAAATTGCAGGCGATTCAAATCACACTCAACTTTAGACAAAATGGCTATTTTGTGTCAAATGGGAAAAGGCTCCGATTCCACAAAATCAATCTAATTCATCAGAGGAGGAGCGGCCCCAGGTTTTATTCCCTCAGGACATCACAAATGATCACAAATTTGGCTCTCTTTCTCTAACAGTGGGACAGAGATGGCCACAAACCAGTGCTCCACATTATAAGAAAAAGGTAGGTTTTTTCTCTTCAGGGGATTTTCTTTTTTTTTTTTAAATTGTAAATTATGAAGCTTTTAATCAAGCTTGCAGAATAGAATCATTATTATTATTATTATTACATGAGTGCTGAGATAAATGTTTTATATACTTTAAAAAAAAACCTTAAACTTAAAAATATGATAAATATGCACGCAACTTGGATTAAAATTAAATTTGTATTGACTGTATAAGAAAAACCCTTGGTATTGGTTTGGTATTCTGGGAAGAGTAAATTCGCTTTTTCTTTGCCTCAACGCACACCATGATGAAAATACTTCCTACTCCACCTGCTCATTAATCAGGAAGGCAGTGCAGATGGCGTTCTTTGACAGAGAAGAAAACATGGAGAGCTATCAACTTTTTGCTGCTAATTAATCCTTCGATTCTTTGAATGGAATTGCAAACCACATAAATTAGCCTAAAAGTAGAGGAGAAAAGAGTCACAAAACTTTATGTAATGCACACAGAGTCTCCTTTTTCAGTTCATAAATGTGTTTTGCTTGAATCTCAAATGGGTCACATCCTCATCCCACAAACGGTAATTCTTGGACTTACTTTCCACGATGATTTTCCAGGAGATATTTACCAGTTTATGTTGATGTTTTGCTTTTCTTACTGCAGTGCAACAACCAGGCGGCAGAAGAGCAGTTGAGCTGTTGAGGTATAAAAAGCCCAAACACGCAATAACAGTCTTTTTTGTACAAAAAAATATAATCCCATGACAAACAAACAGCATAGTAAAGCGGGGGCTCACAACCTATGTGCTGTTTGAGATCTCTTGCACTACTAACAGGTTGCTCAATAGCAGATGCCTGGGGTGGACACGAATATTCACAAACTAGCTGAGCAAAACTGAGAAATCAGAACTACTGTGACCAAAGCAGTGATTCACTGGCTGGTAATTGCTGGCTATCCACATTCTGCCAACACAGGCTGAAATACCACCTTCAGACTGGGCTCTTGGTGCTGCATGAACACAGGCATAGCCACAGACAGGTTTCATTTTGTTTCCTGCCTCACTGATAAAACTCTATCACCTCATTTTGCACTTAAATTGTTTTATTAAGATGACACAATGTATGAAATGAATGTTGGCCCAAAATGTCTGAAAGCAAACAAATGATTCTAAACCACACGGAAAAATAAAACTATAGAGAAAAATCAAATACAATTTACAGCTAAGCAGATGGACAGGGAAAAAAGCCTCCTGAGGAGAAGGGTTAGAGATTGGGAGGAGCAGCAGGTCTGAGGGGAACTCTGGGGAGAAAGAGAGGAAAACTGGAGAAGTGTGTGACATTACATGCAACAGCAGAGAGGAACACTACATAGGTGAAATAACACCAAGAAACTGAAAAAGTTGGTCACAGCATCAACCAGATGTTGGACTGTAAGAGAGAGAGAGACTATTTTTGAACAGAGACTATGATCTCCCACCATATACAACCACTCATTGCATGACCAACGTTCCACACATGATGACACCTGATGAAGACCATGAGATGCCATTAAAAACTCTGAAAAAGACAGCGAGTGGACATTTCAGTTGAGATTTATGTCATATATACTGTTCCCAAGGTCAGGAATGAACTTCTTTCCATACCCAAGAGAAATCCCATGTACCATTTTCTTTGTTTCATGCACGACATCAGGCCAGCCAATGAGTGAGCTATGACAGTTCTCTGGCAGGAGATTTCTATATTTCTAATAAATAATGGATCTAATGTGTAGGTTACAGGAGGCTTACACAACAACTAATGGGGTTACAGTAGTGAGTTAACTTTTAAACATTTTGGCCCTAAATTGGCTCCATAAAAATGTCAGCACAGGTCCACAAGAACATATTGTACTTCACACAAGTAAACGCGTAACTCTACTCTGCAGAGCTATTAAAACGTCAACCGCTACATAGATTTACCCTCATGAATCCCTCCAATTTTTCCAAAGTCCTACCAGTTAGTCCCTAGTCTGCAATATTAGTTTGAATATTTGAGTGACTGTTTCACATTTACATCTTTTATGACAAACATCACTGGATTAGCGGGGTGCCAGGATTGAACAGTGGTCAGGGCAAATTGAAGAGCAGTACACACAGCTAAAACTCATTTGATTGTTACTTCATCACATTCCAGTGGGACAAATGCAGTATGAGTTTGCTAAATTTAAGAGAGAGGAATGATACAGAAGCAAAAAATATTTTTCTGCCAACAACTGCAAACCCATGAAAAATGTTGTATTGGTAGATGGTATTTCTTTTCTGTTCTTTCTTTGTCGAAACACCAACATCCATGACTCTCTGTTCTAGTTGTGAATACTGAAGTCTGGTTCCCAAACGGCAGTTGCGATGATTGAATAAGAATTTAAATCTTTGATTGAAAACATTTCTCATTCAGTAGCCACAAGGACTTCCACTGCCAGCATGTGAAATTAATGACTTTGGCAAATCTGAATCTGTTATTTGATCTGGCTTTTCCCAGCAGATGATGCTGCTCCATGCCTGTGCTTTCAAATACACCACTGCAGGCATGGCCCAGTAGAAAGGTCCGGGCACACAATCTGGTGCATGAGCCTGGATGTTAATTCCAAAGCACAGCTGAGCAAATACTGTTACCTTTTAGGCCAGAAGAAAAAGACAATTTAATTGGTACAACAAATCATAAATAAAGTGGATAGCAAATACATATTGAGAGCAAATTACCTGTGTGAATGTAAATTGAGTTATTTGATGCAGCAGGTATTTGAACTGAAAACAGAAAATATATGAAGTTGTGTCTATGCCCAGTATTATGCAGAATATTAGTGATCTCCTATTTCAAAACAGAATGAGGCTTGTGCACAGGTCCATATTCAGGTCATATTTGTTATACACTGGTCTTAACTGCATATACTTTTTGTATCTCTATCAATCTGTGTCAGTAATACCTCAATACAAAGGAATGTCTCTATGGAGACCAATGGATTGAGGCACAGACCATGTTAACGTGACTTACTATAAGTACAAGTTCATTTCAGGCCCACTATTGCATGACATTATCTCTCATGTTTCCTGTCTCATTCTGCTCTGAACTTTCAATGGAAGACAATATGAAAAGACTAATGTGACAGGACATATTTTGCATCCATAAACAGATCTGATAATGGACACAGTGCCACTATTAACCAAAAAACAGTAACTTAGATAGTTGGGGTTGTATGATGACTCCTAGGCACTGCTAGAAAGGTATGATCACTGGCCCTGTCTCTGTAGTTTGAATGAATTGTTTCTCCACTTTCCTCCCACATTTCAAAGAAATAGAATTTGAATAAACAGAAACTTTAAACAATCATTCACTTTCATAATATAGAAATGATTATCTCTGTTAACAATATGTATCTGTGCAAATGAGTATTATAATATCTACTGTATCAGTGTTAACCCAGTGACAGCCTAATTTGGGACTGCCTGATCCACTGCATAGGAGACAGCTTTTCCAAGTTAGTTTTCTAGTGTGGGAAAGGCTCATTGCTAGCCCTTGTGGCCAATGGGGGGGAAAAAACTCTACTCTCACTCTACGGCTATAATTCTCACCAACTACAGTAACCGTAGTTTGCAGTGGGTGTTTTCTTCTCTTCAGCTTCAGCGGACAGTAATGAGCTCATTAATGCTTTGCGGACAAGAATGAGGTGAACTCACATTCAAAAACGTACTTGGACAAGCCACACAAAGGTGAGATTTATGCTTTATGTGAAGTCAAACAGTAGCTGTGTCCGAAATCACTCCCTTGTTCACTCATTCACTACTCCCTATATAATGAACACTCAATAGTACTCAATAGTGAGCAGTAACTTTAGATTTCAGACACTTAATGATTATCATGTAAGTGTTGTGTGAAGCATTGCATTGTGGGATTGTTAGCAGGAAGTAGTGTACGTGCCACTTTTTTTATTCCATTGTGGAATTATTGAGGACACTCACTTTCTAGGGCAGGGGTGTCAAACTTACGGCCCGCAGGCCAGAACCAGCCCGCCAAAGGGTCCAATCCGGCCCACTGGATGACTTTGCAAAGTGTGAAAATAGCAGAGAAGTCATTAATTCCAATTGTTCAATAAAATGCACTGCTATTCCTACTGCACTGTCCTAATAAGAACAGCAGGCACAAAGCCTTTCTGGCAGAAAGCCCTGAAGGCTAACTTCTCCCGTGTGCTAGTAGCAGGATATGCAGGATATGCTATTATAGATCCCACGTGCTTATATACACTGTACGTGGCACAACACTGTCAAGCAAAGGCTACTGTTCATGCAGGACCTGCTGGTGGAAAATGTCTTTGTCAAAGAGGAGAAAAGTGGACATAGAGAGTCGGGTTTTCCAAGAAAACATTTTGTATCGGGTTTTCCAAGAAAACATTTCGTGCCTTTTGTAGTGGAAAAACTGCCTTTACTCTTAAGTTGAACAAAATACAAGAAACACTTACAGATCGTTGAGAAAAATATAGTGTACAATAGGAGATATACAACAGAAGTCATCAGCTTTCTCTCTACATCTCAAAGAGAAGATACAAGAATACAGCTTTTATAGTATTTTGGAGACAAAGAAACTCTTTTCCATTGGTCAGTGTTACATGGTTCGATAGGTTTAAACCTATAGGAACTTTCAAAAACATACGAAGACCCTTAATGCACATCTGGGGAACATAAAGCATCTCTGTACCATAACAAAATCCTCGTATTACCATCTACCGAGCAGAAAACGTTTCCATATAAGGACCTACATTCCACCATATAGCTGACCTTTTTGACCTCACGTGGAGTCACGTGCTTGACACACACCAAACTAAAAGACATGAAACTAGGTGAGAGTTTAAGAGTAAAGACATGAATAGAACTAGGACTATTAACTAATTAATGTAAATACACAATCATATAATTACTAAATATTAATAAGTATACAAACATGATTATGAATAGATGATTAACATGTGAATAAATGATAAGTTAAGAGACACAACAAAGTTTACTTTCACACTTTGTAGATCCACTGTGATTTGTAAATTGTAATGCACATGTAATGACAGTAGACATATTGTTGAAATATGCTGTTCATCATCTGTTTTGTACATGGGTGGTTAAGTAATTGTGAACATTTTCAGAATGTACTTCTTCACATAAAAGAAAGGGAAAAATCTTGAGGTGTTATTATTTATAGGTTATTATGCAAAGGTTTTACTGGTCCGGCCCACTTGAGATGAAATTGGGCTTTATGTGGCCCATGAACTAAAATGAGTTTGACACCCCTGATCTAGGGAGTTCTATGTAGAGGACTATACGTATAGTGAGCTCACTGGCAAAATGAAAAAACCTTTTCGTGCTGCTCTCTCTCCTCTCGCCCGTCTGCCATTTCTCTTTCAGCACAAATGCATGATGGTATATAGTGCTTGGTTAGTGAACATTGGTTGTACACTACTTTTCATGATGCATTGTGGGATACTTTGAGTCCACTATATGGGATATAATAATTCTCACTATGCATTCAGACAGCACTACAAAAAGGCGAACTCACTATATAGTGGACTATGTAGTGGTTAGTGAATGATTTTGGACACTCCTTTAGAATTCGGACACTAAACTAAAATAGCGGACAGTAAATCTAGTGCACAATATAGTAAATAGGGAGTGATTTCTTGTTTTTGGCATACCTCGTAACATTAACTGAAAATACACTTTGCATGGGAGATAAATTGGGAGGGGTCTACTACAGTTTTGAAATCAGGATTTGCCTGTAACAACAGCAAATACAGTGCATAACTCTAGCTAGAGCGCACAGAGGCCTGGTTAGCTCACTGCATAGCTATGCTGCTAATGTTAAGCATAATTCACATAGAAACAACTATAGCCCCGTAATTTACCATCTATACTACAATATGAGCAGACGTGAAAATACCAAACAACTCAGTAAACTGTGAAAACATAATGAAATATTTATAACTCGCTGATTCCCTCGCTGAGAATAAGATAAATATAAAAACACAATACCTAGGATTTCTGTAACTCTAGTCTATGGTACCATGTTGTTGGTGCGCATGTTGGAGCTCATTTGGACTGTTATGTCAGTACTCACTGGTCCTTGGAAACTCAGAAAGCTGTTAGCGAAACAGTTTTGCAAACCCTCTGTCCAGCAGTGTCCAGTTGGTGTGGTGGAGAAACATGTTCTGAGGCTTTATATGCTGCTATGCAGCAAGCAGGCTCCTCTGCATGTAGCCACAAGTCCAAAGCACCTCATCTGCAGCACTGTGCATGGCAGCATCCAAAGCGCACTATCCAGACATTCCAGAAACACTAATAAAATCTTGTCTTTATAACTATAAAGGTCCATAATAATTCAGCATACATATAGTGACCATACTCACTCAGAAACTTGCTGCAAAAGTGTGTTTCCCACACACCCACTCAGCCTCTTCTCGTCCCAGCTAGTGAGGGTGACAGCTAGCATTAACTAGCAACAGTGCAAAGCATGGTTAGGCGTTCGCGCCAATTAAATTAACCTCAATTACCGACAGAAAACAGCTTCAAACAAGGCTCACTTTCCCGTTTTACAGGGTTACAAAACAATACAAAACTTCTGACTTTGAATATAATTAACAAACCGTGTCTTAAAAGACATGACCGAACTTAAAACCAGTGTTTTGCTTCGTTTCTCACTTGTTTCTCGCGTTCTCTCTGTCTGTCGTTTGCCCCACCCATCTAGGAAGTCCATAGATTACAGTACTCATCACTGATTGGCTAATACACACAACTGGCTTGGACTTGGAATTTTGGACTAACCAATACATAGCAGAGAAATAAACCATGATATGTTTAAGAACTACTCTAACTGAAGGATATTTCAATAGCTTCACAAAACTACTAATTTTGACCATATACATGCAAAAGTATGCTCAGACATTGTTGAGACAGTCCACATTTAGAAATATACATTTGTAATGGTAATAATGTAAACTAAATTACAGAAAAATACTACAAGAGAAAAGGCTTCAAGGATATGTGCTAACTGGTTGGTTCAACAAATGCACACCTGGTTAACTTCCCCACCTCTGATAAACAGCATTGCACAGCCGCTTCCCTAAACTTTTCTATGGGAAGCATCTGCAACTGTCCCAAACGGGGCTAACACAGTAAAAGCCCTCGCCCCAGTTATGCTCGGATACACACTGACCTGTATTGCTCAGTGCAAGATTTTTCATCTATCTGGCACCTTGTATGCTAAAGAAAACAGGACTACTCTCAGGTGTGTAAATGTGACTATGCGCTCTGATTGGCAGTATTAGCAGTGTGTATTTTGCTACATCCTGGTATAATTTGTTTTATTCTAGACAGCACTGGATATAAATCACTTAAAGTGTGGTATATTTTATTGTCATACGAAAACACCACAAGGAGAGATATATAGGCTGCACTTTTACACAGGTTGTGCTTTGTATCCTAGGGCTGAGGTAGACTATATGCGTGTTGGAAACAGGATTACTTGCATCACTTGTAAATTTCCAGTGGGAATTAAATCTCCAAGGGAAGGTGGTAAGCATTAACTTTGACTCAAATTCTCTGTGCTTCACATATTTACTAATGCTTTGAGTAAATGGAAATAATCCAGTTTTGAACAGATATAAAATATTTGTCTTACAGTGGATAAATGTCTGCATGTACTTTTATATGGAATGCATAACGGAGAAATGTGTTAAGGTGAAATATACAAACAACAACTGGTCAACATGGTCAACAATTATAATTCATATGCCCATTTGACGTGGAGATTAAATATTATAAAAGATGTAGCTGTATTAAAAAACAGTCAAGAGTGACTGGTTTACAGATTGTATCTCATTTCCAATTGTAATGTGTTTATCTTGCTACATGCTACCAAGTTATTAAACAAATGGTAATGATGCTTAATCAAAATACAATTAATAACCTGTTGGGCTAGGTAAACAAGAATTAATCAACAATCTGTTGACAACAACCGAATTAAAAAAGATATAGACAGAGACATACACACACTGAACAAAGTGAGTATATGTTATCACTTGCTAATGACACATAAATTTACTTGATAATTCTGTGAACTACAAACTGAGTTGTCTTGCTGACCAGTAACAAAGCTGCTTGACTGTTCATCTCGACCAAAATGAGAACTGGTTATTAGTCAGAGTGGATGGCCTCATCAATCAATTTTGGAATGTGTCAGGTAAGACATGAGCATTGCCAATGTTTATTATGTGTATCATATGTCAAGGCAGCAATATCTAGCAAGTTAATGTCATTTTATTTTGGCAGTCTGTGCTAGTGATTTAGAAAAGAAAACATCTTTAAATGCCACTGTCCATGTTTATGTCAAAGCTTTAACATTAAGTACCTCATGATAACTAATCTTCGATATCAGCCATAAATTAGGGCAAAAGGTGTCATGGTCCTGTTGGAGCTTTTTCAATCTTTGTTGTATATCTACAAATCACTGCCAATCACTGTAAACTTCACTGGCTTCAGTGTTTGTCCAATTCCATAAAAACTGTAACTCCCACCACATGAGGTTGACCCCCCGAAAAGTAAAATACTGCATTAAAAAATCACATTGCAAAAGCCCATGTGCTAAGGAATAGTTACTGAAGTGCTATATAAGACAGGGGCTAGTTGTCTTTTATAGCCTGCAAAACATCTGCTTTTCCAAATGTGAACGAGTTCACTCATTTTGAGATTCTTTCTCCACAATAGTAGGCTGCAAGAGAAATTTCAAGCAGTACTATAATGGACTCATTCAGTCAAAAAAAATCTGTTTACATGTGCATGCACAAAAGAAAATATGTACACTGACAATTGCTTCAGCTTACTGTGAGCCACGGCCTCATATTTTTCAAACAAATTGACTTCTATTACAGTCAAACAACTATGGCGACTTTGGTACTGTGAACATAAAGCAATATCGTAAAAGGGATCGGTAGTGGTTTCAGAGCTGATGTGCACAGAAATGTGTGAATCAATTAGGCATTCTATTATCTAATAGGTGCCATCTGAATTATTGCTGCCGCCAAACCAATTGCTGCTCACTCTCTTTATAATAAGAAAATCAGCAGGTGTGTACAGTTAAAAATAAATTGAAGGTGCATATAATATTTTGATTGTTAAAAGATTGATTTTAACAACAAAGCAATTATGAAGTTGCACGCAATTGCACATTAGAGTCAAGCATATTGCATTCTTTGTGTTTTCTGCACATTCTCTGAGAGATCATGAACTTTCATCAACAGGCCCTCACTCTTAGAGTAATCTCCTTACCCTGGAAAAAGAGACTGAAGAAAAAATGGAGGAATTACATAGCTGTGCATGGCAGCCCTCTGATCAACGTGATGCCTGCATCCTGCTGAGAGCTGGTATTGGGCAGGTGGTGCAGCAACAGATACAGAGAAGCTGAAAAGAAAGAAAGGGAGAGAGACAAAAGAAAGAACAAAGAGCCAGGGGATGCTTGAAAAGCTATGAATTTGAAACATGAGAAGGATGGAGCATGAAGAGGATTAGGGGCAAAGAGAAAGAATTACAGAGAGAATGGTCAATAATGGAGCCAACATATGCTGATTTCTTCATTCTGTGTTCTTCATTTCTTGTGTCCTGTATGTTTTCTGCACCCTGGCTCCATCAAACAGTGATCAGCCACATATTCTCTTGCAAAAAACTAAAACTAAAACACTACAATTATATGGCAGTCTGTGCCAATTACTGTATGTATTTATCCAAGATTTTGAAGATGTGAGCATTACATGTAAAACAAAATTATGTGTAGCTCTAACACTGAAATAATAAAAACTGTCTTTAAGCATATCATCAAAAATACCAGTCTTTTTCCAGGGTGTAACCAGTTGTCTTGACGCAACCATGTTCCTCTCAATATGATACTAACAAAGGAAAATATCCCATGAAAACTTAAAGTTCTTCTCCACTCAAATATATGTTTTCTTTCTTGTTCCTACAGTTGAATGTTTGAGCGTCACTGTGCAGAATGATGTATGTGCAGAGTTTGACACTAGAAGGATGTTTTCACATTCATCAGCTGAAAGTGGAAAGTTTCTATGTGCTCATTGAAAATCCCATTTTCAGGGGCGGGCCTACGAGCATGATTTGTGACATCACAAATAGTTTGGAAGCCAATCCTGGTCCAATATTCAACTTGCAAAAGTGTGATATGGAAACTTGAAGCCTCCAGCGCACATACACTTAGAATGGACTTTACAGTGAGCTAAGAAACACCTGTTGTCCAGCAGTTCAACTTATTTTTATAGATTCTGGATTTTTAATGAAGGAGAAGGAGTAGATTAGTAGATTAGTCATTTCAAAGATAACTGAACTTTTTTTGTGAAAAGAACATATCAGATACAAATTATTATTATTAAGTCCTACAATGCACTTATGCGAATGAATTGGCTGAGCCATTCAAAGTCATGAGCTTGAATGTCCTCTGAGCTACAACAGAATTTTCTGTTGTGTATGATTTATTGGCATATTTGCTCAGAACCAAGGGGTTTATTTGCATGAACACATCTTATCACATACATATACATATAATATTGTAGATACATTTAAAAAATCTAATTGAATTGAAAATTTGATTTTAATGAGTCACTGCAAATGGGAACAGTTTCCAAATATATGACATTGTCATTGTATTGTCATTGATATCTGATTGACAGGTTATTAATTAGCTAATTAGATTTAATAGACTTGCAACTTGATGACCTCTGTGTTGAGAGGTATAAGGAATATTAAAGGACAGCCTTCCATTGAGCTGGACACTTCATCATAAAACTACTAAGCAACTTATTCCAAGTGACTACAAAAAAGAATATGTGCAGTGCTAATTTCAGTGAGCACTTAATACAAAAATAATTGGGCTTGTTAACCAAGTTCATTTTAAATGTTGTGCACAGTGGCTTTGTTGGAACATTCTGAATCTCACCAACAGTTCAGTTCACCAAATCTATTGTGAAGTGATACCATATTTGTTACCATTAGTGGACAACTAGTAACCACAAATTCTACAGCTAAAACTGCAGCTTGGGTAGATGTGTAACTTGTTGGCATCATTAAATTAATGTGTCTGTCGCCGTCTCACACACACACTACAAAATCAAGGCCTTGTTATGCCATTTGTTGGTGTAATATCTTGGAAAGCTCTCAGTCAATAATTAGATGGAGACCAACCATGGAGGCTGGCAGTTTTATTGAGGCAATTACTCATATACACTCACAGTGAAAGCACCTGTGCTCTGATTGGCTACCTCACCCAGTGCTGCTGTAGTAGCAATTTATCCCAAAACTCAACAGTTGGGATGTTGTATTGAATGTATTTGATGCACAAAACAAAAAGCTAGTGCCATTTCACATTTGTGAACTTTTACCCACATGTAAGTAAACATATATGCCAAGCAGGTACTTGTTGGGTTGAATGTGGTCAGGCTGCTCTGCAATACGTTCATCAGCTTCTGCAGGCTGTTCAGGTTGTTGGTGCTCCGCTGGATGAATTATACTTTCTCCGTTGTACATCATGTTTAATCTGCCATAGCTGTTTAGCAAGCTCAACCATGTGCATTTGTTTTTGTGTAATCTGTAAAAGTTACTTACGTGGCCTTGCCTGTAAACGAAAATCCCCTCAGTTAAGAAGTCAGACTAAACTAAAGTGGATTTTGACAGTTATCCAGTTTCCACAATACAAAACTATCTGTTTACTTGGTGAAAAAAAAACAATCTGATTCAAGATTACATTTTTCTGTTATTTTTTTCAATTTTTCTTGACAAAGGTTTTTAAGGTTTAATGGATATACCTAAATATCACAATTTTATACTTGACTGCTTGCACATCAGCACATCTGTTAAGGTTCTGCACTGCTTGAAGGAAGGACAAATGCTACAAAACTATTGGTTGCCTTCCCACACAGACAGACAGAAAGACAATAGAAATGGAGACATATCCATGGCCATGACAGGAACCCCAGAAGTAGTTCTCAACATTGTCAGGAGTCCAAGAAAACAGAGAAGAGCATGAGGTAAGATAGTAAGATAAGCTGTCTGTGAATTGAAGTCATGGAAGAAATGGCAATTAACACTGACAAATCCCCATAAATACTGGAGCTGCTTAAATGAATCTGACTGAGGCCCTTCTGTCACTACTTTGACCATGGCTGGATCCATCTGAACACATCCATTTGAAAAACCTGAGAGAGATGGTGGGTGCATGGAATTCACACCTGCTGACCTTGACAAACAGCTGGTTCTCTAACAGTCAGTGGAGGACACGGCAGACATGGCATATGATGAAGATATCATTGAGAAAAATGACAAACCGCCTTGTCATGTCCCTCAACTCATTCAGCAGGAGGATCCTATTTATCTGTCCCACTCACACCCACAGGGGGTTTTCGGACTACTGCAATTTTCTGTGTACATGCTGATGCAAGGCCACATATTTCAGCATCACAATATTCATTTTCACAGTTACACAGATGATACATAGCTCTATATTCCTGTACAATCCGGTGGCTCAGTAAGTATATCCAGTGCCCAGTCTGTCAGATATCAAAAGCTGAAAAGCACAGAACTCACGGCCTGATTATTCCAAAAGAAATACTGTACTTCTGACCCCTACTCCTGTTCTAGTCCTCATTTGCCACAACTTGCCCATCTTTCACTCAATATAAAATAATCTGCTCATAATTTGAGTGTTATATGTGATTCCCATCTCTGTTTTGATAACCAGGGGGCTGGAGTGATTTAATTTAATTTATTTAATCCTAAATTATTTCTTTAAATTGACTTTTATCAGAAGACTTTTGCCTAAATCTATTTTAATCTTAACCTATTGTTTTTGTACCTTGCTTATTTTGTTATAATTATGTTAGTAATAAATCTATACAATCACATCAGTGCATGGCAGGTTAAAAATACGGATACAGTAGTACAATGAAAACCATGGATCCTGTAAATATTGTATGTGAGTGGACACCAGACTTGTGCTGGTTCTTTACGGGGATTTAGTTCAGTCACTGGAAGCTGACACTGGATCTAAATGTACAATCATTCACACCCATAAAGCTGTGCCTCTAGTAAGATTTACTGACAGTCAGATGAAGCCAGAACCCAAAGACTTCTCACTATTTTGCCATATCTGCCGTTTCTGGGCCAGTCAACATGAGGATCACCATAAGAACCATAGGAATCAATAGGTGTCAAAGGGTAGTGTTGAGACACAGAGGCAACAAACAAGAGTTGAGTCTATAAAACATTCACCTTCAACAGAATCCATTAGGCCTAGGAGAGATTAATACTGATTGTTCAAGGATAAACACATGTCTGAGTTTGAATAGAAGAAGAAGAATTAGGGGAATTGGTTTGGCTCACCAGCACCCCTTTGGGCAGGTTAATCAGAAGTGTTTGGACTACACGGTAGATGCAACACCTAGTGTCATTCTCCTCTCTTACTCAACAGTGGACAAGTATTACCTATTGCATAGGCCCCTTGAGAGTCAGACTCAAGCTGGCAAAAAGACCTTGCTGGAGATAGAAAGAAGAGGCAACAAGGATCCAAGGTCTAGGAAATGCTGCCTGCTAGAGGTTGGAATTTTCTTATTCATGTCCAGCCCTGATGTTTTTTCCTGTCCAATCCCAGTCTCATGATTGATCTTGTCTCCAACCCCATCCAGTCCTGATCCAATCACTTAATACTAACAAGCAAGAAAAGACCTAGCAGTTCTGCCACACCATGGCGACAAGGGCACCACGAACCAACATTGTTTCCCCCAGACCGCCAGACGGAATGAGACAGATGTGGAGAGCGTGGCACACAAAGGACAGCAAAGAGAGTGACACAGCACCTACCACGTCGACCACAGCAAGTCGAGGGAAGGAAGAAGGAGGAGGACCACGACTACAGCCATTCATGCCAGAACTGACGACAGCCAGCAGAAGGGGAAAAGCCAGAGTACTACAGCTTCTGCACCAGCCCCTTGCTCTCCTGAAACCTTATGGATGGACATGAATTTCTCCAAACTCCTATCTATTCCAGAGGCTTGTGGTGGTCCAGCCTCTCCTGGCTGCATCACCTGATGTCTTTCCTCTGTTCACAAAGACGACTGTCCATCCAGATGGCCAGGGAGATGCTGTGAGGCTAGCTCATCCTCAATTGTGTTTGACAGCCCATGTGGACAGTGGAGCTGGGAGTCTATTCATTTCAGTCTCTGCTGTTAGTTTTCTGGATGTCTTAAATGAAGTCAACCATACTGCAAGAGCCCTGGCATAGGCTCAAAAGTTTTTGGCAGCCTTATTCACAGAAAATGGGTGAAAGACCAGATCCAGACCTGCCTCTCCTGAGTGAGCTGTTACTCTCTGTTCTCCTCAGTGACCACTGATCCCAGACTGTTGCTCACAAACTGCTGTAAAAGAGTCTTCATGTAGGATGTCTTCCATGGCATTATATAACATCTGCTGATGGCGTCCAATCGGTGGAAGAGTGCCATCTATAGTTTTTGCTGGGTCTGTAGCTAGCTTGATTGCACTGCTTTGATGAATCACTTTATCAATACATTACATTTTCTTAGTTGTATAATAAAGCAGGGAATCAAATAGAGCTTCAAAGAACTTTGCAGGAAGGTAGTTGTGTGCACATCCTATTTTATGTTTAGGCCAGGTATAGGCAAATTCAATGAAATTTAGGCAAAAAATGTCTGATGAAGATCCAGTAGGGTCAACATGTTGCCCATTTTGGTCCAACTGAATTTGGCAGCTACAGTCAAGTGTGTCAATACAATATTTTTTCATTTTAACTTCTAATCTAAACTGTTTCCATTTCTCATTGGGGCCTTTTGAAAAATGCAATGTCTAACCATACTAGGAGTTGATATTTTACATAAACAGTGACATTATGGTAATGCATTGATGAACTACTGTGTCAAGGCAGATTTAACTACATAATGTACAAATATGCGCAAATTCAGATATAAATGATCCATCAAACTTCCATCTGCCATTGAGAGTCCATTGATCTGAAGCTGGAGCCTATCCCAACATGTAATGGTAAAGAGACAAGAGCAAAGAAGTGGCAAACATATTCACACTCACATTCACACCAATGGGCAATTAAGATTTGCCAGTTCACCTATAACTTGACTGTGGGAGGAAACCACAGAACGTAAAGGCAACCCACACAGCCACAAGGCACGCATACAAACTGCACTAACACAGGATATAGCTAACTGGTAGATTAGATGACAGGACTTTCTTGCTGGGTTAACTATCATTAATATTGCACTCCTAAAATTTTTCTTTACAATTGAGGATGTACTATAGCATCAGTTGCCTGCAATGCCTTGCAGACAAACTATGAATGGACATTAATAATATAGCAAAGCTATATTTTACCTATGAATGAATATTAATAAAGCCTGGCTATATGATATGGGAAGATTAAAGTCACCTCTCTCTGATGGATAAATCTGGGGAACTTAAGCATATT
Source organism: Macquaria australasica (assembly GCA_005408345.1). Classification (NCBI taxonomy): domain Eukaryota; kingdom Metazoa; phylum Chordata; class Actinopteri; order Centrarchiformes; family Percichthyidae; genus Macquaria; species Macquaria australasica. The sequence continues at coordinate 652,681 of SEMN01000067.1, read as the reverse complement.
ACATGTCTTTATCACGTTGTCGGCAGCAACAGCCTCTGTCTCAGGTTTCCGCATTGAGTTATGACCTCATCATCTCGTTTGTACAAAAGGGAAAAATTAAATTAGTTAGAGTAATGAACCTAGGTGCTTCTCATAAGAAATTTCACTGCTCATTGTTCCCCAAGTCGTTTAAAAGACTAATCTGCAGCATGCACCCCCATCTCACTTAAATCCTGGCCCTCTGAAAGAGCTGTCTGTGGTCTGCCTTTTTAAACATGACTCCCCATGGGGGTCCTAGATCAGAGATGAAAGTGTGCTGAATGATCTGGGAGACTGGGGTGGAGGGGTGGCATGAAGGGAGTTAGGTGTGCGATTCATCAAATTAACAAATTTGCTTTCCTTTTCCCGGCAGGCAACGGAGTAAATTCTTGGGTACTTAAATCTGTATTGCACTGACAAGGAAGGAGAGGGGGAGGAGTCAGAATGTAGAGGGAAGTTCTCAGTAAGACAGTGATGTGAGCGTGAACGAATGCGTAATTAATGACACTCTAACTCCTAATTAAAACCTCTTAGCTTTCTCCTCACAAGGTTGCAGCAGCTGGTATAGACAAGGCCCTCACTGTGAGATGAGAGACATAAATTTCATGACAGTATCGCAAGGCAGCACCTGCTTATGCCTACACCTGTCACTGCTGGAATCATACCTCATTCTGTCAACGAATTAACATCCTCCTGGGCTGAGAGAGAAAAAAAGGTAGATTCTCTCATCCCAGAATGAAAATCCCTGGTGGCTCGAAGCTGGTACTATGTATCCATTTTCAAAATTAAATATATCGTTGATATATCGTTGTTTGGTTCAGCTAGGCAGACACCTGCCTCCTCTAGTAAAAATGGCATACTCCAGATCTGAGAGATTTCCCCCAGGAACCACATCACAGTATTGCCTTGTAACTATAACTTAATATCATGTCAAAATCTCCTGAGGATGATACAGCTAGTCAAGCCACAGAAGAAGGGAATACAAGAGCAAGTCAAACACTCAGAGAAACAGATGGAGGCCAAGAGCAGGTGGAAGAGAAAGAGAAAGGCAGTGTAAGGGAGTGGGGAGGGGGAAAAAGGAAACCCAACACACAAAAGGAAACATAGCACACACAATGCCCCCAGATAATAAAAGCAACCTGGGAACAATATAACTCAATCAAGTCATTTGAAAAAACAACAGGAAACAGCATGGGAGTGCCATTTAGTATTAAATTTTAATGTTAGTTCAATAAATTATTCTGTTGTCTTTTACAGAAGTGTCTTTAACCGGGGTAGACTACATGAACAGTCCTGCGGGACATTCAGAGATGCACTTCTTGCATGCCATCTCGCTAATACTCTTGCTCTGGTATCCATTCTTTTAGCTCTGTGTCTGTCTTCTTACACTCTTACACAAGACCTGTTGGCCTATTACTTTTCATGGTTCTCCCTCCTTTATTAATATTGCCTTAGCTGCTTTATTTCTGTTTCAAACACAATTGGCTTCACCAGCTTCACTACTCAATAGCTGGCATTCCATTTCCATAGCTACGATTATTGATAATTGCGGATGTCATATTGATGTTTTGATGTTGGTGCTGTGGTTGAACGATGATTATACCTGTTGTTCGCGTTAATGGTTCGCTGTCACCCACAGTGATATTCTGCTGAATGGAAAACTTTGGGTGATTGTGACTGTGATTGTGCTTGTGTTGGGTTGTCGGCAGGTAGCTGGGGGAGACATCTGACGGTTGATGCACACAACTCAGTGGCATCACCCTCTCTGTTTATAATTGTGCTCTTAGTGATCGCTCCAGCCTTAACTGACTTGATGCTTTAAAGAAAGAAAGAACTGATAATGGAGAACATTGCTCTATTTCAACCGTGAGACATGTTGCAGTTGAAAATTGCAGAAAATTGATTCAAGCAGTGAAACAACTTGTCATCTTTGTGCTCCCTGATAGCATGATGAATTGCCACTGTGGACACCTCGATCACCTAAGCTGTCTTGGTAAGCCACACTTGATCACTGTCAGAGAAGCTCAAGATGGTCAGCGATTGCTGTATAGGCAAGGGACTTACCACCTCCCATTCTCTTTCTCTGTCTTTCTCTCACTCACACAAACACACTCTAATTTGTGTCAATCTGGCTGTCTGGCAGACCTGAGATGAAAATAGTCCTGAGAATAATCTTTCAGAGTACAGCATGTGGGGAACAAATATGTGAAGAAAATGTTTTGAGAATCCATGTAAAAAAAAAAAAAATAAAGCCATTACTGAGGTTCATCTTGCCGTAGCTGTAAACTCTGGACAATTTAATGTGTTAAAGTAGTTTCTAGATACTGACGAGTAATAGCACAGGTAACACGTTTTTGCCTCATTAAGTATCACATGGTACCCTACTATGTTCTAGGTCATTACATGATTACTAATTTGATTTTCTGTGTACAACCTTTAGGCTTTGTAAATGTAATGACCACACTGTCAGAGTGTGTAAACGCGATAAAATTCCTTTCACTTATTAACACACAGGCAGACCATATCCTTTGGGCGATATTTATGTTTTATGGACAACTTAAATCTGCACCAGGCGAAATCCTTTGTGCCATAGTGTTTTCAAAACAGCCAGAAGGAAGGAAAAATATGTTAACTTATCTAAGCCATGTGGATTACTTTGCCTTTTCATCTTAAATTTAACAGCCATCCAAACAAATACTATCTTTCTCTTTCACATTGTTGAAGATGTTTTGGTCCATTTCATTTTGAATGTAGGTGAAGATCTGTTCTTGGTACCTGGATTCAATATTGTCTCTTGCTTTACTGGTATTTATATTGGTGCACTAAAATAGAGTTTTCTATATTGACATTAAACACTCTCTCTGTCTCCAAAGTGTCCAAAGAGGCCGAATATGTCAGGCTGAAGGCATGACATTGTAAATATATTTCAATGGTGCAGCCATAAAACTCATGACAGCTTGAATTTGAATGCTTCAGTCAGAATATTGTAGCTTCAATTAAGTGTTGGAACAATACTTTCTTACAATATACTGTACTGTATGTAATACATATGTCTCCTCCTCACCTTAGGGAAGATTTGTAACGTCTCTGATACAGTGAGCCATGATTATATTGACAGTTCTTCATGATTTCTACTGTGTGTTACTTTGACTGATGCTTAGCATAGCAAAAGTGATATATACTATATACTGTAAATGCCATCAATTAAAGCAAACAAGTCAGCAGACTGACATTGCATTGCCCGTAACTGGAACACTTACGTTCACTCCACACAGTAAATTGGATTTAGTGTGAAGTGAACTACAATACATTTTATAAAACTTCACCATATCTGCATTAAGCATCAGCTCATTATTGATCCCCTGAATTTACTGGATATATTATTTATCCTTATACCCCACATTCATTTTTCATTTTGAGATATTGATATGGCATGTAATGGGGGCACTTTACATAATAAAATGCATTGTTTTAATGGTATTATGTAAGAATGAATTAAAATAACTGAGACCTTTGTGTCATTTTAGAATAGTACAATGCAATGGGTTAGCCATTGACTGGCATTTCCTTATTATACTGTACTTAATGGGGGACTTAAATGTGTGGGCACCCCAGCTCTATGATGTCTCATAGGATTACTTAAAGTTAAAGTGTCAAATCAATTTAGAAATAAGGTCATCATCATTTTCATAACAGTATAGCTATAATAAATCTCTTCATATTAACTATTACAGCCACATAAAAAGCAATGTTTCTAAAACTATATTTAAACTGTACTTTTCTAAAATTAAACTTGAGATAATAATGTTCATGGAATTAACTGGAGTGAAATATGTAAAGTAATATTCAAAGTAATGATATTCAGTTTAATATTCACAATAACAAAAAAAAGATAGTTGACTCCCGTTGTGTACTTCAGTTGCACTGTTCAGAACATGTCAAGATATTTTTCTCAAGAATTTATCTGTGTTAATTTGATCCTCTGCACTACCTTTCAAGCGATAGATGTAGTGGTGGAATATTGACATTACCTTTGATGCCAGTGTTATACAAAAGAAAAATGGGATGCACAACAGGCAGATTCTCATAATAGGTGCCATCATTTAAATCATGAAACACATAATCAACTCTTTAGCTTTCCTTTAAAAGCTGTGAACTCTGCAACACCAAGCTCTGACAAGTTCATGATGGAAGGGAACAGTGTGGAGCACTGACACCACAAAACTTTTTAATACAAGGAAGCTGATGTCCTTTTGTTTGAAGAGCAAAATTGTCATAAGTGAGGCACCCTAAATAAGCCACCACGGGCAGAGGTTAATGTGTTGCTCTGGTCCACGCAGGAGAACCGTTTCTCAAAACACTTTTTGAGAAACGATATTAGGCAAAGAGCCAAACAGAACCACAGGGACACATAATGCGTCTTCATGTTGTACTGCATAACCTCCAGCAAGATGTGCACACAAAATTATGTTATGTTATGTGTTACAGCAGGAAAATAATTACACCACAATCAGCAAGCATGGAGCATGGGGGGATGCTTGGACTCACTGCTACAAGCGCCTTGTATACCAACATTTAAACATAGGTGTGCAATTCATATTACAACCCCTAGATTTTCACTTGATTTAACATAATTGTTTTGTATTATTTCCAATGCACTCATGCCCTACCCAACGTCCAGTACGTCCATCTTTTTACTGATATAAAATAAGAATACTGCACACCAAATAGATTCTGAGTTGAGTCAAAAATGTGAATATTCAGTAACATAAAAATCATTAAAAAAGTAAAAATAATCCTAACAATGTCCTCTCCAACTATCATTGAATGCTTGGAATATGGTTTTATGCATCCTCTGTTTCCTCTCTTGCCTTTTTAACACATCTTACACATTCAGAGCTTCATCTCACACACAAATCAGTTGAATTTTTTAAGAAACATCAAAGGAGACAGATCTACCAGGGCATACAGAGGGTGCCAAGAAATCATTTTAAAGTGCTGAGTTCAACAGATGCCCCATGCATCCAACCTTTGCACAGGGCTCCGACCGCTGAGGTATGCTGTCTTCCAAATCATGATTTACGGAGTTGAATCGCAGAATGGATTCATGTACTGTATTTATTGTGGTTTTGTCCAAATAATTTAATTCACAAATGCTGTGCTGTGTGCTCATTTAGCTAAATGTATTTAGCCTGACATGCTAAAACAAACTTTTCTCAGAGGCTATGATAGGTGGATGAATTTATGATGGAAAAAATGAACCAGGCAAAACAACCACACTTTAGGAATATCATAATCAAAGAAGCAGCAACATTCACCTGATCAATCAATGAGCCAAAATCAGTCAATAATAAAGAAATAAGCAATAATCAATCAGCAATCAAGAAATGGGTTATAATCAATCAATAGTAAAGAATTGAGCAATCAGTTATCAAGAAATTACTTAATATGTCAGAAGCCAAGATCAAGTACCTGATATGTAAGGGTTAGGGTTAATCAAAGTGTAATCAAAGGAATGAATGCTTCTCAAACCAATTCATGCAAATATGAAAACGATAGCATGTAATAAGAGAAATAAATGCTTCTCAAATTAGAGAAGAATGTAATAAAAGGAATAATCAAAATATCACATTAAATATCATCACCAAGATTACATTATCCAAACCATCCTCAAACTCAGCAATCAAATTAAAAGCATTCATCATTCAGCATTCAGTCTCAAACCAATCTCAGACAGAGTTTCCATCCAAAGCCCTCGACTATCACAATGCCAGACTTTTGATGCATCTTTTACATTTGTGTATGTGACCCAACAGGCCAGGCCAACAGCCCAGCACCCAGAAATCTGCATTACCAAATGTAGGCATTTCTGCCCAGCAACTGTACCTCTTGTGTCTGCACATTTGCCAGGAACATACGTCATATGTCTACGAAAGTTCATAGAATCTGTGTTTCAGTGTTTGTGGTTATCACTCTAGCTCTGCCAGACAGAACCTGTCCTCCCTTCCCCCTCCTAAATACAGCGGGCTTATTTCCTTTTTAGCTGAGCTTCGGGGATGAGGGACCTATTGTTAACCCGACCGCCCCGTCACACTGACTTCATCCGCTGTGGATGAGTGGAAAAGGGCAGATGACCATGTCCTGTAGCTTTGCAGAGCAGCTTGCAGACTTGTGATGTAGTGCAGTTGTTCAATGGTGGGGTCAGAAGGCCAAGGTTGTGTGCAGAACTTGGTGGGCTCAGGTCAGGCCACAGCAGTTTACGTTCATCTGACAAAGCCCTCCAGTGGCCATAGTAATTATGGCGGGAGCAACAGAGGAAGTCAGGGGACGTTGTTATAAAGTAACAAATTCCATGTCCAAGAAAATGTTGGACTTTAACATGGGAGAGCGCTGTTTGTTTCTCATCTCCAACTGATAGTCAACATTGTTTTTTATGAACCATGACGACAAAGGTCCTCCAACCTAAACAAAGTAGTAATTTTAACCAAAACAGTGACCTTTCCCTAAATCTAATCGAGTTGTTTTTGTGCCTAAACCTAACCAAGCCTTAGCCATAGTGTTGTCCCATCATATTTTCCAACAGTGATTTGTTACAGTTTTGGAAGGCACCGACACATGATGTCATCCTGCCGATAGGGGCATCAGATCAAAAAACGCCTCCATGTGTCGTTTTAGAGGGCAGGGACAAACAACAGATTTTGTTGTTTAATTTGGAGGACTTGTAAGTTAGCAGAACTTGCCATAGTCAGATCAGTCCACCTTACACACAGTCAGTCATTTTAAATATGAGAATTACCATACAGGTCCCAACTATTTGGAATTCTCAAGCATTCAGATGCCATCAGCTATGAATAGATACTGCAGACTTTCCCCCATTAGTTACAGGAGTCCCTTTGTCCTCAACATGTATCCCCTCCTTAAAGTTCTCTTGACCTACTTCTTGTCTTATGAGTGCTGACAGGTGTTGTACACCAGTGAGACACAATGACAGGACCTGTTTACTTGTGTCTCATTCACCGAGAACATCTGTTCAAGTATCCTGCTGGATCTAGCATCAGGAGACCTACAGAGTCTTTCTTCGGATGTGATGTGGTCCAGAATGTCATTGCTTAATATTCTGCATGGGACCATAATATTAAGTAAGTCCAAGATCATGCAGTATTTACAGTGATAATTATTTTCATCATTTTGCTGGTTTTCCTGATTTCTGAAAATCAGTGAAAAAATGTGTATAGCATATAATCTCTGTTTTCATTTCTAACCTGTCCTGTCACTTTAGTAGCAATACTTAAAAACGTCACACAGAGTGCGGTTTATTTTGTTACAAATTAACAGCTTTGAGGTTAACACAATACCACATGGAAATGCGATGATGTAAACATATGTTAAAATGCAGGCAGAAGAGTGAAATCTTGCAACAGATTATTTTCTGATGGTTTCTTTCCTTCCCTTTGGACAGACTGATGAAAATGAGGTGCAGTGGGCCACTCTCTTGAAATGTTCACTGGTGGACAGATGGATAGCACCTTGACAAACAAAGAAAAACAGACAGACTGTGTCGCTTCACACAGTTGCAGAGAAAAGTGGTGACAGGCTATCTCCATGCATAGTGATGGCAGCCAGCCACATTGGCCTATGTTTGATTGAATAGTCACACAATGGGAAAAGGCAGGCTACTTTTCATGTTCGTCCATCAATCAGTGCAGCAGACTGCAGCTCTCTCAGCTTTGTTTGAGTGTCAATTAGCTGACGTGGTTTGGGTTGCAAGATGATTTTCAGAGGGTTCTGTTTTTCATGAGGAAGACAGCATATAACATACAGCTGTGGGACCAATCAACCCCTTCAAACACTAGCAGAACAGATTAATGGTCAGAAACGGCTGAGTGGTTTACTTTTTTTTTTTTTTTTTAATAATTAGCTATTGGGCAATAAAGTGAAACTTTTCTTCAATCACAATGAAAATCTCACCTATCACAATGGTGATATACTATTTAAGTGAGCCAATACCAAACCCTTCCTTGGCAAACTTGATAACAAAGATGTCTTTTTGTTATTTGGACACATAAAAAGTTAAGACAAAATCAAACCTTTTATAGAAGAAATATTGAACCATGAGGCGCTTTAAGCTAATGATTGAGTTTGTTCACCCCTGGGAATGTTGACCAGCTTATGATACTTCAGGATGGCTTTATCACCCCTTTCGCGACCAGCTTTCAACTTGGGCAACAGTTCTTTCTGCTTCATTTATATAGATGTCTGTGCCCTTTAATTTCTTGGCAGAGGAAAGGATACTCTGTCCGTCTTTAAAGCGCAAAGGTTTAACAACTATTTTCCCAGGCTTTCTCCCCTCCTGGAGCTGGCCAATTCTCTGGGCATGTTCAATATACATATTTATGCCATCTAGCCCCAGGCTGCTCGAGAGCATTTGTCGAACCATCTTTTCTGATTCACTCCAGTTCTCCCCTTTCTCGTCTGCAATCCCATCAATTAATGTTTGTCCTCCTGCGCTGATTTTCATTGTAGTCCAGCTTAGTAAATATTCCATCCATTTCCTGCTTTGAATTCATTAGGTCGTTTTCAAATGACATTATCTTTGTTTCAATCTCCTTGCATCCCATTCCCATCTCTTCAAATTTACCTTGGGTGACTTCCAAGCTGGTCTTCAGCTCCTAACACCTTCCAGCCTTTTGTTAGTTCCACCCACGATCAGCTGAATAAAACATTTTTAAGTTTTCCTGCTGCTGAAGTAACATCTCTTTGTAGAATTCTCTCTCTTCCAGTAACTGGGGGAGTATACTCATTACCAATGACTCACCCTCACAAGGGGATTCTTTAGCGTGTTTAGGAGGCATGATCTGTCTTGCCAAGATGTACTAGGAGTTGATGGATGCAGCCATTTACCATGTTCGAGATGATGATATCCAGTCAGACCTGTATGTCAGGGAGGGTGTAATTAGTGTTAATAAGTGATAATAGAAAATGCAGATCAAAATCAGCTTGATGCAGTGACGGGCTATATACGAGTTCCAGACAGGATTACATTGATTCTCAGAGAAAAAGCATGGCAGCCATTTTGATTTGTACTTTGACAGCCTCTCCAGAAATGTAGTTGTAATAGACTTTTAAAAGTTTAAAAATTTGATCTTCAATGACGCCTCTCACTGAAAATTTGTAAAATTGAACACAAAATGTATCTTACCTCCAAGTGTGGCCAAAACTGAGAAAGAAAATGAAATAATAAGTGACTGAGAAACTTAATTAGAAATTTAAAGTCCTAACAGTCCCCATTCTTCCAGGATTTATCGGATCAGATCAGACCAAATCAGACCACTACTCATATAAGACCTCACATTTGACTTCATGTCTCAGACAGACAGTCAAATTCACAAAGGACCTCTTTAGCTAGAGTTTATTAGGCCATTTCTAAAAAAATATACAATGTTCCTGAAAGATTCAACAACATCTTTCTGCTTGTTTGACTCCCTCCACTACCACTTTGCTACATGGTCTATTGCTTTGCAGTCTTTACCTTGTCTTAAGGGCTCTCTACTAATACAGCACCTTGAAGTCTCATCAAGCAGTCAGTGTCCTACAGCTTTGCACTCCTGGCAGGATGTGCCCAATACTTAATATTCTTTAGGCTGCTTTGAGACCAGCTAGAACTACTGAGCCACATAAAACAATAACTGCATCAGTTTTCTGCTATGCAAACAGCTTGCATTGTTCATGCAGTACATCACAGCCTAGAAGGCCTAGTTGTTTGCGATATCCATTTTAGATATTAAGCAGCATTTAGGAGAAAACACGTGTTTACAGAATCACTACACTGGAGGATACAACACAGGCGGTTATTTCCATCAATTTAACTACTTTTTCTCAAAATAGATGACTGGTTAAATAACTATCAGCCACCACCAACCATCAGCTAACAACAATGTTCACATGTTTCAAGTGTCACTTGTAGCTCGATTTATCTAGGCAATATGAAGCTCTCATCACAATTCATTAACCAAGATAAATGACAAGATTTGTCACTCGGACATCTACAGCTAATTTAGAGTCTCTAATTCACCTGATTTGCATGTCTGTGGCATGTGGGAGGAAAGTGGAGCAGCAATAAAAAAAAAAACCTTAGACCCACAGAGGAAGAATGTGATAGCACTAACACAGAAAGGCCTGTACTGGCTTGTGGCTGCTGACTCCCTCAGTCTTTGTACTGCTGATAGGCTAATTCTCCTGGCTAATTGGGCCATAATAGGAAAGAGAACTCTTTAACTTCAGATTAGCAGAAATAAAGCTTTGATTAGGTAGTTTAGCATTTTAATTACCTCTTACATTACATAATTTACAAAGTCTTAGACTAACCTAGCTCTCCTGTATTCCTTGTGCCACTACATGTGTCTGTTAGGCAGGTTGGGCTGTGGCTTTGTTTATATAGCAAATCTTCAAACACAAAACTTCTGATTTCATCTAAGTGATTGTTTTTTTAATCTTAAGACAATGATTTTGAGATTTTGAACTTTAAACTTGTGAGCTGGAATATGCTGTGGCAAACAGTTCCTTTCTATGCTTATGTTCATGGATTAGACAGAACTTTATTGTCCATGCAGTTTAATAGGTTGTTAATATATGAAACAACCAAGCTAACGTGTTATGAAGAATAAAGGTATAACAAGCAGAAGAGAAAACGAAGTTAGAGCTAATACAGTTGTCTGGTTGTGGTTTGATATGCACGTAAGTCTGTGAATAAAGTGAAGAACATTTAATTTAAGTTAATCACTGGAGTGGAAAAGTGCAGGAGTTTCTGTATATGCTGTATATATACAGTTTATGCAAAGATGTAATTAAAAAGATGGCACTTGGGATGGGATGCTACAGCCTAATTCCATTTGTTGAGATAATTGTATATTTTTCCACTACTTCATTACACTCTTGGTGTGTCTGCAAAGATATTCAATACATGTCTGTTTCATATATACCTGCTATCGTCTGTCATTTCTTGTCATTCCACTGACTGTCCCCCTCTCACTCACTCACTATGAATTCAATCATTTCAGGGGTAATTCTGACATAGTAATTTACTAGTCAAATACAAGTCAAATACTGATTAGAGACGCAGATTTCATACACAGCTGACAAACTGATGGACATTATCTTGCTTGACCAATGAAAAGACTGTTTGCCTTTTTCTTAATGAGCAAAGTATTAGCAGTAAATTCCCAGAGTTATTATAGTACTGCTATTGTGGTAGATGTCGAGATATCACCAAGGCTCCCGGCTTTGTATTTACCTCTAAATTTTTACTATTTCCTCCAACACCTTTTTAGGAGCACTGTATTTGATATTATAAGTTATGTGGTTTTTAACATATTTAGTAATTTCTTCTTTTTTCTTAAATGGCATGACAAATAATTTTTCGAAACTGAACAGCATCACACACTGGACATGCTGTAGCTGCTGGTCCATTCTATGGTAACCTTAAGTGCGGTGCTTTGCGTTGTGTTTGTCCACACAGGGTGTGGCAAGTGTAGCAGAGAGGATTACAAACAAAAAAGCTAAGGAGATGGCTTACACTGCTGGCTTGAATGGCCCCCTCAGCAGGTCATATACCAACAGCCTAGCAAACAGCATTGTGTAAATAGCTGAAAGCAGTGAGTCAGTGGCTGAAGTGGATGCATCTTTCACAAAAAATATTAAATTACATGCAGCCAGTGAATTACACACAAGGCCACATGTGGTGTCCCACTTTGCATCTGAAAAGCACCCAATTTTCATTTCTTGGTCTAACCGTCTCATTGTCTGTCTCACTGGAATTTCTGGTGATTGATATTCATACACTTATGAATATGAAAAAAAGAAATGTCACCTAAGGTTTTTAGCATGTAATTAAATGGAGTAAAAATAGAGCACTTTACACCAGGTACTAACAAGTGTGTCATGATCCACCATACATGGACTGTGTGTTGTTGTTGTTTGTCTGCATTTGGGTCCTTCCCCTGCTGCCTAGATGGCAAATCATAACAAAGTGTCTCACATCCATAGTGTGCCACCTGGTATTAGTATGTGCCCTAGGTATTTGCACTGAATCACGTGTCACTTCCTCTAATACCTATGCACAGTAAAAATGGTCTTGAATACCTGGTCTTGCTCTATCCTCATTCATCACTCCACAGCCTATTTTTGGTAGAATGTCACCTACCCACTACCTGCTTATTTTGCTTTTCTTTTATTTACATGGCTCCTATAGAGAAGCAAAAACACACTTCACTTTTACAGTAATGGAACCAAATTTGTCCCTGAACAGCTCCAGGTATGGTTTGAGTGAACAGATCTTCTCACAATATGTCAGGCACTTTTTTCTGCAGATACAGTAAAGTAGAAACAGCATTCGTAGATGGTACCGGCATGTTGATCCTAGCATCTTTACAAAGTCTATAGTTTTTGCACTGGTCTGTGCCTTTCTTATAAAATACAATTTGCCTGTAGTTTCCTTGGGGTTTCACTTATAGTATTGATCATACATTATTGATCATGAGCCGTGGAGCTTGTAATTTTACCTGTCCTCTCCTGATGTTATGTCATCTGAAAGGCCTGTTGCAATATGCCCCTCCCTTGCCACCTTCTCTTAAATAATTTGGTAGTCAGTTTTGAAGTACCACAAGCTTTTTGCTTGGTTTTGTAAATGTTTGAAGCCTCAGAGCCACTGAGCTGGTTTCAGAATCAAGGAGCATCCTCATGTTAGCGGAGACATTGGGGGTGAGGGGGCTTTTTACTTTTTCAGTCCAGCTGCTGCTGCTGCTGCCGCCTCATCTCTGCAGACATTGGTGTGTGCAAAATGGTGGGCTCAGTCTACTTGAAGCACCCTTTACATGCATAGAACTTTGATCAAGCCTCTGGTAAAAAAGCAAAGACCTGAAAACCATTTGCAGACACTGACTGCAGACAATTAAGTTTAAGTTTTTTGACATTACAGTTAATTTACCTTATTTATGACACTTTGATGTTGTCTATATATATATATATATATATATATATATATATACAGTATATGCTAATTATGACTTAATTATCACTTTAATTGTAACTTTTTTTATTGCAGTAAAGTGTTCCTAGGGGATGCTAACATAACAACATACATTTACCAGATATATAGTATACTCGACTTTTAGCATTAGGCAAGGCTTCATTTAATTTCCAGAGTTTTAGATCAAACAACTGCTAATTGAGTACTGTATTTTGTGTAGATCCTATAAATACTTTAAAGGTATTTACTGATATCCAAATATCTATCTATTAATTGTTGATTAATATGAATTATAATATAAATTGATTAATGGGTCTGCAAGGACATGCTCAATAGTATAGAAGAATAGAGTTTACCATTTTTTAAAGACAGTTTCAGTGTGAATGAAGATTTTGCTCACTTCCTATATTATCTTACATTTACAGTACAGTAGAGTTACAGCATATCATTGTCCACTTTTGTATTACATTAAATCTTTGATGCTGCTTCTTCAGCTTACTTGTCTTTCAAAGAGCAGTAAGTATTTTGAAATAAATCCAGTTAAAATATTGAACTACAAATTAAGAACACAGACTGGGACCATACACATCGCGGCCAACCCACAATACTAGTGAACTACAGGAGAATTACCAACAAAAAAAACATACAGCGCAATATGGTATTAGATGGCTGCAATGTATAGGGAGTTTCCCTTACCCCTGCACCTGTGTGTGCCAATATAGCATTTAATCAGTAAAATTATTTATCATCTGTTAAGCCACTTCAAGGTGGACTTAACAACATGCCCAAAGCACACCAGTGAATCACTTATGACCATACATCTGTTAATGTTTTTTTCTTTGATAAATCTAAATCGACATCGTAATTACAAGATATGAAAATATGCTACATTGTCGATCCAAGATCCAGATCTGAAGAATCTAGATGCTTCTGGATCAGAAGTGAATATCGAAACATATATTTTTAGCCTTTAAATCTTCCTCCAGAAAGTGATTTGTTAGTGACTGGGCAGTTAGTTAATTACTTACAGTATTTAAGTACTTACTTTGTTAGCCTACTTGTTTGTTTACTATCTGTTATGCAGTCTGTGTTACATGTGCTTGATGTAAGCTACTTTACAAAATAGGAATTTTCTTGTTTTAAGCAATTTGGATTTTACCACAAAGTTTGGCAAACCTAATAATAAATTGTCCATTTAAAACCAGATCCAATAGGAATATGTGAGGTCTCACATGTGATAAATCATCACATAAACATAAGCCTTTTGAGTTTATATAAATACAGTAAACTTTTTTATCACAATGAACTAAAGGAAGAAAGACTTAAACAATTTTTCAAAGGGGCCACACATCAGTACTGGTCCATCATCCCCCTATGCCTCTAGTCAGTGATGTACAGTATGTTTGTTTGTGTGTGTGTGTGTGTGTGTGTGTGTGTGTGTGTGTGTGTGTGTGTGTGTGTGTGTGTGTGTGTGTGTGTGTGTGTGTGTGTGTGTGTGTGTGTGTGTGTGTGTGTGTTTGACTGCTTGTGGCCATGTGCTCGTGCCAACTGATGGGCTAATGCCTAATGTAAGATGAGAAGGTGGCAGAATAACATCCAGAGGCATCCTTATTTCCCAGATGTTTTTCTATTCCCTTTTGCAAAATTGAATAGGCTTGAGTCCCTGCTCAATGGCCTTAAGGGTGGCAACCAACAAGGAGCCATTTTTGATTTGACTACCTCAGGTGTAAAACATTCAGCAGGTCGTGGGTTTCTGGGAATAAAGCACAGTTGTGAGCGTATTTGTTTTTGTATTGCATTTAAATATACCTAATAGAATTAATATGGCCAGCATATTAATGTATTTTTTTTATCTTTCACAATTTGTCTTTGTTTTTTACAATTCTATTTGATCAGGGCGGTTTGTGTGTCCCTGTAATTATGCATGTTCTTTCAAGGAGACAGAATTACACTCAACACTTGATGGTACTTAATAAAGTGATAATAAATCACCCCACCTATTTACCCCACGTTGAGCCAGATGAGGTGAAACAATTTAGCTAATTTTGGCCTGATGAAAAGATAAGCCTCTTGGGGCACAAGTGAAGTCATCAAAACATCTGCTGTTAACCATTAAAAGCTCCCTGTGCCCTGCTGATGCCCAAGTTGTTTTAATCTCTTTTCATTGTAGATGCAAATATATTAACTGCCATGTTATTCACAACAGCTCCATGATTGATATAAATGACGTGTGTATTAATGTTTAGCTGCGGTTCACTCATGGTAAAACTCAGCGAGTTTTCTCTTCTTTTGAACAGGCGCTTTATTAGCAGCTACATGCAGAGTATCACTTTACAGTAGACCGCCCAGACACCCACACAATAGAAGGAATGTCACTGCATATAATAACCACACATATGGTTTAATATTTCTGTTAATAACATGGCAGGAACATGGCAGAACACATTAACTTCAAGGAGGCTGTACCTACACATACTGGTTTAAAAAAAAATATAATATATATATATATATATATATATATATATATATATATATATTTTAAACAATTTTAACTGGTATCTTGCATTGTCTGTCTTCTTCTTTCCCTCTCTGCATCTCTGTCCATCCCTTGTTTTGGTGGGATTGAAGAGACAATATCTGTCATGAACTGACAGATGATTTTATTCTTATATCTTGTTCTATCTTTTTACATGGACATGGAGTTTAAAATATATGTATCAGTTTGTCTGCTTTCATTAAGGTGTCTGCCTCTGTCCTGCATTCTGTAAACTGAGATATCTGGTTCAGTTAGATTCTGATTCTGATCAAATTTTGACTTGGCCCTGGTATTAATTACATTGTCACCACGAGTATAAATTAAGAAGCTATTAAGAGCGCTGTTATATTGTGGTCATGAATGACTAAAATAGCAAGAGAGCTCAGGTCCATTAGCATGGGAGACTAACCTTAACAACTGCTGCTTCATTACTACTCCTGCATGCATGGCCAGCCACTCCATAGTGCTAAAACCTCCTGAAGAAAGATGGACAATGCAGATAGTCTGGGAACTTGATTAAATCCAACGTACTGCCTGTGGTTTATAGCTTTTAGATTAGCTTTATACTACTGTACATTTCTACCGTTTAATAGTAAGTCTTCCTGTTTGCATTGTGGTGGCTGTTAAGCTGGTCATGTCCTTCATTCAATGCTAGTTTACCCTTGCTACACTAGCATGCTAGACCCATGTCAGCAAAAGTAAACACCGCTCATACTTCAACTGCAGCATGCAGCTACATTTTCCATAATAATAAAAGTCTCATTCACGATCAGCATCCCTTGCGCTGATTCAAGCAATGGAAAATAATTATCTTGCACAGCACAATTTTGGGGAGAATACAAATGTCCTCTATGTCTCCCCTGCTCCCTATAGTATGCTAACACATCAGAGATGCATCTTTGACCAGGCTCATACAAATGTTGCTGCTGTGTTCAAAAGCAGCAGCAGAACCAAATTACAATGTAATAACATAAATTGCATGAATGAAACAAAAGCAAGCATGAATGAACACGGTATCATTGTTAGCTTATCTGAACATCATTCCTCATTTCAGTTAAAAAATGTATAGCAACAGATTCAGGTAGCATACAGTCAAGCCATTGCCTAAAGCCCAAAAGATATTGGTTGGCAATTCTCTCTTTTTGTTTTTCTCGTGAACTGGCTGAGTAAGTCAAGCATTTTGCTCCTAATTTGGCCTCATAGCTGTGATGGTGGTGATAAGCACATAGAGATAATAAAGCATACTCTTATGGAATAATAGCCAGGGCCTTTGAGTACCCTGGAAAAGCCAGCTGATGAATTTTTAAATGTTAATCTCTGAAGAAGCAGCAGGAGTGCACTCGTCAGTAAAATGAGGGGCTGCCAGGAATCTGCAGCAGGATAATTAATTGTTGAGTCTTTACTGTGGGGATGCATCTACCGAGACCCATTGCAGATATTATACAGCTGTTAACTTTTGAGCCAATTCAATGTTTTTTTTATCCCTCCAACCCCCATCTTTGATTAGCTTCTGTGTGTGTGTGTGTGTGTGTGTGTGTGTGTGTGTGTGTGTGTGTGTAACGATGTGTACATATGTGCATACTTGCATGCATGTGTTTAAGCGCCCCCTGAAGCCCTTGTGTATGGGAGCCAGATGTTGCAGCTGGAATATACAACCTTGTTGACAAAAAGCAATGTGGAGCACTACAGACTTGTGAGGAAGTTTGTTGTAAATATTCATGAGCTGCACTTAATGTTATGCATTTTTAAATTTGATTGAATGCCCAAAGAGTACCATAACACTTTATTTTGCAATATTTTCTTCTTTACTTTCTCTTTTGGAGTCTTTGTGACCTTTAGTGATCTTGGGAGCTAACCTTTGTGACCCATTCCAAATAATCTTCAATAGTATTATAACATAATTACTATGAACACATCTGTAGCATGCATTCTGCTTAGTGTTAAACACCTTTTGTATTCTTATTTATTGGAGATTTAGGTTTTTAGCTGGCTCAGGATTTAATCTGTGCCTCGCAATGAGGGCAAAGTTGACTGATACTGTTTAATGACTTTAAAATCATAATTTCTTTAATTTGGTGGAAAGTAATTAATTTTTGTAACGTCTTGGTTTAAGCATGCATGCTATTTCCATATCTAATAGTGGAAAGAAAAGTGAAATGTGACCTTTTATATTTGTGCTGAATATTTCTTGTAATACTATCACACCCAGTGTTTGGTTGCACTGAACAAAATCTTTCCATTTTTATTTTAGCAATTAACCCCAGATGAGGCCTAGAGCTGCCCAAGTTAATGAAGTTGAGATTTCTGTGCAGGATTAATTAGAGCTCAAATAGGAATAAGGGGGGGTGGGGGTGGCTAAATAAACAATGTAATAAATGACGCAGTGCATGGTCTTTAATGCACAATTAAATTGGGATTGTCTTGGGATCAGGCAAAGCACACACAAGTTACTCTCTTAAGCTTGCTTCATATATCATGCCTTCACTTTTAATGGTTAGAGCCAAGCCAAGCAAGCCCCATGGTGATATTTAAAATACTATGGATAAACACGCAGACATATTTTGTGATGTCTCATTAACATCTACCCAAATAAACCAGAACACCTATTCAAAGTCACCCTGGGGCTGAAAAACATCAGACAGTGTCTTAGCACAGAAATCCAATGTCAAAGAAATCACACAAGGTAAAATATCATACGCTCCAGGTACCAGGTGTTAAAAATAATTAAAAAAAAAAAAAAAAAAGAGGTGTGTCTGTACAAAAATAATAAACTGAAACTGTTACACTACCCTCCTGGTCATTGGTTTGCCAATCAGTATTACAGACAGTAAAACAGGGAATCTTCCCTAGGTGGTAACTGTAGGTATGAAGTTGACACTTTTAAAGGAATAGTTCAACATTTTGGGAAAAAGGCTACACTTATTTGCTTTCTTGCCAAGAGTTGGATGACAAGATTGATACCACTATAATGTCTGTATGGTAAATATGTAGTTGGAGCCAGAAGTTGGTTAGCTTAGCTTAGAGACTGGCAACAGGAGAAAACAGCAGCACCTCAAGCTTATTAACACCTTATATTCCGTTTGTTTAATCCATACAAACACCGAAGTGTAAAAACAACAATTCTTTGTTTTACCAGGGGTTATGCACCCATTATGTGCAGCTGCCAGGCAACCAGTGGAGACTCCAGGAAGTTATTGTTCCTGGTCATGAAATAGTCCAGTGCATATTGAGCTTTAAAGGTGCTGGTATGCAGATTTCGTTATCTTTGGGCAGAGCCAAGCTAGCTGTTTCCCCCTGTTTTCAGTCTATATGCCAAGCTAAGCTAGCTGGCTCCAGCTACATATTTACTGTACAGATGTGAGTGTGATATCAGTCTTTTCATCTAACTCTTGGGAAAAAAGTAAATAAGTGTATTTCGAAGTGTACTCCTTTAACTAGTAGGACTGTTGTTTCCTTTCCTTTTAAGGTCACCAGTTTTGGGCAACATTGATTTCATAACACATATGAAACATATAGAAGCCATAGAAATCAGTGTAATTAGTCTGGTCTGAGCTGCATTTAGCCTTTTTGTAATCTTTTTTTCACTGTCTGCACTGCCTGTTCTTTTTGGATCCACATTGACTTGACATCATACCACACCATTGTCTTCTTTGCTTCAAATGCCCAATTTTTTGGGATGGACTGTGTTTCCATCTAGAAGTGGAAGTATAATGGCAAGGTATTTGTCAAAAAGTAACTTAGCAAATCCAAAAACTACTCCAGAGATTTTACCACAGTGAATCATGCTACAATATTTACATTCACTGACGGTCATGTCTTAACTAAAATAATTGATCTATTGACTTAGTCGTCACTGCCTGTCCTAAAGTGGTCCTTGAGTGGGGTAGACGAGACTGTAACTGCGGTACGTGATGATTAAGGGGCCCCATAATGTTGGTTACATAATGGTACTATATCTCAGGACAGTACAGCTGGCACTACACTAATGTAATAACTGACAGAGTCTAAAATTCACATCCTTTCTATGATGACAAGTGGCTTCAGAAATGGAAAAGTGCTGGCCAAGTGTCAGTATCTTTGATGTGACATTTCCTTTTGGCTAGCTGACTGTTATCCATCAGGGGCACTATGAAGGAGAATGTAGCTCCTAGTTGACAGAGTTGACAAAAAGATAAAATATTTTCAGTATGTTTAAATGTGTATTGGGCTTTTCGGAGTTAAAAGTTAAAATGTTATGGGAAGACTCGTTTGTATTTCTTACAGAGATCTCAAGCTAAAATATGTATTTTAATGTCAGATTTATAACCGTGCCATAATTTCCTCAGTGCCATTTTAATTGTTGAGGAAAGAGGTAGGCTTTAAGATGTGGTAAAACTCAGTGAAACACTTAAAGTCTGGCATTTTGTGTGAGTTGAGGCACAGCAGACGGGCAAGACTGTTCTGGGTAACATGTTCATTTGTCCATATTTCTTCTTCAGTTCCCATGGGACCTTCCCGCCTTCTGTTGCCTTATTCCTAAATTTCTGAGGGAGTCTTTTCAGAGAGATCTCTATCAGAGCAAAATCTGTGTTCAACAGTTCACTTGGCAGCACTTCACTCAACAATAAGGAGACAGAAAACCTCTGTGAAGCGAAGGTGCCTGAAAGCTGTGTGTACTGTATGGTTGGCTGTCTTAAAGATTACCTTTAGCCTGCTGTCTTATGGTCCAAACTGTCTTATGGTCCAAATTGTCTAAGAAAATCACAGCATTTTTTGGCTTCACACAGATTCAGACTTACTCCCACAGTACAGTTTAATACACTTTTTTTTATGATAATCATGGCAATTATAAGTACCCAAATGATGCTGTGGGAACACACACACACACACAGTAATGGGAGGTGGCATTTTGCCTAATTCAGTGAAACATCTGTAATGGGAAATGGGACACCATTTGATAACACCAGTTTACTGACACCCTCAGTCGAGTAACATTTAGATCAGATGGCTAGTGACTAATGTTGCCTGTCTATCTTGTTTACTGTATCTCAACATCTGAATTTCTTTTTTGTGTAACACCTCATTTTTAACATTGGCGCAAATAATTACCAGAAATTGTCAGCCATTGTACATAGGCACCAAACACTGAACTGATTCAACTGAACTGGCCAAACTGTTAATGAATTATCACAGTGCAGATTTAGACTATAGATATAAGTCCTTTCTTTGATCAAATCTGCCCTGAAGCTTTTCCGCTGTTTCTTTTGAGTTGCACTGCACAGCAAGTCAATGGCGTGCTTCCTGTTGGATCACAGTGTTGTGGACTTCCTCCAGTTATAGGATATGTGTTATTCATTAGAAATCCTGTCCTCTGGCTAGTGAATGCAGAATATTTGAGCTTAAGCCATGAACCGATCAATGTAACCTGCTGGCAAACGCTCATAGAGATTCCTACGTTGGATGTCTCTGCGTACGTATATGTCATGCTTCACCACAAAACTGTCTGATTAAATCTTCTCTAATCATTTGCATACATGAAAATGTTAACAGAATATTTTTCTTAGAGTGTGAACATTTAAATGCATGACTGGGATTCTCTTCTGTGCCCAACCTGAGTCTTTGTCCAAACATAAGTCCAGCTTCAAATCAGGAAACAATGCTTTAAATGGCATAATATATGAGTATTATCAAATATTAATATGTATAATATATGATATATGTTATGATGTTCCTATTTCATTCGTTCTGGTATTGTACTTTGTGTATTTATTCTGTTAATACCTATAGTATATGTTCATATATCTGTAAAAGACATTTGAAAATAACTGCCTCTGAAATTTTAAATTATTATTAAAAATATTATAATTATTAGTTAGAAGGATGTTAATACTGTTGTACGACAGATTGAACTACTGTGAGAGTTAATCATCTGATGCCAAGAGAAGACCTGAGCTTATATTTTACAGTGTGCCAGTTGTCCATAATATTATGGAGGAAAAGCGGATCAAAGAGCAGAGATGGCATTTATCCACTTTATTCCAGCCTAATGCCAGTTTTCATGTACGCTCTTGAAGTCCCTCATTAAGCCAATGCAAGGTGGCAAAGAAATTCACTCATTTTACTCTTCTTTCCATTAAGTCCTTTTCACTGAACCACAAAAACTTCTCTCTCTTTTTGCCCATTTACCCCCTCAGCCATGCAAGTTTAAAGCAAAATGTCTTTATCTGTCTTAGAGCTCGAATCACCCAAAAATTATTTCATCCTTTAAACTTCCTAACACACACATATGGTGAGCCTAGTTTCCTTACATTTTGTGAAAAACGTCTGACAATACAAAAACAGTAGCGAATATGCTTAATTCATCAATCATGAGAGAATCACAGGAGGTAGACACAAAAACATGAACCTTCACAATATACTGTAAATATCATGCAGTCCAATAGCCCCACAAACTGCCTTAGTGGCACTTATGAGGTTCAAAATGTCTTGATGCTTTGTCATAGGTGTTGATTCAATTCGATGACAGGGTTACTCTTGAGCTGATGTTGTATTGCACTGCATTACTGATATTTTGATAATGTAAATCCATGTTTATCCATGTCAAATACAGTGGGGAAAAGGGTTTTCAAACAGGCATAAATCGACAAACATAAAGACTATAGAAAGCTCATTGTTTTAAAAAAAATGAAAATTGTGCCTACTGTACATGAGCAAAAGCTCACATAGAGCAAAATGATCAACATCAAAGACGCTGTCACAATAGATGCAGATATGATGGCAGCATGTTTAGACCTCAGTGCTCAGTCAACAAATGTCCAAGAGGTGACAGCCAGGTGTATGGAGGAGATACAGAAGCAAAGAGTTGAGGGATGCATACAAGTGAGCCCTCTATACACAAAACAATTTAACAGTTGTATTTTTCTGCAGTGTACACTCTTCAATTTAAGCCAATAAAATCAGAAGAGTCCTCCTAAAACACTGTCCTACAATTTGTTTTTTTTTGTTGTTTTTTGTTGCAGAAATCCCATTGTGGCTCTGAAACACAACACCAATTTGATATAATACACATCATTATACTACCTCCATCATGTGGACACCAACCTTATGGACAATGCTCTATCTGCCCTTTGTCCCATAAACTCAAAGAGTTTGTAAATCCCAAAAGTGGGAAGATGGTCCATCTTAAATCACTCGCCTCCCAAGAGGTTGTTTATGCCATTCAGTGCCCTTGTCCCAAACTATAATGTATGTAGGTAAAACACAGTGGGCCCTGAACATACAGTAAGAGCAGCATTCTCTCCCATTGCAAACTGTATCCTAGAATATGGACATTGGGTCACAGAAATAAAATTTTATAATCCTGTTTAGAGTTTGCCTCTTGTGGATTTAGTGATTTGTAACTGTCATTTTTACAATAAGTCTTGTCGGCTTGCCCTCTTCTGTTGGTCCCCAAAGTGTCTGGCAGAAGAAGCGCACTGAGCTCTCCCATTGTCACATAATCCAGTTCATAATCATAATAATCCATAATGATTTGTGTCCACACCACGTAATATGTCAGTCTGTGTTCATTTCACACTTTCAACAATATAAATATTTATTCCATAAAAACAAAAACAAATACAACAGGGATATATTTGTTTCATAAAACCTGTCATTAACTTGGAAAATAATTATATATTTACATGGTATCAATAGCCAAACTGATCAATGGTCTATGAAATCTCTGGAGATATAACTCCTAAATTTGTCATTGTGGCATTTGGCTGACACTCTGTGCTCAAGGACACAAGGCTGCTAATGGATACATATCTCTGTTATATAGATCAAAGTAATGTGTTTTTTCTCAGTGGGCAATCTGTGTCCTGAGGATGAGCTGAAAAAATCTTGGGATGTCCAACTATGCTACCACACCCTACATACAGACCAACCAGTAGGAGCCTCTAGTGCAGCAAGAACAATGTGATCCCTGGCGGGCGTTCAACCTATACGAACAACTGTGTTTGTTTGAGTCTCATTTTGAAATGTAGAGTGCTAAAGTAAGGGTAACGGCGTGTACAACGGGGCTCTGTTACTGACTCCTTAATGCACTAATTTTACTCGTACATTCATCCATGCATTTGTGGCCTCTTTAGACTTGAGAGGCTAACACTGTATGTAAAATGTATTGCATCAACATGCATTACCCATTCTTACAAGAAAGAAGATGACCTTACAGAAAAAGCCTTACCTTAGCTAAATAAAACGCATCATGCACTGCTAGAGTATAAATGGAACAAGCACATGTCTACAGTAATCCTAATCTCTATTATCACACTTCCACACTATCAACAATGCAAGTAATATCTTTTTGACCTACATACAGTAAATTGTATGAGAACCATTACATCCCAATGAAAATAAATTAAATAAGAAAGCTTTTTACCACCATTACCCACTCGTGAAGCCCACAAATATGATTTGTGAAAAAGGCACAAACCATTCCACTTCATACTTTAATTGTAATTGATTGTGTTATTAATATAAACATCAGTTACATTAAAAAAAAATTTAGTTAATCAACAATAATCACCACACTGGTTTATGATAATGAGAACCATACACTTGTGAAGTACACAACTTACTACATTAGACTCAATGCTACCTTAGCTGTGCATGTTCATTTCATATTGCTATTTGCCTGTGTATTTACTCCTCCAATCACAAGCCTCATTAGATAGCTCATGTAGCATGACCGGTGTCCCCACTTCATTCGCCATGTAAACACTCTTGTTGCTGTAACTTTAAAGTGGTAATAAATGGAGAAATATTTTACAGTTTTTATTTCAGTTTCATCTAAAATAAATCCTTCCACTTGAAGAAATGAAAACCTAGAAAGACATTTGATTAATATTTTAATTACATCGTTTTAAGACCAAGGATGAAATAGTGGATTGTGAAATTACTTACTGCATTATTCAGTGAAACCTTGTATTTTCACATAATTCTGGCATTGGTGGTGTCACCTTGTGGGTAAAATAGTTATCTTGTTAGCACACATTTGTGATGCTTTATACACTACATCTATACTGTGATTATCTGCTTATAGTCAATAACCACAATGAAAATAATTGAAGCATATATCTACAATAAAATAGGCTACAGAATATATAAAAAGACATTTAATTCACTTACACTCTTGTATCTGAAATCTCCTCGTACCATACAGAGATGCCAGGGGATTTATATTCTACATTTATCTTGTCATTCTCCAACAATAAATTGATATACAATGGTATTCTCCTCAAAGTTGTTGTAAATGATTGCAGCCTGTCTATGGTGAAGTATGCCTGTAGCCCTGTGTCTGTGTACACCCACTGTAAAGACAGCCTTTACATCTACTTGGCCTTATTGCTGATGTGCTGTATAACACCCTTAGGAATAACCAGTGGTGCAGTGTCTGATTGAGCTGCCTGGCTGCAGACGTTTCATGAGAGGGAAAGCAGAGCTGGATGAAGCTCTTTGATGAGGCAAGAAAAACCCGTGGTGGAGGCTAAGCAGCATTCCCACCCCCATCTCCCTTGGAGTGTGCCCTCCCTCTTTAGGGTGAAACTGCAGAGTTACCTGAGGCCCAGGGCTTGAAGGGGATGCTGAAAGTACACCCCCACCACCACCACCCTCCCCGCCCACTGGCTGTGTTTCAGTTGGTTATACAGTAATCTGAGCGACAACATGAAGCCTTGTGACCCATTTGTTCAGATAGTGATAGCAGTATCAGTCTTTGGGCATTTTCCATGAGAGATACAGAGAGTGGAGAGACAGGCTAAAAGGCTTAGACTCTAATAATGTTGGCACGTGCATGTCTCTCTCACACTCACACACACACACACAGTGTAATACTGCTGATGTCTTGGATTTCCTCAGATCCAGTGTGCTGAGAAGATATGGAAGGACTTCACACAGCTACAGTAAATACAGCAGAGTGAGCCGAATGTGGACCACCAACATATTCACTAAATTATTAAAATGTGGAAATAAAGTGAGCTGGAGCTCTCGGGTGTCAATTCTGAATTAAGTCACAGAAATAATGTAATAAAACTAAATTTAAAAAAACTAAACTTAAAACTAAATTTTAAATGTTTGTTAACATGTTTGAGAGGCAATAGAATTTGTTTCACATCTGACGAATAGGCAATCACTAAATTCATTATCCGACATCAAATATATATTTAGCAGACAGTATTCAATACTTTTTGTGATTTTTGATGCTATTTAGGTAAGTCATTGTCCTCTGTTTTATCATCAGTAGTTTGTGAAGTGACTTTTAGCATAGGCTAAATCATACACAAGAAATCTCTGCATTTTGCAATTGATGCATGTTTTTTATTATAAGATTACTTCTCACCTTGAAACTGATGTTAAAAATGTCTCATACTGTAGAGTATTTGTCACCCTTCGCAACAAGAAAATATTTAAACTGAACAATAATCATGTTGCCATAAACCATTTTCAGTTGACCTTGGCTAAATACAAATAGTATTTTTGCAAATATCTTCCCCAGCAGATCCACTGGCACTTGAGGGTGGGCCAGTGTGTGTGTGTGTGTGTGTGTGTGTACAGAATTGCAGTATCAAGAGCCTTATTGTTTGAATATTCATTGGTCAGCAGCAAGCATTAAGTCAAAGATCACATGGTTATTCAGCATAAAAATCAAGAGAGTGCATGCATCTCTTATACAATGTGCTGTGTTCCTCTAGGATGAAATGCCACAAACACAACTTCATCTGTTTTGCCCGTCCAGTTTTCATAGAATCTAAGGATTTTCTTGTGCTGTAGGATCTATTTTTACAACACAGTAAAAACTCAAACATTCTCATGAATTTCTCATTACTGTATGCAGTTTTCCAACACAATATGTCTTTGGCAGTTATGTTTAACAATGTAGTTCATTTCTAAAATTTAAAAGTCCTGAAATTATTGTGGGCACTTGACTTTTTTCTTTTAAAGAATACTTTTACTGTTTGCCTTCTTAATGGGAGTTAGATGAGAAGATCAATATCAAGTTCACATCTGAGTGTTCAGTACAAAAGTAGCTTCAGGACCTGCTTAGTTTAGCTTAACATCGGAAGCAGTTGGAAAAAGATAGCATAGCCCCATGAAAGGTGAAATTATGTTGTGTTGTCATAACACTAATGTTTCTTGAGTTTTATGGATATGGCAAACCAAACACACAGCACCACATGTTGTGCAACTGCCTCCTCATACCCCCACTGATCACCCCTCAGTTATTTTCTGCTTTTGAACACAGACAAAATGGGGATGGTTATTGCTGAGACAGGCAACTTTGAGGATACCACTTAACTATTGATAACTATTAAGAATCGCAGCACCCTACTGTGATCAAGCTTGTCGGCAGCTAATCCTCCTATGAAAGTCTCACACCAGCAGCATCGCCAATGTAGCGTTTGTCCACTAAGGTTCACCCTCTTCTTACAGTAGTGGGTTCTGAAATCTTATTACATTAATTTACAGTACTTTTTATAGAGCCTATATATAGAGCTGATTTCTGCAATGTCCATTTTTTCTGACAACCACAAAAAATGTAAAAATCTTCAGCTTGTCCAAAGTGCTGCAGCCAACTAAAATATTCTATTATTTCCTTTTTGGGTAACACTTTTGACTAACAGGTCCTTCCTTGTAAATTGAGGATTGTAATCCCCCATGATGACTGAATGTCATACATTTTAGAATTGTTGCATGTTTTTGTTTGTTTTGTACTTGTGACTCCACATGATGCTGTTGGTGGTTGTGGTTTTGCCAGACTCTGGAGGTGGAGCGCCCGAGGAAAATGTTTGTCCCTCACTGACTAATTGACTGCCTCCATTGTTGAAATGCTCATGTAACAATATCACCACAATCTAATGGGGCACACTTGAAACCTCTAGTTGCCCAAGATTTGGCAACTTTTAAGACCCATTTCGTGACTATTTCAAAAAAGAGCCAAGCTCTGAATTTAGCAACTGTTGGGACAGATTTTATTAACTTTCCCTTTAAGATAGTTTTCCACCCAGATCCACCTGATTTGGTAACAGTGTAATAAAGTTCACCCACACATCATACAAATTGCCCTACAAACATAAAGAAATGTACCAGTTAAACTTAAGTTCAGTCCAGGACAGATGTGTGCTTATGTAACATCTTGACACATCAGGTTGTAGACAAAGTTGCAAATTACTCCCATATAGAAGCAACGTGCCCAGATGTTTCGCTGCAGTTATGTCATAGTGATCGTGCACACTCCATCGGATTTGTGTCTATGTAAAGCATGAACAAGTTGTTAGTGAGATCATCCTAAAACCTAGTTTTTTAAACCCTATCAGCTAATGGCCAGCTGGTCTGACTGCTCACATTCATACCTATCCTCGCTGTCAACAGTCCTCCAGATTTGTATATGTGGCAACAAATCCATGCAGACACAAAGTGAACATGTAAACTTCACATGGAGACACCAGGTTCAACAAATCAAGCTCAGGATGTTCTTTTCTGTGACTGAACAAGTCTTTAGTTTTATCTTGATCTCCAGTACAACCATTACAGCCAAAGTACCTTTGACCAAGATAATGAAGGTGCGCTCACCCTTGTGGCATGAATAAAGTATATCAATAGTACAGTGGGCCAAATAGTTTACGCTCAGTCAAGCTTTTCACAATCTGAACACTCTTGGCTCCCAACCAAAGCCCTCAAATCCAGTCAAGAAGCCCGTTTTAAATGGAATATGTGAAAACAAGATGTCTTTTTTGTTTGTATTGTTTCATCATAACTGAGACAGACTAAATAAGTCAGTTATTCGTAAGAAACACTTTTTTCCCCTGACGCATTTAACAATAAAGCATTTCAGACATTTAAGACATCAACTTATAAACATTTGCATATCAGATGAAACACTTAAAAGCAGCTTTCAACTTTCTGTGCCTCAGATATACAGCAACCAAAAACTGACAGGAATAGTGTACTGGTTCTAATATTAACATAATCTTGTGCATGTGTGTGTGCATGTGTGAACCAATATACATCAGTGTCACATCATTGAAATAACTCTTTATTTATGGCCATAGACTTTGTTTGTTTTAATCTGTGTAGAATACCAAATGCATTATTTTAATATTTTAATGTCAAAGTCATCACAGAGGAAAATGCTAAATTGATTTTCATATCCTGTTCTATGATTGTGTAAACCTTGTGGCACATACGGAAAACATCTAAAGATTATTTTTATAGTTCATTAAGGAATAATTTAGTAGGGAATATATTTGCTGTTTACAGCAATATCCTTCTTCACATTCACACACAGTTGGACACAGAGCAGACCCATACAACTGCACTGTTCGGCTGTTGGCCAGTGAGTTGCACCACCGGAGCAGGTGGGAGTTTAGGTGCCCTGCTGAATGGCATCTCAGCAGTTATTGTTGAGGGTGTTGACTTTGTGCTCTAACATTTTCCTAGACTGTGCACATGAATTAATGACCTTCAGTTCACAAGTCCTGCTGCCCCCAGTGCTCAACGTTGTTTCTTCTGTGCAAATCTAAAGTGTATAAAGAAATTATTTCAATTTTTTCAAGACATTTCTACATGCAACATTGAAACTCACATATTTACTTTCTCTTATGAATCATAAGTGAGTTTTGTCACAGATCAGGTTGGAGAAATGATATGTTGTTACTTCCATGGGAATTAATTAACACTAAGCCTTGCGGCTGTACCAGCTACTAACAGGCCACAACATATATTGAGTGCCATTGGTGGCCGGTGTTTAAGAAAGGACGCCTGCCTTCCTGAACCCCAGTGAGCTTGACTCATCCCCCACTGCATCACTTTCCTGGGGTGGGGTGATGAGAGCTAGTCCCGGCATTTTATTTTCAGTTAATTTAGGTTAACATGTAAACGCAGATAAAAACTAAACCAGATTACTTAAGGGATGAGGGTTGTTATTCAATGTCCATCACAGTCTTAACAAAAGGAGGTTTTCACTACGCCGTGGCACGCCAGCTCTCTTGTGTTTTCATTTCCCTCCTCCTTCTCTCGCTCTCTCATTTGGCATCTGCCCCTGACAGGCTCATATTAGATAAGACCCACCTTTATGCCATTCAGCAACCAATGAATTGGACAATGACAATTGTGTGGCCGTAACACTATGTACATAATCATGTAGGATAGGAACAATCAATTGTGTTGAAGTGGCTGATTTATTAACAGAAAAGAAATATACTAACGTGTTATAATATTGCAAGAGTTGGAGCTAGTACATGGCATTTATACCCAATTACATTATTTACAATTACAGTTAAATGAAGAATGAAAAACGGGGCATTTTTCGTACATATAAATGTAAGTGCTATGTATAATAGAAAAAAAAAATCTGTAAATCACCCTGTCCTCACAAATAAATTAATGCACACACATTGTTCATTATGTGACAATGTCCTCTCTCAAAAGAGAACATGAGCTTATAACAGGCCCTGAACCACTGGAGTGAGGATGTCTGGCTCCGTGAATTACACTGGCCTTGTTGTTTCTGGATCGGCTGAAGCCTGTAGGGACTGACTTAGAGTAATGCCTTGCCCCATATCTCCCTCAGCACTCAGCCAAATGCAGCTACGCAACAGCAGCCCCACTTAATGTGATCTTCCTTGGCTTTCTGAGGTGGAAGTGGCAGAGAGACAAAGGGCAAAGAAAGAGTCAGTTGACTCATTGATGCACCCACACACACACACACACACACACACACTCGACAATGCGCAACCACACTCCAAAAATAGTTGGTGGGTTTATGTGTGTGTGGGTGCATTTAAGTGTGCATGCAGCTCACATGTGAGTCTCTGCAGGCTTTAGCATCTTGTAGCTCAAGATTTCTCTCCCTCTTCAGTTCCTAAATAAAGCCTGCTCAGTGAAGTGGAGGAAGAACACAAGAGAATCAATCATACAATTATCCAGATTTCCTCTGTCACTTCAAACGGAGAAGAACTCAGAGTCTGACCATTGTATTGGTGTGGGGGTGGGTGAGCGTGACTGTTTTTATCAGCAGAAACTTTGTTTTAATAGAGAGTATAGTGCTGTCAATCCTCTTGGTTGGCAGCCGTGTTCAGTGGCGAAAGTGTGAGGGTGAAGCAAAAAGAGAGAAATAGCAGAAAGAAATCTCTGGAAGAGTGGAGTGGAGAAAATAAAAAAGTTGCTTTCAAATATAAAACTCATGAAAGTCTTACACAGCATCTTACACCATTTTTTTGCCTTGCGGTTGAGTGCACTGTATGCATGTGTGTGTGTGTGTGTGTGTGTGTGTGCGCGCGCATTTAACAGGATCAAATTAGAACCGTGTCAACAATACAAAACCCTTCCCTATAGTCTTTAAACAAGCGCATACAGTTATCTGTAATAAGCAGTGAACAGTTTGGTGCTTAATCGTCTCATTCGATACTAGAACCTAGGATTTCTGGAGCAGCAAACCTGTGCTTTACCAACCAAACTCCACTCAGGTAATGTGTTCATCAGGCACACTGTGCCCTGTGGCCTGTGACCTATTAACTTTAAAGAAAGAAAAAACAGCATGATTATAAATAAGAAATTCACTTTCTTCATCCAGCGTGTTCTTCTCCACTCCTTCCACGCGCATACAGTTGCATGTACTGTATATACTCTAAGAGTGAGAAAAAGTTTCTTAAGTGTAAAGCTTCTTAAAACGGTGCCCTTGGGTGAGAGACATGTTGTGCTTACTGATCACGTCTTTAATGAAAGAGGAGAGTCCAAAACCCTGACTCTACCCATCTCTCCTCTCTCAGACGATGCTCAGGTTCTACATCATTAACCAGCCAGCCTTCTGGTATTGATCACTTCATGATCCTGAAATATTCACAACATTCTCACAATAACAAAAATACATAGGGGAGTTGTTTTCTCTATACCTATACTTCTGCAAAGGCTTTATGGAGTCTAACAGGCTCTCAAAGTGTCCAGAGGCGGAGACCTAGAGTGATTCACATTCATCAGATAGTCGGGTGGGGTAGATTTTAGTGCAGCACTGCCTCGGACTTAAGCACTCTACTGTGTTGGTGTTAACTCTGTGTTAACTGATGGAGTGCATCAAGTTTTTCTCTAAAGCCTTCTAATTAGAGTGCTGAAACAATTATAGTTGTGGCTTCGTTACGCATAGAAAAGCACAAAATAATTACATTTATTATAAATACAAAATAGAGATATTATGAATTTACATAGTATGAATGGATAAACATAAGAAAAGCATACTATTACTTATAAATTAATTTTCAAGTTATAATCCTTAAAGTCACTTTGATATTTTATATGATATTATACAATTTTTCATATTAACAGTGGATCACAGGTTCTCCTCACTATTAGTTTTAGCAGTCCACAACTTTGCTGTTTTTGATCAGTCTCATCAACATCATTTCAGCAGGCAGCTGTTTTCTGTGAAAAAAGTTCTAAAAATCAACTGTATGTACCATCCCAGCGAAACACTGCAAACAGACCAAGTTGGCAACTAGATGTGAACATAATGCAGCATTTAGCAGCTGAAGAGAGAGATATTTCACTCAAGAGTTGGTAGAGAACAACAAAAAACAGAGTTAAAAAGAGATTGACTATTAGACCTGGATTCAGCAGGTGGCCTGAAACACAACTCCAAATGAATGCTAATGTAGCATCGTAACTGGTGGATATGCAAATAAGCAACTGTTTGCTAACAAGTTCACCAAGATGATAATACATCAAGGTTGGGTTTACAGCTTGTTTCTGCTGCCCCCAAGTGGCCAAAAAGTCTGTTATTCCAGGTTTAATATTTTATCATATTAAACCCCATTTTAATAGTATCTATGGTTGTTGTTTTTTTCTGCAATAGCTATTGAGCATATTTACATCCAGTAATTACCTCTGTTAGAGATAGTTTGTATTGTTATTAGTGAACTCCTCTGTTCCCATGCAGGATTCACATTTCATTCACATGCACAAGAGAGTCGCAGGAAACAATGCAGGCATGTACTTCAGCGTTGCTCTTGGTAATTGTCTCAACTCTCTCAATATCAATCTCATTGGCAGAAGCCTCTCTGTTAGCTGATGTCACGCTCCATCTAGTCCCCTGTTATTTCCGGTTTTATTTTGAAAGGACTATTCACTGCTCACTAGGTTATGATTTACTTCCTGTCATTGTGCTTTTCCCGCCAGTACTGATTAAGCTCACCTGTGTTCCATTACCCACCTGTCCCTCATCAGTCTGCCTGTGTATTTAGCTCAGTCATTCCCTTGTCTAGTTGCCAGATTGTCTTTGAACCCACCGGTCAAGCTTTCCAGCGTACTTTCATGTATAGTGTTTTGTTGGTTTGGACTCCTGCTCGTTTCTCGGACTTTTGCCTCTGCCTGCCCCATGTCGGATCGGATTACCTACGCTATCGGTTTGGAACTTTGGTTGCCTTTGTGGACCTGTTTTGCCTGCTCCCTAATTGTACCGTGATTGTGAACATTCTGCCATTGTTTGCCAGTAAAGGCTTTCAGTTGGGAACTTTACCTTTGTCTGGAGTGATCCTTGCACTTGGGTCTCAGTCTTGGGGGTGTTACAGCTGATAGTTCTCAGCTGTGTTAAGTTGCAGCTAATGCAAACACTTTCTGCTGGTGCTGTTACATATTAAGCGGTTTAGCCCTTCACTGATCTGCTAAACAAGACATGGGAATTTTTGGCAGTTATTGCCATCATGTGGATCATGTATTGTTTTCAAGAGATTAACATAATAAGAGGAAACAGCCACAGTGAGCTGTTAAATGAAGAGCTGCAGACGAAAGGCTGCTACTACAGTTTTTGCTAACGGCCCAATCGAAAAATTACAATTATTTACTTTTTTTTTTTTTTTTTTTAACACAATGCAATGAATCCTCTCACCCCTCGGTTTATTTGGCTGCATTGTTAACAGGTACACAAGTCGCTCTTCTGTTGCATTTCTGACAGCAATATACAAGTGTCACCATCAACCAGGACTGAAATCTTACAGATCATAACTTTATTGGGCTCATATAAACATGAACAGATTAACATGACAGGGCCTCCAACAGTGTATTTATTCTTCTAAGATAACATACTGTAGCAGGCAACATTTGAAGTATCAACCCCACTTTGCCTCCACCTTGTGCTCCGTCTCAATGTCAGTGTTGCCTCATTTCTGTGAAGATCTGAGCCGATTAATATCTAAAGTCTCCTTAGCAATCCAGAACATTAGCTATGTTTTGTTAAAGGCCTGTTTTGTGTTTGTGCAGAGAATGATTGATCACAGGCGGAGAGGGGACAGCAGAGCAGGGACAGCCTAGTGATATAAATCACATCTGATAGAGGGCACATAGATAATTGGTTGTCTGGCCCTATAGTCATGAGGAGCGGGCTACTATCTTCTAGAGGGAGATAAACTAGAGGGCAGCACACAATGATAACAACATGCTTGACTGTCAACAGATGAGATGCAAAATTACCCCCCTCCCATCCCCTCCCCTCATCCGTTGTTTGTCCGTCCCTTTCTCCTGCCCTGTTATTGTTCGAATGAGGAGTGGAGAGGTTAAGTGGATTGAAAATCAGTTGGCGGAATGTTTATGTTTATTCTTCTTGCTGCCCTGTTTCCAAAAGCATTTCAGTTGCAGCGGTCATCTGTGAATAGATTTACTGTGGGGTGACCATGATACAGTCTGATCAATACAAAGGCATCATCAAGGACTTCTAACAGCCAAACTAGTTGACGCTCTACAAGATTCCCTCTCAGTCTCACTCTCACTTTCTCCCTCTCCTTCTCTCACAGCTCATCCCCTTCTCCATCCCTCGCACTTTTCGGGAGGGGTGTCCGCCTCACTCAGCAGTTTTGGAGATAAAAGGAATGTCCATGTTCATCTGACACACAGAGAGCCAGTCTTGATTAAATAGCCTGACAATGCGCCAAATGTATTGCACTGTTGCCAGGGAGACAAAAACTGACCTTGGGTGTTACGTTGTGTGCTAGAGTTGCCAAGAAGATACTGAGTGTACGTTCCAGTGAGAGAAAGGACAAAATATGCAGCACTTCAAAGGAGAGGATGACTATTTGTTTGAAAGTATGAAGTTAGAGATGAAAATGTATAACTTCTCCCTGACAAGAATCAAGGGCAAAAAGATTTCAGTTGAGTTTGCCATCTTGATTATTGGTGTTGTGCTGTTTCTCTTACCACGTGGCACCAGCACACAAAGGCAATGTGGTGGAGGAACTCTTTTGTTCCTTGTTTAAATACACCAGGTTGAAAAACATGGCCTTCTATGACAGTGACTTTACTTTAGAAAGAATTTCCAGTTCTAATCTGTTCAAGATGCTGTAGCTTCCACTTTCAGCATAAGGTGAATAATAGTGCAAGGATTAACAGAGCAGCAGTGCAGAATGCAATTCACTCTCATCATACTTACTGCATTAAAATACATTTCATAAACATGTGTATCGGATTAAATATTTCCTGAGCCCCTGGTGCAATAATAGAGAGTGAATGCAAAGCAACAAAACATGTCCTGAACTTTTGACGTAGGTTTTGCATTTTCATTTTCCCTTTATTTTATTTTCTCAAAGCTATTTTCAAAAGAATTTGACTAAGTTGAGCTTTGCATCACATTACAAAATATTTTTTAAAGCATCTGAGCATGAGGCAAAACATTCTGATACATGTGAAAATGAGGATTTGGGTGCCACAAAGAATTTACCAGTCATGTCAGATCCATCACCTTTAAGTAATACAACAGATTAGCATACATGCAGTGTCTATACATATTTATTTGCATGAGATCTTTGTTGTACCTCATCTGTCAGAGTGCACACTGTATAATGGATTTGTCACATGACAAAGCTCAAAAGACTAACGTGGCATTAGGGAAGCTCTGTATGTTTTCTATTTCTATCCAGTTTCTCGCATTGGAAAAAATACATTTAGCGCCTCAGTTGTGGGGAATTAGAACAAACAGAGAAAACAGATGCAGCAGTCTTCTCTTTAAATAAGAGCTTCTTCTCTCTCTGTGGAGTCCTTTGTGCAGCTGAGGTTTTTGTTGTTCCCAGGGCTTTTGATAAGGCCTCCTGCTCTTCCTTAGCCAAATCTGGAACCTCACCGCAGGGTCCTCAGGTGGGAGTAGACTCAACTGGTGCTCTGTGTGCCCATTTTATCATTTAGAGAGAGAGACACACACACACACACACACACACACACACACACACACACACACAAAATGAGGTTCAGTATATCCATACATTGACCTCCAGGCACCCCACTGAACTCAAGTGTTGTATTTCACCGATTGCTCAAGTATAAGCATCAAGAAGTGTGTTTTGAGTCCTCATATTAATACAATCAAGCATGGGAACAAACACGCTGTACTCTCACAAATAAACATACACTTACATGCACAAGGGGGAACAAAGATGAAATATATTGCCACACTTATTACTAAGTATTTCTTGCTTTGTGAGAGGGAATGCATGGTTGATGGGCCCTCGTTTTCGGATTGCTGGATGCTTGGCGTCGGCTGCAGGGGGGGAGGAGGAGGCCTTGATTATTGTCATTCACATCACACCATGCCTCTGTGTGCGCCTGCTAATTGATGGGGTTTTTCCTCTTGATTTCTTTGGGGGAAACAATCCAGCAGATGTACATTCATTTACGATGAGGAGATTGCTTCCATTGCCATCATTGTCCATCCATTACCATTCCACCAGCACCAGAGAAACGAGCACAAGCACAATATCTTCCACAGGTAATAGGCTCTTGGTTGTGTTTCTATTGTGTTGTTGTTTTCTTGACTTGTCAGGTTTGTTATTTTTGTCAGTGACA
Organism: Macquaria australasica; assembly: GCA_005408345.1. Lineage (NCBI taxonomy): Eukaryota > Metazoa > Chordata > Actinopteri > Centrarchiformes > Percichthyidae > Macquaria > Macquaria australasica. The sequence goes on along the minus strand of SEMN01000067.1, from coordinate 616,268 downwards.
AATAGAATATGCGCTGTTTTAGCTATGCGGTGCATTTCTGTCTAAAGAAATGTGATGGGGCTCCTTAGTTTATTAATTGCAAACTTACTTGTAAGCTTCCTGCTGCCGTTTTGACATGTTTTCTTTTTTACTGAGAGCAAGATTGCATACTGTAGAATTAGAAAACAAAATGATGCAGTAAACTTTTTAATTCATTACCAAGACTATATAAATGAAAAAAACAAAGGCTTTTTAATGAAGGGACTAATTCATGAATCCATATAACATCAAATCTAAACAGAAGACAATTAATTTACTTTATCAAAAAAAATGAAGCAACTCATATGTTGTTACAAAATATGATCTGCTGGTCTGTCTGCTTCCATCGACACGTATGAGCATGTGTGCAGTTCCCATCCTTGGGGCCATATTGATCCTGCCCAGGTAAGTCCTCACATGAATAATCAAACACAGCTACCATCAGCCCTTCCTAATCAATAGCTATTTCGACAGCAGGGCTCCAGAGCAACAATTCATTATAAATGGAAAGCCACAATATATACATCTGACCTCTTTGTTATGACAATGCCCATCTGAACATGATCATAACAATAGCTAGAATCGATCCGGGCAAAGTTCATAAAGAGGTGAGTCCGGTCATGCCAATTAAATGAGTTAAGGAAACAGCCTCTTTATTGTAGTTTTATTGCCAAGGGAGTGCATGATCTGTGTCAGTAGCAGAAATATCTGAAAACATTGCACAACCTTAACTGTCCTTAAATCTGTAGCTTCATCCCCAGCCCAGTGTTGAATGGTCACATTGAGATTGATGAGCAGTATGCAGTAAAGTGCGTGCGTGCGTGCGTGCGTGCGTGCGTGCGTATCAACAAGTTGACTTCTTTTTCTGGGACTCATCTGCCAACTCTCTGCTCAGCCTGAAGCACAGTCCTGTTGCTGGTCTTCTTCTTCTTCAGCAGTCTTTTACAAAAGTTTCCCAGAGTTTCATCATCATTGTTACCATCGCTTAAACAATTGCCATGAGTATAAAAACCATGCTTGTGTGCAGACATTTAGAGGGGCAAGACCTGAAGTTAACCAACTAAGAAACCCCACAAAAGCCACAACCTTTGAATACATAATCTACATCCCTCTGAAACGATATGAAAGGAAGGGTTTCACAATGGCACATTTATTTTATTATTAGTGGTGGTAGTAGTAGAAAACTGACCAAAGCTAACGCTAACATGTCATATCTGCATGTATCCATATGTATAGTAACGCACAGTGTGGTAGGACAAGACTGACACCACGATAAAGGTAGCCTTTGCCAGCTCCTGTGTTTTTGAAGGCCCAAACTTAGTAATATGATGTATACGAAAAATCAAAGAATTTTGGTAACAAATCAATAATAAAAAATATGTTTTAACAGTCTGTGGCAGCTCTGATATGCCTATCTGAACAGGACTTGAACAAAACAGCATGGACACTTGAGTTAGTTCAAACACAGTAAGTAATTTAGGGATAAAATATCATCAAGTTAAGGTTTCAGATCATTTCATTTGGACATAGAAGGCAGCTCAGATTTCCAAAGAAAAGATGCGCCAATAGGTCCTTTTCACAACAGACATTTTGACATGTCAGAGCAAGAGAAGCAAAAGTGTAATTAGGCTAAATTCGATTCAGGTGTGCGAGCATGCTCTGGATTATGCATGCTGGCTCACTTACTGGGACACTTCAAATGAACAGAGTCATCATTAATGATGTTAAGAACACCTGTGCTTTCCCTGCTAAGACAAGTCTGCCATGCCTGCCATGAAAAATGCCTCATACAAAGACTACATAGATCAGTGTGTCCATATGTTAGAAAAATACAGGGTTTTCATCGTGAGATTCATAAGATTTGATTTATAAAAATGTGCAGAAAAATACATAACTTCAGGTGTACAAGAAAGGAGTATATTTGATTCTTCATTGAGGCCTCCTGGTGACAAAGAATTGAGTCTGTATATCAAGACAACCTCTCTTTGGAGTACTTTCCCCTCAAAGTTATCTCCCCTGCGGGCTGTCATTACTTTTCCTATCCCAGTGCACTGATGTTCTTTAATTGCTCTCTTCAATGAAATGGCTTGCAGTATGTGAATTTATATCACATTTTATTGAAGCGGTCAGCTAGCATTAAAAAGTATAAATGGGCATGTATAGTAAATGCCCATTGCATCTACCTGGTTTGATGAAGCATTTAAGATTCAAATGGCCACCAGAAACATTTTAGCTGGAGCCGAGCTAACTGAGGATAATTGTGCCTGCAAGTTTCTCATCTCATTAGGTTTATATTAATTGAAACTAAGTATTCAACTCTAGAGGAAGTTTTGTCATTAATGTGTACATTAATGCTGATGTTCGTGTTGGCTGCAGAGAGTCTTTACACATCATCACCATCTATGTTTGTGAAATGACCGAAAGAACCCCAAAAGAAGGGTTGCTTGATAAACTGGTATAATTTACTCTGGGGTTACAACTCAAACATGAGAACATTAAAGTTAAATTACAAAAATACTGGCAAACTGCTGGTAAGTCACATCTGACAGCATCAAAAGTTTGTATATCTGACTGACAATCCCTAATTAAACTGTTGACAGCTCTGAACAGACAGATCAAGATGTTTCACAGCCCCAAATCATAGTGGTCCTGATTAACAACTTTTAAGGTGATGAGCTTAAAACAATGCTGTGATGTGCTCAAAAGTTTAACTGCAACTGTCGTTGTTCTTTCATCTCTTAGAGCATGGTAAGACCTTGTTAATATAGTGTTTATAGACTATTTGAATCACAGCTTTTGCAGTTTAGATTTTAAAACAATGAATCATTCAGTCTTGACCTTAAGCAGTTCCCTATTACTGTAAAAACATTCAATATATTTGTAGGTGTTACTGTATGAAAATAGACATCAAAAGGGGGGTTATGGGTGGAGTTTGAGGACACAGTCAGCCTGTTATTGCTCATCCAGAAATACACTTAACTGGTGTGTCAGACCTGCACATCCTATAATGCATTCCGTGTTGTTTTGTTATTCTGTATGAGTTAATAAAAATGTATTCAGTTACAATTTTACTGTGTGGTCTCCTTTTTATGGCAAATCAGGCAGGTCGTAGCAACCTGCAAGATATAAAAGTTTACCATCACTGATAAATCAGTATTCATTGCACTGAAGATATTCCAAATTATAACCAGCAACTAGTGGATAGAGTATACAGGGTAACATTTGCATGATACACAAGGCAATTCCCAAGTGCTGTGCTCTTTATGCAAACACAGTATAATTTTGCAAAATAACAAGACATTGTAATTCCACTCAAATAACTTCTCAGAAAATGATTTCTTGTTTTTGTTTTTTGCCCTCTCCAATTTCCCCCTTGGTTGCTCACAATCACACTTAAGACACATCCAAAAAAGAACTGCCACACACACATAGTCTTGTGCTCAAGTTAATTATTTTCTATATTTGACTAAGTATTATTTGTGAGCTCAGTGATGCTTTGAGTGAACCAAAGTATAAAGGCTCAGTGAAAATGTAGTTTTTTTTTTGTCATAATGTGTAGGGGTGAAGCTTCTGGTCCTGGACGGATAGCTGGGAGGGAACAGCGGCCACTTCTGCATCAGATGGGTCAACCTCCACCACAAGCTGGTATCAGGGATCGGGAAGGGTGAGGACAGGAGCTGTTGTGAAACAGCACCACAACAACACTCCCTGAAGGCCTCCTCAGCAGACTGGGACCACACAAATGAAATATGCTGGAAGGTGAGGACATTGAGGGTGGCTGCCACAGAACTTTAGTTCTGTAGACCTTGGTGGGGTCCATCTGGATGCTGCCTGCAGTGACAATGAACCCCAGGACACCTTGGAGACATGGAACTCACACTTCTTCGCCTTGATGAACAGCTGGTTCTCCAGCTGTCATTGGAGGACACACCGCACATGTTGCACATACCCCTGCTTGGTCTTGGAAAAGATCAGAATGTCATCCAAATATACAAAAACTAACTTTTTCAGCATGTCCTGGAGCACATCATTTACTAGGGCTTAGAAAACTGCAGGTGCAATGGTCAGACCAAAAGGCATCACAAGGTATTTATAGTGGCCGCTTGGTGTGTTGAAGGTGACGACATTCACTGCCACTAGATGTCGCACTAGAGCACCAGCATCTCATACCAAAACAAATGGGCGCGTCAGCCACACCTATCCCCTAACCAGAAATAGTGGTTATATTACTTTACTCAAAGCCACCAGACTCCATTGACAAAACCACTAATTTTACCTCACAGATCGTAAAACACACTTCAAACTCGACAGAAACAATATAAAACTCACCCAAACCGCCTATTTTTTTATATATATATATATATATATATATATATATATATAAAATAGTAAAAAACTATAGCGAAAAATTGGTACGTATCGCAGGGGCTTTGCAGAGTGTTGTGTGGAGAGGACCAGGCGGAGCAGAGGGACAGAGCCACTGCTCACCGACAGACAGCTGCTGAGTGCAGGAGAGCTCTGGAGTGGGGGCCAGAGCCAGAGCCAGAGCTTCTGGAGGAATAAACACCCAGAGTCATACCGGATTCTGCTCTGATCTGGAGCCATTTACCTGCGGGGGGAGAGCTCAGAGTTTATTTTTTTAACTTTTGGGATTCAAAAGTGGATTTCTCTTTACTCTCACTTCTCAACCTGTCTGCAGCAGCGAGCCGTGGAGATGCCGACCTCCACTGTCGGGTGTTATAATGTAATTAGTCTCTCTTCGTCCATGTTGACTGCTGACTGGAGGGGAAATGTACTTTACTTCATGAACGTACAGAGAGGAGAGGGGGAAAAGAAGAGAGACTGGAGGGAAATAACAGAATGAACTGGAGTCTCTAGTGAATGCTGAGTTCAGTCAGAGGCTGAACTGAACACAAACACACAGACACCCTCAGACACAGCTGGTGCCTGCCGTTGCTCGCTAGGAACTATTTCTTCGATCTGCTGAGTGACCTAAATCCATGTAACGTAATTATTTGCTTGCAAGCTATCCTGCCTCAAACGTCAAGTAAAATATGCTTTAGGTAGCTAAAGTTTGATGGTTTTATTTGAATGTGAATGCCTTCAGCTGAACTTCGAACTGCACTCTGCCATCTCGCTTTTACAATGCTTTGTTGGAGATCACTCTCTTAGTCTCTTTATAACTCACATGCATTAACATGCACACGTGGCCGGACGGGCTACCAAAACAAAAAACACACACAGAGGGAGTGTGACTTCATTCTCTGCTCTGGATGCCATTACTCCACTATATCTTTACATAGCAAATTGTTGTTTGCTGCTATTTTATTGTTCAAAGTCTCACATATAGCACCTTTAAAGGCAGTTGTGACAGTCTGGTTCTTAGACTGGAACACAAACGGGAGACACACAGGTATACTAAATGAAGTAATTTATTTACAACAAAACTATCAAAATAATCAAAGCAAATGAGTGGGAGGAATCTGTAAATTCAGTAGTGTAGGGAGTGGATGGGTGAAAATGTGCTGCTTGAATGTTGTGATGTAAAAACAAAGAAAAGGAAACAAAAGTAACAACGCAGAGGTGTGTGGGGAGAGATCTGCCAAAGGACTGGCTGCTGCTCTGGCTTATATGCACAGGGCAACCCGGGCTCAGGTGTGTCCCATGACGCTAGTTAACCTCCCAATAGGTCTGCAGAGAGACACAAAGGACAACAACAGCAGAGCAAACCCAGATGTGGGCCGACACACTTTCTTCTACTCATCCCCCTCCTTAATGCATACCATCAGCATTCCCAGGTCTAACTTCGAAAAAACAGTGGGAGAAGGTATCCATTTTTGACGGGGATGTCATTATGATCCCAGTAGTCAATGAAGGGATGGAGGGACTTGTCAAAAGAAAGAAGAAGCCTGCCCCTGCTGGTGTAGTGGAGGACAGTGGGTCCCACCACCCTTCTAATGACAGTGAATAAAGCCAGGGATGAGGTCGATGGCGCAGTTATAGGGTGTGGCTCAAGCTCTATTAAAGCCCTCTTTCAAATCCAGATATTCAGAAGGAACTCCAGAGAGAGATCTGAAAGCACAAATGCAGAGTAAATCACTAGCAGTAGGAGACAGGGCAGATCTGAGACAGACAGCATGACAGTGACAACTCCAGCTCAAAATAACTCCTGAGGACCAGTCAATGTGTTGAATATGTGTGACAAACCATGGAAACCCCAGGATGACAGGCAGTTGAGGCACATCTAGCAGGTGAAAGGTGAGTGTTTCAGGATAATTACCTGACATGTCCAGGCAGAGGGGGACAGTTTTGTCACCGAGTAGAGGAGATGTCCATCAAGGGCACTAGCTTCAGTGGGTTTGGCTAGGGGCTCCCGGTCCGATGCCCAGCTGTGTGGTGAGCATTCTGTCCATAAAGCTGGCACCGGCACCAGAGTCAGAGAAACCATATCGGTCTGGTCAGCCAAAATTAGCCGAGTATGAAGCATAGGACTGGAGGGCATTTACGGGTCTCAGCCTTTGCTCACCAACGTCCTTACTGGTGAGTCCTCCCTATTATCGAGCAGTAGAAGACAAAATGGCCTGTCTGGCTGTGGTGTAGGCACCTGTTCTCCTTTAGACAGTGCTGTCGCTCCTCCAAGAGCACGGTGTGGCCCAGTTGTATTTTCTCAGTTCGGGGGCGCCTGCTGCTGGAGCCGGAGAACGGAGTGGCAAGGCCATGCACAGGGAAGCTGAGGGTAGGTGTGGTAAGTCTCGGGGGCTGGCAACTAGGACTCACTCCCTCCTCTGCTCCCAGATACAACTGTCGATGCGTATGGTGAGGGCGATGAGGGCATCCAAGTCTGGGGGAAGCTCCCAGGCAGCAAGCACATCATTAATGAGATCAGATAGTCTGTTATAACATGTATCATACAGAGAAGGAGCATTACACTTTTTTCTTCAGCGACAGTTCTGAACTTGATGGAGAAGTCAGCCACCCACCTTGCTCCTTGGCTTAGATTTAACAGACCCCAAGATGCTGCTTTTTCCCCATAGTTGAGTGGCCGAAAACCTTCTTGAGCTCAGTGGTGAACATCTTCACAGATGAGCAGGTGAGCAACTGTCTCTCCCACTTGGGAGTAGTCTAATCCCTGGCTCTGCCCGTGAGCTGCGAAATTATGTAAGCTACACAGGATAACTCAGAAGGAAAGGAGGAGGCTGGAGCTTCAAGATCAGGGTGCATTGAGTGAGGAAATGTTGGCATGCATATGGGTCTCCAGATTAGCGTTCAGGAGGGGAGAGTCAGGGCTCGGAGGGGAAAGGAGAGCAAGCAAGAACGCTGGACGGGTGCCGGAGACGGATGTTGGGCTTGGGCAAAGAGCTGCTGGATCTGCCTATGGATGGATTCCAGGATACGCTCATGGAGGGAAGAGATCTCCTGAACGCCAATGGAGGTAATCTGATGCTCATGGTGGTGAATGACGCTTGTCTGTGCTGCCAGTTCTTTATGCACAGAATCAGTCAGTTGGGTCCATACTTGCCAGATTGTACTGTAAAGGCTCAGTAAAATCAAGTTTGAACCCAAAAGCATGACTCTGAGACCAGGCCAGTAAAATAAAAAGTTCAAGTTTACTTGATTGAAACACAGACAAAAGTCAAAACAAGACAGGCAAGGGAGATGAGGCAAACATATCCAATAGTCATAACAGGCAAAACTCTGGCAGGAAGCGAAAATGGCTGGACCGCTAAGGCAGAAGCAACATAGATGATCTGGCAGGGAATGAATGGAAATGGGCCGGTATATATGCTACTCAGCTGATGGAGAATCGGGAACAGGTGTGCAGGTGGGTGGAGGAAGTCAGGTGATGAGGAATGGCAGGAACCAAGGGGTTACTGGAGGTAAGGTGGGAGTGGCAGGATCTGAAAAGACAGGAGAGTAAGTACAAGGCAGGGGAAAAAAAGCAATGACGAGGAAAATATGACACTAGGAATTTGCTGAAATTGTGGCACAAAGACTTTAATACAGCATGCACATTTTAATAACAATAAGTTTGCATTTGCCAATAATAAAATAATAATAATAATTTTAAAAAATTGAAATATGCACAGCCTATTTTTTGCACTATTACTTACTTATTTTTTATTGAAAATTGTACAGTATGCAAAGGAACTAATTTTAAGAGTGAATTGTAATAGGACTGTCACAAGTGTGAAAGAAAAACTGATAACTAATTTCCCCGAATTTAGCTTCTTTGCTCAGTGCCCTACAAATCCTCCACAATCCAGCTGATGTGCTGAATGGCTTCTGAAGTAAGTGGCATGAAAGAGAAATATCTCCTTCCACCACTGCTCACAAGCACCTCAAGTGAGAACCATAAAGTGTTTGTGAGTGAGGGATTTAAGTCTGCTCTTTTGACAGGTTTAAACCCAGCCATCCAGTCTTAATCCTATGGGCAAAATGCTCTCTTGCAAAGGATTCAGTCATCTGCTTTCAACCTCTGACACTGACAGAAAAATACACATTTCCTGACATAATATCCCTGTTGTGTTATGTTTCAAAATCTGTATCTTTGTAACGTAAAACTACTGTACTCACTTTTAGCCTGTAATTTTGGATACCATTTTGTTTTACAAAGTACATATTAAAGATTGTCATGTAAATATAAGCAAATTGGTTTGCATGTTATGTTTCAAGCAATCCTCTGAAATGACAATTTCTCCAAAATAAGACAATATGAAGTTGTTCACCAGAGCAAGTGCTGCATGTTTTAGTTTGCACTATTCATAGTGCAGTATTGAATTGATTACATGTAGTTGTAAGTGTACACAAGCAGAGGGGCTTTGTTGGTTAGGAAGCACTTTTTGAAAAAAAAATAGATTACATTAATTAATGTCAAAATTGGCAAATGAGGACCATCATCCAGGCTTATTAATGTAATAGTAAACAACAAAGTCACAATAGTCACACAATGCAGTCTCCCCACCACTTTATGGAGTAAATGGTTCATAAGTCATACAACAGGATTTGCACACCCACTCTGGGGTTTTTTTCCAGTTATTCTGGCTCATTAGACCTCTGCTCAGGTTGAATTTGGGTGGAGCTTTGCTGGGGTTATGTGAGGTAGCCAAACTTAATGAATTAATTAAGTTTAATATTTTTATTTTTGTGCCAAGCCAAACATGTGGCCCATCAAAAATGGGATTACAAGTCACAGTTGTAGGTCAAACATCAAAAATACAAGGCATCTTCTGGTAACACACATTCAAAGCCAAAACATCTGTCATGTCCATATACATGATTTCAAATACATTTTCTTTTTAAAGTTTGCATTAAAGTAAGAAGAAGTAAAAAGAAGCAGAAAAGAGACGTAATTTTGTTGCAAATACCATAATTACCTACGTTGCATTCTGATAAAGGGCCCTTTCTTGTCCCCAGGCTTTCTCCGAGTAGCTAGTTAACTTAAATGTTTTGTACTGTGGGTGGTAGTTTCTTTTTCTTTTCTTTTACTTTCAGTATAGGAAATAATAAAGGCGTACATTGTTAACAAAGCTAACAGGAAGTAAGGAAAATCTCAATCAAGCACAGTCTCATCAACAAAGTCCTGAGAAATGGTCTAATCATGGAAAATAAGTGAATACACCTGTGTGGGTCGACCCTGAGTGTGTAGGTCCTTTAACAATTCAAAAGATAGTGAGGTTTAAGTGTTTCTCTTTAGTGACAGAATTCTGAAGGGAATAAATTCATCAATCTCTGGTTCATCGTTTCATTTCAGCACAGCTGCAACACCATGACGATAGCTTTCCCTGATCTGGAGTCTTTCACATTATGATGAAGGCGTTCCTGCGCCGAAATGTTAATGATATTTAAACTGTTCAATCCACACTTATAGTTTGAGCTAAAGTAGCATCTCTTGAGTGTTCTGACATTGTTTTTGTTTTTTTGTTGCACTTTGAATCACACTGGCGCACATGCTGCCTTAGGCCTGTCTAATTTGCACTATTGCTGTAGACACCAGGGAGAGTAAATGCTAAGTGGATCAATACTATAGAAAAAAAACCTTCCACTAAAACTTTGGTACTGCTATGGACTCTTTCCAGCAAGTGTTCTTAACATTGTAAGACTCTACCCTCCAGGGAATCAGATGAAATCTGGTGTTTTTCTTCCTTTGGTTCCTTAATAGGTCTCCTGGGCCCTCCAACCAATATGTGGCAAAAGGGAAACTAAAAACATTGATAATTTGTAAGTTATGCATAGAAGGGGGAATAAGACACACCTCCCTAATGCTGTTCTCTTTTCCATTTATCCCCAAGACATTTTAGTGCTCATTTTGTTTTTCCAATGCGAGAAGCTTCCCCTCTGCCATAGCCATATGCACTTGTTCTTTAGCTGTTAAAAGACAGTAACATAATTGATAAGGAATCTGTTTCCTGCTTTTAAACAGACAGCCATCCCCTCTAGGCATTTTTAAGCTGGCTTATACTTAGAGAGGACCTGAAACAGCATGGCAGGAAAATGCACTGTTGCTAAACATAATGCCAATTGTATTTATGCAGTACCATCATGATACACATAAAAATAAAGACAATTCTATTATCATAAAACCATCTAAGAAATCAATGTAAGCACAGTTGAGCACAGACAGTGCTATGGCATTAGTGGATGCCATGAACAAGAGAAGACATATGACGTCAAACCATAAGTCTGATCAACTATTATTAGACTTCTTTATTTATATATTTATTTTTACTAATTAGAATTAATTGCTTATAGATTTGTGAGTGCTGTTAACTGGCCTCATCTTGCTACTAGTTGGCCTCATTTACCTGAGCCTTACGTTTGGGTATGTACTGTATGAATTTTTCATATCCATCCATACTGTAGTTCATTTTGAACAACTGTAAGTCTTGTATCCAAGCTATATCCACACCTACATTTGCAATAAAAGAACATCTAGATAGCCATGGCTTTAGACTTATTTCTTTTTAAAGGTGGAGGGTAAATTGTCACAGCTACGGAATCTGCAACTCACCCCATGAAATGAATTTTTAATGAGTTTTATATTGCATGTTACTAACGCTAGTCACACTGTTTTTAAAGTATACACTGAAAAGAATTAACTCATCCAAATAACTTCAGGTCCCCGTTGTGTATGTCTAACCACAACCTGGAATTGCTCTCATAACTGACTCACACAAAAACTGCGAATTAGGTCCTGATCCCAGCGATTTAAAAGCCCAACTTATCATGTCGAATTCACACAATCACTGCAGGGAACCAGTCGGCATATGAGTAACAGATCCAATTTTTTCATGCATGCCCTCCTGTGGGGAGAAAACAATGACTCCGCATTAGACGTTTTTCATAAGGATGTGAGAGTGAACGAAGCAACCTTTTCATCAGAATTTCCCTGATCTTTTCTGATTGCAACATAGTGGGGCCATACAATTACAGTCAATTACCAGACATAACCTTAGGTAACTGTTGCATATCAGATCTATTCATTCATGTCCCCAGACGAGGCGAGAAAAAGCATTCCACAGGACTTCTCTCCAATGTTTCTTTCTTCACTTGAATGCACTCACCCTCCCTTTAGAATGCAACCAGGAGGGTGGTTTGCAAAAGGTCTAATTTCTCTTTGCCACTTGCATGAGAACTGACTTAGCAAAGAAATCACCAACAAAGGAGTTTTTGTAAAGCTAATACATAAGACATACCATTGGAAATGTGTCCAATTTACAGCTGAATAGATAACACAGGGTGCCACATTTTTACAGCTTCAAAATGTATCAAACAAATCAAACCCTCCTGAATCACTTTCCTCCAGGATGATTGTTTGGCATGCCTGGCTCCTGAGGTCTAAGGCCTGGCCTGTGTCCCTCATCTCTCAGTGCCCATAAGGCCAGAGAAGCATTGTCCTGGTCTTACTACAATGTGATCTACCTTGAATAGACAAAGGATTCCAGCTGGGCTTATTCCTCCTTTCTTTCAACCTCCTCCCAGTGACAGATGGGACCAAAACTAGAAAAAATCCTTGAAGACAAAGAAATTAGTGCCTTTTATATGGGTCCAGAGCAGCTAGACACCAGGGATGTTTGGCAGGGGTAGGAGAGGAGTTGCAGCCTTTCAGTATCATTTTACCCCTTATTGTTGCAAAAAAATAAAAATTACACTATAGTAGAAGAGCCATACAAAGCTCCCATATAATAGAAACCTGTCTGACACACTGTTTGTATTGTTTCACTGAACACAAGAGCTGTACACCTCAATATAAATAGCAAAATGCACACAGTGACACACGTATGCTCACGTATACGCATTCTCTTTCTATTATTACCAAGCATACATGCGCACACACACACACACACACACACACACACACACACACACACACACACACACACACACACACCTCTGTGAGCTGGTGATAACTGCTTAGCAGCTCCAACAATTGTCAGACTGCCAGGGCAGAGAGAGCCAGGAAAGGAAGAAGGGGAGGGTGAAGGAGCAAGCTATGAGTGGCACCACAGAGTGGGTACAAGGAGAATTAGACAGGTGCCATGGGGAGAGGTTGGCAGAATGAGGAAAAGGTAGATGTTGGTAAAAAGGTGGTGGGACAGATAACAGCAGAATTGTGGAAGAGGGGGGAGATGGAAAAGACTTCAAGATTTCAGCAAATGACAAGACCTACACAGAAGACTGGAGAGAGAGACGGGGAACTGGAAGGACAAAGGCGGGGGGGGGGGGGCACAGCCAAAGGAAGGATATAAAAAAAGGAGAGAGGAAAAAATAGCAGACGAAGTGTGAAAAGGGAAAGAGAACAAAACAAACCGTAGAGGGTGAATGATAATGTGTTGTGCAGGCACCTCCACCTCCACTGGATGCAACACTCCCACTCCTTTCATGGTGTGCAGTCTGTCATCAACACCAATCTCCAAGGACAGCACAGGCAAGGTTCCGTCAGTGGCTGTGCAATAAAAATCACGCACGACATAGGTGAGTGGAGCTGTTCTCTTGTCTTAATTTTACTTAATTTGCCATAACACTTCATCTCATCTCACATTATGTTAAGGAAGCAGAGGAGGAGTGAGAGAGAGCGAAGGATGTGATAAGTCAAAGCGGGAGGTAGTGAGAATGAGATGGTGTGGGATTGAAAGGAGGCAGATAAACTGTTGATGGCCTACGGTCAGCAGTCCACCAGCACCACCATGTGGCTGAAACATCAGGGCAATACTTCACAGTGTATAGGTGGTTTTTATCTCCTTCACACTTAAGAACTCATTCAGAACAACACATTTTCACCTGTGAGCATTTTGTCATTCTCACTGTCTCATTGTTGAGTTACTGGTATACACACATAACATAGTAAAAGCAGAAGTTTTCAAGCGAGAGCACAACAACACACACTTGCACACACATTGAACATAACCATTAAGATACATTGATGCCCATACACACACACTCACACGTGCGCGCACACACACACACACACACACACACAAAGATGTACTTTTGGTTATATTTTTCAGTCGCTTACCTTGAACAGCAAATGTAGATAGTCACTTGTATAATATAATTTGATATAATATTCACGTGCATGTTCTAGCTTTAGACTGGGTCCTATCTGGGTCACTACGGTGTATGCTGCTCTGCTGTATCGCCATTCGTTCATGTCAACAACTGACCTGCTTTTCCTCCCTCCTTCCCCTTTCCTTCTCTGCTGTGTAAAACCATTTAGCTTTGGATGAGACAACCATTCAGTTTGTGGGGGGAAAAAAAGATTGCTGCCCAAGTTTAAAATCAATCACATCGACCTTCGGAAATGCCTATTTCTAATGTGCTACTGTGGTACTACACCTGCTTTGTCTGTAAAGCAAAATTCTCTTATGCTCATCACTACCTGGACAAAAATACTAGAAGTAAACATGTTAGTTTGCCAGAAACTTTTATTTTTTAATTGTCTGGGTTTAGCTTGAGAGTAGATGCTAAAACAACGGATAACGTACTGATATTTGTGAACATCTACTAGCAGATTTAGATACTTAACTGCCGACATTAATCCTGGAACTTATTCATTCGTTCTGATAGCAACACAAAAGATAGCCAACTGAAAGTAACGTTAACGTTACATCCACGTCCACAGCACTTAGAGTTAGAGTTACATTAGCTTAACCTTCTATTAATGTCAGCGTGATTGCCTGCATGTTTTCGTAGTTTGTCCGAGCTGTTTTGTTGCCGCTTCGTGTCTAATTCTCCAATTTAGTCCATAAATCTGTTTCTTCCAAGAACCAGTGGTAACATCAGATAACATTACTGACAGAGACATAACTTTACTTCTTAACGGTAGTGCAACAGGCCAAGGAGTAAATCAATTTCTGAAAATATTTTGGGGTGGCGAAGGACACTGTTTTACTAATCAGGGGCTAGGCTAGGCTAGGCTAGCTTCAGTGTGTGATTCCGCAGATGCATGCAGGTCGTTGAATAAGACTTTGCATTAAAACAAGAATTAATTCATTTGTACATCCGTCCATCTTTCACGTTATCGTCTAGTTTTTATTCGTTGACGAAAAATGTAAAAGATTTTGTCATTCCCTTTTAGTCTCATTTTCATTGTGCAAAAGGTCAACAAAAAAATTTGGGTGAAGCTCTGCGAAAAGCATAATCACAACAAAGCCTTAAAGAACATGAAGAGTAGATAGTATGTTCAATATAATTATAATAATATTATAGATATTTAAGTGTGATGACCATCCTCCTTTGAGGCAAAGAGTCAAATCCAAAATGGTAAATTAACACAACGGTGGGTTGATTTCTGTAGACCTTAATCAGAAGCAAGTCTCAAAGGACTTGGCAGAGACAGATATTAAACAGATGACAAGACAATACACCAACACCTGCTTCAGAAATGTTAAAAGCTTTCTGCAGTTGCACATGATGACGATGACCCTGACAGACTATCATATAATCTGGAGTAGATGACGCCTACAGGATGTGTCGCCTTTCTCAGCTGGAGCCGCTGAAGAATGTGAGACAACAGTTGTGACAATTGGTTAGAAGTGTGTCTCTCATAAGTCTCTCTCTCTCACACACACACCTCTTATTCCTCACCTCACCCAAGGGTTTTTGAGGGAAAGGATAAATCTATGGGAACAACTCAATCACATTACCTTATGTAAATACCCAAGTCAGCTCCCCCCCCCTCTGTTGACCACTATGTTAGCTCCCAGCCCTATGGCTCCTCCGGCGCAGAAATGCGCATGGGGCAAATTAACATTTGCTCGTATAGTCTGCAAATGGCAGCTCGTGCTTGCCATAGAAATGAAACACTGGCCCATGCAGGAGAGAGAATGAAAATATTTGAGTGGGGAACGATTAATAATTCTTCAGGCAGAGCAGTAACATTTGCTTTTAGGGGCAGTGGATCGACAGAATAGGCTTCTTCAGGAACTTTTGAATCAAAGCTCGTTTTTTTTTTATTGGCAACTTCATCTTCCTCTATGCATTCAGAAGCATCACTTTGCTCTTTTTATTGATCGGCATTAGAATTAGAGGCAGTAAGTACAACATTTCTTCCCGTACACTGAGAGCTGTTCATTTTTAAAGTCATGTTTCTTAAAAATATGGAAGAGGAAGCCAGACCAAGACGTTAAACAGAAGAGGCAAGGAGCCTGGAATGTATCTCTAGCAATAACCAGCCCTTTATAATAGAAAGAATATTTGTCCTAATAACAGTAAGAGCAAAAAGACTTCTTAATGTTATGCTTCATTATGCAAACATAGCTGTTAGCCCACAGTACTAAAAGGCTTTGAATACGTATAATTATTTGACATTTTCAGCTGTGTAAATGTAAAAGTATGGAGACACTGATTGATTACCTCATAGCAGAAATGCAATAAATGATTTGCAGGGCGAGGGGGTAAATTTATGTCCAGAGTTTCCCTACAACGTGGCTCCAACACTTATCAGTCCATTAAGGCTGTGATCACTCAAAGGGCTAAATGGGACAGAGTTATTGTAAAAAGATGGTAGACACAGGGACACAACCTCCTGCTGACACTCCACAGGCACCACAAGAGAAGCACCTTCCCCATTTGCTACTCAAGATGTTTGACTCAAGGCGAAGTTGGTGCAGATGGCTTTTCTCTGCTCTGCTGTAGTTTGATCCTGCTGTGGAAATATGTTGTCTTTTTGTAATGCTTGAACAAGACAGACAGACATTTAAAAAGGAAAAAAAGGCACATCTGTAAGTTACAATTTCGAGCAAACAACATCCATCGTTAAGTGCCTCAGTGAAAGCTCATTTCAAACCGAGGAACTACTTTTTTAGAGAGGAGGCCCAGTAGTGTTATACAGTTTAAATGTATTCTTTCCCACAGGTGAAATGTTTATGGGTCTTGGCAAGATGTTAAACTGCAAACACTCTGCATTCAGTTCAGTGACTTCTTCATATGTTCCATGACTTTTCACTTTAATAATAATCAGTGTTGGATATATCAACATCTGCTATATGATACGGTTTCCTCTAAGCCTCTATGGAGTTAATTTTGTGTCTTTATTATGCAATCAAAAAATAGGTTTGAGAGCAAAATTATTGACACTGCAATCAAAAAATGGTTTAGTTTTGCTTGCGAATCTAAAAGTTTTGCTTGCAATCTAAAAGTTTTGCTTCCGATTCAGCTGAATTCCGTGGGCGGGACCTACGCTGAAAGATGCAAGACACGTTTCTATTGGCCAGTCTCGATCGGAGTGACAGCTTGGCAACATCAGTCAGTTAACAGAGAGCGGGTGTTTTGAACTCCTGGAGAAGAAGACTGGAGAAACTTAATACGCATTTATGTTTCTTTACACATAACTTCTGTCTTAGTGAAAGCAGTAATGTTATGTTTGAGCCGGTGCATGTTGATTGCTTTTGTTTAACGATCTGTGCTGTTGTAATGGGTTAAACAAATACATATTATTTTGTCAGCCTGTAGCTGCTTGCTTAGCTCAATTAGCTAGTCACTTGCACATGGTGCCGTGCTTGTAGCTACTAGTTAACAGGACTATTTGTGTTCAACGATCTAACCTGAGTTTCTTAAATTTGTGATGTATTGTATTATTGTATCAGCTTGTAGCCAGTTTAAAGTGCAGTGGCACGGTATTATTGATGTTACTGGTGGTGACAATGGCTTCAATACATGGCTAACGTGCGAGTTATGTCACTAAGACGGAAGTTATGTGCAAGGCCACATTAAAGTACACCCCCCACCCCCCCCCCCAGCACCATCACAATAAACTACTGCCCTGTCCAACCTGCACAAACATCAGCCATGCTTAATATGCATACAATAGTCATACATTAAAATCATTCGTGACCGCTGTTTAATTTTATCAATCCTTATAAGACCATATACAGTACATATATGATACAGTCAGTGTGTGACATACTCCATGACAATCGGGGGGTCTCATGGCATGGCCAGTAAATATATATATGTGTGTGTGTGTGTGTGTGTGTGTGTGTGTGTGTGTACACATACACAACAGCCAGTGCGTAATATTACGCACAGCTGGCACAGCGTGGACCCCTGTATTTTGAACACTGGATACAGAAATTTTGTCACCAAAAAGGTACAGGCCGGCTCACTGTAGGCCCATATCAATCTCTCACACATAATGAGCGCATATGCGCTTACACACACACACACACACACACCACACAAAGTCAAGCTTTTTTTTTTCGTCCTGTGAATCCCCGATCCTCCAAACCATTTTTTGATTGCAGTGTCAATAATTTTGCTCTCAAACCTATTTTTTGATTGCATAATAGACACAAAATTAACTCCATAGAGGCTTAGAGGAAACCGTATCATATAGCAGATGTTGATATATCCAACACTGATTATTATTAAAGCCTCAGGACTAGTAGTTACCCTGAGGCATCAAAAAGTACTTTGGTACTTTTGATATTTTATTCAGTTATGGCATGTGGAGATTAAAAATACCAAACTGTTTGTATGGTCCCCTGCTTGTGCTCTCATACTTGATGTAGACTAACTAAACTGAAGCCTTTCACTTTACCTTCACTTGGTGACTTTGGTGACCCTTTGAATCCCCTGACACTTGTATTTTACATCAGCTGATGATTCATCAGTTGCAAATTATGAGTTTCTGCTAATATGTACATTTATAAAAAAGATGAAATTGGTAGTTTTAACAAGAATACACTGTCTCTCTCTCTGCCTACAGTCATTTCAGTAATTCTGGCTTAAAAACACTGCAAAAACTATTGTGGCAATTTTAAATTACACTTGTCAACCTTCAAGCATCAGCTTTTTTTTGCCAGTTATTAGCAAAACACATTTTACTCATTACATTTACATTTCTGTCACTAATGCTTTAGTAAGTAAGTGTAGTCAAGGTTTGCTTTTTGAGTTACTTATTCCTGAGCTACAGGACGGAATGAAGAGCTCTGCCAATTTGTTGAAATGCTCAGTACCTTTTAAAAGAAGGGTAACTCTTTTGTTTGCCGATTTACATGAAGGTAGGATGTGAATCGTTGGCTCAACAGGAACTCAGTCCAAGACTCATTTGAGTCTTTCACAATTCAAGAGAGGGATTTTTTTTCTTTGTAACTCTTGATTCAATTCAGCACGTTTGACTCAAATTGAAAAACGCATAAAGAATGCGTGTGAGAACACCTGCAACATTCTGCTGCATTGTCTGTGCAACAACAAAAATTATGCTTCAGTAAAATTGTAATGTGAATGTCACCTTCAAGACTGTTGCCTTCAACCTAGATGACTAAAGATTTGACTAACTTTTATACTGAAAATCTAAAGGATACTTCTAGAAAAGATTTTAATATGTGTTGAAGCCTCCGCAGTCTATCAGTAGTTACAGTAGCAGTAAAAGTAGTAGTCATAGTATCAATTTACACCTTTCAATTCTGGCAGGGGAAGGAGTGTGTGTGAGAGCAGGTTGGCGAGCTAAGTGGAGAGATACGTGATTGAGTGAGTATGTAAGATATAGAATTTTTCTACATGAATATTAATTGATCAGCATGTTTCAGGTTCATGAGGGCTTCTTTGGAAAGATGCTAGTCTGCTGCAGTGATAAGTGAGCTCTACTCTCACTCACAAATTTCAGGTTTAAGAAATCAGGTCTAGCAAATACACTGTCATGCTCCTCAAGTAGACTGTGACAGAGCCTAATGAGCCATTTCAAAAGCAGCTTAACTGTGGTCAAGTTCCTGTTGTTGATGTTGTTGGCCTACCTGGTTGTCATTCACCTCAGCAGCTAGTCAAGCGTACTCAACTTCAAGGAGAGGCAGCTCCTTTGATGTGTGGGTCCAATGTTGCTGCTGATTAAAAAGAGAAAAGGATATTAGAGCATATGTGCACACACCCACTCCCAAACACAAGGTACGGCTTTGCACAAAAGAAATCATTCATAGCAAAAATGTATAACCTTGGCTTAGCCCGTGTGAAGAGTGTCTTGATCAGAGTGTCTGTCAGAGAGGTCCTCTAACATCACACGCTCTATTTCTTTCAAAACATCAGAGTCATCTTCATTAGACTCAAGATGTTTCGGGAGCTCAGCCTTGAGTGGGGCAATAACAGACACAGTCAGCTGCTCCTCCTCGTGCATTACTGTGGCGGCGTCATGACTGGAGTCAAAAGTCACGGTTAACCCTCTGTTACTCATGTCAAGTGTTCTTCTTTTAGAAAATCCTTAGCATTTAAATGTTGTCAGCATTGTCACTTGTTCCAAACTGTTTCTAGTCAGCTGAGTAAGCAGACTTCACGACAATGACACGATTGCCCACAACTGTAAAACGGCGATGTGAAAGAGGAATGATGTTGTTAGTGCTGTCCATAGACTATATATAAAGATGGACGACATGACAGCTCCCCAAAAGTGAAGCCAAAACATCTTGATCACCCCTTGGTGGCTGGCTGCAATATAGGAAATATCAAAGTACACGTCAAATACATTTTTCCCCAAACATGGTTTCTGTCATTTTAGGTAGTTCTTATCACGCTGATGTGTGCTCAGGTGTTCATTTTTCTTATAAGTTTGTTTTTAATTAGTTATTTGTTGCTATAAAAAGGGGGTGTGACGTCATGATTGACAACTGAGTGTGCTCGCGATTGGTTCAGGCAGGTGTATGGGCGGGAACTCGATACCACTACTGTGCAGACTCTGGCTCCAAATGGGCAAGATGGCAGAATCCGGGATATTTTAGCTTCATTTTTGTACAGTAGGAGGAAGTGGAGATGTGTTGTCCACCTAAATATACAGTCTACAGTGCTGTCAGGTGAACAATGGGCACCTATGTCCCTCACGCAGGTATTTGGTCGGGTGGACGTGTACATGTAGTCTGCTATGTCTCTCAGCCAAGTCACTGCAAGAATTTATGACTATGATTGCCACAGTGACCATGTCAAAAGACAAAAATGTCATGTAGTCTGGCATAACATTACTTTACGAGACCACAAATGTTTAAGATTTTTTGAGTCGTTTTTATTAAAAATTTGAGTTAAAATTATTTCATATCAATGAGCATGATTTATGCAGTAATTAAACTGTTACTTCACGACATTAGAGCAAAACCACTTTAAATTGACCAAGGAAATATAAGGGCATAGTACAGACACTTCTTGCTTTTGATTCATCTCCAGTGAACTGCTAAGAAACATGCTGATAGCACCATTCACATTTCATCCCTTGTTGTAAGGCTAATTTCTCCAGGTTTTGTTCAGTTTTATTCATTGTTTGGTTGTTCAGCACTCAAGTGAAGCCTCCAATCTCCTTTGTTTCTTTTCGTCCTGTCTATCATCTTCTGCTTTGTTATTCGATTCAAATTTTGAAAAAAACAAAAAAACAAAAACAAAACAGCAGATGAGTGCTTGAAATATCCTACTGAGACTAAAGCCTCATTTCCAATGGTGTCCTAGAAACATAAATCTCATTATAATTTCCAACATCAAGACAATCTACTTTGGAATAACACAAAATTATGAGTAAAGCTAAAAAAAGATTTTAAAATAAACATATTGAGAAAGCCAAACAACTTCAAACCATACATATGCATGGGGCGCCTTCAACAAGATGAAGCAAAAACTCTTGGATATCAGGGGAAGAAACAAATAAATACGTGTTGAAATCTTTTGAAACTTTGCGACAATAATTAACAATGTTGTTTTACTGTGACAAGTTGGACCCAAAGAGGAGGACAATGATTTTGAACAAATGCCTGATTAAACATTGTGGAGTGCCTTATTCAGACCATGCTTTAAAATGTGAGCTGAACCACATGTATCGAAACACGTCTTACAAACATGTCATAGAACATTAATGATTTGCCCTTAAATTGGTCTACTAAGGGAGTGCAACACATAACAATACACAGTTTTAACCATTATTTCTCTTTGCCTCACAATCACAATGAAGAGGGCAGCTTTTTTTTTCCTTTACACACCTTCTTGTGTAATTATGTTTTATAAATAATGGGAGCTCATTACAACCCAAAAAAGTTCTTTATTCTCCAACAGAATCCTTATTATCAAGTTGTCTGGGCCTTAATTTCATTTCCTCCATTGATGAATGTGGAGTCATTGGGGGTGGAAGGAACGGAAGCTTTTGATACCTCATCCAATGATAATTCCTCTGGGAATCTAAGACTACAAAGTGATAATGCTAATAGCAGCCTTTTCAGCTGATCACACAAACAGAAAATTAGAGCTTTTGTAATTTCTTATAATGTAGATATTTGCTGCTGTTGGCTGAGAGGAATACAGTTTTTAAGGACATTCCGGTGTATCCATTTTGTTGTGCTTGCAGTGGTCTCATTCACTACTTTGTGAGGTTTGGATTAGCCTCATTGAATAAATGAATAAAAACATCTGCTTGTGCATTACACACACTTCAACAGTGAGACCCATGCACATCAATACATGTTAGCTAAATAGGTAAAGAAGGGAGGGCAACATTGAATTTTGTGTCCAATAGTTCTCCTTTGATGTACATGATGAGTATACCTCCTCTGGAGTTGCATGCTATTATATGCTATTCAAAGATAGTCCATCTTTACACTAAGGGTGGTTGATTGAAAAGGCATTTACACAGCATGCAGTGAGTATGTACTTCATTCTGTAGCAATTTTTCTCAATACTTTATTGACAAAGAACCTGTGCAAGTTGGGAAATACAACAATTACAATGAGTACTTAACTCAATATAGGTGGATGGTCAAGAAAGTAGGGAAAAATAATACAAGGTGTGAAACAGCAAGTAGCACAGGATAAAACGACATAGCATATTTAAATTGAAAGAAAAGCTTTTATGTTTAACTTTAGACATCTCAGAGGACTCAAAATAAAGTAAATTAAATTAATTAATTAAACATGATATATATATATTAATCTGTAACTCTGTCATTCACAAGGAGACAACTGAGCAGAATCAGAGGGAAACGTGCTCAATAAATAAGATAAGATAAGATAAGCCTTGTCCCACAGCGGGGAAATTTTCAGCGTTACAGCAGCCAGCAAAAATGTCATATATAGAAATACAATAAAAATAAATAGAAAAATAGAAAAATAGTCCTGTACACAGTATAGACAGAAATAAATAATAGAGTGACTGAGTGCAGTTGTAAGTATGAACAAATAGATAAGATAAAAATATTGCACATATATAATATACATGTACATGAAAATATTTCACAGCAACATATGAAGTAGATAACATCATGAATAAAATATATGCATGAAGATAATGCACAGCAGCAGATGAAGTATAGTAGCGAATAGTCTGCACACTGACAGTCAAGTGTAGGTTACCGGGAGTTGTACTGATTATAGAGTCTGACAGCAGCAGGCAGGAAGGACCTACGGTAATATATATATATATATATATATATATATATATAATATAGTACAGGGGACAGTCCCTATACAGGGGGCAGCATGTGACGTAAAATTATCTAATGATGTCACGACCAGTTACAGGAAATAATGGGGATGTTAGACGTTAATTCTGAATGGATAATAGGATAGGACTCAATATACTGTACTCAGATAGTTAGAGGAAAGGTGAGCTAACTTGTACTGATGAGACACAGCTGCCCATCATTATATGTTAATGCAGAGGTGCACATCAAAGATGGACAGTCCCTTGTCAGCCTAAAGCCCTTTCTTATGCACTTTCTGTAGCAACAATACAACAGAAGGGGAGCCATCATTCTGATCTGATATGAGCCAACTGAACTTAACCAAAAGAAAACCAAATGTTTCCCCAAAGATTATACCCTGGAGCTATCTCAACATCATCCACAATTTGTTGTATTTTTTTTCCAGTAACTATTTTCTTTGTGCATTGCATTATGGAACAATAGTGTCCATCAACAGAACACTCAAAAATCAGGTATATTTATTATGTATTACAGTACACTTTAAGTAAATGTCGCTGGTTTTCCAGTGTAAACACACCACATGCTCAAAACCAGGTTAGAGTATGTTGTATGTATTTGGGACACAGTGTTGGTGTTACCAGGGAAACCCTAACACATTACTTTGGTGTTACTGAATTTATATTTTTCTTTAATATATCATTTTCAAGTACAAACACAATCAGTGATTACAGCTGATCCAACAAAGCCTTCAGTTGGGATTTTCCCTTCAGTGTTTTTGGTGGACAAATCTGGAGTAAATCTGCCCAGTAATACTTTGGTGTGTCTCCAACTGGAGAGTTGGCACCTATAAGTACAGCCAGTCCAATAAGCACATATTGGCCACACAATGACAGTGGATGAAAACCTGTGAGGACTGGCAGACTGTATATTTAATTGAGAGACAGGATACTAGATAAATAGATTAATGATTTACTATTTTCACACAGTCCTTGGAATTCTAACAATCCCCCTGTGTTGTTTCCCCTGGGCTTTGTTTCAGAGCTGATTGCAGCCCTACAGAGAATACCCTGGACAACAAGATCCTTTTGTGTATTCAAAACCACATGTTGTACACGGCTGTTGGTAAACTGTACTCATGATTCTCACAAAAGTACTCCTATAAATTGTACTTTTTTTGAATAACTGTCCAAAATCCATACAATTCTTGATCAGTCCTTGTAGTGTTTTATTATACAAGCACATGTCAGCTTCGCATAATAACAGCAGGTATACTTTATGAAGCCTCCAGTCTATTTTATCTTACTTATTTCAGTCTCATGTAGACATGCTAACAGTCTGTTTAATTTAAGTTATTTTATTTTATGCATTGCTTTTGAATGTTTGAAATGTGCTATATACTGTACATTCAGTAGAGAGAATGCAAAACATTAAGGAATGGTCATGAACCACATATATGAATAGCTTGTTTTATCAAATACTGATTGATTGATTGCCAATTAAATTTTGAGTCTACTGCTGGTTTATGGGGAGATGTCATACTTTAATGTAGACTGTAGCAGTGTTAACAGTACAACTGAAGGCCACACTAACAGGGTAATCGTCATGTTTGAACGCCCTCTCATCATTTGCTTAATGACATAAAGTGTTTCTTTTTTCAGCTGACAACAGTTACACCTTTGTTTTGATGAATCATTATAAATCATCTCCCCCCCCCCACCACACACACAAAAAAATACTGTTGTTGACTGCTTTTGGTTTGATTTTAACAGTTGGTTTTCTACATATTACTAATCCAAATTAAGAAATTATTTAAGAATTCCAGTAGGAAAAACAAAGATCTGAAACAGATAATGCTCCAGTATGTTCAACGCAAACATGCTTTGAATACAAGCAAAGAAAACATAGGCTGCTATACATTAAACAAAGAGTTACAGCAAATAGGGTTCTTTTATAATAACTGTAACAACTGAGATAATGTCTGTTGCAGCTGTTGTGCCTCAGGACAAAGTCATGTTTACTGCACCGTCTTTTCTCTGTCCTTAAAAGAATTATGTGTGTTCAATGTGTACAATAAGCCCGGAGGTTAAAATTTGCCACTCTTTCATCTGTTATTCGTGTCATTTTGTGTATCAGGCCTGAACAATTATTACTGATTTAAAGAATAACATCTACCCTTCTTCACTGGCACAGTTAGACCATTATTTTGTCTGTTTGATGCTAAATAGTGTATGATTAAGCAATAATACATAAGAAGGAGTGCTATACTTATTGCAGTAGTATTAAGCAGTCATAGGCAAAAAGCCAAAAGCTGGGTGTCAGTATGACACCAGTGTCAATATCCCACAGCATAAAATAGTCCACTCTCCTGCATACAGTACTACAATATTATAATGAGACAGATGAACAATGGAATCTCTGAAACCTTTCAAGGCTTGAGATAATTTTAAGTGACTTAATGGTTTATTTATTTATTCAATCATAATAATGTATTATCCATGGGAGTAATGGAGCTCCATCGGTCCCTGCCACCCCCTGGGGCAACAGATGTTTCACAGCCCATATGGTGTCTTAATTTCTTTCATGGTCTCTCTCTCTGTCTCTCTCTGTAATCTCAGCATTTGTTGCTTTCCTGCTTTTACATAGAATAATGTCCACTAAACCAATTTAGGGTCAATGGATTTCAGAAGCCAAAATGAGATTCATCAACAGGGTGGCTGGTCACAGTCTATGAGGTTCAGTGATTTGGGAAGACCTCAGTATCGAGCTACAGCCTCTTCTTCCAATTGAGAGGAGCCAATTTAGGTGGTTTAGGCACCTTTTACAGGAGACCCCAGACACTTTCCTGGAGGTGTTCTGGGCATGGTAAACTGGAAGAAGACCAGTGGGGAGACCCAGGACACACTGGAGGCTTTACATCTCCCAGTTAGCTAAAGAAGATCCACATGAAAAAGAAGGCATGCGGGCTGTCCTGTTCCCACTGCGACCCTGACCTGGATAAGAAGCTAAAAAAAATCAATGAATGGATGGAACCAGAAATAATGTGGCTCAAAGACCCCACAAAGTCATGTGTAATTGGGGTTGTTGCAGTTTCTATATTGTTCGTTGCTTTTATAGTATCTTTGCCTGGCCGTAATTGAGTTCTTTGACCCAAGAAATCTGGGAATTTACTTTGATGTTGTCTACAACAATAGCATTACTATTTAGGAGGCGAGTGTTTTTGTGATAGTTTTTTGCATTACCTGTCTAATTTCTCCTGTCATTCAGTGATTTTGGCCCCTGGTGTCTGAAGTGTTTTAAAGTAGCAGTTATTTTCAAGCTCAATAAAAGCTTAGCTTAGCTCAGGGAGAGAAAAAGTACAGATAAATGTTTCAGCTGATTCCTGAAAACTTGAAAATAAATGGTGTAAGTAAGAGTAAAAACATAAGGAAGTGTCAGTCTGTCGGTTGGTCGGCCAGCCACTTTCGTCCAGACTATTGGATGGATTGTCATAAAATTTTATACAAATATTCATGGTTCCCAGAAGATGACAGTCAGTAATATGACTCTTGTACTATGAAAACACACTGTATGAGCCACCACGAATTGTTTAGTCACTGGATTGTCTTGCACATTTGACGTACACAGTCTATTGCATGTAAGCATAATAGCCAGTGACCTCCTGTGTGTACACACATTTGTGTTTTGCACTTGAATAGCAGCTCCAACCAACAGTGGAAAATAGCAGAAATAGTGCAGTGTTACAGCTGGATGCTCAATAGGCTAGCTGTAACTTGTCAATGGTTTCATTATTATTTCAGGCAGTGTCCCTGACCCAACACTAATAAAGTAAAATAAAACATTTCAACTCTATAGGTGGCTTCAAAATGAAACCCATCCTTTTAAATTTTATGTTGTCTAACTTGAAATTGATCCTCTGTCCAAGCTATTAGCACAAATAGCTATATTATATTAAATTTCCCCTGCAGAGAAATTAGGTTGGTTATAAGCTTTCATCAAAAACATGATCTGATAATATAATATAATGTAATCTGACTCATTCTCACAATATTGTCCATACATATTACCACAACACTACACTGTGCAAATATAAATAATATAAATACCCACTCCCTTATAAGGATCTACCTTGCCTTGTCCACATGTGCCCTCACTTTTGCACCGAATAAAAGCCCCATATGGGACACCCAAAGGGGGCCCACATTTCAGCCCACAGTGGCCCCAAAAGGGCCCAGTATTTCAGAACCAGGAATCAGTACAAACCTTTGAACATACAGTACAAACTACAGAAAATGAAATAATTAGAAGAAACAGACAAACGAGAGTAAATGATGGCACTGTTTCAAAAAAAGAAGCCAGCTTTAAGCCTGGCCCTTGAGAAAATGTACAATGTGGGATGGATGGTAAAATTAAAGTTGTTCATCAGCATTGTTTTGCATTCATTAATTTGCTCATTCGTCTGTGCAATATGCCTTTTAATTATCTGGTTATATAATCCTTTCTAATCTCAGCATGTATTAAAATGCGTAAATTAAAATGACATATTTTCCTATTTTTGTGTCCAATTGCACCATATTTAGCTCATATGATTTACTCTCCTGGGCACTGTGAAAATCAGGAGTTTCGATACTTGTTCAGGTGCTTGTTTTGGCTTTTTGTATACATAAAGCCTGACATCACTGATGATAAATGTGTGATGCCAGCACAAATTAAGCAAATCCAAGTTCAAGGTTCATACATTCCCAGCTGTCACCGACGCACTTGTAACTGCTAAAACTGTCCCTCTGTCCACAGTCCTCATCGTCTTTTGAAAGTTCAGTGCATTAAATTTCAGAAACATTCAGATGGCTCTTGCAACACTTCCTCATCTATAGATTTATGACCTGAACTGCTGTCATTCATCTCCTAGTTTGACAATGTAGTCCTTGGTTGTTGTCACCACTCCTGTGCAATGCTTCTGGACATTCTTCTGCCTTCCTTTTACACTAGAAATGTCCTTGTTCTGTCATCCAATGATATTACCTACCATTGTTATGCTGATGACACTCAACCTAACCTTTCCTTTCCCTCTGGCTATACACAGTGTGAGGCATTCATTTGTGGATACCACGTTGACATCTCTGAATAGACGCCTGCCCACCAAGCTCAGCCTTGACAAGAGTGAGCTGCTCTTCTTTCAAGGCTGTTTCTGCCCTCTGCAAGATCTTTCCATCATCACTAAGAACTCTACAGTGACCCCTGCTGCCTGTCAACAATTTCACTGTAATTCCTAACAACCAGCTGTCATTCATCAAACATTTGCCAACTACAACTCACACCTATACATTTCTACTCCACATCAGCCACTTCAGAGCCTCACTAGGGACTTAACTCACCTCCAAGCTCTTTGTCTAGACTGCAACTCCAAAACTCCCTTTGGGCTGGGTTTAATTTCAGAAGCTACACTAGCCTCTGAATGTGGCCAATATATCAGTGGCTGCAGTTCATGGGGAATAAGTGGCAGAAAAAAAACTAAAATGACACTGGTGTAATAAATTTGCTCTTACTCACTATCTACGAAAAGTAAAACTCTTATTTCTCTGAGGTTACTTTATTAATTGCACACATCTTATCGCATGATTGCTTCCCCTTTGAGAAACTGTTGCCTAAACTAAGTGAACTGCTCTTTATGAGGAAATGACATACAGTGCTGCCAGGTTCTGTGTGATAGGTGATGAACCTTCACAGAGTTCACTGTGTGGATTTGTGCATGCAAGCACACCGTCAGCTGATGTCTTTCAAACTATCAAGGTGAGTGATAAAAGGTTTTGACACAGAATTATACGGAGTCCCAGAGTGGCCATAGAGAGAATTTTTTTTAACATATATATATATATATATCTCAAGACGTGCCCACAAGATACAACTCGTTGCCACGTTTTGATTAATTCATTACCACGTTTTGGTTAATTCGTACGAACAAGATACATTTCATTACCACGTTTTGGTTAATTCGTGCGCACATCTTAATCCAAGTATACCCACCGTGCGTAAAGACGCACACAACTCATTCAACAACATCGTTAGCTATCCCCTAAATAGAAAAAGAGCTATGTGCCAGCTGTTTAAATATATGCTTTTTCTTTTTTTCTAAAACATTCATTAACTCCATTGTCTATGGTTTTGTTCTCTTACATTCTGAATTAATCATGTTCATGCATTAACCTTGGATCTTTACTCTAATATTTGCATTATTTTTAACTAGCCCTAATATGCCTTCAGGGCAGAAGGTTGGAATAAGCTTGTCTGGCAATGATTGTCTGGCAAGTTGTCAGAAAACGGACTGAGGTTTTTCGGCAAACTCGTATGTGTGCCACATTACGGATACAAGTGACCGTACAGATACGGTGGGTATACTTGGATTAAGACGTGCGGACGAATTAACCAAAACTTGGTAACGACTTAACCAAAACGTGGTAACGAATTAATCAAAACGTGGGAATGAATTGTATCTCGTGCACACGCAATAGCATTTCGAGCACGCGATGTAGTAAAACGTGGCCTCAATATATATATTTTTCTCTCTATGGCCACTCCGGGGCTCCGTAGAATTATCCCCTGAAACCAAAACTTGATTTCTAACATTTCTAACATTTAGAGAAAGCCTTCTTTACCAACTCTATATGTTTTTCTTCTTCTTACTCCTCCTACTTTTGTCTTGCATTTTTCTGTGTGTTTTTTAGGATCATGTTCCATTTAGTCTCTGCTACCAGCATGGCTTTAACCTTATTCCTTTTCTCTCATCGCCTGAGGGCAAAAGGTAAATGGAGGATTCTATCAGTCCAAACCCCAATGCTGCAAAAGGCTTTCAACTCCACCAATTGAACTCACACGCAGTGGAGCTGTCAAGCTAAGCTGCTGAGCCATGTGAAGGACCAGTGAGGGGGAAGGAAAACGCAGACGCCATTACTGTCTGTTTATGCCAACAGAAGAGGGGAAAAAAACAGGGTCATTGAGCAGAACAGAAAGGAAATTGTGCTGTGATGCAAACAAAGAAAGCCTAAGTTAGGAAGGCTATCATCTAAACCCTAATAAGGTGCAGTAATTTCAGTGTGGATTGTCTTGGTCATTTTAAAGGTGTTGTTAGAAACCCACCATTTTCATATTGTCTGAGGTACTGCATAGGTGCATGTGCCTGCATGAGACACTTGCCCTCATCTTGACGTATAGAGCTACATTACCTAATCCCTTGTTACAATGTGTGTAGAAGAAGGGTTATTTCTCCTCATTTATCTGGACCAAGAGAACCATGGTCAAATCATGACCATTTCTTTGAGAGTAATAGACTTGCAAGTGTAACTGATTGCAAGTAATAGCAGTTGCAGCCTAACAGTATTGTGCTCAGCCTGCTTTATTGCATCTGTAGTGTTTACAGGCCATGTCATGGCACAGAAACCCAGTGAAAGAAATAGTTCTTCTGAGTGAGATGAAATAGGATTCCTTTTGTTTGTTATAACAGTAACAACCACGAATGTGGCTAACATAATATTATTTAGGATTTACAGTAGAAAAGGCCAACACTGACATCTTATCGTGGGGAGGTTATATTTTTTAATCATTCATTTTTCTGTTAGTTTCCTTGGTTGATACAGCGTATGTAGTGCTGGTAATGCTAAAACACAAACATTTAAGGTTTCAGCATGTTCTTTTGAGTTCTTTTGTTGTTGTTTTTTTGTTTTTCATAATACTCTCTACTGAAACAATATATATTTCAAATTTTACAAGTGGTATTGCTTTGAGCAGTGTCAGAGATTACAAATCCTGCTTGAGACTTTCAAAACTTCAGTGTATTTTAGTGTACATAAACACAGAACACGATCCATCATAGTCAATGTATGTAATATATTTCAGTGTTATTTGTGTGTTTTTGGAGGGTGGGTCGGTAAATAAGTTGTGCAGTGACAGCTGAGTTTAAAACGGAGCGAGCAAATTAAAAAAATAAAATTACCTGCAGATAGGTACAAATCTGTCATATAATGTCTATAATATCTATAATGTATATACATGTAATTTTCTAAAGCCATCTTATTTTTATCCCCTGATCAGTTAGAAATTGTGAGCTTTGAGAGGTCAGTGAATGGCAGAATATGTCTTTCCTGTCTGATGCTAAAATGCTTTTAAAATGTACCTTTTGTACAAATGTACATTTTGGTAACTGTATAGTGGTATGCAAGACATGGTTTGTGCTAAGTGTTCTGTTTGAAGACATACACATAGATTTGTATTAGCAGAAAATATCGTTTCAGTCGCCCCCTACTTTTTAGTTTGGGCATTCAAATTTGTCATATTGCCTCAGGGCGTCTAGGAAAACAAGGCCTGTTAAGAGACTGTGTCCAGACGGCCCTCTGACTCTGCAGGAAAGCAGATGGTTTTTAATAATGCCCTACTCTCAGCTTCATGCCCCCCAGCTAGCCAGCCACACAAATATACACACATACAATTTCTCTCTCTCCCTTTCTCCCTCTCTCTCTCTCTCACACACACACACACACACACTAGAACCCTTAGTTACTGTTGCCAGGTTTACAGCTTTGCCAAATTGGACTTTTGTAAAAATTCAGTCAAAGATAAAAGTCATAAAGTTGATGTCATGATATTGTGGTCACAAAGAAGGTCTGGCTTCTATTGGAAAACAACACACCAAACATTTTAAGAATGCACATTGACTCTTGAGTTAGATATCTGGCAACCCAAAGACAGAGCCAACAGCACATCCCGCACATGAGGGCCAGCACAGTGCTGGTACTGCCTGCAGTCACAACATGCCGTCATATATCGAACGTAAGAAAAAGAAGACATGAGAGAACAATCGAGAGTGAGCAGTCAACAGTCAATACTGTAGGCATACATACCCACCAACTTGGAGTTTCTAAAATACAGAAGATTTTTCTCACGCATAATAATATTGTTTGTAAAGTTACCAAATTGGCATATTAACTAGTGTACTGCCAGCATGCTAGCTAGTTTGTGAGCGAGTCCATGATATGCTAAAATGAATTAGCTGAGTTTTTTGCTTACCTACCTTTTGACAACCCCTGGTTTGGTCTGCTTGGGTTTGGGGTGTTTTGCGTAAATTACTAATTACTTTTTGGATTACTTTTCAAATGTAACTTAAGATTTTTTTTCTCTCCTTTATATTTTGTGCTGGTGGGCCACTGAGCCATATTCTGTGTTGGTCTTTTGCCAATGGCTGATTTGTTGTTTTTTTGGTGTGTGAGAAAGCCTTTCCAAAGCGAGCATATAACTTTGTCTTTGAAGAAGACATAACAAAAATGTAGCCTCAGTCTCAGGTCTGGTTCGGGTCTCAAATTTGGCAGTACAAGTCAGGTCAAGTCGGGTCGGGTCTGAAAGGCGTGGGTTGAACTGTATATTTGCATTGCTCAGTCAGGTCTTGGAATATGGACCAAACTAACTGATATCAAACTATCTTTGTGAAGTTCTGTCATTTAAGCTCTCAGGACATCAGCTTTACCCCTGACTGCAACAGCTTTCTGAGCCTTCCTCTTCCTGTACGTGCCTTTAGCATTAAGTAGTGTAAAATGTCCTGCAGTTACCATGAATTAATCTTCACATACACCAAGGGTCAGCTTCTCTTGCTGTAGTTCAAGGGAAGTGAAATATCCCCAATATCGAGCATGTTAGCAAGAAAGCATTTGAAAACACCCTCTTCAGATGTGCTGTAGGTCACTGTCATTAGCTGTAGGTGCTGAATGTCAATTGCTGGCAGAGGCCATGTTTTTAAGAAAGTCTCATGCTACCATGCAGACACATTCCCAGATTTACCAGCGCAGAGTTTGTTTTTTTTCTTTTTTTCCCCCATTCCCCTTTGCACATACAGACAGGGACAGCTGCAGACTTGCACGCAGACACGCATACACTTCTATACATACTACAATCGCGTGTATGCATATGCAGACACACGTGCACTAGAAAAAATTATGGCGACCTCCTGACAGCAGGAAGAAGAGCTCCTTTGTTTGTTGTATTTGGCTGAACAACAAGAAAAAGTCAAAAAAGAAAACAGTGTGTGACCTCTTAGCAAGAATAGAGCCAAGGATGGGGAATACAATACATACATACAGTGCACAAACAAGCTAGCGCATGCACAGTCAGGGTCACAAATTTTGAGCTGTATGCGGACATCCGCACAGGGGTCCACATGGAGCCTTGCAGACCTGGGCAAATGAGGAAATTTACATCATGCGGATCCCCGGGGCCACGAAGAAACCATGAATTGGGCTTTACGTGTGTCATATTATGAGACACCATCTTCAGCTGACTGAAGCATAGTTTTCAAGTGGGTGTCAAGTACAAAGGATGTGCGAGAGGGAACCTCAGATTGCAACCTGGAGATGTAGTTTTGGCAGAATGCCATATTATGACTGCTGCTTTTGTCTTTCATCAGCTAAATCCATTAATATAGCCTGTGCATTGTTGTGTACACCTGGACTGATCAGTCCAAGGAAATAAGAAATTCTGTTAATTGTGAAAAGGAACTCTCTGCAAGAGAGAGAACATGCTTACTGCAGATCATCTCATTCCATATCATAATCATAATCCTTTCTTGTATTTCTTTTCCTACTAGAATAAAAGGGTAAAGTACATTTATTTCTTGTCTACTAACTGCCAGGACAGTGCACTATCTTTGCTACTACTTTATAGTATTAGTAGGGAATTTAAACACAGTTTGGGGCTTGGGATGGCAACCGAATACAATTAAGTACCAGGCTGAATGTAACCAGCAGCACTCTGGACACCAAGGACAATATCAGTATCAGTAGCCCAAACTCAACAAACACAAGAACTGAAGGTTAAATTGGAATATAGCTTTGAAAATAGAAACCCTGTGGTATCCACACTCACACACTCATTTACATACAGGACCTTGCTTTTGTCTATCTAGTTAGTCTGCCAAATGCTGTCCCAGGCGATAGAGGGCTCCCATGTGTTGATCCTGAAATGCACAAATCCATCAACAGGGCTGCTGGAGAAGGACATTTCAAAATGTTCTTGAAGTGACTCCTTTCCCATTTTAAACGCTTTGACTAATGTTTCTGTTAATTACTATATCTCACTGGGGTGAAATTTAGACTTAGGAGGATACGCTGCTCATTCAAGCAAGAGCAATACGTTTATTAAAGATTTAAATTGAGAATATACAAGAGAGAATCCTTCTTTTACAAAATCTGCCTCAAGCTTTTCTGTCCTGAGGGGAGGGGTATGAACATGTCATGAATATAGTCCTGTTAAGCTGTGAAACCTTTTATCTAAAAGTGCCTCTAGCTGAAGTAAAAAAAAAAAAATCAAACTTCTGTCTGAGTGATGGCCCCAAAAGCGTTGGCTTCACGAGTTTGGTCATGGACTGCCAACGTACTGTAACAGTCATAACCATTTATGAGAATGTTTTGGGGTTTTTTAGGGCATACATTTTCATAGGTCAGAGCAGGAAAGGCACAGGTGTAATTAATAACATTTATGATGGCTGCATTTCATTTAGATGTCCCAGTTCCCAAGCCCTGCTACAGTGCATGCTGGCTCACTGGCATTGCTGACTGGGACACTTACATTGAAGACAGCCATCTTCAATGATATTAGTTATACCTGTGCTTTTCCTGCACAGTCAAATGTTTGCTGTGAAATAGGCCTATTGTATGGTGATAAGTCAGGGACTGTACCTGCCAAAATAAAACTAACCACAACATAAAGTATTAAATTCTTTTTTGCAGCATCACAACCATTACAGTAGCTTCTGTGCTGCTTGGAATAGGTTTTTTACATGTATAAGAGCACTACTGCAGAGGTCCTGTCCATCAGCCACAGAGATAAAACAGAAGAGGTAACATCATAGACCATGGCATAATCACTTACCATCTTACAAGTATATTTTGCCTGTGACTACAACAGTGACCTTTGGACACCAACTGTGGTCTATCACTTCATGCAGCATTTAATTGCTGCACTAAAAAGACTGCAGTAACCAGAAACTGACCTTACCTTCTACACATCAGTAGAGCTGAAGGGCTATACAACACTTACTTGTCAGTTGAAAATAGACTATTTTTTGATGACAAGTTACATTAATCCAATACAGATAAATGCTACATCTTAGCTTTGAAACCATGTAGCTAACTATATGTTCTTATTATGCATGCCCTGGTGATAACAAAAATGTCTAAATACATAATACTTAATACCTGTAATATTGTCTTTTTAGAATTTTAATTATGCACAAGTGTGAAAATGCCGTACGTTTACTATTATAATTGCCTCACATATGTTACATTAACTTCTATATCACATGTTTTGTTTTAAAAAATCTGATGCACAGTTAAAGCAACATACGTAACTTTCACCACAGGTTTTAATTGTTGCAAGTTCAGAGATGAATGCAGAATTGACCTGCCAAGATAGGAAGTATGAATGACATAACTTTACAGTTCAATTGATTACACTCAATTCAGTGTGCTTTACTTACGTTGATATCCACACAGGAGTACATATTGCCAACACACACAACAGCATAATGACAAGTAAGAAAAATTCAGTGCAATACATTTGTCCACACAAAATACTGCATGCACAAGAAGGGTAAATATGAAATTGCACAAATGAGAAGCTGCTGAAATTGTCGCTTGATGAGATCTCCATGTTCACTAGTGAATGGCAGACCCCCACACACAAAGCTATAGTATAAAGCTAGCAAGCAGCTCTTCTGTTGTGTGCACAATAGTGTCATCCTGCACACAGTGATGCCAGCTACCAGAGCATCATCTGCATTGGTGGTATGAGCTGTGAAATAAGTGAGCATCATAACCTCAGGCACCCACTTAAAGAAATGTTGCCCTCAAGGAAAAGACATAATTTTGAAAATTATAACGGCAGCATTTTAAAGAATGCTGTTGCATATAGAATTTTGAACACCTTACAATGCCTGCCTTTTTGGTTTTGCCATTCAACTTTACTTGCTAAGATGTTAGCATAACGTGAGCAAGAGGTATAACTTGATAATAAATTGTAGCTTCCTGAGCAGTTTTTCATGCATTCTTGGGCTAGAAGATTTTTCCTGCCCTGGCAATTCTGCGTCTAGCTGGCACTTGGCACAACCTGTAGAATATTTTCTGTCTGCATCTGAGGCAATGGTTGTTGACAGACAGCAATTCACACAATACAGGTCAGTCAAAAGATGAAAAGAGGGGAGAAAACAGCCACTCTCCGTCCCTGCCCCTCAATTCTCAAAACTCTACTTGACTACACTGTGGCAGCAATAGTGCCTGGGTGGCAACAATTGTTGTCTGTCTGAACATGTCTTTCTACATTTTTTTCCAGCTGGAGATGACTGACAACACTCACCACCCACTCTGCACTGTTTCAGCACATAATGATGTGACTGATGTGTGTGGATGAGCAGAGAATGCCGTGTGGTGCCATGCTGTCAATCATGCACAGATGAGCTAAACCAGGAATGGGTTGGGCAGTTCTTTGCCTCCGGTTCGTCTGATATTCTCATTAAACACAGTAATAATCTGCTGACCGCTTAACATGTACGCATTTTGTTTTTGTTTTGTTCTTTTTTTATTTAAGTTTTTGCATATGTTACAGACACAGGTGAAGTCGCTACTCCTACCCCTTCCCTTGTTCCCTTACCGCCCTCTCAATCCCACCTTCCCACCCTCCAAACCATTAGTGATTTAAACACATTTTGACAGACAGGGACATTTTGTTGTACACATAGTCTGATAAATCAAGACTATAGATTGTGCAGCTGTATCACAGAGCATACCATAGAAGTTTCATGAATGACGAATGAAAGGTAATTCTGTATGAGAATTGTCATTATTCTGTCGCGCTTGTTAGGTTTGTATGCTAGATGAAGCTGCATTGTTACTGTTGCTATAATGGCAAAACCCTGCAAAATGGAGCTCGAGGTGTGATCTATTTCAATGTTTCCAATAGTTTCCAATAAACCTACAACTAGTTGATTAACAGTGACAAGAAGGACTTCTTAAACTGCACTTCATTGGAACATATACATTTTAAAGTGTAATGGGTACATTTTACAATCTCCCTGAGTAATAGGTAATCAGTAGTCTTCTTGTATGTACCAGTCCTGTTCCAGTGATTCCACTGCATTTTAAACTCTTGTAGCATACCTATAATCCTAATCATATGAGCTCAACATAATCATGTAGAAAGAGTGAATGCTCCGTTTAACTGTTTGAACTGACTCATTTAATGTAGAAAGGCATAGAGATATATAATACATAATTTTTTTTGCACGATAAAGATTTGTTATTCTAAATGACAGAGCATAACTGACAGTGCCACAGTAAAGAATTTATTTTATTATAATTTATGAAATTAGAAACTGTTTGACAGGTCGGGTGGCTGGAATTAAAATGAATTACTACATGCAGTAGCCCCTTAAACACCTTCATTATACACAGATTTAAACAGAACACTAACATCTGTCATAAGTGGCCTATGGTTCTTTCTAGACCTCATAGATAACAAGAGATACAGTACTTACATACATACACAGCAGTTATGTTCCTTGTGGGATCAGGTGTCTTACTACTTATCTTACTTGAATTGCTGTGGCCAGTAGCCATGTGGACAGAGAGACAGTCTGTTAACCAGATCATCTCGGTTCAAGTCCCCTGTGTTGGCAGGTAGACTCTTGGCTCATGGATGGCCCAAATGGGCCACAATTTCACTGATGCCCACACACCCACCCAAGTCTCCTGTCTGTTGATATAAGCCATTATTGTGCTGTTCTATGTCCAAATCAGCATATTGGTGCTGGTGAGAGACAAGTGGAAGTTGTCGCCTGTTGTATTTGTACTGTGCTACTCACTGAAAAAATAAGAGGCACATCTTGTATCTGGGGCCACAGTAATGTCAAAGTAAGCATCTTTCCAATTGAAAGTGGCAAACCATTTGTCCAGAAGGCCATTTCACTTAACTCCCATGTTTGAGTGAGAAATGGAGGAAATTAAGGTCCCTGTCATGTCCTTGTAGGGGTGGGAGTGCCTCCAATCATGCCTCCAATTTTAACAGGAAGGTACGCCAGAAAAAATTAGGGGGAGGAATGCCAAAAGTGTAGTGATGGCTTGGACTCACTTCATTTAGGGCTGTCTGGATACATGGTTAGATCCTTGTGCTACCAGGAAAACCAAAAAAGTAGAACAAGATGTTGTCTCGCTACTGGGGTCCACCTGGGTTTGGTTGTGGATTGGTCATCTGGAATCATCTTTTTAAGCAAGAGAGAGATGGCAACAAAACTGCGCCCCTTTCTCATCCATTCAATGAAAATGGTAAACTAGGTCAGCCACTGTGTTGCTGAAGAGGGATGTGGACATAAAGGAGATCCTGAGAGCCCCGTCTCCCTGGGATGGTCATGTTTAGCTACAAATGCCTTGTAACAACAGTTGCTAAGAACAAGTCGTGACACTAGGGCAAAGCAGCAGATGAGGGTGTTTAGCTGTCCAGGTATGTGGTACAGCATCTGAATCTCCTTGGGTAAAACAAACATTTTATCATAGGTAGTAAAAGCCATAGCAAGAGTGAAGATAGCAGTGTTGAACTCATATTGCTTCCACTGCTGGATGAAGAGAAGTGTCAGGAGTCCTCAACCTTTTTGTCTTTGGGGGCTAGTCAGGGTTAGGGTCAAAACAAGTCTCACAGTTGGGGTTATGGGGGTGGAATGGGGAGGTCAATTTCATGCCAACAATTAAGTCTGCAAGTTATGGTAGATTACTGCATTAAATGATACATGGGGGAAAAAATAGCACTGAAAAGTGAACGAAAATGCTGACTCAGAGGTAAATAAAGCTAATTTTAATCAAGATTCAGAAAGTAAGTTTATTCACTTTGATTCAAGTTCAAAGTATTGGCAAAGCATAACGACCCCACAAAGGTATGTTGATTTAGCTGTATTGCTTAGCATCTGTTAATAAAGCATGACATTTGAAACACCAGATTCATCTTATTCATGAGGAGCTTCAATATGAAGATAAGTACTGGCCATCTGTGAGGATGTAGACTAGCATGGTGTCCTCTAAAGTGTTATAAGCTTCAGCTGTAAGACAAAGGAAGGGGGTAACAGGGTGATGTGAGGGAGCAGAACCTTGGTGCCCTGCCCAACTGGCAAACACAGCTTGAGTGCTGGCTTGTGGAGGCTACAGACCTTCTCCATGTGACCTTTAACCAGGTGGCCTCTGAAATTAACTCTCTTTCAAGACGGATCTGAAACATACAATTACAAATACAGCTTACACAATAACATACTAAAAGCAAAGAAAGCCATGTTGTATATACAGAAAAAGGGGGGGAAATGCAGATGGAGATCAACATGCCATTATGTCTTTACAGATTAAAAGAGTATTTGAAAACTGCATTCTGGTTCCCTTGTTTATTTAACTCATTCAATAATTTACAGGGGTTCTGAATACTATGCCATATTATTGCTGGCCTATTACAGACAAGCTGATGCTAATTAATGCTAAATAAACCTTAGATATATTAAAGACATGCTGCTACCTCAAGGTAGCTTCAATGATCAAGGATAAGGCAGCAAAAATATGATTTGCCTTCATAATTAAGATGTTAATTTTGTCATGAAAATAGAGAAAATTAACATTAGGGTGTACAGATGGTCAAAACCTATTTCAAAATACTCACTATTTTAATACACAAGAAGTAATAAGTTAGAACAGCATAAATTATCACTTTATGCAGATGACACAACTGTGTGACTGACCATTCTTGTAATTAAATCCTTGCCACTGCTGATGAAAGAAATACAAAAATATGGTTAATTTTCTGATTATGCTGATTAACTGAGCATATACATGCAAATTTCCATGTATTAATTTGCAATGTCCCTTTTGAGGGTTTCCCTATCTCCAAAGAACTAATATATAACAATTTTGTGACTTTGACATTACATTACATTTTTAACAAGGAGTCATCAAAGGATGCTTTTCAGTTCAGGTCTTGGTAAATTAATAAAATTAGTAGTTTTGCAGCTTCAACAGTGGAGAATTAGCCTTTTGGCTAACACTGGCACATTTACAGTGATGTTGATCAATGGGCATTGTCCCTAAAAAGATTTGGTTTTTTTTCAAAAAGTTTTAGGTTGTAGTGTACAAAATATGACCCACACCATAACCATAACATGACGAGTAGCAAACTAAGAAAAAATGATATAAAAGAATGGCCTTACCACATGTGGCCGTGGGTGATGTGTACATAATACTCACACACTACAAAAGGATGACAAAAAAAACAAGCAATTTGCCTTTACTAGAGATGACCTATCTTCACGTAACAGATTGTATTTTTAAATAAAAGAATAAAATGGAGTGGAAAAAGAGACATGAAGAGAAAGCATGGGGGCATAGTGATAATAGGCTACATTAGCCACATCTGCTGGGAATAGGCCTGCAGAGAGGCTACTTGCTCAGTGAAGTGTAATCTTCAGTGGCCTGGCCCCTGTGACAGCCAGCATAGTGAGTGGTTTGGGTGGGGCCAGTGGGGCCTTACACAAAGCAATGAGTTTCACTATGGCAGGTAGGGGATACAAATAACACACATACAGCATAAACACAGAGGGAGGGCATCAGACCGTGCAGGAGCCCAGCATGAAAGGTAGATCAGCGGTGATATAGAGAGAAAACTAGATGTTGGAAAGGGGACTGTGGGGAAATTGGCTGGAGGGTGTGAAGGGATGAGAGAGAGAAGATAGAAACTAGGCAGCGATGGTAAATAGAACAGAGCTGTAGATGTGGAAATGCAATGGGAGGAAAAGGGTGGATGGAATGATAAAGAGGATAACTAATGTTATAAAGAGGGAGAGCTGAAAGGATAAAACAAAAGATACAAGGTCAAAGAGGAGATGTAAAAGAAGTAGATAACAATAAAGAGATGCTGGAAAATGATCACATGCTCTCAAGGGCAATGCATAGTGTTACCTGGTAAAAAGAACCAAACAATACACCTGTAAATGGGCAAACCACAGAAGCACAGATCTAAATGGTAGAAGCTTTATGACATGGTATCTCCACAGAACATTTATTCACTTTAGTAACTGAAATGTATTTCATTTGTTTCTGTGACAAGAAACAAGAAAAATAGTATCCCGTATACATGCAATACATCGATACCAAGTCTATGGTATGTATAATGTTCCCTGTCCCTATCCCCTCATCTTATATATATATATATATATATATATATATATATATATATATATATTTTTTTTTTTTTTATTATGTTAAATGCTATTAAAATAAGCACTTGCTTTGACAGATGATTGATTCAACTCTATTTTGATTTTTGAGGCTGCTGTTTCTGGTATCATTGTCTTAGTTTGCATTAATTTGAAGGGTGTTAATCACGTTTACATTTTTGCACCTCCATATATGTAAATAAAGTGGACAATATTTCTGGCCAATCATTACTTTCTTCAGTGGCTTCATCAATAATGGTCCTCTGACCAATTGACTTGACCATTGTATCATTTGTCCTTCAGGTTGTGATTGGTCTGTTTACGAGTTGGGGGTAAGACGTCACCCACCCACCCCCCACCCCCCTTTCCACCTCCCTCCATCTTTATGGCCCTGTAGGTACCTGACCTTTAAGAAAGTGTCTGGTGAAACGAAACAGGGAGAGGAATAGAGGGAGGCTCAGGAGATGTGCGTACCCCCTAGAGAGATGGACAGACGCGTAGACATGGGAAGTAGTGGCACTTGAAAGCAAATGGGAATCGGGATGGAAATAGAGGCACATCAGCAACTGTTGCCTGCAGGGTAGAGAGAAGTTGTTTGGTGTGCACCACTGAGGTGGAAATGTGTGGATGGCCTGGCATGGTGGGTGGGCAATAGCTTTTTTTTAAAGGAAAAAATGAGAATCATTTTATGGAGATTTGCTGTAATTCCTTGACAGCACTGTATTTTTGCATTGTCATTAGAAGCTATAGTGATCAGAAAATTAAATGACATGCAGCAATTAGCTTTGAAAAAGGAGGCATGAGGTTTATTTGAAGTGGGACTGTATTCACTCATGCGATGTGGGTAGTAAAGTAGGATCCTGTTCAGAACATAACTTGTTTTCCTAGTTTGCTTCTTGAATGTTGTAAGTTATCAAATATCTATACTCTTGAGGAACTGGATGTACCATTTGCCACTTATAAATGCATTTAAATCAATTATAATCACTGGATGTGTGATTTTCATGTTGTTGAAACCTCTCATTATTATTATGCTGCTCTTAAATGTCCTTCTCATATAAAAAAAAAAAATGCATCTGCAATATAAATATAAGTTTAAAATGTGACATTTCATTCAAGGAATAGACTGGAATACCCACATATTTCATAGTGACAAATAGCCCACCAGATATGTTAAAGAAGTGAGGGAAAATTAGCCCAAAAGTCCTACACACAAGTTTTTTGTCAAACCACTGCATCACATATTCATTCATATTATATTTAATTCTGAAATTAGGTAATGTGTTCTCCCAAGTATGTACTGCAGTTCTCAGCCTTCACTGGCAAAGACATTTACTATGCAGCGCTTGTAAACATCTGATTAACACTGCTTGGCCCCCACACAAACAATATTAAAGACATATTTGCATACTCAAAAACATCACGTGAATAAGAAATAATCCTTTACAACGAAGGCTGAGCACAAACAGCAACAATTGTACTAGGTAATAGAGTGTGGAAGGTGACAGCTGAAAA
Source organism: Macquaria australasica (assembly GCA_005408345.1). NCBI lineage: Eukaryota > Metazoa > Chordata > Actinopteri > Centrarchiformes > Percichthyidae > Macquaria > Macquaria australasica. Next base: position 573,597 of record SEMN01000067.1, on the reverse strand, counting down.
AGCACTCTAAATACACACATGGCCAGATATCCAGCAGAGAGGTGTATACATCCACAGCAGCATGTGACACACACTAATACACTAATGCATTCTCTATTTTTCGCGTTGTCATGTGTAGTACAGTATACATCTTTGGCTATCACTGAAGCACACACTTTTACAGGTACATAATGACAAAGGTGATGACATCGGAGTTTGAGTAAAGGGGACTTATTTCCTTGTTGAGGAAATCCAAAGTTGTTATTATTAAATTCTAATTTCAGAGGCGTCTGTTTCCATCAGCAACATTACCCTTCATCTCCAAAGGGGTTATTGATTTGGGTCCTAATCTACAAATAAATATATTGTCTGAGTTTATTTTTTTCCATGCTGTCAGCAATGTTAAAAGGACACAGCTCATCTGGCTGATGGATGGGAGCAAATGTAGCCCAGGGCCTAAGGGTGGACTGCAGGAGAAATGTACCTTATAACACACACAAACATACACACATAACCATCCCCTCCAGATGGGTCCCCCCTTGTGAGCAGTGTGTAGGATCCAATTATGTCTTTGTGTTTGTGTTTGTGTTTGTGTGTGTGGGTTAGAACAACGTGAATCTTAACAGTTTATCTTATCAGCTTTTTTTATTATTGCTTCGGCCTCATTTTCAGTGTCAATGTAAAAAAAAACTTGGTTGCAAAGATGTTGCTTTAAGAACAAAACACTTTTAAAAATCACAAACCGATGTTGAGGAATGTACCATCTATATACTTATTCAAATGTTTATTACTAGACAGATCATAATCACACAGCATCACATCAACGGCTGTTTGTAACAACACAGCAGCCAAGGCGAGTGTATCGGTCAAGGAGTGTTGTGTATTAGTGGTAGGTCAAGGCTGTGGGTTATTGTTGCCATAAAATAGCCTGATGTACAGTACAGTAATACAATACCACATTACGATTATTTTTTATTGTAAATGTATCATGTAGGTTGATTTTTTGGCTCTTTTATTCCATTTTATTTTTGTATTATTTTTAATCTGTCTGATTTTATTCGCCTCATTGCAGTCCTGAAATGATTTAATCCTGGTTCAACCATGGAAAGCACTTTGTAACTTTGTGTGCTGTATAAATAAGGATTATTATTATTATTATTATTATTATTATTATTATTATTATTATTATTATTATTATTATTATTATTATATTACATGTAACCACAAGCTTTATAGTGAGGTGGATGAAGAAGAGAGAATGAGATGGTCGGTGCTATAAATGAATGCCATAAAGCACAATCACTGAATATGTCACCTCCTCTATCTGCAAAGCTTTTAGTGTCGTTCTTGCATCACAGAGGACACCACTGCATTTGTGTTGCCTTGCTAGTGCTAGCTGCAAGTTTGCAGGGATTTTGATGTAAACCAATTTATCCTCTACAGTGAAAGCTTGTTGTTCAAAGGACGGCAATATCAGTCGCTCAGTTGGTTCAAACCACTTTGGTCTGTCTGGGTGTACATAGCTGCATGACCACAGAATCGGGGCAGTAGCTTAGTTTTGTGTTTTAAAACCAAGACAGAAGAGTCATAACTCATAATTGGCTGATAGACCATCTTCATTAAATGATAAAGAACATTTGCTGCGACCATGTTTAGCCCTTTCACAGCCCCCTCTTCCAGCCACCAGACAGCCAAGTAGCACTGAGAGGTCAAAGCTGAGCAGAAGTCCCTGTGGGAGCTCTCTTGCCCTTCAACCTTTAGGTGCTCATCCCTGATGCTCATTCCCTAGAGGTGTCAGATGAAGACAAACCAAGAGGTGCTGTATGCAAAGGCGAGAAAGGGTAGTGTGTGGGAAGGGAGGGACAAGGAACTCGAGAAGGTGAAAGAGGACAGAAAGTGCTTTGAATGAGTCTGGTAAAGGAGAGAGTCAAGGAGAAGAAAAGGCAGAGTGAGGAGGGAGGAGAGTGGGGATTGTTGCTAGAATCAGGGTATATGGGGTTAACAGACAGGGCAGAAGAGGGGAAGAGAAGTAGTGCTTGAAGAAAGAATACAATGAAGATGAGGCTGCATTAGCAGCACATCTCAGGCCAATTACTCTGCTGCTACCCCTCTCTTCTATCTCTCCCCTGCTTTCCTTCTCTCTGTGTCCTCTCCTCGTCTCTCCCTCTCTCTCACTCTCTATCTCTGCTCTAACTATCCATGTGCTGTCAGCAGCAACAGATCCCTAAATGATACCGGTCTGCACTGGCAGGTGTTATCTTCCCATGATACAATAGGAAAGAAGGATCTGAGAAAAGATAAGATAGGACCAACCAACAGTGACAACGGCAAATACTTAATGGCGAGGTGCATGCCTGACACAGTGCTTCACTGCCATCTAGTGGTGGGTAGCTCAGCAGGAGCTCCATCAAATTGTGCTGATCATTAGTTACAGGCAGTTGCATTACAGCAATGTGATCAAAAAGCACGTCTGAGAAGGTGTTTCACAGATGAGCGCAATGAAAGACTTAAGGTTCTGAAATATGTTGTGCATCTGTGCTCTGCAGGAGATGTAGTACAATTGTGTGTGTTGTGAGGCTTTGTGTGTTTTACCATACTTGTAAATTGTACACAAACCTCCTCTTCTGGCAAATTGACTGCTAATTACGGTTTCTTAAGCAGCTTGATACCATCCTGATACCTACACCAAAGAGAATGTGACATTGTACATTGTACCACAGTTTGTCAAACTTTGGGCTTTGACCACATGTGCGGTTGCATTGATGTGCACTTGCATTTCTAAGAATGCAATACTGATATCATTTTTAAAATAAACAAATTACATAGGCTTGAAATATACATCCATTCTGTACAATACATTTGGTTGTGCCGTGCTCTAAAATTATTATAATTATTATTATTACTATTATTATTATTGTATTGCTGACATTCTGAATCTCCTACCGACCAAAATGTACTCACATTTGGAGTGACCCAATACCCGAGTGGTTAGGGCGCATGGGCACAAATGCCCTGAGCAACAGCAGAGTCCACTTTTCGATTCCTGGCTGGCTGAACCGTTTGCTATATATCATTCCCCTACTCTCTTTCCCCACATTTCCTGTCTCTCTCCATTATCACTATCAAATAAAAGGCATAAAATACCCTAGAAATAATCTCAAAAAAATAAAAAGATATGTACTCATATTTCATTTAATTGTCTGAATTCAATATAATTCAACTGAAATCAGTTACAACACTCAATTACGTCAAAGCAGAAGACCAAACAGCCTATAAGCCCACAGTTCAGAGGTTTTAACAGGCCGCAGTGTAATTAACCAAACCAGGAAAACCATATCAGAAGTGAGCCAGCACTATAAAAGGAATTATAATGCACTCATGTATTTTAAAAATAGTTATTGTTACATCTCGTCATTGAGGTAAATATGACAATTTCTTGTGACATAAATTTTAGGTCATATCATCCAGCCCTACAAAAGCACACCATGCTCAAATTGACAACACTCAATTTTGGGACGTGAAGATATTTTTTCACAGATATGGTTCAGGTTGTTGACAGAAGGCTGTGTGAATTCCTCACCAGTCGTGATACTGATTCAGGGACTTTGGCTCAGACATTGAGCATTGGGTCCTGTGGCTGGAGCTTGACTGTCCTTTCAGAACTCTCTTGGGAGTATTTTGTTTGTTGAAAAGCCAGTATTTGACTATTTTTACATGTTTTAACCCAATTGCATATGATACAGCTTATTAGAATGAAATAGAACCACCAGCCTGTGATGCCCCATGTTACTGTGTACTGCATAGCAGCAACAGAACCATGCCATGGACACTGTGTCAGGTTGTCATCTAACTAATAGGGTGTTCAGGGTATAATTGGTGGATTCATTTACATTCTCTAAGAATAACACTTTAAATGAACATGTGGAATTAAGTTAGTAAATACTGTGTACACAGCTTTTACTTGTTAACTTTTAATTAGGAGATGTTTTGAGAAAGCTTCTACATGGGGCTAATCTCAAAGGATGTTTTGGTCAGTGGCTCTATTTGCATGCATACGTATGCATGTGTCCAGCAGCTGGGGTTAGTAAAGGTGCAAAGAGTTGGAAACAGATAAAAAATAAAAATCACAGGACCACTACAGAAATAATGGGACATCTGGTCCAGACATCTGGAGCCAGAGGACTTTTAGGAGCTTCCCAGCATCATCTCACCTTGCGGGTAAATTAGCAAAGTGAGAAAATATGGCAGGGGTAAACGATGCTGACAATCACACAGAAGGAGGACAGTTGAGACAGGTTACTGGGGAATTCATCATTTGGAGGTCTTTTTTTGTTTCACATGAACAGAGGGTGATAAAGGATGGACAATGTGGGAGTTGAAATGTGAATATACGTGTGTGTGTGAGAGAGAGAGAGAGAGAGAGAGAGAGAGAGAGAGAGAGAGAGAGAGAGAGAGAGAGAGAGAGAGAGAGAGAGAGAGATGTTTGAAAGTGGATGGAGGTGGTAACTATCTCATTACTCTTTGGCAAGAATTGATACATTTTGTACATTGGCCTAATAAATAAAAAAAACTTAATAAAATAAAGAGTGTAATATGTAATAAATATGGATTACTGCCCTGAAATCAGGAATCACATTGATCAATCCATTCTGTTGATGCAGTTTATACTGACCACAGAGGTTTAACAGGTTTGAGAAATTTAAAGGTCAGGAAGATTTATCCTCACTCCCAGACTTGAGACAGACATTGTTTGCTAATAGGCATTTGCTTGAGACAGACATTATTTCAGGTATGCTGTACAATAGATGATTGACAGTTCTTTTCTTCACTCAGACATCAATATAAATCTCTCCTAAACCTGATGGACAGAATGCACTATTCACTGGGCTGTCGCTGGCCTTTACCAATGATTTTCTTTTTTAACAATATGAAAAAAAAACATGGCAGCTATTCCTGAAATGTCAAATTTGTCATAGATTGGCTCATGAAATTAGGTTCAGAGTAACTTTGCGAAATAGGCCACGCTGTTGCTGCATCGTGGTTCATTTTATAGCTTTAACACATAGTTGTTCATGAGGTTGTGGAGTTCAGAGAGTCACGAGAGAGAGAGAGAGAGAGAGAGAGAGAGAGAGAGAGAGAGAGAGAGAGAGAGAGAGACATGCGATATTGATGACAAGCCAGTGTGCTTGTCTCTTGTTTCCCCTTGGCTTAATGTAAGGTCACAGTGGAAAGGTGGGACAACAAATGCCACCAAGTCGCTCTGACAGCTTGACCCCTGGGAGAGAAAATACCCTTTTAATCAGATGCCCCTCCTCCCAAGTGCCCCATTCCTTCCCAACCTCCTTTCCACTTCTTTTCTGCCTTCTTTCTTCTCGTCAGGTCCAATTCATCTTTACTTAACCTCTGCTTTTCTCTATACCGACTCCAGTACCACCAACTGTTTTGCCCTCTTTGTTCTCTTTCCCCCTTTCCTCTCTACACACACACATATGCATACACACATACACACACACACACACACACACACACACACACACACACACACACACAAAGATACAGAAGCAGACACACAGCCTTCTCTTCCCTGGCAGTTTCCTTGGGCTCTCGATCTAATGTCACAAATAGGTAATAAAGATGCCATCAAAAGGACACCAGAGGATCCACATTCTGCCTTCGTTCCATCCCACTCGTAACTCTCCAGAGGGCAGAAGGACATACATCACCTGGAGAGCCTACTGGCATAGAATTATGTTGTTTAGTGCAGGCTGTTACCATGCTGATCCAAATGCATAACACCCATGTGCACAGAGAAAGAACGGGACGCATACTGTGCAAATACAGCTGCCTGCATACCACGGCACAAATGCTAGCCAGTAAGTGCAGACCATTAAGTAATTTAAAATATAAAGAAAAATGTATCTTAGAGGGCCCTACTCAGCATGCTAACCACAGAGGAGAGGGAAGAAAAGATGCAAGGAGAGGACAGGAAGCACATACTGTATTTATTCCCCTCTGTGCCTCCTCCGACCCCTACTCAGACAGTCAGATAGGCTCTGCCCACAATGTCTAGTCAGATGTGACCTTGAGCGAGTCCGTTGTCTCCCAGGATCTTCACTCACACTGTCACATCAGACCACTTCAGCCTTCTCAATAAAAACAACACAACAGCATCCCAATGATGTATTGCTGCACATCAGCTGCATTAGCAAACAGCTGGAGCAGGTTTGTCATATCCAATTATTGGAGCTGTAGAGGATAGTGGCTTCAAATGTCTTCCTAGTGAAATCTTTATGATTCAGACTGTATTGTTCTTGTCTGGTTTTTACTGGAAATGACATTATACAAGAACTGTCTCTATAAAACCTTTAACATTAAAAAAAAAAAAAAAAAAAAAGCCATGAGACAGGCCTAACCTAGGCAGATAACAATGCCTATATGTGTATTATTAAACGGCAGTTTTTTGTATCAGTGTATTTTAAATAGAAGGGACACATCGGCACATAATTTGCACATAATAGTATTGTAATACGTATTTAACAAATAGCAGGACTTGCATATATTCTGATTCCGTATTTAGCAGGTGCAGGAATTGCAGTGATGACCTATTGTACGTGGATGAGCCAGGTTCAGTATGTTGCCTGTAACTGTCAAATTTAGTGCTGTGCCTTCAGGAATTATCTCACCTCCATGAGTGTGGTTTTGTCACAGCACATGGTGGGGCAGGGCTCTGCTCCAGCTAAGAGGCGCATCCTCAGTTCTCTCAGATCTGTGCCCTTTTGGTATTTGGTGACCCACTCATAGTGAGTCACTTGACTGCACCTTTGTGTGAGGAGAGGCTCAATTGGGGTGTGAAACAGTTCAAATGGAGATGACTCAAACAGTCATTTCTTTAATGAGTGCAATGGCCAGGAAACATTCTTGTTGCATAGCCATTTCCTATGTAATGGATGCTTGCGGCAAAATGTCCCTCTGAGCATGAGGGCGTCACATGAGCTTCAGTCCCAACTTTGGCCTCCAAATCATCCCAAAGCACAGCTCTGTTACTGGGATCTTGATCTGGATCCATAGTTTGTTCTTTTCCAGTCACAAAAAGAGACCTTGAGGTCACACAGAAATCATTTGTGAGTCGTTACATTGATAGAAGTGCCAATGTGTGAGACTGCCAGGGGTACAATGTTAAACCCCTGACTTGAATATCTGATATGTTTGTGAAATGCCTGGGCACAGACTTTGAGAATATTTCATTTTGCCCCCTATTTGAACTTTGTGGCTCCAGTCAGCAAGTGATGGTGGAAAACAGTAACCTCAAATCAAAGCTTTAAAACATCAGTTCAGAAACCCATACAGGAGGGTGGTGGAGGGTAAATGCACATAAATGCAAAATCTAAAACAACATTTATGCAGATCACCCCAGGGTGTTTATGCATAGTTTACATGGGTTAGCACACTCTTTCACACTATATCTCTTGGGATCTCTTGTTTTGTCCTTCTTTGGATATTTTCACATGAGCACAGAGCAGCCATTAACCCACCATCCTCTCATGCTGGTGGAGATCAAAAGCAATAAGCCCATCTCTGCACTGAAGCCAGCAAAATTAGACTGGTGCAGGTTCCGCGTGGCAGACGAGACAGACTTTGTCAGATAGGTTGGACATAAAATATCTTAATTTCAACATTAGCATTTCGTTTGAGTTAGATTTATACAAAAAAGAACCTCCACACAAAAGCATCTGCACACTCTAATTACAGGGATACAACGAATACAAGGCAAACAATGAAAGAACACTTACATTAGGTTTATATATAGACATGCATTGAATGTACTGTATGTTTAAAAAGGTAATATAGTCCTCATATGTTTTGATGCATATGGACATTTGCCAAGAATGATGTTTGCAGAACTCAGTATGTTGTTATTGTGCATATTTTAATTTTTTTAGTTTTTTCTTTATTTTAGTCATGTTGGTTGTTTTGACCAGACTCTTTTGCAGTTGTTGTCCGTATCAAACCACACTGTATTTTACAGCTACCTCTTTTTACATTTCAATTGGTTTATTAGTCACTCCTGTGTGAATTCATTCACCTTGTGTGTGCTAGACTCCCTTTCTTCCTGCTGGGATTCAATCCATCGTCTCAATGTTCCTGTTCAGTGTTCTTGTGAGGTGTACTTAACCACCAGACTATGTTCAGTGCTGATGAACTCAAAAGACCAGAGACAGAAAGAACATCAGACTGAAGGAGGAATCTGCAGGAAATTCAGTTTAATTAATCTGTAGAGACAAAACTTTCCAGAAAGTCCAAACCATGCATACTATACAGAACTCTAATGTTTTACAGCCGGACACTTCACACTGGCAAAATGACAACATTAAGTGGGAGAAAAAGCCATCATGCAGACTAAAATAAGGTAAATTATGTAGAGTCACATTTCATGTAATGTTTCACACGAATAAACCCCCCAGATAGTAGACATTTGTGATCACGGATCAACCAAATCTCAAATAACAGGCAATAAATCTTTAATACTGCTGGCAACTATATCAGTACTCTTCAAGGATTGTTATATATGGTACCTGAAAATACTGTATGTTTAACCCTGTTGCTGCAGTACAACTCAGACATGGTATATGTAGGAGCAAACTTTCTCATGTAATATCTTCCTGTATGACAGTTTTCTTCTGACGTAAAGTACACTGGTATCCTGGGTGGATTTGATTTCTGAGAACAACTTACATTGCTACGAGGAGCAATAGGAGAACAGTCTGTCCTGTGTACTGTTACTTGGTTATGATACTTGCTAGCTTAAGGCAGAGATAATTTAGGCCAAGATCCAACAGATTATCCCTCCCTTGCCTCTGTATGTTATGTTGTGATTATAATTATGTGATTGTATCTGCACTTCGGGGTCAGACTCATCAAACACCGCTCGGTGTGTGATATCTGTCCTTTCAGCTGAAATAGACTGACTCTGTTTGCTCTTTATTCTTTCTCTTAATTAAATATACAAAAGACAACTGTTTGTTGTATCATCATTTTATTTGTTCACTTCTCCTTTTTAGATGATGACATTTAAAAAAGTTTTTCCACTGAAATCAAAGCTCTTTCACAAGGTCATAAGCACTGCTGTTTATTTTGAGAACAAGAAAATCATTTCTTTTAGGATGAAATTTCCTTTAAATTTACACTGACCTCCAACCGTTGCCAGGAGTGCCTCTATTTCATCTTGTTTTTCCAGAACTGCATCACTGTGACCCAGGGGATCTGTTAAAGACATTCATATCATTCTGTATTAATGATTAATGCATTAATGATTAATGTAACATTTCAGTTGTACATCATTTTAATTAGATTAACTAAAACAGCTACATTTTCTGTTATGCTGAAACTCTCAAAGTAAGTGCAGCAAACACAAAGAAAGGTACACTTTCTAATGATTATCCAGCCTCTACTGTGGTTGACGGAGTTGTGGTCCCCATGTCACCATCAAGGTTTGTAGCTTTCAGGGACGTCTCTCCAATAAGTGCCACTATTCTGTAATTTACAATATGAAAGTGGTACTGTGTCCAGTGCCTCTGCTCAGCACTGCAATTTGTCAAATTTTAAAGGTCTAACTTTTGTCAGGAACAGCTATTGAGGCAACTCTGCCTCGATAAGCCATCTAGGCAGCAGGGGAAGGACCCAAATGCAGACAGATGCAGGCAGGTTCCAAGATTTATTAACTCAAAAATACACTCACGAAAAAACCACAGGAACAGACAGAATCACTAGGAATCACAGACAGAATCACTAGGAGCATGACATCAACAATGACACGACACTGAACAAAGGAAAGGGGCCGGTATATATAGATAAGGAGTTGACAAGGGAAACAGAAACAGGTGAGTAACGAGACAACAGGTGAACCTAATCAACACTGGCGGGCAAACAGACAATGACAGGAAGTAAAAGGCACACACGAACACAAGACCAGGGATTTCAAAATAAAAAACAGGAAACAAGACAAAACACACAGAGTCCAGACAAGAGTCCTTTGTGGACCATGACAACTTTTTCCTTAACCTCTTACATGGTCTTTTTATGTGACAAGCCAATTGTGCCAAATGAGGCCTTTTACTTTAGTTGAGCCTCATTTAGCACCACTTTAGCCTGATTTTTTATCTCTCCTAGTTGCACACATTTTTCCGCAAGCAACAACATTAAGGATACTATGCATTTTGACGGAAATTAGCCTGTTTGTTCATAAGCAAATGCATGTAGAATGGGTGGGATTTAACATTGGTGCGTACAAGCGTGAACAACAATGTTTGATAAATTCCAGTTTTCTTGTGCGTGGGAGCAGTTACCCACAGATCCCACGCATGCTTTGTGGCCCCAGGTTTTGTAACAGTTAACTTGTGGATCCAAGTCTTATCTGGATCTTTTAATATTGTACATATTTGTCTTTTTTACAAAAATATACACCTTTCTAATACTGAGTAGGACCCTTCTTTGTAGCATGCATGGATTCAACATTGCTGGAAACATTCCTTAGAGATTCTCTGTCTGCTGAGCATTCATGTGCAAGTCTCCCATTCCACCAAATCCCAAAGGTATTTTGTTGGATTGAGATCTGGTGACTGTGGAGGCCATTGGAGTACACTGAACTCATTGTCACGTTGGTGCAACTAGCTTGAGATGAAGTGTGCTTTGTGACATGGCACATTGTCCTGCTGGGAGCAACCATTAGAAGATAAGCAGACTGTGGCCATATGCACATGATCAGCAACAATACTAAGGTAGTCTGTGGCATTTAACAATGCTCAATTGGTATTAAGGGGCCTAATGTGTGCCAAGAAATTTTCCCTACATCATTACACCACCAGCAACCTTTGATACAAGGACATTTTTCCAATCTTCTACCGTCTAGTTTCGGTGACTGTAGCCTCAGTTTTAGTTCTGTTCTTAGCTGACAGGGATGGAGCCCGGTGTGGTGTTCTGCTGCTGTAGCCCATCTACTTCAAGGTTCAATGTGTTGTGCATTCAGAAATGCTCCTCTACATAGCACTATTGTAACGTGTGGTGTTTTTTGTTTTTTTTGAGTTACTGTTGCCTTCCTGTCAATTTGAACCAGTCTGGCCATTCTCCTCTGACCTTTCTCATTAACAAGGCGTTTTCACCCACAGAACTGCCGCTCACTGGATGTTGTTTTTCGCACCATTCTGTGAAAACTGTAGAGACTGTCGTGCATGAAAATCCCAGGAGATCAGCAGTTTCTGAGATACTCAAACCACCTCGTCTGGCACCAACAATCATTGCTTGGTCAAAGTCACTTAGATCAAATTTCTTCCCCATTCTGATGTTTGCTCTGAACAACAACTAAACCTCTTGACCATGTCTGCATGCTTTTATGCACTGAGTTGCTGCCACATTGTTGGCCGATTAGATATTTGCATTAACGAGCAGGTATACAGGTGTAACTAATAAATTGGCCACTGAGTGTATGTTTTGTATTGAAGTGACTCTGGAGGCAGTGTCTTTAACTGCAACATGGTCATCAATCATCATCACATTTATAATAACATTTATTCATAAACTTAAAATACAATTAAATCAATCATCAATGACAAAATAGCTTTCTTTAAAGATGTCCATCACTGCTGTGCTTGTCAGAATGACAGCTAAAGTCCCTTTCTCAATAAACTATCTAGTCAGAATGCCATGTTGAGTGTTACAAGGTTACATAGTGTGTATGCACATATTACCCATATGAATAGTATTCCATTAAGAACACACCACTCTTGATGGCAAAGACTATAATTGAGCAGTTCCTAGTAGATGTCTCCTGTTAAATTGAAATGAAAATTTCACCATTGTGTGAGAAAATTGTTCCCCTGACATAGATGGCCAACTGTGACCTCACACCTTCTTCTGCTTCTTTTGATTTGTGGGATTTGTGGGGGGGGGGTTTTTGTTTGTTTGGTTTTTTTTTTTTTACCAGGTAATGCTTTTACATAAACCTTAGATTAACAATGGATAGGTAACATACACATCTATCCATACATTGTCTTTTTGTCTATAAAATCCTCCCTTTCCTCTCGTACAAATCATAACAGATTGAGACTTCAGCCACTGGAGCAGCATGCATTGAATTTAAATAACTATTTTCACACAACAGATTTGAACTTTCTTCCTATTTCCTTTTGCTGTTCCCCATTTCCCTCTTATTTTCTATAGACGTCCTCAGTAATCCTGCTGCATGATCATGGGGGAAATTAATATAATTACTACAACGCAAATTAAAATTTGATATGACAATACTCACTGAGGCTTATTTACTCAATTCTGTAGGGTGTGTGTGTATCTATCCATTTTTTGTTCATTATTATTGTCACAAACTGGCTCAGGGATTATGACAAGGAGAGAGTCTATGCAAGGTTCTACTTAAAACAAGAGTAATTTATTAAATCTAAGGTCAACTATAATGAATAATGGATTGTGTAGATCAGCAATAAAAGCAGTGCATGGATGTGTGGTATGGAGTTGTTAAAGGTGCAAACCAAAAGAAGGTGCTGCAGGGTGGATGGGCATGGGCCAATTTATATAGCCCAAGGGCCCAGGTGAGCTTAATCAGCTGACAACCCTCCACCATTAACAAATTGTCTACTGAGGTTGGACAGGACAGCCTCCAAGACAGTGGGAGAGCCTTCACATTATGCACCTGTTCTGAGGGCCCATTGTGAGGCCATTTTTTTCCTGCCCCTTATGGTAAAAAATACTTTGCAGGTGTTTTATGAAAATATACAGGAATATACCAGAATATTGCAATTTACTGTGTAAATTTAATGTATTAGGTTTTGCATCTCAGACTACTTGTTTGTCTTCACATAGAGGTGTTCTCACATCTCCTCACAGTAACAGACCACAGGAGGTGGGGAAACAACAGTGATGTGAAGTGTTGCTTGTGCGTAATTCCAGGGCAGAAATTGATTTTCTCTAACATTGATGAAGCAAAATGTGACTTAAGTTTGAGTTATAAAAGTATTAGAGGTTGCTATACGATTATTTTCCATCAGCAAATCGTACCCTCCTGGAAACTCCATTTTATACCTTAATTGATGTACTCAAAAACCTCAAATTGAGGCTTTGAAATAGTCACACTGTTAGCAGGCAGAAACAAGAACCTGTGGTGGGCCAATCGATAGAAACTTCATTACTGGGAAGCCTGGCTAGTAATCTCCTTGGCTGCAGCTGTGAGGGGCATACATTTTACCACAGCACCTGTTCTCAATGATATATCCAGGCTGCACCTGCAGAGGCATAAAAGGCACACTCACGCCACACTGAGGTTTAACACTCTCGTACTATTCTACTATCTCTTTCTCTGTCTGCCTGCCTATTAAATACAAGCTCACAAGGTTTTCATGTTATTTTATACTTTTCCCCCTATTTCTGTCTCGCCCCTCCAGATGAGCTTTCTCACATTCGTGCCAAGATGCATCTTTAGCAGCTGACAAGAGCAGAAAGGGAGAAAACTGATGGGAGAAAACACTGGAGGAGGAGAGCAGCAGGGGAGGTGTGAGGAAGGGCTAAAAGGGAGCGCAGTTCAGTATTTTTTCAGTTAATAGAAATAGACCTTTGGGGTTCAGAAATTGTGTAGTATAATATTATGTTAGGACAGCTCCATTTTACACCAAAATTGGTTCCATGATGGCAAGCCACAGAGACATTTTTAAGCATTTTTCCTTTGTACCTTTCCCTCTTTGAGAAAATTGGGTCTCCACAGGAAATATGACAAATCATCTACTTATCAGGAATAAGTACTCTTACAAGTTTTCAGCCCTGGACTCAACTCTCACATTTGTACTAATCTAATCCTGCTGTAGAACAAAAGCCAATGAAAACAAAACTGTAGATTTAGTCCCAAATTGCATTTTGGACCCAACTAGAAACAGGAAAGAAAAGCTTTATGGGTCTGGACCAGTAATGTGACACAATGGCACTGTGCTTTCCTGTACTGTATATGTGTGACTGAAACATTACTTATGTTTTTTTCTTTTATGCTAACTCAGCCAGTAGATGGCAGTGACAGAGCAAGAACACGCATGACTGACTTTACTGATTAAAGTAAACCAGTACACACTTTACACAAAGAAAAATACATTATATCTCCACAGAGAAAATAGTTGTCCTGGTTATATACACCCCATGCCATTTTGCAGAACTAATCAAAGATCTGCTCTTCTCTCCCCCTGCTCGATGATGGCTGCTCATACAGTGGGGAATACTGACATCTGTCCTCTTGAGACTGAGGGATGCAGCTGCAGTGTGGCTGATGCACACTAGAGTGCACTGGGCTGGAAAATGTTGTTCCAAGACAGAAATAAAGAATGAGGAAAGGTTATTTATTGTCTTATACCCTTTCGTATGTGCCCATCTTGGCGCTTAAAGTCAATACTGGGACTTCGTCAAGAGAGAATATCTATATGCTAATAGTGCCCATTATGCATCCAGGTATTGCAAAGTAGGCAGAACCATGAGGACTATCTCTTATGGCCAACTCTCAGCTCTGACTGACATAATATATGAGGACTGAATGAGATTTCTGCCCTGTTGAATAAACTCACTGAACAGTGCTGTTGTGTGGTACTGAAATCTGTGTTCAATTTGCAGCAGTTATTGTTTTGTGATAAACACAGGAAATGCAAGTTTGACTAATTAGATGTTATAAAACAAGTCTCTCTGACTGCAGTGTATAGATTTATCAAGAGGCAATTCTACAGACATTTCATTATAACTAACAACACAGCTGGGATGCATATTTCTGGAACTGCATAATCCTATAGAAGCGGCGATTCCAGCTGGCTCAATAGCTAACTAAATTTACTGGCTTCTGGTTTTTGGCTTTTTCAAAATTACAGTCGAAGGAAAGTGCAACATTGTTTTGACCATTTGGTTCATTTGTAACTGTGTGAATGTCACATACATTATATCTCAGATCAGACTTTTTAAATTATTATTTTTTATTATTATTCTGAAGCATTCACACAATTACGCTGATCAGCTGACTGAACAGGGCAGGTCAAAACAATGTGACAGATGTGTTATGGCCCTAAAGGGAACTTCATTAAGTAATGAGTATTAGATGTTGTATTTTTCTTTTTTCTAATATTGTTTTTAATAAGTATATTTGTTCAGATGCACGCAAGGTGTTACTTTTGGAAAGCTGTACATGTATTGTCCAATTTTCAAAAAGGGCAACCTGTCATAAACAAAATGAAAAACTATGGTTAACCCAATAAACAAATCATCCCAGTGGAAGACATTGTGGTTATTGCACAGATTGTTATTAATGCTTCTACACAGATTCCAGACTTACGTTTTCAAGCTATTGTATGTCCTCACATGATACTTTTGTGTGGTCATATCCATCTTACTTAACAGCCATGGAGCTGTTTTGTAGCTATCAAGATGGCTTAGCAGCACTTTGATTAAAAGAAAAGACCAAGGTTAATAGGACATCTGTTAGGAAATCTGGGCAGAGATTACCCAGCCTCATCTCACACAGACTCAGGGCAGCAAATGATGTAATTAATACCAAAGTAATACTGCCTCTTGGCCTCATTCAACCTTTGTAGTACTTTTTTCTCTGGCCACCACAATTTACACATACAGTTACATTTGAGAATTCACAAAAAAAAACAAGAAAACACACAAAGTTTAATTGATATAATACACTTGGCAAGTTGTGGAGCTGTTCATTACAAGACAATTGGTACAAATATTGCAGAGGATATAATTGTTTTTTTTTTTTCTTTATTCGATAAATAGAGAGTGACAGAAAAATAAAGATATTGAAATTTGTATGACATGCAGCAAAGGTCACAGGCCAGATTCGGAACCAGGACATTGCAGTCATATCGTATGAACCTGTTTGCTGTCCCACCAAGATGATTCATGTATCCACAATACAATTAATTACAATTAATTTCACCAAATTTGCAACATAAAAGGTGAGATTTGCAACATGAGATAGTTTTCTCTCCTATTAATTTTGACACATTTTTAACAAATCAAAACAAACGCCATACTTGCAACCTATGCAGGAGCATTTGAAAGTCCTGTAGGACTAACATTTTCTGCAAAATGTAAGCCACAACCATTTGTGAAATGTGATGTTGCCATCATTTCTGATGCAAGCATTATTATTATTATTGCATTATTGAGTTGTACAAAATACAATGAAACAAAAAAAATCACTTTTGATGACACAATCACAACTCATAATGATCAAATGTCAAACATATTGTAACACATTTTATTCTTATGGTAATAGATTTAGTCTGCAAAAAAAGAACAAAAAAGACGCTGTGGGATGAATCACTTTCAAACACCATCTCAACATATTAAAATGCTGTATTTTTAATATGTTGTGTTTAACGAGTATTTTCCATCAGATGATCGTAAAAAAGCGAAATGCTTATAACAATGTTTCTCTTGTGTCATGTAAGGTAACTGCTCTGGACTGACTCCTCACTGATGATCAACAGCTGAACACCTCAGACCCTCTGCACCTCATGGCAGCTCTCAAATGACTCTCATTTCCCTGATCTGCTGCTTTCCCACGCTCTAAAGCCTCCCAGCCCACTGTGCCTACAGTCTGTGTTTACAGAAATATTTCTGAGCTCAGGGCACGGACCAAAGAAAATGGATGCAAGATGGATTTGTAGATGATCCATATTAAAATACTGGCTAGCTATGTCACTGAAATATACTGTGCATAAAACTCGTAGGGGCTTGGTTTATTTCTATAATCTCATCAAATAACAAATGAAATGCATGAAGTTTAGGCCACAGTATTGTCCAACCACCAGACCACCATGATGAGGTATGACAGCAAAGACCTTACACTGTATGAGACAAGATGAGTGTGTGTGTGTGTGTGTGTGTGTGTGTGTGTGTGTGTGTGTGACTGTCTCAATCTGCCCTTTTCCAGAGAACTTCAATCACTCAATTTCTCTGAGCAGTATGCTTCCAATCCCAGCAAACAGCTGGCCCGGCATTTAGAACACATGAGGATTAGAGGGTTGATTTAGTTAAAGGCTCACTCCAGAATCAGACCATAGCACCACTTATGATGCCAGGATCACCTCTCTGCTGGCTGTGTTTATGATATTTTCATGCTTTTTGCATTGATTTGCATTGCATATACAGCATGTATGTAGAAGCTAAACATGAGATTAATTTCACAGTTTGATTATGGTTGCAATGATTGTAAACTAAGTAACGCCTTCTTTTTAAAGTCACACAGAAAATATTGTCTGTCTGTCTGTCTGTCAAATAAATTTAGAAAATCAAAAGTCAACGTTCAGGGATTGTAAGAAACTATCATCATCATCATATCATTATACATTTGCTTTAATTCATTCTGCACAGTTTCTCTCTTTTTTTATCTGTAGTGTTTTTTAACTAATGCTGGATTAAAGTAATCTCTAGGCTGTGGATATTTTACATCTTGCTTAGTCTCCCGTATCATTATAAACTTGGTTGGTAATCATATGCTTTCACTCTGCCACAGGAATACAAGGTATGCAGCTGCTTGTGACAACATGGGTGTGTATAGAAAGTGCAGGTGCGTGTTGATGTGCTTTAATAGCTTGCATGAAAGTAAGAAAAAAGGAATGTGTGAACTCGAGTAGATTTCCCAGTGGCCATCGGCTCTCATTG
Source organism: Macquaria australasica (assembly GCA_005408345.1). Taxonomy (NCBI): domain Eukaryota; kingdom Metazoa; phylum Chordata; class Actinopteri; order Centrarchiformes; family Percichthyidae; genus Macquaria; species Macquaria australasica. Next base: position 555,915 of record SEMN01000067.1, on the reverse strand, counting down.
GTTAGCACTGGGGACTGATTTGCATATGGTGGGAGTGTCCTGAGCCAGCACTGGGATGAATGACTTGTTCAAGTCAGATAGCAATAAGGCACAGCACTCAGCAGATGTCTGCGCTGCTCAACGCTCAAAATGCCTAAGTTACTTAAGATGTTACTCTTCCTGCTATAAGTGGAAAGTGTTGGAATAGGACATAAACATGTTCTACAGCAGACACCCCAGCCTTAGCAAAAGAGGAGGAATATGGGTAAGTTTTATGATAATTCACTTTACAGACAGAATTCACTTTAACACAACTACAAGTATCTTTTATGATATTGTGAATACTATTTTATATTATTAAGCCAGAGACAAGACTAGGCCCCTCTTTCTCTACACTATACTGTTTTTATTCTCATGTCCTTTTTTATGACTTAAACTTGTGCAAATAAACCTTAAACTCTTATCAAATCTAATTTCATGGATTGATTGGCTAAAATGATAATCATAATGGTAGTTAAAGTGAAATAATTACAGTTAAAATCATTGTTGCAGGTGTCCAAAGAGCTCTGCAACTGCCAATATTACTAAATACTAATGTTCACTCTAAATAATAATACATCAGGAATACCAAATTTATCAATATCAATATCATTCTATTCTGCAACTGTTTTATTAAACTATATTATGTTTAATTATCTTGTATTACAGGGATTGTGCATCCTCTTGCTTTACACCAGCCATCTTTCCTGTTTTGCAAATTTCAGCCAAGCAAAAGAGCTCATCTATAAGATAAAGGAGGGATTACCCAGGGGGACCTTCATAGGGGCTATTGGAGTAGACTTAAATTTGGATTTCACTGTTGAACCCCCCTTTTTATTCAATCTTCCGCAAAAGAAGGTCAGTGAACAGTATGTGAAGCTAAATAATACCACCGGGGAGCTTTACACATCTGCTACAGAGATTGACAGGGAGACCCTCTGTCCTGATAACTCGGAGCGACAGGGATGTGTCCTCTCACTGGATGTGTTTGTTTTGCCTCAGCAATACTTTCAGCTCATCAAAGTTAAGATCTTTATCGAGGATATGAACGACAACAGGCCAAAGTTCCCTGTGGATGAGATCTGTATGTCTGTCCCAGAAAACACACCCATCAATGCTCGTTATGCGGTGGAGCAGTCTGCAGTTGACCCGGACCTGGGTCTTCACGGAGTGCAGACCTACTGGCTTGTTAATGACTTTGGCATGTTCACACTGGATGTTGAGGAGAATGAGGGAGGTGAGCTGACACCCTTCCTCATTGTGACAGAGGCTTTGGACAGAGAGACTCAGGCTGAATACATTACAGATATTATTGCAGAGGATGGAGGGACCCCTCCTCTGCTCGGCGCGGCTACTTTAAAAATTGTCATCACAGATGTGAACGATAACTGCCCCCAATTCACAGAGTCACAAATTAATGTCACTCTGCATGGGAATACCACCAAAGGGGCACATTTGGCACGTCTGCATGCTTTTGACCCTGACCTTGGTGCTAATGCTCAGATCAGCTATGCTTACAGTGAACGTGTGCCAAGGGACACCAGGAGCTTGTTCCATTTGGACAGAATCACAGGGGCGATCAAGCTAGCAGGAAAAATAGACACTGGAACAGCCACGTTTTACAAACTCACTATTCTGGCCAATGGACCTGGTTGTATCCCTGCTGTTGCCACTGTTACTGTCCATATCATCAAAGTTGTTACAGGACCCCCTGCTATCATACCCCGGTACATTGCACCAGAAAAGGATGGGGTGGTGACAATTAGGGAGTCTGAGCCCGCGTTTACTCCAATAGCTTTTTTTACTGTCAAAAACATTGATATGAATCAAAGGGTGGACTGTCATTTGGAAGGGACTGGTCCCTTCAGGCTTGGCCCCTATCAGCTGTTCAAGAACGAATACCTGCTGGAGACTACAGAGCCCTTGGACTACGAGAACATACAGGACTACGAGCTAATTGTGGTTGCTAAGAATCCTCGAGAGCTTATCATCAAGACCTTCCTCAAGGTGCAGGTATTGGATGAGAATGATAATGCACCAGTGTTTCAGCAGTCTCTGGTGAAAATATCTGTGGAGGAGAACAACCCGCCAAATTCCTTTCTGACCCAGTTCCAAGCCACAGACCAAGACAGCGAAAGCCGAGGGGAAGTCATCTACCTCCTTGGAGGTGACACCCCAGGGATCTTTGTTGTGGATCGCGTGACAGGTATCCTTACTGTGACCACATCGCTAGACCGTGAGGAGAAAGAGACATATCGGTTCATAGTGAGAGCGGTGGACCAGGGGACACCCAGGAGGGAGTCGATTGCAACTGTGGTGGTGACCGTGCAAGACCGCAATGACAACAGTCCACGCTTCATCAATAAGGACTTCACGTTCTTTGTGCCAGAGAACTTCCCGGGGTACGGTGAGATCGGGGTCCTCTCTGTGACAGATGCTGATGCTGGGGAAAATGGTTGGGTGGCCCTTTCAATCCTCAACGGCAGCGACATCTTCATGATCGACACAGGCCGAGGAGCTCTGAGGGCCAAGACCTCACTGGACCGTGAGCAACAAGGGACATACCAGCTGTGGATTGAGGCCATCGATGGTGGGGAGCCTGCGCTTTCCTGTGTTACTATGGTGACCGTGCTGTTGTTGGATGTAAATGACAACCCACCTATTGTCCTCTTCCCTCAATCCAATCAGTCTTACATGCTAGTACTACCCAATACACTGCCAGGAACATCAATCACAGAGGTCTACGCTGTGGATAAGGATACAGGCATGAATGCTGTGATCGCCTATAGTATCATTAAGAGGAAAGGTGACGAGCCAGGGTCATTTGCCATTGACCCAGAAACAGGAAATATCACGTTAAAGAGGGAGCTCAGCAACCGGGGCCTCTACAGCCTTCTGGTGAAGGTCACTGATCATGGTCAGCCTGAACCGCTTTACTCAACAGTCATGGTTAACTTCTTTGTCAATGAAACAGTGAGCAACGAGAGCTACATCCAGAGTCTGCTGACCAGAGAGGCTGACATTGAGATAGAGGAGAGGCCCTGGTACATTGGCCAGATGACAGAGGGACCTGAGAGGTATGAGTTGTTCCCCTGTCAGCCTGTCCTCATTGCTCTGTCAGTGACATGCCTGGGGCTGTTCTTCTCGGTTGTTACACTGACATCTTACATATGCTGTAAGAGATTTAAAAAGCACAGAAAGAAAAGATCAGAAGTGGAGATACCTTTAAAAATGAAGAATGACTCAATGCAGGTAGTGAACAGAAAGCTCAGGCAGATCTCAAACATCTGATATTCAGTTGTCCAAACATCCAAAACCACCACTGTTTACATGAATGTTTACAAAACCCACTGTGAGAGGTGTAGTTCTTACAGTTGCTCTTTTTGCTTTGGTCATATGATTGTTGTTACGGCAATATATTGTGATTTGACTTATATTCCATGAGTTTTTGTCATTAAAAAGGGCTCCCAGTACCATTCTCTATTCTGCTTTTTATAATATCTACGAACAATGACACAAAGTGAGAAATAAATTAGTATTGGCGTCAAAGTAACAACAGTTTTATTGCAAAGTCATAAGAGCAACTCACTGAAGATTACTCAGTCTAAGGTCATTTGTAAATATTGTACAAAATGTTTTACAACTTTATATAAAACTTTTGCATTGCATGAAAAGGACAAAAGACAGTTCAAGGCACAACAAATGTTTCTTTCTTCGTTATTGTTTTAGAGAAATTGCATCTCTTTACACTACCAGTCACATTTATGAATATCATGGAAGAGTGATTACACTTGGAAGTTGGATGTAAATCTGTTTATTTTTTAAATACAATTTACCTTTTAGCTATTATCATAAAGTAACCATACATTTCAAAATTGATTGATACAGAAAGGGCTAATCAAAATATATTGCTTTATTTAAGCCATTGTTATCCATTTGGAGATCTCACTGTGTCAATATACATCAAATTCTACAGTTGTGTTGTATATACACTTACACACAAATGCCCTTTCAAAGCATTCTGTATGATGAGCATGACAATCCATTTTTGAAACTGAAAAAAAGAAGATTGACAAAAGAAAAATCTTAACTCAATGCCCTCTTACTGGTTTCTCTAGAACTTTCAATTGCGTCTCAAAGTCATCTTTAGCTCAGTTCTAATGGAGTGATAGGCATTCCATGATATATACAATAATATACCGTTCGATGAGGTTGAAAGCTCGGGGGAAAAAGCTTGTAAGTGGACCTTGAGTTAAGATTTTTCTTGTCAAAATTCTGTATGATGTCTGAGAGCCATGGTTAATAACCAGATGCCCTACTTTCTTTGAAGCAAAAAGTCACATATTTTCATCACACTGAACAAGTTGAATTGTGTCCAAACTGCTTCAAGTTGCATACATCACCCTCCTTTATACAATCATGCAATTCTCAATGTGTCTGTGAAAACATGCTAAGTGTTTGTGAAAGAAAATCAAAGTAACTATTAAAGATATTTTATTTTTATAATACATTGGATTTTCTTCTGTATTGATATCACCTACATATACCTACATATTTTCAAATGTGTCTGTATAAGAACTGTGAAGATACTTGTATGTTATGGTATGGTAGTACGGTTTAAAGGCGCAGTCTATTCTATCTTTCACTCTGATTGATTGGCAGGTCATTTAATCCACAGTTTAACACTAGACAACAGCTAAATTTAATTTACACATCTCCTGATGCTGTTTAAGTTGTATTTATGTCGAACACATTTGAAAGCACAGCAAGAAAAAAGGCCAAAAGGATAAATTGAAAACCACATAAAATGCAGATTTTCCATCTGCAATTATGTATGTGAATATACCTCAAATGTGCGGTATATGGTCAAAGTCATACTGATTGGGTAACATCATGTGAAAAAAAAAGTGAAAGAGAACCTCTTTCAGTAGTGTATGAATTTATCAAATCGAGTCATGTTTAAATTGGATCCTCTTCAGACAAGATTAAATCTGGTGTACAAATTAACTACTGCATTGTTCCTCAGAGTGAGATGAAACAGTTAAAGATCAAAAGCCTGAGAGCCTGAGTTGTTGTTGTCATTACCTGCATAGGTCAGAGCTGGTGTTGTCATCACCTGTATAGGTCAGAGCTGGAGAGGTAACACTCAGAGTCACACAGGAAAATCACTGTGCTGACTTGTAGCTACAGCTGCTCCTGTCTGGAACATTTGAGGATCAAATCAATTTAGTCCAAGCAACAAGTCTCACTTTTCTTGAGTGGCATTGGCAATCACTGTACTCCTAGTACAACCACAATTTGTGAAATATCACCCAAGAAATTGTGAAAGCGGTTTTGATACTTTCTCTCCGACCAGATGAACCCATAGTGCCTACTGCTTTAAAAAGCTCAAGTTCCTTTGCCCTATGCCTGTTTGTGTGTTTGCTATGAAAGGTTTGTAGACAGAAAGGCTTTAGGACTCTTTGTATTATACTGTATTCTAACTATGCACACTCCCAAGTGAGGAACTCAGTTGTTGTAATGTTAAACCTGTTCAGGTTTGGCTCTCACAAAAAAGGAAACATGCGAACAAACCTTTTCTGAGCATAGATTCACACATGCAGCTTCTCAAGTTATAATCAGCATTTCAGGACGGAAGCACGCCATGTAAGCACGGAGCACATCAGGAGCTAGAGACAGCTCAGTGTAATCCTCAGTAATCACCTCTGGTCGAACTGTGCATTCCACAAACAGGCTGAAAGATGATAATCATACATATATAGTATATGCACAGTAATGTCTTTCAAGACAGGTAACAGTATAGGTGCTGTAATACCACCAAAATAATTCAGAATTCATGACAGGAAAGGAAATGCATTTCATCTGTCTTATGTGATAGAACAAGTGTAACTGGCTTGTGTTGTTGATTTTAAAATTGCTAACACAAATGTCTTGGACAGTCGGCCGTGCAATATGGTTCATCTTGAACAGGTTCAAACAGGTTGTTACTTTTCTGTCAAGCTGTTTGAGATCAATAGAACAAGCCTGTAAGCATGTTCATACCTACAATATGTGTGTTTGTGCGTGCTATAGAGAGGGATGCCTTTACTAACAGGGGCAGTGAGCAGAAATAAGTTCAATATGTTTTGTGCAGCTTCCTTTCTTGCATTACAAAATTCATCTCTGTGTGGGAAAGACACCTTTATTTTAGTTTAGTTTAGTTTATTTTAGGTTATGTTAAAATGTCATCTTTTCTAATTGTGCTTTTATCAAGATGAGCATGTGCACTTTACATTACAGCCCAGTAATAACATGATAATAGTGGGGTAATAGTTTGATAATAAAGAGGTAATAATTACAAAATAACAGGGTAATAAGGGGCCAAAATAAAAGGGTAATAATGGGGAAACACATGTAAAGATATTACCTCATTATTGCTATCCAAATTTGTTCTGAAGGTTTGCCCTCATGTAGCATCTTAATTCAGTCATATAAATGATCTTTTTGGATTACGTTTTATCCAAAGATCAATGCATATTTGTGGATATTCTTGCTATGCCTTCACTGTGCAGGAAAGTGTCCAGAAAACTTTGTATAAAATATGGCACACAAGTATTCAGAATTGTGTTGCTTCTGTGGGAACAGGTTCAAATGCTGCACCCTTGACAAGCCAGGTGCTATGTCATGATCAAATCTCCCCATTTATCAAGTAGAATCAATACTGAATCAATACCTTGGTGATGCATTCCATATCTGCTTACAATAAATAAGTCAGCTGCACAGGCAATGGTTGTTTGCAGCCAAGTGACACAAAATTTAAGATGGTTTCTGCACAGTTTTACATTTGGTTTTTACACTGAGCAAACAATTACAGCATATGAGTAATTGCAGTAATAACAATGGAGGTTTTATTTCACTGTATCACCTTTCTCTTTCACCCATTCCGACTCTTTCAATTAGTCATTTTCCCTCAGCATGTTGAGACAGGAAACACACAACAGTCATACAAGCCCTTTAGGCCAATGGCTTCAACCCAGCTGTTATGAGGATAGAGTATGCTCCTGTGTGCAATAACAAACAATGATTCTGGTTAATAAAGGGTAAGGTTTGATCATGACAGCACACTTCTTCTGTGCAGAGTGCAGATACTTTTGAATTAACATTGCATTAATGATCCTAAATTCAACAATGAAATTATATGCTATTTGTGCTTTTAGTTAGGTAATTTGGCCCTTTTTTATTTTGTTGGTTACAATTTTAAGCAGCCACAATTATGCTTACATTTTTAAACAGTTTGTGTATTTTGATTTACATAGGGTGGACAAAATAACAATACCTTCTGTTCCTATACACCTTCTGTGTTTATGCAGTTTTTTGTAGTGCTGAAAAAATACCCATGAATCAACACTTTTTAACATGACTAAGAGACTACAGCCTGCTAGCAGCTCTGTGACACGGTACTTGAGTTAAACAATTGTCATTGTTCGCATGCTGATGTTTAGGAGGTATGCTTGTCATATTTCAGTCTGGTCCAGAGTGGTGGACTGACCAACATAAATTTTGTCAGCTTAGCATGATAATTAACACACTTTGTTATATTTGTTAGTTCAACTCTATCCACATCTTAGTGGTATATGCTGTCAAATCCAGATTTGAATGCTGAAATTCAAATCTGCTGCCATGTCAGCAGCCCTAGCAATTTGATCTATACATTCCTCTATCCAACAGGATCTCCAAATGACCTTTAACCCCAGTGTTAATTGTTTTTAACCTTCAAGAGTGTGATTTAGATATATCTGTCTCATTACATGAATCCTGCTCTGAGTTTTACATGGCTAGAAACAGCTGGAAAGGGGTCACACAGGCCGAGACACTACACAGCTTTTCTACATGACTGATCACCTCCTGTTGCAGTAATCCTGCTGACAGTCAGTCCGGCATCTTCAGACCAGGGCAAAATGGACAGTATAGGGGTGACTTGGCTTAAATCAGGTTCTTGAACTCTTTGTGACCCCAGGGATTAATGTTCTGTACTTCATACTATATGCAGGTTATTAAAAAGAGATCATTCTCAAGCAGAGGAGGTGTTAAGACTATAAGACATCATACACAGCTGGCTGCACACATTTTTTTGATACTCAAACTGGCTTCCAAATGTGTTTTTTCTTTTCTTCTAGATGTTTTTCTTCCTAAACACGTACATATACTCTACAGACTCAGCTCAACCATTGCCCCTGCAATCTCTCTCTCTCTCTCTCTCTCTCTCTCTCTCTCTCTCTCTAGGAAAGTCTATCTGAAATTACATTAAATTCTTAATGGTGTAGACAGCAAGTAATTACCATCAGTCAAAGCCCGATCCCATTTCCAGATTGGCTTTATTGTAATGTCCCTGCCTTGAAATCAAACAAATAAAGACACAATGAGAGGCCCAGGTTGGGTTACACAGGTCTGCTGAATAGGAGAGGCTACATTTCCCAAGTTATGACATCAAATACGACGCCCCCACCCCCCACCCCGCACTCACACTTTGTTCGCCATCTTCAATAATGCATCTCCATATTCTCCCACTGAAAATCACTGCCTTTGATCTAAAACATCTTTCATTCGCTGTGATGCAACAAAATATAATCCAGTCGCACTCTTTTGATCCTGCTGTGGATTACATTACTAATTTGCTTTATTCCTCCATCCCTATTTTTCTCGTAGTTTCATCTCAGCAAAACACAGAGGGGCTTCCAGGGAATTAACTGCAGCAATGTATTTCTGAGCAACTTATTTTTTCCCACAACTGCTAACAATTTAATATCATTCTGTCCTACCACTGTATTTATCCATCCACCCCAACCCTAAGGCAGTTCATGTGGACAATGTTGTTTCAACAGTTTCTGTTCCCATAAAAATTATGGTTCAGGATCAGTGTTTCTGACATCATTAAAGTAAACTTTGAAAATCTAAAGCTTTCAATGAACTACGTCAACTGTGGATATTTCAGGCATTTTTCAGACAGAATTCCCAATGTCACAGAATTAAATTGCGACTATGGTACACACTGAAACAAAGAAACAAAGATTTTCTGTTGATCATATGGATGCAGTACAGTACTGTTACTTCTAATATACAACAACAGCACAAGCAAACACTTTTGGGGGTTTCTAACTGCTCATTTGTTTATCATGTAGTGAAATACTACCCAGAATGTACTGATACCGGCCTTAGTGCAGACAGTCTTCACTATACAGCAGCTTACTGGTAAACAGCCACTTCATTCAAAGGCCATAATTAAAAGTCTTCAGAGAGTCTTTTCCGATAGTGACAGTAAGCAGGACCCACTCACTTACAATATAGCACTGTTCAAAGTGACATGCTGTTACTCAGTGTTGGTAATGTACATTGTGTCTTAATTTTGGACACTTACATGTATTCTTTGAAGCAAGATAACCGTCACATATTTAGATCAGTTATAGTATATCCAAAGCTTTGCTTCATATCCAAATCCGCCGGCACCATTTTAGATTTCTATGTGATTCACCAATGGAAAGGAACACTTTCAGTAACAATACTGTTAGAAAATTCACAGGGGCAATGTCCTAACCAGTAATAATAATAAAGGGTGTCATTCAGCACAAGAGGAATGTTTGCAAGTGTGTGAGCAGTTCCTCCTCCATTTTCAACACCTGACCATTGCGTTAATGTATGTGTGTTTGTGCAATTGTGTGACTGAGAAAAAAAAGAAACAGGGGGGCTGTCAATTATTTAATGACAGCATTAGACTGCATTTGTAGTAATTGTTAGCTCACCACATTCTTTATCAGGTATTAAACATTTAATTTTATCTAATTCCAACAAAATGTAGATTTTCCATGTGTTCATTTCACCAGCAAAATACAATATTTGGAAAATATCTTCAAATCTAAATATCTTCAAATGTAAATACTTCAATAGTGCAAAACAACATTTACTTATACATTTGCATGAATAAAATGCATTTAAATACCAGTAACCAGCTTTAATGTCACCACAGCTCCTACGATCTTCCATTGTCTATAGTGTTTTAGTTTAAAGCTGTAGGAAATGTCATCAGTAACTGTTGAATGCTTCCTTGTTTTGAACAGTGTTGAAATGTTTTTTTCACAAGCATGGAAATATGCAACGTCTGCTCTTCCCTTGGTGTCACTTTTGGTGTGTAATTGATGGGTCATTGGCCTAATTAGCCTGCAGAGTTGAGAATGGTAATTTGTTGACTTTTGTGTAGTGTTGAACAATAGAAGAATTATTCCAGGACAAACCTGTGTGGCTGGATTTTTCATTTTAAAAATACCAAGCAAAGTGAAGAAGGGAGTGTCTTGAAAAAATCTATCCTTTACGTTTATAGGTTTTCAAAGGAATTAATCTCACATTCATTTTCCGGAATTTTATTAATCCATGTTAAGCCTATGTTTTAAAAACTGTGTCTGTTGTGTTTGGTTTAAATCATCGGTGTGCTGAAATTTAACCATATTTTTGTATTTCTTCCATTCATAGTGGTAAGGATTTTTTCCTTTTCCAATTATGTGCTTATTTTCTTCTTTTGTTTCAGCTACATCTTCCAGCCAGCAAGACATATATTTCAGGAAAAGGTCCCCTTTAATCTAATACTTGCATTTTGGTTGTTGAGACATTATTCTTAGCAAAGAACTGTGAAAATGTGCTTTAGTATAAAGTTTCTTGCAGAATGTGAACGTGATAATGATAATGAAACAATCTGGAAATCCATCCTATAAAAGTAGTGCATGCACACTGTGCCTAAATCAGAAGTAAGTCAGGCCACTTATCTTTGGTACATGTCCTACCATACTCTCATCACCAATAAATCCCCCATCAACATGTACAGACACACTCAAAAACTGATGCGGCCAAAAAGTAAGCCTTTGCCAGTTATAAATGTCAGAAACTTTTTATAAAGTGACACTAAAACAACAGCCTTACTCCCTCCCTGCCTTTTAAATGTTCCTCATCCCAAAAAGAAAAGATTATCCAGAAGGTTTTACCATCTGTACAGCAAACACCACACTCTATGGTTAGACCTCAGATTGAAAAAGAGACACTACCACTACTCAGTTTATTTTACAAAATTCTGTGTGAATTACATTTGAAAGTTAACATGTTCCTAGCCCTAATAAAGCTGATTGAAATGTGAGTCAACCAGCCATTCCTTGGAGCAACAATGTTCACTCACACCAACTGCTGAACTGGTTTGCTCGAAAATGATATGCTTGTGGATGCTTGTGTTTTAATTAGAGCAGGAAACCAATTTCTAAAAGGGAACCAACTAACAAGTAGAGAATTTTTAATGAAATAATATCCTCTGGTTAGTTAACTACAAGGGCAGCTGGAATCAGTATTTGTGTTTTCAAAGACCACTTAATATATATAGTATATACTGTGTGTATATGTGTGTATATATATATATATATATATATGTGTATGTGTATGTATATGTATATATATATGTGTATATATATATATATGTATATGTATATGTATGTGTGTGTGTACATACTACCAGTGTACAGAATACAATACAAGTGGCAGCTCCATTGTGTACAGGAACTCCCATGGAATTATGGGTGTGACTAACAATGCGACTCTAATCCTAGTCTACCTGTCATCCAGTTTGTTTTCGTATTACTCAGTTATTTGTTATGTACTCCTCTCTGACTGTCAAGATGGAAAAATCTTTGTATTTCCTGTAAATGACTTCAGGTTTCTTCATTTTGTGGAAGTCATGCTGTAAATGTCAGCAAGACTCACACACAAAATATGAAAAAACAACAAGTAAAGTGTTCCTTCTTCCACTCCTAGAGAAGAAGTATAAAAGGATTTAATGTGAGGTGCCCTATATGGTCTGACTGTCTGACCAAGCTGTAGCATCAGACCCAGTTAATGAAGTGCCAGATGAGCGCTCCTTGTTAATATCAGCCACTCATGCATTTCAGGAAGCCGTTCTTTCTGTCAAGGGGAACTAAGTCTGCTAACCTAATTTGGTGAAGAAAATGTGCAACAGTTTTTCAGGAGAAAAAAAACTGTATCATCATCTCTCTCATTTGCCCCGTTTGATTGAGTCTGATCACTGACCTGCTACATCGTAATTGAAAAGGCATGCAGTGTTTGGAGGTGGGTAGAGCAGAGGCACAATTATACATTCACATATCACACAAGCACATACTCTGGTATACACTCTGCCACTGAGCTAATTTGACATACTTAAAATCTCATGCTCATGCATGCAGAATTTTAGGAGGTACAAAGGCAATAAGAGTTGGTTGTAATTCATCTGAGAGAGGAGGGCTAATACACACTACAGATTGAATGGTGATAATAGAGCAATGGAAAAAGAAAAAAGAGACAGCATATTAATCCCTGTGTATTCTGCTTGTGGTCTCTAACCTGACAGCTGTATGCAAAGAAACTGAGGAAAAAATGCACAAAAATACAGATCAGAAAGACAGGCAGAGAGGTAAGGAAGTATAGTGGGAGGGTTGATTAACTGACAAAGAGATCCAGATATGAACAGGTGGGCAGAGAGATAAGTGCTCATGACATGGCTCGTTTGGTCTCAGGTTTTTCTATGACAGTGAAGGCCAATGCTCATCTGCCATATGGCTCTAGTTCAGTCAACTCTGTTCACTCATAGAATCAAAAGTGTTGCACATAAGGGTTTGTTTCATCTTTGTTTCTCATTTAAACACAATTAACTGTCAAACAGAAACCTTTCTTAATGTTTTTACCGTTGTTTCTTGTTTTTTTGTTGTTGTTTTTTTTGGAGTGGTTCCTCATCAAATCTCTGAGGTTACAGTCAAACTGTTCTGTTCTCTGCACAGTTACAAACTCTTTGATGCACTGGCTTGTGTTCATGCATGCACAAAATTGGGGCAAGTATTTGGTGTTTGGAATCCCAGGGCTGGCAACTAAAATCTGGGTGCAGAAAATTGAGTGAATTCTTTTTTTCTCCTCAACAACTACAAACGGATTAGGTAGAAGCAGTAGTAATAGTAGTAGCTGTGTATTGATGTCACATGCTTTGTATGCCAAACCATCCACCCCGACCTCCTCCCTAATCCTTTTTGTGGCAGTATACAACAAGTTGATGTTACTTGAGCCTTGGCTACTGAGAGAGAACAATCATTACTCACACCACCACAAGAGGTGGTTGTCAGGACAACATAAACATAAGTTGTTTTAATTATTTAATAAAACTACCAACACTATTGTTTCTTTAGTCAGGACAGTCTCACTATTACAGATGCAACTCTTTCTCATTAACATTATCTTCCAAATACTCGTATGCAGCCATCATTTACATCATATTCAAGTGTTATGGTGGCATGTGACTGTTGGTAACAGTTGATCTGTATGACTTGCAGTCCTGGACACAGGTAGAAATTAATGCAAATGCTGTGGAACAGTCTGTATGGTACTACAATACATTAATGCAATTTGAATGCAATATGCAATGCAATTTGAATGGATGCACTTTCTTCCTTTGCCACCTAAGAAACCCGAGTATCAACTGTAAAGCACTGGGTAAAAGTGTGCATGTTTTGTGCATATATTGTTTACTGCGTATAAGTAGATTGTGACTGATACTGCAGTGACTTGCTCCTAGAAGTCACCCATACATAACCATAATCATTATTGTTTCACTGGGAAAAGATCATTTTGTACTCCATGTATTCTGTTTCATGTTCAAGTAAGTATTATTCTTTTGCAGATAGGCTTAAATTTACTAGGCACCTGCAGCTAGCGTCAAATAAAGAGGCCAAGAAAAAGTCAGTATATGTGTGTGCTTGTACAGCTTTACTGCCATGAACCATAGCTCAAGTGCTCATGTGAGAATATGTTTTATTTTATAATATAAGCAGTTTAGCCATTTTTTTCTGAACTGAGCCAATTTTCATTTTAATTACAAGCTGTGATATTGAAAATTAAGCACTGGTTTGTTTAATAACAACAATAAGATACTGATTGAGACAACACAACTTAACTGAGATTCATTTCAACATATCCTGTTGCAGATCAGCCATAAATATAACATTCCTTTCAACTTTTAGAGCAAAATATCACATCATTTTATACTGGTAACAAAGGGCAATAAGTGAGTATGTGAGTAGTACTGCACTCATTTCTCATTATCTCTGTGTTAGCAAAGAGTGCCAAGTTATTCTTGAGCAGACACGAAGATAAACACATGCAAGAGGCCTGAAGGACACCGCACAGCTTTAAGCTTTGCTGTTGTTTTCACAATTGGATGCTCTGCCAGATTGGATGAGATACTACAGCAAAAAAAAAGGAAAAAAAAGAAAGGAAATTAAATGTATGTCAACAGCTCATGAAGCCATTTGGATAGCAGTAATTACTATTATGTATTTTAAATGTATAGACATTGCTTTGGATAATTTAACTTAACACTGTCAGTGTTTTGGATAAGAAGATGTTAGATCTGTCAGTTACTTTCATTCACCTGTATATTTTTGTCACACAGGAAATGTCTCTTTAATATATTTATTTTAAATATTTGAATATTTTTCACGCCTCTGCACTTGTGTATAGGATACTGCCAAAAAAATATTTACAGTTGGATCCTCTTTTCATCTACAGTATGTGATTGTTAGCCTTAATAAGTGCTTTACTGTTTCATTAGAAATATTGTAAATCTCCCATAGTTGTTTTTTCTACTACTTTGCCCTCCATAGAAACCTTTGCCCTTCACCACATGCTTCACAATTGTACTGTAAAATCCATATAACCAGACACAGGAAGAAATAAATAACCTTCCATAATGTATAAGCCTCTTAGGGGAAGAGAAGCCTTATGGCTCTCATCATCTCTGTTGATCACGGTTGTGTGGCTGCAATGCAAATCTCTATTGTCCACAGGTTAATCCTGGGATTTAAGGGATTTTAGGTACTTCATTGGACAAATTTAGCTGCGATGAGCACAGATGACACATTGGACCCTAATTTGGTGATTGCACATGGCAGACCCTTTATGCTGTTGAGGTGGTATTTTCTTGAGGTGCACAGAGGTTGTGTTTTTTTTTTTTTATACCTGCAACCATTAAGTGTTTAGGTGACTCACTTGGGAGGAGGAAACGGGCAAAATGTAATTTTTAGGTGTCAAAGGCTCCAATGTGCCTGCACCATCCACATGCTGAGACCAAATAAATTGCACAAAGTGCAGTTGTGTTCTGTGCTATACTCATTTCTTAAATCAGGTCTCTCACAAATAGACTCCATAGCACCAGTCACTTTAATCTATTTTATGCTTGTCACTTCTATTCTGATATAAACTTAGTGACCAGAAAATAGAAACACAATACTAAATGTAATGCAAATGCAATACAACACCTCTCCATTTCTTGCAGGGCTATAGTACTACCTTCCTTCAAGTGTTGAGATTTCAGGTTGTGGAACAGTCTTTCTAGGTTGGTTGGTCAGCAATGTGGACTGTTTTAAAGTGTCTGAAATCCTATTTGTAAAGACAGGCCTTTTATTGATGTGTTGGTGTCTCTTTATTGATTTTAGTATGTCTGTTTCATTTATTATGCTTCATTGACTTGTGAAGCACTTTTGGGTCCATGAAGGTACTACATACATAAACTTTACCACAACACAAATAAAGCTTGATTGATTGATTATTATATAGTAGATTAAATAAGAAGGGGCATGACATCGCTACACTTGCACAAAGCTAATAGAATTCTGGCTTAATGTTTTTGAGAGTTGATATGGGTCACTGTTGCAGCCTATAACCTGAATTAATAAAAAAAAAAAAAAACCTCTTTAGTATGATTTTGTAAAAGCTCTTTTGAAGCAGAACCTTTTTAAAATGGAATTTATATCAATTTAAATAATATCTCAGATGAAGTGCAGGTCGGGAACTATTTCTAGGAAAGGAGCCAACACGCCAAACAGTCCCCTTGCCCTCTGGGTCAAAATGAGATCTGTGCTTCACAATTCACTACCTCCACAACATACAGTAATAGCCTAATTAGGAAAGTCATGGAACCAGATGCTGAAGACGTAACACAAGGCCAAGTGGCTGTTTTGTCATCTGACCAGCCTGACAGACTGGACAGTCTTTTTTTTTCATATCTCTTCATATTAGAGTCCAGTGTCAAGGGCAACTGAGTAACACTGTGGTAACATTAATCCATATTGAGCTTATGTTTAAATAAACACCATGAAGTTTTTTGGCGCGTGGCAAGGCCTTCCTTCATTTTCTATTCTTTTGCATTGATGCTGACTAAATGATACAGCTGTGTAGAAGTTTTCTGCTTCTGCCCATGTTTGTTCTTTCTTTTTATTGATTACTATATTAATGAAGTAAGAGTAGGGTTGGAGAGGGGAATACGCCTACCTAACTTTGTTATTAGCAGACAAGAGTTATAGCTCATAAATCTTTGCAACTCCTGATGATAGGTTTGGTGACCTTGCTTTGATGGAAATAAAATGGATGTTTTTGATGCTTTCTCATACTTGTGTAGGAAACAACAGTTCAACTTGATAGATTTTTTAAAAATTAATGGCAGTAAGAGCAAATAAAGAAGTTAAGCTAAATGTATCCTTTCAATAATGCAAAATCAAAGTGCAGTGATTACTTTTTGTGTGTTGTTATGGGATCTTGTCCTCTTGAATACCAATGATACCATTAACAGGAGAGACAATGAAGTGAAGCAATTATGCTCAAGTTTCACGAAGTGCTTGAAACATTCTTGCTCTTTGGATTTGTAGTTTTGTTACATTATGACGTATTACTGTCATAATGCAACAACAAAGAGAAAGACAACAAATAGAATTGGAATCTTCAGCGTTTACAAATGAAATACCTAATTTTGGATAACATATTGAGGTACCTAGATCCCAACACTTTGCCCCCTGTGCCAACCAAATCTAATGAAGAAAATATTCTGCCTTGATCTCTGACACCAGACTGAAAAACATTTATCTTTGATATAAAAAGAATTTTGCTCCCGAATCTCTGATGTCTTTGATCAGCAAACGCAGTCACCAACCAGTCAGTCAAGTCTTGTCTGATGTTAGCACTCTGTTTACCAGGACCAATCAGATGCTCAGACAGGCAGCCCTACTCTTTAAAGAGTGTTTATGTATTTTCTGGGAATTTGGAGTCAGGACTACGGACAGCGTGACCAACTCTATTAGCAACAGATGATATGAGCAGCAACCTGGCCAAAGTGTGAACTCAAGACGTGCTAAAGAAGCCCATGGGCGGATAGATGCACACAGGTAGAATCACTGCAGTTGTTTGCGCCTGCAGATACAGCTTTATCCTGTTATAACTGGCTTCACTGCCCAGTTTAGCAAAAGAGAAAATACATACAAAATATTGACAACCACGGTATGAGTAGTTTTGTTTGAAAATGCTTAGGTTCAGTGACATACGGTTGACATGATGAAAATATAACACTGCAGGTCTTGCTTGTAAGTGGCAATCGACAAAAAAAAAAGGCAGCCATACTAGCTGGACTCAATAGTTCTTCGTGTGGCATGTAGCCATTAGGTGCAACTGGACAGGGTCCATAAAAGTAACTGAGAGGTACTTTACTCCATGTTTGTTCTGCTGCGTAGACCCATATGTGGTAATGGTAAAGATCAATATCCAGCTGCTGATTCATCATTCACCCTTAGTCCATACTGTCTTTGGTCAAGCTAACTGGCCCCATTTGACCATTATATTGTCATGTGTTATGAGTAACACAAGGGGTGCTTGGCAACAAATGTTGGCAGGATGTTTGAAGAATGACCCATGTAGGCCATGGTCTGCTGCACACTGAAAACAGCCATTACCACTGACAAGCAGCACCTATCTTGCTCATTAAGTGTTGAGCCTCTCAACTGCAGTTCAAGCAATAACACCGAAGTTTGAGACTTGGCCAAATTTTCTTTTCCTTTTTTTTTTTTTGTTGTAAGTATTGTTGCATGAATGTGTCAGCAAGGCTGATCAAATGAGCAGTATGACTGGTCACAAAAAGTAATAATATTATCTCTAGTGGGCTAATAATGGTGTTCTCCCACTCATCATTCAACAACAGTGATTAAATGGGCTTTCCCCAGTGAAAAACACAGCATTTTCATATGGCATTACATACTGTAACAACTACTTGCATACAACAACCATGTGTCATAGGAAAGGAACTAAAAACCCTGTTTTACATAACTTATAAAATACAATGTCTGTCATGCCTAAAACCAAATTTAAATCCAATATACTACACCACTCTGTGTCCAGCAACAGGGTGGTAGATCGTATGCAAAGGCTGGAAGTGTCGTCTCCAACACTACGGCTGTTATAATTTCACCCATATGAGTATGTGCTAGGTTTTGCAATACAAATTACATTTGCCTAGAGATCTCAACAAAGCATACACATGAAGGCACTTGTTTTGCATGTTAGTGGTGTAGCCATCTACCAGATGGTGGTTTGACTTTAAATTCTTTGATTCACATGCAAACAACAACCCTAAGCCTTCCACAACTGAGAAAAGGAGAATTACCCATCACCATGCAAACAGACCATTCTAGAGACTGGGACCTCTGCAATATCCTGTGTTAACAATTTCCTGGGTTTTTAATCTTTTTAAGAGTAGTTAAAGCTGCCATTTCCTCCTTTTGTGTTTTCTTTGTACAAGGCAACCATGCACTGGAAAGAAGAGAGTTTTGGTTTCAAATCTGACTTATTTCAAGGATCAAGGATCTCTTTACTCAATGCATATTTCATTTAAAATAGAAACAATCAGACTTGCTGTTCTTCCATTCACTCAAGGTGCAATATCAGTGTTACGGTAAACAAAACAAAAAAAAGCCAGAATACAAGTGTATATATTTTTCTATATACAAAGTCTTTGAATTAACCTGTAATTTTACCGGCTTAAATGACTGTATGATGGTTGGAGCTGACACATCCAATACAAAAGCCCTTTCTTATACAGGTAGCGCACTAAATTTCATTCCTGCTGCGCACTGTCTCTCTGTTTCACCAGGTACTAAATATGCTAGCAAGGAAATTCGCTCTCTGCCCAGTCAAGTTCATGTAAGCTCCCTTCAGGTCTCCTTTTTCCCTATCTACAAGAAGGAGAGAAAGGATTGGGTTGTCGAGGCCGATGTAGAAATTATGTAAGAAAGGACACACTTAACAGGATCACAGGGTTCAGATGTCACTGCCACAAAGGTACCATGGTGGAGAGATGGAGGGTGAGGGGTCAGGTAAGCAGAAAGATAATGGCCAACAGCTGTGAATGGGGATAAGAGGAGAGGCAAGCAGGTGGGAAACGAAGGGGCCAAGCAAAGGGGATGTTAATGTGGGAAAGAAGGTTGTTCCCTCTCGAGGAGATAAAAGCATTCCTCCTGCTGCTGATGGTTATCAAATTGCAGGTTGAGAGAGGCCTGGAAAAGGCAATGCAGAAACGAGCAAGCTCGTTTTTCCAATAACAATACTTTTTAGCCATGTTAGCAGCATGGCTCTAGGGAAGTCAGTCAGTCGGTCATTCTGTCGGTTGGTGCACAGCTTGGTCCAGACTGAACTATCAACAACTATTGGATGATTTGCCATGAAATTGGATAGACATTCATGGTCCCCAGAAGATGATATACTGACTTTGGTGATGCCCTGACTTTTCCTCTTGCACCATGAGGTTCATGTGGTTTTGAGTCTAAAACCTCAAAAACTAGTGGATGGATTGCGGTGAAATTTGGTACATACATTCATGTCCCCCTCAAACTGACTTTTCATGTAACTTTAACATCAGGTCAAAATTACAATTTGTCCAATTCTTTGTTTTATGACTACATACTTGCAATAACAATGTCATTCCCAGCCTCAGCTGTACTTTGTGTTTAGTGCTAATTAGCTAATGGTAGCATGCTAACATGCTAAACCAAGATGGTCAACATGGTAAACATTATCCGCTTAACATCAGCACAGTGGAATTGTAATTGCGAGCATGTTAGCATGCTGATATTAGCATTAAGAACAAATTACATTAACAACACATACATTTATATATTGTAACAAATAAGCCTGTTACCCTGTTGGCCATGGCACACAAATAAATGAGGCAGAAAAGAAGACAAATACAAGCTTTTGATTGCCATTGCAGACCTTCCTCCTGGTTCAATTTATCGAAATAAAATATCTACTTACAATATTCATGCATAGTCTCAGATTTCAGTAACCCTGGAAATAGAAAATGGATGAGCTTGTTAGACATATATCTTTCGAGTTTTGTAGGTAAATACAATCATAATGAATGCGCAAAGTGGCAATGAGTATAAATAAAAAAAGAAATTATGTGACCACTGTTTTTATGTGTTGGGATGTTGAAATATTGAATGGTAAGTTGATCGTTCTCTCTTCAGTGCCCATGACCTTAGGATATTTGTGGTTGTGTATTTGTGGGGTGCACTCTGGACAGGTCTGATGTCTATTACATGGTAAACACACGGAGGGGCACACTCACATTCACACGATTTTACAGTCACCAGATGCCTTTGGACTAGAGGAAGAATATGCTGGTCGGATTTGAACCCATGACCTGTGCTGTGAGGTGCTAACCACAAACCACTGAGCAATCGTGCCACCCTCTCATACAGCCAAACTGAAGCTGACTGTACTAAAACCTGTCAAGCCCAAACATTAAAACATGAGTTGCTGCCCCAATACATTTCACCCCCAGTCCCACTGTAAATCCTTTCATGTAAAATCCAATCATAATCTAAGATTGTTTGCAGAATACTGGATAATTGAGATCATATCTAGCCATAGAGGGTCTATCTGTCACAGAATAAACATGCAAAGTGATTGAAGCTTTAGACTTATTCTGATCACAGCATCAACAAGATTGCATCAACTGTGCAGTTACATAAACATGAAAAACAAGATGTAATCTAATCTGCCCTGCCAGCTTTCATATTATCACTTTCTTCGGTCTAACACTTTTCTTTATAAAGCAACAAAACAGCCAGTCACACTGACATTACACTTAAATTAGATAACTTGTTCAGTGTTAATTGTGGCTTCATAAATATCATGACTCAAATAGTATCCACTCACATCTTGAAAACTGTTTTGGATAGGTTTTCCTCAGACGCACACTGAATTAACATTTTAACAAAGTCAATATGCGGTAAATGCTTATTATTCATTTTCAAAAATATAATAAAACTTGTTCGAAGCCCCCTGTTTAAGTCTTATTGTTGTTACCCGAGTTTCTCTCCTTCATACAATAGCTACATGAGGCTTTTCTATTTAACAAATTAGTTTACATTTGTCAAGTAATAACAGTGACAAAAAACTGACCCTATAATCCACAGCTTCAAGATTTGCACACATAATAACCTTACATTCATTCTCTAGTCTAATGACTAAGGGACCATAGGGCTTCTGCCTAATATTTGTCTTGCCTGACACTTCACACGGCCAAGAGAAAACATTCAATATGCAATGGGCTTAATTCCTCTACCAAAATATCACAGTTTATCTGATTGAAAATCAGTCCTTCATTATTATCTGCCCAGTGTGTCATGGTCGGTCCCCAAGAACACTTTCATGAGCTACACTTTCAGTTCCTCCCGAACGGGTAGGTTTCCATATTACCAGCCGTTAATTATTCATCTATGCTCGCTTGGCGTCTCAGTTGGAAAATAAAGCAAATCCTTTGGACCAATGATACAGAATAGTGCGGCGACCTCTCTGCTAAACCCTGGTGCATTGTCCATTTGTCTGCTACTGTTGGTATGAGTGAAATTGGAGCCAAGGTGGACATTATTTCTTGATGTGTAAAACCTGTCTCTCGCACAGGACAAGTCCATAAACAGCCAGCTCAGTGGTGTGTGTGCAATGCCTGAAGAGCTAGGTACAGTCCCTTTTGTAATGTGCAAAATGATATCTCTGCAATGTAACCGTCTCTATTACAGGAGGAAGAGATTGTCTTACCCTTTGGATTTGCTTCACAGAACAAGACAAATGAGCCTGAGCTGCTCGCTATGGACTTGTAGTGCCTATGCCTATCCACGAGGAGAAATGACAGAGGTATGCTATAAGACAGGAATTGGCAAATTTGGTAGAGCAGGTTTTATAACATTACCATGTCATTAGTTTAGATTAATTCTAATTAACTTTGTGATACACTTTAAATGATGATAACTACTGTCATGGGATTAAAAATAAAACAAAGGACCCCTGAGAGGTTTCTATTTCTGCTCTGAATTAGTTTATTCATTTCAATTGGAAAATTAAAAGTAAAACACATTAAAACAACAAATCCGCTACATACTATAATAATTGTTTATTTTAATGCATCCATTTAACAAATCTTCACAACATATATACAGCAGATATGTCCTTAACAAAATCAACAGGTGCTCATTTCAGTTTGTCTTTTATTTTTGCATGATGTCCAAGCCCTTTGAAAAGTTCTGTTATGTCCTGACGATGTGGACTTAAAAATTCAGGAAGCACTCTGGATTGTTGCAGAAAGTGACATAAGGGTGTGGGACAAGCACACGGATGGATAGAGGAAAAGAAAATTACTAAATAAATTTTACAAAATTTACCATGTTTGCATTTTGATGGCATCTGGGAATCTTTAGAACATCACAACTTCTCCAGACCTTGTGAAATAGTTTTTTACATAACACAATGCATTGCAACCGCAGCAGTGAAAGTTGAAATGATTATATAAAATCTATTTCCACATGAAAATGACAGCATGAGTTTTTTAGCTGTGGTTGGTAACAGTTTCTATTAGATAAGGTTACAGAAATGCCTACAAATGACTTTTGTACAGCCTATACCTTCATGTTTATTATATAATTCAAGACTCCCACCACAATGAAAAGAGGGATGTTGTGAATAAAAATTTTCCTTATAAAAATAGGAACATTGTTCACACAGTGTACACACACACTGATGTTTGATGTTTAATTATTCATTAAATAAAACCCAATTGCATATTTATTTACCTGCGAGTGTAAACGCAGACACATCAATCTCGTGCCCTGGGTGGCTGGTAATACTGCTGTGTGGGTCTTGTGCGTCTAGGCTGTCCATCTCCCCCACGGCGAAACTCTAGTGAACTGTCGTAGTAACCATCATCTTCCTCCTGCCATTGTACATTTGATATGGTTGTGATGTTACTGTGGGTAATCAGATTAGATGTCATTCATATTTCATCACCTTTTGTCAACTCACTTGAATACAGATTAATTAGTTGCTTCCACCTAGTATTGACCAACACATTCTGATCTTAATAATGATGCATGATAAATTCTATTATTAATGTTTTCTTTTCTCCTTACCAATATATCAGCAGTAACGGGTTTGATGTTATGCAGCAGGACCTCTTCGCAGTTTCCATAATCACTAAACACAACCACAGCCGTGGAGCCTGATGGATGCACAGCATCTATTCTGGCATGGTAGAACTTCGCGCACACACGCACACACACACACAGAAATCTAATTATTTTAATACAAACATTTCCACATCAAGACAAATTTATGTCAATTAATTACAACATGACAAACACATCTAAGACACTGTCAACTCTGTGACAGAGAAAATGAGTCACAATAGCACAAATTATGTTTTGATGTCATTTAACATGTCAAGTGTCAAATAAGCTTTCAGGCTTATTTGACAGAAAAAAAAACAACACATTTGACATTTCTAGAATCCCATAATGTCTGTCAGTGAATTGATATGGACCTATGTGTCTGAAATAAAGTTAAACTGATTGTTACTGTAACAGATTTAGTTGTTAATATTGTCGCAAATTTGAGTCTCAATACATGACACATTTTGAGCTCATTTGTGTATGTATGTAATTGGTTTTTATTTCAGCGTACTTTCTCTAACTTGACATACAGTAAGTTGAATGCAAAAGTTTTCAACAATAATCAGCTGTTGTTGTTACCAATCCAGGAATTACATACCTTGCCATCTTCCCAGTACAGTGCCAGACACTGGTCTCCAGGTTTCCAAGTCTGTTCCACAAAATGACTTTTCTCTGGTCCTCGAGGACCTTGACCTTTGCCTTGTCCTGACCTTCTTTTAGGTCCTGGGTTATTATAAATGGTTTTCTTGGGGGGTGGCTCCCTGTTGGGGGGACACGATGAGTTTGGTGGCTTGATTGGCCCAGTTCTTTTGTGTTCCATATCTCCATTTTGAAAATGAGAAGGATCCCCTGTCATGATTCGACAATCCCGTGATAACCCCACTTCTTGGGACGTACCTGAGCTTCCTCCCCTCAAGTTAAAGTTTGGTGGCCCACTATCCCTTTGCCGGTCAAGGTGGTCTGAGTTTGGCCGGTCAGTCTTCCCTTTCCTCCTGCTGTTGTTGGGTTCTTCAATTCTGTCTGTACGTTTATTATTTCCTTTTCCATCCAGCTCACTGCTTGCAGAATGAGTCAGTTTAGGGGGGGGTACATTGTCTTTTACCCCTCTCCTGTGAGACGGTCCAGCCATGTTCCCCCCCCCACCACCACCACCACCACCACCATCTCCATTTCTGGATCGTTGATGGTAAGATCCACTAAACTCCATCTGCTGCTGAGGTTCTTTTGAACGTGTGAAAGTAGTCGGGAAGGATGAAGGAAAAATCTGCTCATCTCGCATCTCTCTCCTGTCATTTTGCGGTCTGTCTGATGTGCCTCGTGACCATCTCTCCTGGCCCTTCCACTGCTGGGCTTGAGCTGATGTTGCACAGTTAGAGAGCGGCTCCTGGCCAGGTTTGGGAAAATCAGTGTCCCTGTGGAAGCGAGGTGGTCGGTCATTCCTTTGTTGTCTATGGTCATTATGCGAGGAGAACTTGGTCTGAGATGTGTCTTTGGAGTAATAGTCTGCGTTGGAGAAATTCGCTTTACTTTCATGATGTCTCTGAGGTGCCTGGCTCTTTTGATCTGCGAAAACAAAGCAAAAAAAGAGCAGTGTAATCAAAAACTGTCAAAATAATAATGGGATGAATAATAGAAGGAATATTGACAAGATCACATTACCATGTGCCACACACAGTTATGCAATAAAGATTAAATGTCACTAAAAACAGTAAACAAATGCATGAAGGGGAGAGTAGTAAATAAAGAACCAAATATCATCAACTGAATCACCAAACCATATCATCCTTGGTCAAAACACAATCAAATATCAAAATAAATAGCATATAAAAAGTGTGTTCATGCCCCCCTTTCAACTACAGCCCAGTGCTGCATTGGTCTTCCACACCAGCACTGATTTCAGGCATTTAGAGAACATCTTAATTCGTCTTAATCATCTTAATTCCCCTCAGCTCACAACAGACACCCATATTTAAAATCACGAAATGTGTTTCTTCCCAAATTAAATCAAGTAGAAAGTTAAAGCATTATGGTCATGGACCTGGGAGAGGTACCACGGCAGTTTAGAAAGGAATCCGGACCAGTTCACCCACCATCAATAGAGAAAACTCCCATCTTGGATTCCAGAAAGTCAAACAGAGTGCTTGGACCAGATGGTCTTCCCCCTGCTCCCTCCTCCTCATCTTCATTTCTGGACCTGCCTCTTCCTCTTCCTCTGGCTGAGGAGAAGAACCCAAAAATAAGATTATGTAGACCCAATTAAGAACAGTTTGATCAATGAAACTGGATGTTTGAATATGTGCACCTTCTAGCCCTGGGTGTCTACATTTACATACAAGTGTGTGTGACAGAGCTCTGTGTGTGTGTGTTTGTGTTCATTTTAAACATGAACCCAACTGAATCAGATATTTTACTTGAGTAGTAATATACAGGGTTCATACAGCTTTTTAAGAGTAAAATTCAAGCACTTTTCAAGCACTTTCAAGATACCTAAACCAAAAATGTCCACACTCTCGAAGCCTTTATCATCACATCTAAATTGTTACTATAAATGCCAGGAGACAACAAACATATACGACGATGGGATCATTTCATTTCAAATATTAAAAGATTTTTGGTTTACATGACTGATTGTGTAGATGAAACACCAGATTATGTTGAAAATCAAGTGTTTTTCAAGGAGTATATTTAAATTCAAGTATATTCCTAACCTTGAAAACCTAATGGTTAAAATTAAGCATTTTCCAAACTTTCAAGTCTTTGTAGGAACCCTGAATATAGGAACACATACACTCCTTAAAGATAACATGAATTTGAAAAGGTTGATATTCTGTAGCTGACTAAGAGGATTAATCTATGCAGCAAAAAAAAAAAAAGATTTAAAAACAGTCCCTGCTGTACCACATGATGGAAAAAAAAAACTAACAAAAAAGTCAGTCAGTGTGATGAAACAAGTTTCAAGTTGCTGCAGGTTGAAACAAATGCAAAACAATGACTGCAGGTAAAGTAGAATATCCATCTGAAACCTTACGGTGTGCTTGGGAAAATAGTCAGCAGTAAAGTGCGTATGCAATTTGTGGTAAATGGACTAAAAACAAGCAAAACCACCACTGTGGACCTTTAACTAGGCTGTAGGTGATTTCCACTGCATTTAGAGGACCTCCACATCACTCCCCCAATCTCACTTACTATGTAGAAACACAAAGTGTTTCAGGCTATAGGGCATTTTTTTCAAGCCAAAGCGGGCAGCAGGCATGTGTGTATGTGTGTGTGTATGTATGAACCTCTGGGTTGGGGCCTGTTAGATTCAGCTACGACAGGGCCAGGTCTGCTACCAGTAGATCCGGTCAGTAGGCTGTTTAGTGCCACTTCAAGGTTGTTGTTATTATCCATTAGAGCCTGCCGAGCAGCCTCCCTGTTAAAGCCCATCTCCATGATGTCTCTCAGAGCACGTTCATCCACCTATGCACAAGACATAAGGAGAGACAGAACAAAAAGAAAGACAAAAAGATATGAGGTATATAATGTATCAGAAGAGGGGGGAAAAGACATATGGATGGATAATATTTGTTTGGTAATGTTAGACACACAAGTAAGGTTTGTTTTGACAGAGAAAGATGAATTGGATGGACAGTGGAGAGAGAAAAACTATCCACAAAGAACCTCCCCTTTAAAGTGGGCCAGAAATGGGTGTCACTATTTGAGTTTTGTTTTAGGTTGGATGAGCCTGTATTGAAGTTTCAAACATCATTAACACAGTGCCGAGCCAAACACTGTAATATCCTGTTCCAATGCGTTTTATGTGTTCAGCCCAAATATGGCTTAGTTCTGCCTAGAAACTGGCGGGTCACAACACAAAGCTAGACAAATGGACTGCCACTTGATTGGACAACCTGACCAAGCCTCAAATTTAGATTTCTACAATGTCATAATCAATGCCTCACCCAGTTTATGAGGTCCAACCTTTTAATTGCTTTGTTACAGTAAATGGAGGCTTGGCAAATCATCATTTCAACACAGGTGGCTTTCATGACTGACTTATATTAAAACAGACAGGTTTTACAGGTGTGGACCAAGTTTGTCTTCTCACCAGCTCTCGATAGTTTCCATCTTGTCTGCTTTCAGTTCTTTCGACCCGGTCTTCTCGTCTTCTCTGCTGGTATGAGTCTCTGCCCCGGAAGGAGGAAGCAGCACTGGATAAATTACTGCCTGCATTTCCTCCACCACCAAATGTGCGGGGACCCTAACAAGTAAAAGAACATGTAGATCAATAGAGCTGAGGGATTGGACAAAACAATAAAACCGACAAAATAAACAGTACTTTGTAGCTGACAACGTAATTATGATTTTTAATTTGAAGAGTTACTCGAATGTCAAAGGCAATCAAGGTTAAGATGTCAAAAAGGAGCATGTATTTTTAAATTGAGGCCAAATGAAAAACTGCAATCAATAAGAGAAACAGCAAAATTAGTTAACATGGCAAAAGGAGTGGTCCTGAAAAATGTCCAACACTAAAATGGAGGAAATTATAGGTTCACTCAGGATATTATTACAATTTGCTGCCTAAGACAATTATAGTATGCTATAATAGATTGAGTCTATAATACATAATATATTGTGAGACAAAGCTAACAAATGTGAGTTACAAAATGTTGCAGTAGCTCTGTAAAATAATTAAGTACCCTGTCGTTACCACAGTCATCTCCAAAAGATGTAAAACAGATACATAACCCATGATAAGGGTTTACATACCTCTTTGGTCTTGGCCACCTCAGCAATGGCTGCTGTCCGCTGCTTTTCAAACTCATCATTCTCGTCAGTATTTCTGAGCACACTTTGGGACTGGAGGGTCTTCCTGTGGTCTAGTTCTCTGCTGTCTACTTCCTCATTCCTTTCACACTTCTACAGGGAGCAAATAGAGAGAGTAAGAACACGTTCTCCTCAATCATGTTTAGTTCCTTAAGAAATGAATCAATGCACTTGACAATTTCCACATTTTGTGGGATTACATTAGAACTCTAATGATGTCACCTGCAGTGTTTTTATACTCTTTAAGATTTGCTGTAGCAACTAATAGCAACCCAAATCCCAAAGCTGCCTCCTAGCTCAACTGTATTGTTTCAAAAATATCAACAGTGTCATTGGGAGGAATGAGATGGAAACTCAACACTTCCTGCAGCTGTTTCGTGATGGTAGGAAGTGATGATTCAGTCAGAGAAGTCCCAGCATGATAAGTGATAGGCAGCACGATTATAAAGCCAGAGGTGACTTATCTGAAGAGAAGGAGAGTGGGCAGCTGATACAAAAGATTAAACTGGTGCCCTGTTAGATAGCAAGAGTAATGAAGGAGGAATGGCACCAGAAGTATCATGCAAATGTAGAAAACTTGCTAATGACTTATTAACGTTCACATGCCAAATGTATTATATGTTAAGAGCTAAGGTCTCCCAAATTACAACAAAAAAGACATTGGGCCCTATTTTGATGGTGCAATGACCAGCACAAGCAGCGCTCCAATCGTTATTTTCTTGACCTTGAAATTTGCTTTGCCCGTCTGTGTGGTATTTTGGTGCCAAGCGCACGGTGCACAGGTGGTGGAGGAGGAGGAAAGGCGCAAACAGACGGGAGGTTCATTCAAATGAGGCAGCACAAAGCAAGTTGTTGGTATTTTAGTGAAAAACTGGTCTTAAGACTTTGCACTGAGACAAAACGTCTCAGAACCTCTTCCATTTCTGGTGCGATGTCATTTCGCCGCCGGTCTGGTGATTTTATCAACAAGAGAAAACAAGCAATGACAGCAATGACAGGAAATGCTTAAAACGTAAATAAACTAATTTAATTAAACACTAACCAGGCAACAAACGCATTTAAACTGGCATAAAAACTGAACGTTTAATGTAGATAAAGCAGGAACGCTGGTAAATCAGTCTGCACTTCTATAAATTAATGATTGACAGTATCTGTTGTTCACAGCTGCTTTATACTGTATGAAAAGCTTCTCCTTTAGTCAGTTCATTAAATTATTGCAGCCATCTGAAGGCAGCAGGACAGATATGTTGATAAATCTGCAGTCTCCACTTTCAGAAATGCCACGCCCGGGTGCAGTGCCATTACGCACGACCTACCACTGTGTTTACCTTCATTAAATCACGTGCAAATGACACCAGGCTGCTGCAAAATAACCACACGCACCTCTACACACATCCATTACGACTTGGTATTCTACCTGTTTACGCAAGAGACATCGGATTACTGGAGCTCATTAATCCTGTGCGTCACATCCTGCTTTCCAATTTTTAAAAAAACAATTTTAGAGGTTCATGACATTTTATTCTAGAAGTGCATTACGGTTCAAACACTGCTGTATTACATTTTAAGATATGATGTGACATTTTACAACGTGAGTTACAGTAGATTTATGACTGAAACAGCGTTGGATTGATGCGGTCATATAAACGGCTTCACCAAACAATTTTTTAATTAGTACTTGTTTCTATCATGATTGTACTAATTAAATGTTTAAAAAAAAAACCCCACACCATCTGCCTTTGGCTGCAGATTTGTGGTGCTATGTGTTCACATTGTGCTGCTCTGCACCATCCAGTCAATAATATGATTTCCTGGAGAAAACATTTATTTGTTGAGCTGTTGTCATCATGCGTCAATGTGACTAGCACAGCTGTTTAATACTGATGACACTGGCTGAGAGTGAATTTATTAATCACCACACCCTCCGATCTATACTCCACTTCACTCAGCCCTTTTGCACAAGTGTTGCAGCACCTACATGAAAATAGCAGGTTCGAAAATAGGGCCCATTATCCTAATAACTTATGGTGGTACCTAGCTATGCAGATAGTTTGTTAGCCCAGGTTTTGGGGTCTCCACCACTGAGATTTCTGCCGCCATTCCAATTCATAGGGGTAGAATGGAATTGTGTTTGTCTTAAAAGCTTTGAAAAATGGTTCAGGAAAATCTCAACAGCAACATCTCTTTCCAGAGACAATGTCCCTGCTATTCTGGATAATTCACAGACCTCGCTGTGGACAGTTCACTATTTTTTACATTCGGTAGAAAAAAGTTCCCAAAGATAAATGTCCGTGAACTCTGTAGATTAGCCAGGCTAACCAAGGCATTGGCACAGGGCAAATTGATTCTGGAGAGGTAAGGCAGATAAAACCAAACCAATCTGCAAGCCTAGATCTCATTAAGGTTAAGAGGTAACTGATGTAAATATGATGACTAAAACTTGCATGCTACTTTCTTTCAATGCTCTGAAGTGTATCTAACACTTCACTGGTGAAAATTTTATGGCAAATAATTCTACAGTCTGATGATATGTAAATCAAGTCAAAATCTCCAGGGGAAACAAAATGTCCCATGAAAACCCACCAACTCATCTCACTTTTAAAAACATTCCTGCTGCGAAGCATGGTGGTGGCAGCTACATACTGTGAAAATGCTTCTGAGTAGCAGCAACTGGGAGAAGTGATTGACTGATTCTCTGCAGCCACTGAGCATCTACTTCAGACTGCCAATTAGCTTGGAATAGGATAATATTTATATCTAACAACCTTAAGCAGACATCCAATCAACACCAAGTCCTGGTGTGACCCAGCATTAGAAATACATTTACACTGAAAATCTAGAGAATGTTTAATGATAATTCCCAAATGCTCCTCATCCAACTTTACAAAACTTGAGAAAATCTGGAATGAAGAGTGGGTGAAAATCCCCAAAATCCAAGTGTCAAGCTGATACGGATGTATCCAACTCTGAAGCTGTCATCCTTGCAAAGGGAGTATTGACTCAGGCTCAGTAGTTTTTAAATGAGAAATGTCTGCATTTAATTTTCTGTAAATAGCAGTGATGTGCAAAACCACAAAATGTGGAAAAATTTAAGGTGGTTCAATACTTTCTGAAAGCACTAGTTTCAGAAAGCTTAGTTATTCTTTTCAAATCTAGTGCTGTGTGTAGATGGAAGTGTTTATTTGGAACACGTTTTTGATGGTGCACTCAAGAGGCCCTGCTTATCGTCTTTAAAACATTTAATCTCTTCTCACCTTTTCTACCAATTGCCACAGCATTTTATCTTAATACAAATGCACACACTTACACCACATATATTTTTTGGAAAGGTAAAACTGTCATTGCACTATTTGCATTATGTGTTGTAGGACTACAAAGCAGGATTAAAATTCAGTCATGCATGTTAAAGATTCATGAAGACTCTCACAATTAGCTCTAAAAAGATCAGAGAGAACATTGCCAAGAAAAGGGACATCAAGGTCCCCTCCTGGAGCCAGGCCGGGGTCTGGCCCCTTAAATACATTTGAGAGGTTATTGTTATTCAACAGTACCTCCGACTTCCATTAAATCACCAGCTGAAATCTCATTTTCATAAACTTGCATTTTCCTGATTGTATTATTTTTGTTAGTTTGCAATTGTATTTCTAGTTTATTGTTTTCTTCTGGTGTTTATGTCAGAGAAGCACTTTGTAACTTCATTTTGGAAAGTTAACTATTATAATTATTATTATCCTCACCTGACCAAATGGCAGAAAGGGAGGAGGTCCACCTTCTGCTCCAATGTTACTCCTGCTGTGTTTGGCCAGACTCTGCAGGTTGAATGGTAAAGGGAGATCATTCTTAAACACTAAGAAAAAATACAATCCTAGCACCAGTAAAGACAGACTGGTGGTGGCCTTTAATGCAGATTTAAAATGATTACCATCATATGAATTTCATATTTTTTTTAGCAAAAGTAGTTGAGCCATCATTACAAAATTGACCCTCACCCTTTGTAGTTCCCATTTCTCCACCATGTGATCAACCTCTCCTCCGAGGACAGATATTTTTGAGTCATCGAGCAGCAAAAGACCATTTTTAACCTGGACTGTACCAAGGAGCTTTACCTTTGTTCCAGGGGGGGTATTAAGACTGAAAAACAAAACAATAAAAATATATGTATGAAAGGACGCTGCATATATAGAAATTGTTTAACCAACTGTTAAATATTAAACACATTCAAGGTTTTAAGATATTACAACTGCATATACCAAGCCCTGCACGCTATTGCCTTACCCATACCACTTTATAAATGACATGGAGCAGTGCCAGGGGATGGGTGGCGGGGCTAGGAGAGACTATTAATAATCCCAGCTGCTCACCCATCCTCATGGTAAATTAAAAGCCCCTCTATCTCATCAGGCCTGATAAGGCCTCTGCCTCTCTCATTAAGAAAGCACAGGGACTTAAGAGGGATTTCCAGCTACTGATGCCGGATACCAAAGCAACAATTAGGGATTTCACTCCAAACCTCTGGGATAGATGCTGTTCTCATGATAGCGGCATAAGTGAGGCACTCTCTGTCCTCGATTCAATCACATACACACAATCCTACAAACACACTATTCACCCTCTGATCAATGTTGCTACTTAATGCTTAATTGTCACCCCTCTATATCACTGTCTCCCACACTGAACAGTCCTGTAATCCATCTCATCCTCCTTTGCCACTCATTTGTGGCCGCACGCACACTAAAGTGGACACTTTCATAAGAAACACTAACCACCGCTGTTGCTAGCCAGTGTGTGTGTGCCCCTCATAAAGAGGGGATTTGTTCTGTTCTCTCCTCTCTTCCCATCAGGAAGTCAAGGCCCACATTCTGGCCACTCCACCTGTACAGACTGGCTAGTCACCATGGCAGCAGTCACCAAGGCCACCGTTGCTGGGATGGAGATGTAATTAAGGCTGGGAATTGTTAGATAGCTGCCACCACGTGGAAATTGCAGATAAAGGGAAAATTGAGGCATGTGGTGGGGTGAGAGCGTTGACAAGGAGGTGAAGGAAAAGGGTGTATGCAGAATCATACACATTTGCATTAAATATATGAGGAACTGGCTTAATGACACCCTGCTTTGCATCTATGCATCTACTAGAAATATGTTTTTTATAATTATTTATTTTCATTTAACTGTTATTTCTTACTAGTATTAAACAGTGTTTTAACTTCCCAGACAATTACAATACACTACATCCCATTATTTGCATTAAGCCTAACATATTCCTAAATACAACAAAACTGTTGTATAAGTACCTGATCTTAGACAGGTGTTTAAACTCCAATCCAACACAGGTGGTATGCCCATCTGTCATTTGTAGGCGCAGCATTCGCGGCGCACCCTGGGACTCCTCATGGTTTTTAGGAGCAGAGATGTTCCTCACCTTCTGCACCTGGAGAACACATGGACCCTCCAACTGGCCATAAGAGACAACAGAATTATGGCTTAAAAGGCAAATCAGCAGCATGTGGGGGAGGATTGCAACAGCAAAATACCAGCAAAAACTCAATAGTTAAAACAATTTGAGTATTTATCGATGGCTACACCAAATTATTTCTAAGGCATAACAAAATCAACTCTTTCCATTTAGCATACC
The DNA here is from genome assembly GCA_005408345.1 of Macquaria australasica. Lineage (NCBI taxonomy): Eukaryota > Metazoa > Chordata > Actinopteri > Centrarchiformes > Percichthyidae > Macquaria > Macquaria australasica. The sequence goes on along the minus strand of SEMN01000067.1, from coordinate 522,087 downwards.
TGTGTCAGCACGGGTTTATTTATTCCTCACAACTGCTTCATGGCTTGCCTTTACATTCACAGTGACCGTTTTATTTAAATTAAATCTATCTTCTAAAATATTGATTTCTATTTGTGTGAAAAGAAATGTCTAACGTGTAAATACTGCAATCTGTGTGTAGAGTAATGTAATTATAGATGGTCAGATGGCATTCACTCTACTAGACATATACACTGTACAAAGCAGAGTGTATGACCAGGGTGACATGAGTGTGCATCTTGAAGGAAGTGGGGGTTAAGCTCACATAGAATTACATGTTCTATTTTTTGTTCTCTGCCGTTGCTCAACTCCAGTCTCACAGGTGAAGAAGCAGTTCTTTGATTCTTGTTTGTCAGTGTGTTAGGACCATCTAGTGGCACTCACAAGAACTGCATTTCAACTTAAAACTTCAGCCTGCACTAACTTTCAGCTATAAAAAGCATGTGATCATAGCGCATCATTTACCATTAAGTTTAAAAAAAATGTAGCATTGAAATGGCCGTAGAAGAATTTCTGTCTCACTCACCTTCTCAGTTCTTCCACTATTGATATCAGACGGTAGAAATTTCCTCCCAATGGGCCTAAGATCACTCTGCAAAAGAGATACTGCTTAATTAAAAAGAAATAAACAATGTGCTAGTCATAATGAAATTAAATAATGCAATAGAGCTGTTTACCTACACTGTACTGTGCCTCAAAATAAGAATAATCTGCCTAATTAATTCTATTAATTCGCATGGACATCATGGAGCCAATTCGAAGCAGACATGTAATCATGCCTGTGTGTACTATAAGGCAAATTTGCAGTACCATACAGTATATATTATATGGTGTAATATGGGGTGTGATTTTGATTTATATGGTTTATTGAGTATAATCTAAAATAAATTCAACATTTCAATTATTGTTCAAGTTTTACATTTTCAAACAACCTTATAGGATTTTACATTTCCTTCCTACTGACCAACTATGTGCAGATGTTTCCACACTGGAAACATCTGTCAGATTTCTGTTGGCTGCACCATGGCACCAATTCCAAATGAGTCGGTCACCCATCCTTTTTACAATCCTGTTTTACTGCAGCTGACAAGATCTCTACACGTAGGGCTTTTAGTTACCCAGTAAACCTAAAAAAAAAGTAATTACTTCTTTATATTGATGTCTCAATTAAACACAATCATGATACAATTATTTCAAAATGCTGCATCAAGACTTGAAACAGGCTTGAGGAAATGGGAATATCACTGTTTTTGTTAGCAAAGCAGCAACTACTCCCAATTAATTTTAGAAGTACTTTAAAGATTTAACTGATTGTTTTTAAGACCATACAAGCTCTAGCCCAAAGTTACTAAATGTTGGTTCAACCAGGTATGCAGTAATAAGTGCAGTCTGAGATCTTTTGGCAGCACTCCAGGCCAAAACGTAAAGGTTAAGGCTTTTGCAGAAAATGCAAGTACTGTAGGTTTTGGACTTGTCTGCTACTGCAGGTCAGGTGAGCAGTAAAATTGTCTTCTTCAATCCTGTTCTACATTTCTAGCATTTCCAGTTCTATAACTGTTTGTGGTTCTTCTTTACTCATTACTGTTTTTGTGTTTATGTATTGTCTAGTTGTCTATCTATATAATCCTTTGTTTTTTAAATGTACAAAATTATTATTATTATAATCATTAGCTAATCATAATGGCTGCATTATATGTTGTCTCTCTATGACATGAAAATTAATAGATTTTTGGCATCATGTTCATTTCTGATATCACGTTAGGAGGTAGGCAATGGACAGGATTTAACTGGTTAATCAAAGAGGCAAAAGGAAATAGTTTGATGTGAAGGTGCAAGATAATCTTTAGAGCTGCGGCGACTGAAGATGGTCCGCCAATAGTGGGTCATACAATGACACTAATTACCAAGAGGCTCCATAATATGCTTTTCACACAAGTCTACTTACACTAGTAAATACATCAAACACACTGAACCTCCACAGAGAAGAGACTTTAACACCCAGTTTAAAATTGTGCGCTCATAGTTTTGTCTGTTTCATTAGCGTGTACGGTGGCTGTGTGCATCAGTATACACCTGAAAAGCAATGATACCAAATGAATTACCACAGTATTTCTTAACCATTTCCAACAACAGTTTACAGAGCAAACCCATTGTTGAATATAGCATCTGCATACTGCTCATAAATACAGAGCCGGCTGCTGTTACGGTGAAAAAATGTACATGTAAAACTTGCAAGATTAAAAACTTACATCAAGTGCAATACGAATGATGTCATTGTGTGTTATTTTCTCAGCAGATCCTTTCAGTTCTGCTATGCCTTCATCACTGAGGTACCTGTAAGATAACAGACAAGGTGGAGAGGGAAGATGATGAAGTCGGCAGAGGTTTGAAGTAGCAGGTGAGCATGCCCACCCATTTCAAAGCTTCTAGGGAGCATCGACCCACGGCACTTAAATCACATGAAATCTGCTAATATTGGTAGACAATTCTTATGTCTCGAACACACTTTCAGTTAACCACGTTTTACCAACGTTAAATCGATTTTTCAAATCATTTCAAGAATAAATACAACTTTTCTCCACGTGATGAGAGTTAAATGCTTTGTTTTAAGCCAGGAGGAACGGCGATGCAGAGTTAAGTCCTCAGCATCTTTGGTCAGATTGTATCATGTGCCAAAAACAGGACAACCTCAGAAGCATCGTTAAATAATATAATATTAATAACTGGGTTTAGTTTCATTAGCCTCAGAGAAATACTCTTAATACTGCAGCAGGGACCATCCCACTAACAAACTGAGCACTCTGATATATATATATATATATATATATATAATATATATATATATATATATATATATATATATATGTGTGTGCTGCTGATAAGTCCTGATTTTCAAAAGCCCTGCAGGTTTTTGAATTTCGCTGAGGTCGGCAGTCTTCGACCACCCCGCCATGTAACGTTACTACAAATGATCGGTTAACACAAACTGTAACGTCACCAATTTGCGTTACGTTAACGGCAAGCTAGGTGTGCGTTAGCTGTGCTAGCTTACGTTAGCTCTTAGTTAGCCTTAGTTTCGCTTCAGGAAAACTTACCAACGCTGCCACAATCCGCACAACCTAACGCGGTTGTGTGTACATTAGAAACCCTCCTGCTCTGGAAAAACTCTAACGTAAATATATAGGCTAATGACTAGTTAGTGTTATATATATATAATATATATAACACCAATCTGGCACCTCGGTGACTTAACGTTAGCTAGCTCACTGACGTCAGCTACCTACCAGCCCTCTTTGGTCAGGGAACCTGTCAAATCGGTCATTTTCGTCCGTCAGCTGTAGATGTGAAAATAACGACACCAGCGGCTTTGAAGTGAGCACACTTCAACAACGACTATCTGGTTCTGTAGCACATATTCTCCTCCGAACAACGATAAAGCTCGCTAATGTGAGTATTGAACGGCTCTGCGTAACATACGTCACTGACCGATACGCGTTCTACAAGTATGGAGCGCCGAGAGGGTCAAAATACTTTTTCTATTTCTTTTCGGGTTTTTTTTCTTCTTCTTATTATGGTTTACAGCCTTTTCTTACTGGAATAATTTCCGAACTCATGGCGAATTCAGTTGTCCTCATAATATTGGTGCTACTGCATCTATATTATGAGGACAAATCACTCATCCCAGTTTCCTCTTGATCACCCCTAGATGTAGGACTCAAGTCTTACCATCCATATGATAATTGTAGAACCGCCACCATATTTTGTTTTGGGGGGGGGGCTGGCTCTGTTTCCTGCTTTTTGGTCCTTTGCCACTCACATGCCTAATATATACTGTCAATGTGGACAAGGCTGCCTAAAAGGTATACTATGTACAGCACCTTGTCCTGCAATAAAGTCTAGTGAAATTAACACGTGATTAACATAATGTCTTTTTATAGCACCTACAGCTACCTGCCACAGGGGTAGTGGTTTAATCTTCACTACATGTAAAGTATGACTGATTCTGTCATACTTTACATGTTATAAGTGCCAGGCGTGGGGGTCAAGATCAGAAAACTTGGAGTCACACACTTGAAGTAGTTACTGTCCAAACGCAATCATAATTCACTGACCATTATCTTATTCTGTACATTTAGGGTAAATTGTATACATATAAATTAAGAAATGAAGCTGAATACTTTGGCACATAATGGAGACTGTAGAGAAGGAAAAAAGGATTGCATTTGTGTAGAATCTGTAAACCATTATTATTTTAAATGTTTCTACCTTCCTCTGTGTCTACAGCGAGTTTCACTTTGCTTTAAAAATGCATTATGTGTAAGCCTATGTGTGTCCACAAAGACGTTCAAGCAAATTCTTCTGGTTTTCTTCCATAATCCCCTGTGTTACATTGTTTGTTGTGCAATTTTGTCTGTGGAACAGTCAAATAGGGAAGGAATTTAATTCCACCATTTACTTAAATTTTAGGTTTTTGTTTAGGAACCCATCCCAACCAAGTTGAATGTGTCCGCTTCTACTCATTCTTGGCCCAAGCTTTAGGCCACATATTTTGGTACAATTAGTGGAGTGGACACTTGAAGAAGTCCAAGTGGGCCCTCAAGATGACTGGTCACAAAGGGCCCACCTACAACCAGCCTTGGCATCATTAGCAACCCTCAGACACACAGGAGCATATGGATCCAACTGTCAAATTAAAGTACCAAGCCATCGCTGACTGGACATGTCAGCTGGGATGCTGTGTGTATCATAAATTTCAGTGTGGCGTTGTGGGGCAGTTCTAGGTTCTTAGCAAGTAGCACAGTGGATATTAAACATCATTTAGCTGCCTACTGCTGTCATGGATTTGATGAGAGAGGTTCAGACTCAACCATACAGTAAATGTGTAAAACCAAAACACTGAGCTAGAGGAGGTTAAAAAAATGTGAAGAGATGCAGAGCTGAGTGTTAAAGGGTCAGTTCACCCATATTAGAGAGAACAAAAAGTTGGCCTACAAATAGTTAGGGATTTATGTGTTCAGGTTTTAGGTATCTGTCTCTGAGAATTCTTCTGCCACTTAAATGCAATGGAGGTTAATGAAATTTCTTTTGTGTTGCTCAAAGCACTGAAAAATTACATTTGGAATCTCATCACCAATTTGTTTTTTCAGAAACAATATCCTGTTCTTAAGGACAATCGATGGACCTCGCTGTGAATAGTTTTCACCGGAGCTACTGATAAGCTCACATAGGGTCCAATATGAAATTATTAATAATTTCTTTAGCTATGTGAGATGGTGGTGTAGCAAAATGTGTCTGACTTGGCGTGTCATGTCCGTTCCACATCATTAACTTAATGAACCATACACTGGACCAATGTGATTTAAATGTTTTTATTAATGTTTTATGATGGTTCTGGTGATGAAAACAATTGATTGTTTCTAATGGTGATGACAATTTGCTTTATTTTTACTACTGGAAAGCATACACGTGCATCCATTTCAGAATAGCATGCTCAAAGCACTACTGTATAGGATTTGTGAAGAACATGGCACTGCGTACTGTATAAGATTTGTGAAAGAAAATACCTTGCATGGTTTAGTTATCAGTAGAAATAAAACCCACAAATCTGATGTAGTGATACAATTTTAATTGAAACCACAAGATGGCAGTATATGCACACTGAAATCTTAAACAGTGCCTACTCTCCATATACAAGTTTCACAAGATTTAATACTCAGAAGTCCCAGCAATAGAAAGCATTTAACATTGTTTTATTACATACATTGGATACAACTTGGGAATTGTTACTGGCACAACCACTGAAGTAAAATTCCATTATTGTTGGGACACAACATATAAAAATAAATAAAACATCCCTGCCCATGTCAATTCTTCAAAAACCTGTGCAAGAAACATCTAAACTCAGTTGTTTTCTATGACTTGAGTGACGTTTGTAAAGACACAATACTGTATATAGAAAAACATGTCTAATTATCCTTGATAATCTCATTTTAATTACTCTATTTTTATGAATCGTACCTTTTTTATTTGTTTATGCTATGCCAATGTTGTCTTGAAATACTCAAAGCACACAGAATTCAATTAGAAAAACACAGTCAAACTCATTTAGATGGATTTTGTGTATGCTGACCATATGTTTAAATAACATCAAGATCAATGTCATTGTCAATACAAGAAAATTCTATTATTTGGCCATTGGGGTTTTTGATTGTATATCCCCGAGGCAATTCTTTGACCGATTTGCAAGGGTAGATCTCTCATTGTCTCAGAAGATTAGCAAGGTTGGTGTTTGGCTAGATGAAGAGTGTTAACACACTGCTGGCAGCCATGCAGACAGCCTTTCAGGAGCTCAAGGAATAAAGGTCTTCAAAAATAACAAGATGTCATAAGGTTGAATTCAAAGCAAGTCAATTTGATTCCATAGCTGAAGGTTTCATTCAGTAGTGACATTTGACTTCAAGTTTTGCCTTGAAGAAAAAACCCAAAACAAAAACAAACTATCATTTTTAAATTAAAAATGTGCATGCCAAATCTGTTTTCAGCAATTCACATATAAGCCATGCTTGTGCAAATCTCCATCTGTATGTCAGTTGACCTATGACTGAGAATGTGTCCCAGTTCATTGCATTTTGCAGATTGATATAGTAATAGTGGAAGCATAATTATACTGAATTACTGCTCCACTTGTAAAAGACTGATGCTCGAAAAATGATGGTTGAGCAAATTACATGATCTAAGAGCCAGCTGAAATCTATGAACTGTTGCCTGTTTGCCAAGTACATACTGTAGGCTTCTTGTTTTTGCTGGTGGCAAGGATGTGCTCTTTCAAAAAACTCAATCAATCAAACTCACAACCAACTGTTGTAACAGTCATTAGGCTACACATGTCTAAATATCATTTGACTCCATTGCTGAGGTTTTAAGAGGGATTGGTATTCTCCCAGCTGTCTGGAAGCACAAAGGCAGTGGAAAGGTTAATACTACTTGTGGCTTTTTATCCTATTGCCATCATAAGGTGACGTAAACTTTATTGTCCTGAAGAGGAAAGTTCCGCATGATCAAGCATAACTGCTGAATAACAACCATAGAACAGCTCACAAAGAGCATCCGCCAAGAGCAATCACTAACATCATGTCAATATCATTCACTGTCAATATTCTACACAATTAATATATTTTCCTATAATTCATAAGTTTCACTAACATGGGCACACATGTTTCATACTGATTGGCTTTACATTGAAGAACGCTCTGTTACTGTATGTCTAGGGGGAGCAAATCATGTTTTGAGTAGAGCACAAGAGAAGGATCTCACAAAACTTTCTGTTTGTTGCATCACATCAGCTCATTGCTGTTGGCATCAGACAAGGTATTTGGGATTTGACTGTAGCTTTAGGCTTACTTTTAAATTGCCAAACAAAGCTGAAAACCAGTGGCGTAAAGCAATGTCAGTATGACAGCCTGATAAAAAATATAAGGGAAGCATCAACTTGTGTTCCACCCCAAGCGTCACATGAATGCCTACATGAGAAGTAAAGGGTGTGTTGGCTCCTTGAAATGTGACAGGGTAGGATGGGGAGAAGGGCAAAGGCATTTTCTAATATATACACAAAAATATCTGTATATCTGACAAGTGAATAATTAAACCTCTCAGGGAAATGTAGGTTTTGTCATCCATGCCACACTAAAATAAAGTTTCCACACCCAAAAACTATTTTAGTAGTTTAATATACTTAATTGTAAACTATCTACAGGAGACTCCTCAATAACTCTATTACTATTACTGTACTTTGAAGTAAATGTTGCGTTAAGTATTTGGCAGTTTGCATGGTTGGTAATTTGTACTAATTAAAATGTGTCCTATGGGTTAAGCTACATCGTTAAGTTGTAACGCTGTTAAAGCTGCAATTTGTATCATTTCTATCCGGCATGACATGAATGACTGCAGACAAACTGCAACCACTTCTGCACCCAAGGTAGACCCAGGCTACATAAACCATCACACCTACGGGAGACCCTGGCTGTTTAAAACGAACAATCCTAACATTGAAGTAGGGCTGATTGACAGCTCAGTGCGGCCAATCAGATGCCTTTTCAACTGTAAACAGAGGGGGCTGTACCAATGACGATTCAACTTTTGTGGCTCAGTGGCCGCTATTGGTTGAATTAAACACGCGGAGCTGACGTCCTCATTGCGCGGGTCTGTCAAAAAATATCTGCCGCATAAATTTATCCAGCCAACGCTTCGGCTACTGCTATATTATATAGCTTTCTATTAATGGCCGGATAAACTTTGTCAAAGAAGGAAGGCGTTAAGCTGTATGCCGAATTCCTTTTGTTAGCGGAAACTCAAGCGTTACGTGACAGTCCATAAATTGGATTAGCACTAAGTAAATCCACCAGTGAATGATAGTTTAGCAAACTTGCTAGCTACCTGAACGGACTGTTGGGAGTGAAGTCTAGAATATACGTACGGACGTTAGCTGTCCGGCTAACTCAAGACACGAATGGTAATGTAACTAGACAACTCCGCATGTGTCGTCCTTCACTATTTTAGGGCGTGTGTGTGTGTGTGTGCTAACGTTACATACATTACAAGCTTAACGTCTTTGGTAGCAGCTCGTGCAGAAGTCATTAGGTTAACAACATGGATAGTTATAGTCAGCGGTTTGAATCCACTACCGGACGAGACAGTAAATCTCAAAAGAAGAAGGGCTCTTCCCACCACAGCACATGTTACGACGAAGGAGACCGCAAACCTAAGTTTGTAAGTATGGCAAACTAAATAGAAACTTTGTTTTTAATTGAGCTGTATGGTGCATTGTATAGACCTTATTGTACAGACCTTATTGTACAACCACTCCCTGTCAAAATTAGTACGTGTCTTTGATACCACACAGAAGCGGACACAGACACACACAGCTGGATTCATTTACTCTATTTCCAGTTACTTAAATTATTTCAAAAGTGGCTGTTCAGCTTGATCATACCTTAGGAAACGTAGGCGAAACCCAGTTGGAGCAGGAGAACAGTGCTGGAGACGAGTTATGCCTGTGTAATGTTATTTAGGCTGCTTGACACATTATGTTATGTCTATTGCTGAGAAAATGCCTGTCACGGTTAAGAAAGCTCATACACAATGCAATATAGGCAAGTTCGAGTTTTCTTTGTGAACAGTGACCTTGACTGTTTGTTGACTTTGCTTTGCATGTAGGAAATCAAAAGGTTAAAATTAGCGCTGCCGGGTTTAGCCCTTACACTAATCCATGTGCTTCCTACTGCTACAAACCAACCAACATTCTGTCTGCCTGGTATTTGTCTGCTGTATTCTTCTGGGAGATATAGGTAGTTGTTGCTATATGGGCAAAACATTACCATTATTTGGGTTCTCAATTAGGGGTCTCATTTTCAAAGCAGTCAGGCTTCTGTTTACATCACACACACATATCCCCTTTTCAGACAGGAGACTTGTGTGACACTGATCTACTTAATGCACGCTCAACCCTCATTTGACCCCATTATTATGAGAGTGCTACCACAAGTTAATTCCTTGTAACCACCATTCAGAGATTCTAGTCTCCAATTGTTGTAGAGGTCTGTGCAGGAATGTTTTTTCAATCCAGACTGTTATTATCCACTCCCAATGATGGGTTGTTGGCTAAATGTCCAACATTTACTATCCCTAATAGAAAGACCTGTTCACCTACAAAGATGAGTGTTCATTGCTGGTTGAAAGCGGGGTTGCAAAGTCAGGTTGACTGCCAATGTGGGTTTAACCTGCATCATTGCACTGTGTCTGTCTGAAAGGGGGTAACGCAGATATGCACACTGTATATGTAGTGTATAAGAATGAAAAACTTTTTAACTGTTGGTCAGACAAATTAAACAATATGAAGCAATCACTTTGGGCTCTGTGGTAACTTGTGAAGATTCAGAATAACTTCTAACCTTGGGCGTGAAAGTTCATTCTTGACCTTGGAAACATTATCTGACAAAATAATTTTACCTCAAGGTCTACTTACCAACTTTTTCTGGAACTTTCAACATCCGCTGGCGGTTTTGATCAGTGGATTGAGTTTCTGCAGTTGTCATCAGGTAACCTCACATGGTTGTATGTTGGGGGAAATCATAACCCATGTCTCTGTTGAAGGATGGTCTTTGGTGTGGATGGAGGCCGTTCACATAGGTTGCCAAAGACCATCCTCATCCATATATCTAACATCCCATATATGACCACCCATTATCTCTTGACTATGATGACAACGGAGCTATCTCCATGACAACTGAGCAAACTCCATCTGCTGATGGTGACTGTGAGATGTAGTTGAAAGCCCTGGGAAAAAAATCTAGTAAGTGGACCTCGCCCTAGACTCTGAGTGTGGCTACTTCAAAATAAAAGCAATGCAAGCTTTTACTGTGAAAAGCACAGGATGAGTTGTCTTTGCACTGAAAACATACTGAGATTAGAGAACATCTTGTCACTTGTTCCCACTAAAAGATACATGCATGGAGCTGCAATGGTACAGCTTAGTCTTGACACCTTGAGAGAGAGAGAGAGGAATCTCATCTGATGTCTAACAACACTGATAATGTATAACTATTATTATATCAAATAACTGAAAAACATTGTAAATACTTTTCACAGTGAACAGCATTGATTTATTAAGTTAACTGTCATCTCAATAGGTGGCACTGCAATACCACAATATTTACTGTAATTGGTAGAAATTTTCCATTAAAGGCCACTTTATGTGCGGTGGCTCTTTTTTCAAGCAGAGTATTATAAAGCTGAAGAAAGAAATTGAACAGAAGACATGTTAAAGTCCTTTTTAGAGGCTGTTTTTGGCCTTTTTAAGTATAAGGTGAAAAAAGAATCAGAGGGACTGTTCATTGTCACATCCAGAATCAGTAGTTTGTCAGTTTAAGTTCTGAAGAGGTTTTATGGTTTCATTAATGTTTAATATCTTTTCTCTGTATCACACATTTTTGAATAGTGTTTTTAATGCCAATGGGCAATATTACTGAATTTTCTGGCTCAAATAAGCAACTGAATTAATTTAGCATAATTGAGACACTTCATTCACCTATTCTATTAACCTTAAACATTTTACACTGCCAATTAAAAAAAGAAAAAGAAATTAAGAACACTTTCATCTCCAAATAAGCCAGAAAAACAAAAAAGACATGGGTAAGAAACAAAATACACAAGTAGTGTCAGAAGGGTATCTGTTATTTTAGAACTGACATTTGAAATTGTGAACTTTTAATTGTTCAAGTTAGTAAGTTGAATGGCTTTTCAGTCAGTGCCTGTGATACTGCCTGGGGGGGGTAGTGCCGAAGTGGTAAGGAGATTAATCAATTAGTCGATCAACAGAAAATAACATTTTTAAAAAGAAACTCCTCATTAAATCTTGTATGGAGAGAAACCCTTGTGGAGTTCTTTGAGTGATAGGTTCAAGTCTGTACTACTAACCACATGTGGCCTATCCACTTGTATTAGTCTATTCATATGCAGATTTCTGCAGGAAATCTTCATTTAAAAAACGTCAGAGCAGAAATCGTGACTTTTTTTATACCGGTAATTAAGATGCAGTATCGTTCTATTTGTTGGTGAGAGCCCTGCGTAGTAGTATGTTTGTCTGTGAAGTATTTGCAACCCTTCTGGGCTTGTGCAATTGCTCAAAGTCCTAACAGTAAAAATAAAATAGAATAAAAAATAGGGCTGCAACTAATGATTATTTTCGTTATCGATTAATCTGCCGATTATTTTCACGATTAATTGTTCAGTCTATAAAATGTAAAACAAAATGCTCATCACAATTTCCCAGAGCCCAAAGTGACATCTTCAGATTGCTTCTTCTGTCAAACCAACGGTCCAAAACCCAAAGACTCTTCATGTACTATCATAAATGACAAAGAAAAGCAACAAATTCTTAAGAAGCTGGAACCAGCAAATGTTTGACATTTTTGCTTGAAAAATGTTGATACGATTAATCTATTATCGACTAATTGATTAATGGACTAATCATTGCAGCTCTAATCAAAAATAAAGTGTTAGCAGTGTTGTTAATGAAGGGTCCAAAGAATGACTTTCTTTTCAAAATTCAATGTCTCTGGATGCTGTCTTGGTTTGGGTCTGGTCTTGGGTTCTTTCATTTTTGCTTTTCCCTGACCTCAATGAAGCATTCCCTTTCTGTGTTTGTTTACCTCTCTTTTCTGTTGTGGATTGCATGTACGATGTTTTACAAATCAGCGTTTTCTCCACGAGTGCTGAGTTACTCGTCTCAGTTAATTGAAAAAGATGTTATCAGAGTTTAATTAAATGAACAGGGTGATAGCGGAAAGTAAAATGAATTCACTGACATTTACAAACTACTGTTTTCCATTAAAACAAAAGATTTGCAATAGTGAGATCTTGAAAAACTTGGTAAACACAAAGCATTAGGGCCAGTTAACCAACTGGCCTTAGCTGCCCTTAGCTCCCACTGGTGGCCTTCTTTTATTCCACTGTGCTTGTCACTTGGATCCTTTTGCTTGCTGGAAATGTACAATCGTCCTGCCGGAGAGGCCTCGACCTTGCCTGTAGTTTTAATCGTGACTATGGTTGGGTACTAAGAGATGGCCTTGAATTGTTACTGCTTCCTCATTTTCAGAACCCAAATACCAATAAGCTCCTGGATAGGGCTTCAGGTAACGCATATCATGTACTGGTAATTTACTTCATAATATCTTAGTTATTTAATTTTGATCATTTTCTAGGTACTTAGTGAAGTCCATTTGACCCCTTTTATCGTCTCAGCTGTGAATTAAATCATTTAGAATAGTTAATGTCTAATTATTTGGGTTAATCTTAGTTAGTTTTATTCCAAATGTATGCCTACTCTGCCGTAGTTTGTCAAGATGTGGGCATGTGAGGTAAATGTTTGACAGCTGTGTCCAATTAATTTGACCAATTGTCAAGCTGATCAGTGGAGACAAAATAATTCCTATAGCAGGCCTATGGTGGGTCATTTTATTCTTATTCTCTCATGTCAACCTTCACTCTGTTTCTTTTCTAGCACATGCACAAATGTATGATATTAATCTCGGAAAACACTCATTAGGGGAATGGCTCATTGACAGGTTATTTTATTCCAGGTGATTTTATATTAATTAAACAGTGGTGTGTGTATTGATTTATTTCTCCAAGGTTCTGTACGGTCCGCTGTTGTGCTTGAGGAAGACTTAACCTTTCTATATGAGTTTTTCATTCAGCATTTCATTAGGACAACATTTTGAAATGTAATATTTTCTGTTCATGTATTAACTTCTCATTCCTTATTAGGATTATTCCTTTGGCATTTTTGACTCTGTTACACCTGTTCGAAGTACAGATGGCAACTTCCCAAGTCTACAGAAAAACATAAAAACTGTTAGAGCAGAAAAAGCAGCTGACAAAACTTGCTCGGCAGGCACTGCGGTAGCTGGTATGCACAGATAACAACAGGCCAACTGCCAGTCTCCTCTTCCACTGCACAAGTGGAGCCTTTATAATTTGCGGATAGGGCTTGTTTGAGAAGCACTTTTTAGGCAGCAATTTTTGTTTAAATGAGTAGTGTCGTTGATGTTGACTAACATGACACTTGGTTTTAGACATTTAAACTTGGGTTTAACAATCTGCTAAACTGCACCGCTGGGTGCCCAGAGAAAGTTTGGCACCCACCCTTCGTACTTGGTGATAATTGTACAGGCTCTTGGGGAATGTGCAGTAGTTTGGGCTTCATTCAGCTGGCATACACGGGGTCCCCATTAATACCTGTGGATTGAAGCCTTGATAGCCACTGCATACCTTAACATCATAGCAGATTCAACTATTCATGGCAATCTAAAGGATCACTGGTGACATTATGTTAATGACATAGCCACTACAGTCCCCAGATATCAGTCTTGTTGAACTCTTTTTAGATAAATGACCGCAAACATCTGCAGAAAGTAGTATCCTGCTATTGTTATACAAAGCACTGAGTTACTTCCATAAGGTGTTGCAGTTGATGGTTTGATCAAGGCTAAAGGTGATCAGATCCGACTATTATTATTGTTTATTATGATATAATGATGTCTGTCTTTGAAAATTGGAAAAATGCTGATGAAGCACAGTGCAGTCAGGAAGTATTATGACAGTGATGGATTATTTTGTCATTTTAGTTCTCTACTCCAGTTTTCATCCAAAATGAAGGTGTTAACACCAAAAAACACTCTTATGGCAAAGCTGTCTCTTTTTGAATTTCAAGATGAGTTTCACAGAGTAGAGAGAGACAAAACAACAGCAACATCTTACTGTCCTTATCCTTTCAGACTGCATCTTTCTGTATCTTTCTCTCCTAATGCAGTAAGAAATGAACACCACAGATTTACCCTTTGAATCCTCTAATGAATAGAATATAAAAACCAAAACCTTTTACTTGGTTAGACCATAAATTGTATCACAGTTATTTGCCCCAGGCTGCTGTAGGGCTAAAAAATATATTTTTTTATAATATTTGATGCAGTTGCTTTATGTATCCTGATTTGTTCTTTTCTGTTCCCCACCTGTAGCACTTACCCTTTAGAAACATCACAGATGATGTGGTAAGATTTGAGAAACTGGTGTGCATTCTCTTCTCTTGGTTGTCAATCTCTGCATCATCTAACATTACTTTACTAAACATCATCTAATCTGCTTATTTTGATTGGCAATGAAATGGGTCTTCATTGCCAGACACTGGATTCATCACAGAGCACAGACTGCTTTTCTCACTAACTAATGTCTTGTTGACTACGTGTCTAGATAGTGCATTGCTCAACATTTGTTAAACAAATGTTCTGTGTGTGGGCTTTGTTCACATACACTAATAGCATGGTTTTTCTAACTCATTAATATGCTAATTGTTTTGTCTACTCTGTTCTGAGTATCAACCATTTAAATTATGCTCATAATCTAACACATCTCTATCTCAACTTGGCACTGTGTACTTTCCCCTGCTTTGATTGTGTTTTCTCTGTTGTCCGTACAGCTGGACAGATTCGCCAGTATTCGGATTCCGGGTAGTAAAAAGGAGCGGCCAGCCTTGTCACACTCTAAACACAATGCTAATGATTGGTCCATTTCTTCATCATCCACCTCGCATCAGTTTGAGGAGCTTTCATCAAAGATTACCTCGGAAAAAGAGATCTTGGCTCTGTTTGAGAAGATGATGGTATGTTGTTTTGTCATTGTACAATATCACATCAAGATTTCTTAGAAAAACAACATAGTGGCTTCACATGTAAAACCTACATCTGATGCAGCAAGGACAACCACTGACTGAGTGGTAAAGATTTGGATAAAGATTTTAGAACAGAAACACTGAATAGAACAAGGTGGGCAAGTACCATGTTTTTAATATTATTTGCATGTATTATTTTATCGTTTTCACTCGTTATGAATTTATATCCTCCATGGCACCAAAACACTCAACATGAGCCAGTAGATAACTCGTGGAAGTTAAATTCCTTGAGACTTTTGGGGCTGACTACTTCCAGACATACTTTATATAGATGGACAGGTGGACACTCCAAACACCTATTAATGCAACACTCTTATGGCTTTCTTTAGAACACAAGAAATTGTTGTCACTACATTTAAAAAAACTTGTGAATACAATAATGTGTAATCCTCCAATATAGTATGATCCCCCATTTTTCAAACATATTTTTCTACAAATAAAATACACTCATGTTTTCGCCAATATGGAAAATTGATAACTAAATCTAAGCTAAAGAAATAATGGGGGAAATATAAATATGGTTGATAAAAATCAGCTGTCTACACTAACACTTTGGGCCAAAGCTAATATTGCTTAAGTATTGTATAATTGATACGCTGTGGGGAAAAACCAAAGCAAGTTCTGTCCTCAGAGGTGCTGCTAAAATCTAAAAAAACAAAAACAAGAATATTGCAGATTAAAATTTCAATAAGATTTATCCTCTCTTTCTGTTTGTTTTTTCTTTTCAGGAGGACATGAACTTGAGTGAGGAAAAAAAGACTCCGTTGAGAGACAAGGACCTCAACACAAAGAGAGAAATGGTCATTCAGTATGTTTTTACTGCCTCTAAAACTGTAAGTTTTTGAATGCATGAATATTTTTTTTTTTACTTCATTTTACTTCCTATGTTTTGCTGCCTAACTTTTTATAGTTACATGATTTAATGTCTTGTTTAAATGTCATGCATTTTTAAGACCATATAATTTTATTCATACTATTATATTATTCCATGTATTTTTCAATGAAAAAGTATGTCTCACATGGGACCTGGCCTTGTTGAGGGATTGAATTTGATTATTCAATATCAAAAACAGGGTTTATTGGATTACAAGCCAGTCCAATCTCATTTGACGTGCCATCTCTATCTCTAGGAGATGTAGTTACACCTGCACTGGGACACATTTGTAAAAATACACAAATACTGTATTGAGGATAAGAATATTTAACAGAGTAGTCATTAAAATGCCCACTGCCTTAGTGCATACTGAGCTTGTCTCTATTTCTCTTCTCTCTCTCTCTCTCTCTCTCTCTCTTTTTTTGATCTCTCTCTCTCTCTGGTTTGCTTACTCTGTCCCAAAAGGTGATCAAAATACATTTTCAGCTTTAATAATTTCTGTTGCATGTGAGTAATAGTGCATCAGAGCACAAATGGGTGAGGTTTGGTATTTATTCCTAATAAAATTTTTGAGTACTGGAAGATAATTGATTAGATTTTGTGTATGCGAGTTTGCTATCATGGTTGATTGGTCCTCCTTCAAGTTCCAGCAATGAGCCCTAAGCGTTTCCGTTACTTCCTCTCAAAGCAGACAGACGGATCTTGATAGTGGGTGATACAATTGTCAGTGTTCAGTGGAAAACGATTAAATCTCCGAAGAAATGGAAACTATGGATCATTCTTTCTCCCCCAGACCAACAAAGGCCATGCTTTACATTGATTTCTCTTACCCTTAAGAATAGAATCCTATTGAAAGACCACAATTTGCAGGTGATACTCCATTAAATATCTACCCGAGAGCGTGTTCATAGTTGATATGGGTTCAGTCTGTGATACTTGGTTTGAATAATAATGTAGTCAGTCTACCTGGGGTGTTGTTGATTTCATATTAACAGAAGCTTGAGAATAACCTCTTTCTGAGGGCACCTCCCAACTTAAATCAACTGTAACAAATATCACAGATGTTAACCAACGCTCAAGTTACCACACATTGCATTGCAGACAGCTCAGAATTTCCTTTACAAAGGTTTTCAAGTTGGCACAGTGTCTTGCAAAGAAGTGTTGCATTTATTATATTTGCTATAACCAGACATCCCTCCAAAGTTGCCTTGGGCTATCCATCTCTACTTTCCATGGCAACCAGCCTGTTTATATATGCCTGCATTTGTTTACCTGCATGGTAAAATAATGTGGCCACTGGCCAAAATGCAACAAATTAAAATCCCTCAAAACAGCAGTTTCAACAAATGCTACATTTACATAAGACGTGGTGAATTGCATGTTTTAGAGAGGGGGGTTGTGAAAATAAGCATCTTGCTAAACAGTATTTCTCTCATGTCTGTTATTACTGAGTCAATATATTATGACAGTATGTATAAGATACTCAGCAGGATGGATTTAATTCTGCTTTCAATTCTTCCCTCTCAAGACAAATTATGACCATTATTTTATGAGGCTGGCCAGGCTCTCATGTTATAATTTACCCTCTCACACCAATACCAGGTCCTTGAACAGTAATACATTCAAAACCTGTGTGTTATGATTTAAAGAGGTACTGCACACTGAAACCTGTTTTTTGAGCTGTAAACTAAATGATATGCCTGTACTGTGATGAAACGCATCAATGCTGGTGTTAATATTGACATTTCTTACCAAATTTATACAAATCTGCATTTCATGGGTTGAAAATGGCTCAACACTCCATCTACGGTTTTAAATCAGGCCTGAACCTTGCAAGACCAATGCTGACATAGAGTCGACCGGTTGGGACTTACCTACGTCATGAAATTTTTATTAAAAAAAATAATGTTAACTCCCTCTAATCAGTGTCAGTCTGTCTCCCCTGTTTCTCTTGACCCACACAATAGTCTTGATTTGAACATTTAATTTGTTAATTACAGGAATTCACAACTGATTGAAGCTCACCACTTAGGGCTATTTTATTGGACCTTGGTATAGTATAGTTTGGATATATAGTTTGGATGCACCAGAGGTTGTGGTGTTGAACTCTTATAGGAATGGTGCTGTTTCTGTCACAGGCACAGCATAATATTTAGGTAAGGTTGTTTGCTTTTTCCATGGCAGGGAGACAAAACCTGTGTCGCTTGTCGCAGATTGGGTGTAGTGTCAGTTGTTATCATCGTTAAGCGCTATCTCTGTAACCTCTCCTCAGTGTCCGATCTAGCTGAGGGTGGGGGATGGGGCTCAGAACTTTGGCTGTTCAGAGTAAGTGCTCTGAGAGTGAGTGCGCAGTGAGATAGAGGGATCGAGGCCTTGTAGCCATGCTCCACTTCTGTAGCATGTTGTGAAGAGAGGAGGACCCCAATGGAAAGGACGGATGAGATGGGGAAGTGATGGGGGAAAAAAGCTGCTCCATTACCATAATTGTTCTAGGCACAGTTATTTGAGGAAGAAGTGGAAATCACTGTGGGTGAATGAGTAGACGGGATTTCTCCCACAGAGTTGTGGGTGGACGTGATGAGAGGACAGTGATGTGCGAAGATTCATACTTGTTTGAAGTTAAATGTGACCATATCTCACTGCTGTCAACCACACCACTATTGCTGGTGCAGTGCAAGGTTTTTGTTTTACCCTTCTGAAGAGTTTTGTTTTATATAATGCATACCAATGGAGCACAATCCATTGCATTATTTTATATATAATTATGAATACAATTACCACATTGTTTATTAGGGCTGCATCTAACGATTATTTTCTCAATCGATTAATCGTTTGGTCTATAAAACATTAGAAAACAGTGAAAAAATGCCCATTACAATATGCGATGACCTCATCAAATGTCTTGGTTTGTCCAACCAATAGTCCAAAACCCAAAAATATTCAATTTATTATCATGTAAGACCAAAAAAAAAGGCAAATTTTCACATTTGCGAACCTGGAACAATCACATTTTTTGACTTTTTGCTTGAAAAATAGCTTAAACGACTAATCCATTAATTGACTAATTGTTGCAGCTCTATTGTGTATATATATCGATCTATCAAGTTGAAAAAAGTCCTTTTATTGAAAATGAATGGGCAGAAGGGTTACTGGGACACTCCCCAGGCTTCTTCTGCAGCAATGTGGATGGGGTTGCAGGTGGGTCCAAAGCTCCTCTGATGCCAGCAGTGGGCAAATAGGCTGTCACTAATGCTCCTTTAGCGAGAAAGGCCCAGCCAGACGTGCCTATTGCTGCCATGAGCAGCACTCATGGTTCTCTGACTGCTGAAGTCCTTAGAGATCCTGAGAAACAAACAGGCTGGTCATCATCATCATGTCTCTCCAGGACGGGAGAGGCATCTGACCACTGGGCCAGAAGAGGAAAAGGGAGGGAGGCAGACACTTAACTGTATCCTTGATGGGCTGGTGTGCAGCCAGGGAGTGGGTGGAATTGGTGAAATTGCAGCCACTGTTCCAGTTAGTCACAACAGAGCAAGAGACATACGAGGCAGGAGTCGGCCTAGGCTGATGATGCCAAGAAAGAGTTGCAATCGTTTAGCCATGATGATAACAACACTGGAGGGTGTTGTCGCTTAAGAGTGCTAGATTTATAGGACTACTACCTGATAGGGAGGTGAGTGCATTGATGGTGGAGCACATACCAAATATAATCACTTTTCCCAGAGATTCAAACGGGATACCAAGCTATTCAGTACTCACTTACTATCACAAGAGACTTAGAGCTGAAGCCATTACGATGTTTTTGCTTTCCTGGCTCTCATTCAGCATGCATATATGGATTTGACTCGGCCTATAAGGGTGATCAATTTCCCTTTCTAAGGCTACAGAGGTGCTTATGATCATTATAACAGTCTTCTCTTTTTTGAGTGAGACAGCTAATTTAATTTTTATTATATATTGAGGAGATTGGGGCTTGAGGTGTCAGGGGAGAGACAGACTGGGCATAGTTCCATTGTTTTGGCAGCCTACAAGCGTTAGGGATTATTTATTCCTGCTAGTAGTGACGCAGGCTCATTTCTGAAGCCTTTGATGAATCAAAAACGTACCCAACGATGTGTGGCGTTTTGGCATTAGTGCAGTTGTCTTGATGAACTGAATAAGAGTAACTTTCTCTCTACACCACACTCCCACTGCAAACCACTGTCTTGCTACTGTCTTCCCAAAAAAGCTATATGCAGGTATATTCACTGGTTTGGCGAGATGCATGTAGATTGTTATTAGACAGGGGAGTTAAAGTGGCTGTTGTTTTTGTTTTTTTAAGTCTATGGTCAGATACATTTTAATTCCAAAGTTGTATTTATAAAGGCCCTCTCTTATGGGTACATGGGGATTGGGGCCAGGACAGGGGGAAACAGGGTGACCTTTTTAGTCATGCAATTACAAATAAACAAATAAATAGTAAAACCAAATCTAAAGCTACTGTATATGCGACACTTGGCATGGTTTCTTTTTGCATGTGATCAAAGATTATACAACATTGCAGTGTGAGAGATGATAGCTGTCTCAGTTAATTGCAGTTATTTCTGTGTTGATGACAACATTTTGAACCAACCTGAAAAGATTTTAGATTCTGTGCCCCTTTGGAAATGTGCTATTTGGAAAATGTGTCATTTCGGTGTGAAATATTCGGAGGTTTGGAAACTAATTAAGAGACTTGATTTACCGTCATATTAAAGAGAACTAAGGAATAAGCATTTGGGTTTATTCATAACCCTGGGTTTTCTTAAGGATGTTAGGCTGCTGGCTTTGATTCAATAGCCTGGAAAAATGAGATTGTCAAAAAACATGTATTCATTTTTACTTCAAATGTTAGCCTAATTTAAAATATCGCTGCTGAGGGTGTTTTTATACTGGGAATTTGAACTTAAAAACTGTTTTTGAACTTTTCCATGTTAATTAAGAAAAGATTTTACAGATACAGGTATGAACAAAATAGTGAAAATAAAAGTATGGCTGTCATAACTTTTTTAAAATATGTAGTGAGACACATATACATGTAGTGAGGAACATTTAGTAAAGGCCCAATCCATGGTTTTCCAACTTAAGAGAAAGACACAGTTGGCATTAACAGTTTTTGCTTGTAGCATATGCCTGTCATCGGTCTAATTTGCACATTGTCAGTGAATTAATAATGGCACACCACACCAGAAACACCACACACCCATGGTAAGGGAACAGTAGATGGCAGTCTGGGTATTATTTAGATGCTTTATTTTTCAGTGGTTACCAGTTTTCTATTCTACTTACTGTAGAAAAGCCACTTACATCACTCTCACATGTCCACCCAGAGGCAGACTTACACCCATGCTAATGTATAGTTGACACACAGTGATGATTTCATGTTTTATTGATATATCTGCACTATTGCAACATACTTGAACTACTATTGATTGATTGTGTTTGAGAAACAGTAAATGCTTTTTTTTATGGTAAAGCAAGGGTAGTCAAACTCGCATCCAATTATATGGCTTGTGCAGATAACTGATTTGCATGTATTTCCATGATAATGAAGCTAGTTTCTTCTTGCACATGAGATACAATATGTATAAATAAACTCTCATTGATCTATGCGTTTGCTTTGTTTGTTTAAGGATATTCCAACCCTTTTCCAACATATTTGTGAATATGAAAAACCTGTCACTTGCGAAGGAAAAACCAGCCTGATATAAAGAATTTGCTTGAAAATGATCTGTCATTTTGTGACTTGATTAAATGCCCCATACCTTATTCTACATTTCATATAACAGCTTTATTCACAATCATTTAATGTATAGATTTTACTTTTCAATTAATCATTAAGTCTGTCAAATGTAGTTTAAATAATGCTACATGTCAAAAGTAATGACAATTGCCCAACACAAGTTATGACAGCCTAAAGAAGTCTCACTCAATTTCACTTGCTTGCATGTGTGCTGCTCCTTATATCCAGCCTATTCACATAAGAAATAATAGATTTAAACTGGACGAGCAACTGACCAACATTACCATGCTGCTGTGGGCAGTTTTTTAGGGAGGTAAGGGCAAACATTCATAGAGATATTCTAGACAAAGGTGGCTTTTTTGTGGTCTTTTGTAACCATTGCATAGTGGCAAAGGTATATGCTCTTTTTAGTTAAAACATGAATTCTGCATCTCCAATGAAGTGAAAGAATATGGAAAAACCCCCAAAATGGAATATATACACACTCATCTGATGGGAATTATTATTATGAAAGGTAGGTTAGACTTAAATAGATTTTCAGGTTTATAAAGGGACAAGTGCACTACACTAGAAAGGAATCCTTCCATTTGTACTTTGGCGATTGACTGTACACATTTTTGACATGGGGTCTTTCTGTCAGTGTACTGACTATTCAGACTTTTTGGCCTCATGTTGTTTTGATCTCTTTTTCCACCATGGTTACGCTATAGAGATTTCTTCTTCCTCTCTTTCTTCCAGGGTAGCTTGAGAAGCAGCCATCAGATATCTCCCCAGGAATTCCTGGGAGAGCTGAAGTCAGGGGTGATGGACGAACGTCTGTTTGCCTGTCTAGACTCATTGCGGGTGTCCCTTACCAGCAACCCTGTCAGGTACAGTACAAGATTATGACAATGGGAAAGGATTTGCTCTCTTTAGTTTAAGTGCCCTTATTATTGTTTTTGTAATTCTTTTTGTTAATAATTACAAATTATAAAGACATTTTGTTAGGATCACCATCATATGCCATGATTTATTAAATATTTACATATATCTTATTATACCCTTTTAAAAATTGTATTACTTCATTAAAATAAATAGAATTTTCATATTACTTTTTTGTAATGCTATGGAAGGATTCAAACAAGACATTAAAAAAGTATAGAGTAGCAAAGTGAACAGAGCTACAGGTCACGTACCGTACGATTGTGGCTGTGAAGATCATTCCATGCAGAGGTGCTTCATCAGGAACAAAACACCATAGCTTGGTTACTGAATTCACATTTTTCATATGTTGGCAGGTTCTGGATGCAGTGCTTATCCATGTCAGTATTTTTTGTATAAGTCAAATACTTAATAAGAAATGACAATTATGTAATTTTCACATTTAATCCCTAACAATTATACAGTCTGTTGATAATCGCTCACTAATCATTAGTACTTACATCTCACTTACATTTCTTTCTTTGTCTTTTTAATTTTTAAAGCCGTTTTAAAGCATGTTGTTTATAGTATTCATACATTTTAAAGACTGGGATAAGAGAGTTTGCACTGGTGTACATCCTGAACATAATATTGTTTGTGGTAGGGTAGCTAGTTTGTGTCACAATGCTTAATCAAAATAAAGGTGTATTTGTTGCCAGTACAAAGTAAATCGACTCTGTGACTAGGGGGAGGGGGTGTTCCTTTGGTGATATCTAAGCCACATTGGCAGACAGATCCCTGGCAGTCTTGTCTTGGTTGTCTCGCTCTTAGATTTCGATTGTTGCTTTGGGCTCTCTCTGTCGGAGGTTGGGGATTAGCAAGTTTGTTTCACATTATCATATACTCTGCAAGAACCACTTTAAAGGCAGTCAAAAACCTAAGCTCAGACATTTAGTCTTCACTGACTTTTTAACACTCTACCACCTCCTACCACCACCCCCGCACACACAGGTCTGATTTATTTGATCACAGTAAGCCATTTTCACAATTGTTGTCATGGATACATAGTTTGTGTACAATACAGGGTTTGTACAGAATTTGAAAATAAAATCCCTATATTGTTTTAATCGACTAATTAAATGTTAGAATAGATAACTCACGTCACGTTACGTTATGTTCTCTGCAATGAGTTCGTTGAGCTAAACAGCTGGTGGTGCTAATTTTCCAGTCGGGTGACATTAAACCCTTGCAGAAGACGAGGGCAGAACAACATGACGCACTCAAATGAGCGCCAGTCATACCTGAAACGGTGAAAAACAATGTCGAAAACGTGATGGAAATATAGCATTTCTGTTTGTTTCATGTATTAATATGAGGAACGTTACAGTCTCCTCATCGCTCCACAAAAATCTGATGTTTTCGTCTGCTGCTATTTTTCGTCTCTTCAGTGGAGTGGAGGCTTCAGGTGATGTTTAGTCACATGCTTCATGTACGTCATGATTTATTTGCTAAGTCTGTTTCTATTGCACTTCATCGCATTTTGCTTTTATCAATACACCAACTTTTCCACCTCAGCCAAGCGTAAAAACTTTTTTGCGATATTTCAAGACTTTTCTGAATTTTCCACGTTTCCACTCCACAAGGTTTTTTTATACACACATTGAAAATGTGCATAAAAACAGGTGGATGGAAACCTACCTGTTGTTGCTAATGTCAGGTCTGTTGGGGTCATATCCAAGATAGGGATCACCCAAGAGCTGCTACTTTTGGCTTCAGGAGCCAGGTAGTGTGGCTACCTGGATGAAGAGAAAGAAAGAGCAGCAAGCTGTTGACCTGAAGAGAAAGGCCTTCACAGATGAGCTGGGTGATTTGAAAAAGAAGAGGGCTAGGATGGAGGTTGACATTTGCACCCTTGAGAAATTGGTGGATAAATATGCTGAGAAAGCAGAAGCTACAAGTAAACTGACCTTCTTCACCAAATCCAACAGTTTCCGTCGAACTGCAAAAGGAAAGAAAGCATTTCAGCTGGAGATTGAAAAGCAGATTGATGAGAAGATTGCAGGAATGAAAAAATAAGCTTTGTGTGGGTTGTTTTTTTCGGGGGTTCAAACAGGGAAGGCGCTCTTTTGTTAATGTTCCATTGGGTTAATGGTAAATAGGTAAATAGTTTAAAATCCCCCAAGTTTTGTATGCCAAAAGACAGTTAGTTCTTACCTGACAATGCTGCCTTCTAAAGTTCTGTCTATGTGTCAGTCTTACTGGATAAAATGTTTATTTACTTATTAGTTTATTACTCATTTTCCAAACATTATTGCCTCACACTCATCTATGGTATTTAAGGCTACACAATAGAAATTCTCAGAGTTTGACACATTTTATACGTGTCAAACGTCTTACTTAGAGGTCGACTGATAGTGGATTTTTAATAGCCGATTAATCGGCCAATATTCTGGTAGAAATTTGATTATTATAGCTCCAAGAGAACAAATCATGCTTTCATTCGCGAGGATAATCTCATAATTGTGCACTTATATTGCAGATAATGATTTTATTTTTTTTAATTTTTCCTGAATTTTATATGCATGAACTGTCTTTGGTATTTTGAATGGCTAATATAAAGTATTACATTAAGCAATATATTTTATGTAGAAATCCTAAATAGATTCAGTATAATTACAATCAGAAACACGAGAGATATATACCGGTATGATTGCTGGATTCAAGGTGACTATTTTTGGGTTTGGGTGAACATGTAAGTGCGACTCCTCGGCCTCGAATAACAAATATGTTCACTGATTGTGTGGTTGGTTTCGTGTTCTGTGTTGCTGTCAAGGATGTGGCTAATGTTACTGTTGTGTTGATTTGCCTGGTGATTTATTAAATGGGGATTACGAGTGAAGATGAGTGCTTTTCGTTAACGTGTTGTTTACTTTAACGTTACACTTGATTGGC
Organism: Macquaria australasica; assembly: GCA_005408345.1. Lineage (NCBI taxonomy): Eukaryota > Metazoa > Chordata > Actinopteri > Centrarchiformes > Percichthyidae > Macquaria > Macquaria australasica. The sequence goes on along the minus strand of SEMN01000067.1, from coordinate 496,299 downwards.
ATGGACTCAGCTGTTTAGCGGTCAAATGTTAGGGTAATATTAATAACTTTGTTATAACGTTAACATTATTAAATGTTACCTTTGAGCTCTAAGTTAGCGAATCTAACATTAAAACAACCCTATATTAGAAAACATTATCTGAGACAAATCTGTCTGCCTGTATTGTACTGTGGACAAGGAGCTGATAGTGTTGCGTTAGTGTTCCTATATATTAGAGAGATAATGTGTTTAAGGTTTTTTCATGGAGTGGAAAATTGCTTTCTGAAACAAATATCTCTGATGTAGTCTACATTGAAAAATGTAATTTAAAGTCTGTCTCGCATTTATGGCTGCCCCTCTCCCACACTATAACCAACAACCTTATCATGCTCATAATTTACGGATAAAGCTGTCTTATATAAAGTTAACTTTCATTAAAACATTAATTATCTCAGGTACACAAAGAGACATTACCTTGACTTCCTGTATGGAGCCTCCATGCGGTGATGTATGTCTCCGCGTGGCCGGTGGTGTCTGCGCAGCTGTCGGCAACAATCAGAGCCAAGTTCCACGATAACGATAGTTTGTAAAACGTCCTATCGGCGCCGATTAATCGGCAAAATTATTAATCGGTCGACCTCTAGTCTTACTAATGTGTCAGTGTTAATTAAATGAATGTTTATCTTTGGATCAAACCACATAGCTTGTTATTGATTTTATTTAAGGTATTCTGTATACGTCTTGCGGTTAATTTCGACACAACTTTTTATTCTTATTTTTCATATATACACAGAGATTTCACAGCATGTGTGGTCATGGAAATTTGCCTCAAAGTCATTGAAAAGTCATGGGAATATATTGGTAAAAATGTGTATGAACCCCAACAATGAGATCGCAATCTCTACACTACACAATGCCTTTCTTGTGTGAAATAGTTCTGTCATGCTGTTCCTGGCTGACTGAGGATGACTGGGGTCTTGCATCATCTTATGGACTCTCGCCTTATGTTTTATCCCTGATCTTTTCTGTTTGCATTGTGGTGTGCTTTTGAACCAGAGGCTATTGTCTACACCAGTGGTCAGTAACGTTTTTCATAAATTCTGACCAGTTAAAATATGTTTAATCACATGCATAAGGAACATTTTCACTGATTATCCACTCTCAAATACACACTCACAATACAACAATAGAGAATAGCATTGTATCCCACGCTGCATATTATTGAGCACCTTTCCGAAGTATGCATCACTTTGCACTCTCTCACAGACTCAACTCTCTCTTTCTAGGTGTCTGTTTATACTATACTGTTCACAAGAAACTAATGGACACAGAACTGAGATTTTTCATTGGCCATGGTATATGTTAGATCAATCTACAGTAAACAGTGCATCTGTCTAGATGAATCCAATTACTGGCTGTGCAATATGAAGTCAAAATTCTTCAGAAGGAACAAAATGTTTTTATATATTCAACTGAATAGTTTCATGTTGGCTGAATATAGTAATCACTACTCCCCGTCTGTTTATTAACATGAAATATTTTAGCTCTTGAATATATCCATCAAACCATCCTTTTGGATTGGTACTGTATGACTACCCTGATTTTTTTCTTACTTCTCTTCCTTTTCCTTTGCCTCTAACCAGTTCAGCATCAGTGAATGAAAATTAGTTTATTTATATGTTGTTAACACAGCTGGAATCTCTCATCTCATTAATTTTTTACCAGGTCTAAGCCTTCTCATGGCCAATAAAGCCTTCCTGCTGCCAGGCTCATCTTTTTGAGTTTACATGTGAATAGCACTCACGCCCACCGCTGCTCTCTCCCACCTACTTACACAATAGTGCATGAGTGACGGCACATGGATGTAGGAGTAAAAGAACAGACTTAATTATGTTTTCTATCACCTCTTGAGCACTGCAGATCTATTAAGATGGTCAAGAGAAAATTGACGTTAAGAGCTTTTAATCATGATGAATCCATATTTTGTGAACCTCACTTTGTTCTTGATTAGAATGAATGACATTAGCAAAAATGTACAAACACTGCCAAGGACTGATGTACTGAATTGGGCTAATTAGTGTAAGGCTTTGTAAAAAAATAGAAAAGATTAATCACGATTTTCCATTGAATCATTCAATATTTATTTTTAGAATTCCAAGATTGATTTGCATCTGGAATTTTGTGCTTTATTTTGGTGACTATCTGTACATTTGTGCTAAATGCTATATGAAGGCTGTTGTTACTTGTTATAAATGGGACAGTTAGGGCTGCACTAAAAATGTCTACACTGTAGGAATTGAGTTATTACAACATGCACGAGAAGTTTATTTATCCAACATATATGATACTGTATATAACAAATAAATAATGTATATGATAGCTGGCTGCATTGGCTCTCTTAAGTCACGGCAGTCCCATAAACTGTGACGTAAATAGCAACAGTCTATGCGTACTCACTGCTGTTTATGGGACCTTCACCTGTGTGAGGAAAACGTGGCCTGTAGGCACCAACTTTTAATGAAGTCACCACTAATAAAATGGACGGTCAGGCTCATGTATAAGGACATAGTTTTGTCTTGACCATAAATCAGCCTTGGCTAGAAACAGTGGGCCAACAGCGGTTCCCTCTTGCTATCTAATAGCACCATTACAATCCTGAGTTGTGGGATTGATTTGGCAGTAAAGGTATTTTGTCTGCCACTGTTTTTGGACGTTTATCACTGTCACTTTCTTGGTGCTGTTGTAGTAAACATCTCTCACTCATTGCCTCCATCCAATATCAGGTGGTTGCATTCTGCTAGTATACGCTGACAGACTTATATGCTCCCTCATCAGATTCCTTCTGGCGGAGCAGACAGCCTTAGAGGTAATTTGGTACTTCCTGCAGCTCCAGAGTGTCACCCTGTGACGCTTGCCTCTGACCCCTGTATACCTTACCTACCTCAGCTATTCTAGCTCTCTCTGCCTTTTTGTGAAGAGAGGCCACAGTACTAACCCACAGGACCAGCAAGGCTACAGGATGTAATTGTATTAAATGGATTTGATAAATGGATGTGACAAACAAGTGGAAATTGGTTTTTGATATTATATTAAAACTGTCCTTCAGGTTTAAGGCCCTGGATTTGTTTTTTTCAGTTTAGCTATACAGTAAGGTAAAGTTCAGCATCCCTCTTCCTAACACCAACATTTTTAATAAACCTTGGATGCTCTTCCTGTCTCTCATAAACCTGCCACCCATGTACTGCACACAAAGATTCATAGTTCCTTAAACCGATCATACTGATAGTGTTGACATAAGTACAAAATATACGCACAAATGCCTTTCTTCTTTGTTATTAGGGAATCATACACTCAGTGGCCACTTTATTAGGTACACCTGTAAAATTTAATGCAATCCAATACAACAGCTCAGCCATAAATTCTACCTTCACAAAGATAATAATGTTCAGTTTTGATTGACACTGTCAGAGAGGTATTCATTTTATATATGTTTATTATTGTTGCAGTCTGTATTATATTGGGGGGGGGGTGTATTAGAAACACATTTTAATATAATGCATTTCAGTACAATAATTGTAATACTTTTTAATAATTTAATAATTTAAACTATAATTTTAAAAAATTTGTTATGATTATTTTTTTTACAAGATTCTAGGGCTGAACAGCGTCATTTAAGATTGACCTACCAACATTATTTTGATGTGGTGTGAAATGCTTTTGGATTTCAAAGTCTGGGGAAGGCATACAGACATGGTAAATGATGAATATTCTCAAAGTATTTATTTTGGCAATTTGGCAAAGATTTATAGCTACATTCCAATTTTAACTGTTATTATTAAAAATGATTATACAAAAACATTCAAAACTTAAAACTTTATATAAGCATCATATTTCTTAGTTTTAATATCTTAACATTTGAGACATTTTAGAAACTTGTTTCTTAGTTTTTACAAGCATTGTTTTTGTTGTCAGTGGCAATCTGCTAGAGTGATGTCAGTCAGTCCTTACTGAATGAAATTACCTCTTTTTTTATTTCAGATGTCCCACATTGCTGTGACTTCAGCCTCCTCCTCTGTCCCTGGAGAACCTTCCTGTAGTCAGTTAACTTGCTATGCTAAGGACAACATTTTAAAGTAAATTTTTTTTAAATTTATAGTTCATAACCGCTTTAGCGGAGTGCAACACTGTGCTGCACTGCCTAGGAACCTTGGAGGCATTCTCCTGAGACTCTGTTAGAAGTCAAGCTACCTTAGCTGTGAAGTTAGCCAGATAAGGTGCCTCATTTTTCTCTTTGATTTATGACTGGTTTCATTTCCCAGGGAATGGGATGATGAATCTGTTTTCCTTATTTTTTAATACTCTCTCCCTCACTCTCTTTCCTTGTCTTTCTTAGATGATAGCCCTCAGTCGAATATTACTGTCCTTCTTTTGCATCTGTTGATGGTGAGGTGTGATTACAGTATGCCTCTGATCTCAGAGTGACCATTAATTACTGTTTATTGCATTGTATAAATATCAAACAAAAGGAGCTCACAGTATCCCATCCACATCTTGGGAGACTGACCAAAAATTTTAGGCAATGTTCGCACAAAATGTCAAAGTTTCTAAGTTCCAGATTTATGTGTCAGTTGCAGATGGACTGCTCATACCAGAATCATATTTCTATACACTGTCCATCAGTGTCTTAATAGTGAGGAGAAATACTATCCTGCTTCCAGAACTCCAATTCTTTCAGCAATTCAGTTCGGTCTAGTGTTGTGCTCATTGATGGCGATTTCCTTGGTAGGAATAACAACAGAGCTAAGCTAAAGCTTTGTAGATGGGATTAAGAATGGTGGTCATCTTCAGTGCCAATCAAAAATCATGAAAGTGTGGATGGGCTCAACACAGATATACAGGTTGATGTAAGCCGACTTACAGAAATAACGATTCTTCTTAGATTGACATGACAAACGTTTACTTCTCCTAGCAACCACTACCGCAGCTTCTGCGTTGACTGAAAAGGACGTTGACAGGACACATACATAAGATAATACTGATTGGTCAAGGTAAAATAGACACAATAATTTGTTTATTTTATTTATTTAATTTAGAAAATAGACAATATTTACTGGGGACAGTGCACCTTAATTAACGCTGAGATTTAAAACACATTAAAACAAATGTGCCATTGTTAGTTCAGTAGCTAATTTGCACCCGCAGGCTCATTTATTTGTGAAATGTGTGCACTGCTTGTGGAGTAAATAGATCATGCACCAAATCTTCAGCTGCGACTCTGAAAGCCACATGTATAGATCTGCCCTGTGACCTGTGTAAACAATGAAGGGATCCAGGCCATGCTGCGCTAGGATACTGTACACATCAGTTCTGTGGTCCTATCTGTATGATGCCAAATGACTAATGACAATAATAATGTCAACAGGTGGCAGTCAGACATAAAGCAAAGACAAGTTGTGGAAAGTGTTTACAGATTATTTTTGCACAACGCGGCTACAAACGCTGAGGACATTCGGGCAGAAAATGTGATTGAAGTTTTTCATTTGGGATGTGGGAGGGGTGCCAGATGTTAGGAACTAATGAAACCCAAGGGCTGCCAGAGCATGCTAGATTAGCAAACAGAATCTAAAATACTAATTACTTTAGAGTCTAGACAGCATGTCAAATACAAATCACTTAACGGCAGTATAAAGAAACAGGTCACTATATGAATTTAACTACTGATTCCTCTTTGCAGGTTATTGTCAACAGTTTTATATTGATATCAACTAGAATACTTCTATTTTACTATTATTTTATTAACTACTGTACTATAAACGATGCCCGATTAATTCGAACGATCAACGATGTGGCTCTCCAATGATCGTATGGATTTCTGGTATGTTAGAAAGTTTGATCGGCTCTCATGTTCCACTGTCCGATTTCCCACACGACTGCTATCAGGAGATCTGTTAAAAACTGTAGTGAGCTTGTTTTAATATTAGTGCAGTAGTATTTTATATGTTGTGGCTAAAACTGCAGTTTTGAGACTGCTGTGAAAACTGAACTTTACTGCAGTCCAGACAGATCATATTGTCTGCATCTTTCATAATAGAATTGCACAAAGTAATGCTGCCTTTCTCTCTTTTTGTCAACACTGAGGACTTAGCCGTCTTGTCTGAATACATTTTATTGGAATTGTCACTGTCTCTAGACAAAACCAACTGAGGATTTTGTGCTTACATTCACTGTGAGCATTAAAACGTGTAATGTGAGTCAACACATCGTACTTCAGTAGAATCATAGTGTCTGCCCAGCTTTATCTGCCTTATCCCAGCTGTCCCTGACCTTCAACTATGACACAAAGGCACACCCCTTAGATACATTATTGCCTCAGCCTGATTGTTCATGGGTTTGAAGATGAGACTTTTCACCAGGTAATGTGGAAAGCTATTAGATTGTCCCTTTCTGGCCTCTGAAATGGTCTAAATTTGCCAGGTCCTCTACTGGAAGCCTTTGAAAGCTGACTTATGTCACCCTTTTCCCCTTCCACTTTTCACTCGTATTTCAAGGCAGATGTCTTTCAAATTTGTTGCAGCAGACAGTGCGGGCCTGTTGTCTTCCTGTGCAATAATTCCTGCTATAGATCAACTGATTATTTTCCTTTGCTCTTTGCCTCACCTGCTGATGGTGAAAAACTAGCATACAGGTGCCACTGGGCTATGCATTTCAATGAAGCTCATGTCAAGACCCCCTGCCTCGCCTACTCTATAGCCAGAAAGGCCTGGGCCATAGCCCAGTGAGAAGTGTAGGGTAAATTGATTTTTTTTCTCAAACACGAGAGCCTCATTCCTTAGCTACCTTGGCAGCAGCCTTCCCTGTCCTCATCAGCAAGGCGATGAAGGTTTTTGTCAGCCTCTCTCATTTTCCTGACCCTCTCACACACATACTCATACACCTTGATGATGCGGGGACCTACGCTGCTTCTCTGCCTGTTGTCCTCCTTTTGTAAATGGAAGGCAGTTAAGAATGAGGTTTTTATAAATATACAAAGCTGAATATAGATGTGGAGCCTTCGTGGTTTCACCACCATTGCATATACTTAAATCACTATGTTAGGGGCATTTTAAGATCAGGGTTGTTTCTGTTTGTTTGTACAATGAATGCCCTTGACTATATTAAAACCCAATACATCATGGTTACATGCTATGTTTACATGATACATTACACCTAACTTGGGCAACAGGATGCCCAATATGAGTTTTTCTGAGTGTTTCCCTCTAAATGGCTTACATGGTCCTGTATCTAGCTCACAAGGCATAGTTTGGACACAAAGCTCAGATCTCTGATTCCCAGTATGAGGTTGTTTGTAAAAAAAAAAAATGTATGCACAAGATGGTCTATACTTCTGCAGTATTTCTCAGCAAAGATGAAGCATATCCAGCAAACTGAAATTGCAAGTGCTGTAATTACTAAGCTGTGACATCTCAAATGATACGTTGATGTTCAATGATGATTTGACAGTCAGGAAATGCAGATGATTGCCCAACTCCAGTGTACATGCGACTGTTACATGTGTGTAATGCTCACTACTGTAGACTCGAGCATTTTGTAACATTATTTTGAAACAGTACATGGGTCTCTTTAAATCCCCTCACCAGTCAGCTATCCTTATGGAGTTACAAAATTTAAAGCACTAAAGTTAGCTAGCTAAATTAGCTTACTTGAGCTTAAGTTGCCTGCCATAGTGCCAGTCTGCCTGGCTGCATTGGTCCATTGGACTTTTTTCAGTCAAACAGAAGCAACTTTACCTTCTAACTTTGATGTGTAGGCCTAACCCTTCTTTGAAACAACTACCCTTACACCTATATTGAGTCACTGCACTCAAATCAAACTCACCTTGATCATTTTATTTTGCAGAAAATGTTAAATGGAAATCACCTGTCACCTGTGTGCAATCAAGGTGTGACAAATGTAGATGCAAGTTAAATAATACAAAACAAATAAAATAAGCCTGTACCATCTGTTAGAGGTCTCCATAGTTTTTTAATACAAAAAAAATGCTGTTTGTCACTATTCTTTACCACAACAATGTAACAACAGACAAATAAACTCAATGGACACACGTCTACCCACAACCCCATACTCCTTTTTTAAAAATGAAATTCAGATAACAGCTTCCCATTTTATGTTGTCACCTTGAGGATTTCTGTTGAAATGATGCTGGGAGGCATGCAGCTTGTTGATTAGAACAGTACCAACACTGAATGCTAATGTTCAGAGATGTTATGCAGTTTCAATCAAGGGGGAGGTGCAGTCGCTCACAATCTCACTCACGCTGTCTTTGTCTGTTTTCTGCATACATAAAGGGTTTGCCTAAACTCACAATGTAATATTTGTTTCTGTTTGTGCTCCTTATTTGAATCAGAGTTAAAACTTCTCTGTTCTTTAAAAGTCGTTGCTGATCATTGTCCCATTCCCCACCATCACTCTTGGGTGGATCTACAGCATATTATTTGTTAGTAGCAAGGAAAAGCATCACTGTTTTTATCTTGATTGCCATTCTGTTTTGATCATATCCAAGAAGTCTCAAAGTTGGAGTTGTTTTCATAAAGCAATAGCGTATTGCTTCTGTTATGTTCACCACTGTCACACACACCATTGTTCTGTCATCTATGGAGTGAAAATAGTCTCATTATTTGTAAATGTGTATTCCATGATTTGTAACTGAAAAACAAGATTTGTAACTGAAAACAACCGATTTGAAAATATTTTACTTACAGACTTAACTTCAGCTTCTCAGATCTGATCCTTTTCGCTTTCAAAAAGCTTCCTGCGCATACAAATGTCTCGTGTTACGCACGGATCAGGTTACTTTCACTTTCGGGATTTTGAGACTATTTTAACGCTGGTCCCAGCTCCACAGATTCGTAAATGCATGATGCGTTTTAAGTGCTGGTGGAAAACTGGGACATCTGGGGTTACGGCGTATTCGTGTTTAATTTCAAAGTGGGAAAGACGTTTTTCTAAATAGACAGAATAGCTTGTCGCCCCTCGATTAGAGCACATGCATTTACCAACCACAGACTGTAAATATATGGTTTAAATAAGCTACTGCTAGGTGGTAGAGTTGTTCTACTGGGAAAACAGCCAGTCCAGGCAAAAAGCGGATGCCGGCTGAACTTACCCCTAATCACCGAGGGGAGACGCTACAATGGTGTGTGGAATCCTGTTCCCCCGTTGAAATGTGTTTCCCTTCTGTTAGAATTGTGTTTCCCGTAGCGTCGCCCCTTGGTGGCGTAACACCAGACATTTGTATGCGCAGGAAGCTTTTTGAAAGCGAAAAGGATCAGATCTGAGAAGCTGAAGTTAAAAGTCTGTAAGTAAAATATTTTCAAATAGTTTTATTTCAGTTACAAATATTGTTTTTCAGTTACAAATTTTTTTTTCAGTTACAAATCTTTTTTTTTTTCAGTTACAAATCTTGTTATTCAGTTACAAATCATGGAATACACATTTACAAATAATATTGAGACTATTTTCACTCCATAGTCATCTGCCTTAAGTACAGGTTTAGCACTTATTGTAATCTGGAAGTGGGAAGACTAAAGGAAATCTTTGGTTTATGTAAATGAATGCCCGGTTTTCTGCATTGTTCACACACAATATTTTGATCCAGAGAGAGCTTAGTAGCCCAAGCCAGAGTTCATTATAACCTCCTAACAATTACCCTTCCTCAAGCGTTCATGTACACACTTAAGGAATATAATGTAGAGAAGGGCTGAGAAATATATATATTTTTTGTAGTTTTTGTGGTGAACAATATACTGTATATCCCAATTTATGCATTCTCTTGGGAAAGGTATAGAGTCACTATTTTGTCTTCTGGAAGCTGAACATTAGATAAAAAAAAAACCAAAAACTGCCCAATTACCATAGCTAAGCTAAAAAAAACTATTACTAGTTTGTCATCAATATTGGATATTTCGACCAGCACTAATGTAAAGTAGGAATTACCTCATTAGTTTGATTCTCTTTGTAGACATGCACAACATTGCCTTTTTCAAATGATGACTCCCTCACTGGATGGAAAGAAATGTGCCCTTTTTAAAGGAAAATAAGTTTATATAATATATGTTAGTCCTAAGCTTTCGATATTACTCCTTCAATCAAAGGCAGCTGTCCCTGGGATCCATCAAAGGCACCTTCTCCATAAGATGTGTCTAAAACCAACATTCACATAAAAAGCAGCAGGGAAATTCTATCCTCCTATAGCTTATTTGATGGAGCAATGTGAACTTGCTTAACCTCCTTTGGAGAGATACAACTCACAAATGTCACTTCATACAAGTATAACTTCCATAATTCTATCCCCTGGCCCCAAACTCCTTACTCTGACTTTTTTTGGTTGACATTTTTCTTCTCTCAGAAGATCAATGCCAACATATCAAGGCTTTTAACAAGTATGTAGTTTGTATTAGTGTATTTGTATTTTTGTGCTGAAGACACTGTAGACTTGTCCAAATTATATTTTTGAAGATATTTGTTGTTGTTTTTTTTAAACTAAATTTTAAGTCTATAGAGATGGTTTAAAATTGGTTTGCCTGTATAAAAGCCCACATTTGTCCTGATATATTGGTACATCCCTGTTTGGTAATGCTGTACAGTACATTTCAGTGACATATTTGATAACTAGATGGTTTTGATTTGCATTTTATTGCCTGTTTTGTGGACAGATTGGTCTTATTACATCATTTTGAGCCAGTCTTGTGTGAGACAATCCAAGGAGGGTATCTAGAGTATTATTATGTATAAACAGTGATGACACACAGATGAACTAAAGCTATCTGCTCAACAAAAAATGGATAAACAATTACAGATTGCTTTACCACTTTGTCTGAACATCATTGCTTGGCTAAGAAGTACATTTTGTTGACTAAAATAACAAACAGTGACACTTTCTCTCAGCCTTTTTAAGGTAATTACTTTAATTTAGAAATGCAGATTATTGTGTTCGGGTGTAGTATTTTATTCTGCAACATAAATTAGATCTCGATTGATCCCTATATATCGGCCCATATTAGCTTATTGCAGATATAATAGTATTGGCCTACATATTGGCTTAAAAGTGTAAGTAACATGTAATTTCAGTGCTGAAATGCCAAATATATGTTCGAGGAAGTTTAGGAACAGTGACACTATTATACTATAATTTGTCCACCAGAGAGGACCGGCAAGTTTTCAACTGTAAAATGTCCCGCTTAGTACAGATTAAATAACCGCTTTGTTTGACTCGCAACAATTTTTCGCAATTTTTTTTACAAATATCGATATGGATAGCGTCCTCAAAAATTCAGTATCAGTCAGGCTATATAATATATATATACTGTATAAATAACTTTAGGTTTAATTGTGAATGTGTTTTCCATTTGTTGTTTACCTCTGTCTATAATATTTTAGTGTAGTTTTTCTTATCAGGCATGCAGTCCTATGTCTACCACTGCTGCCTTTCTCCTCAGCACAAAGTACTGAATTCTACATGTGTTTTTCTGTCTTAAAGCTTTCCACAGTGGTTGATGAGTATGAAAGTGTTGTTGTCAGTCTTACACTGTTGTGATATTGATTTAATTTTTGTTGTTTCAGTTGGGTGCAGAGCTTCGGGCATGAGGGTCTTGGACTGCTGCTGGACATTTTGGAAAGGTTGCTGTCCAAGAAACAGTAAGTTTATGCATTCACTCATGTGTATTCTTGTATAAACTCATACCTACTGTATGTCAATATAATTATTTGTGTATTCATACAATCAGTAGTAAGAAATAATCAAACAAAGTTGTGTAGTTTTAGTCATTTTAACAAAATACTGTAATTCAGCCCCACATTTACACATTTACTAATAACAAAAAAATGTATTTATAATTGGCAATGGTAAAATTAACATATCCCTTTAGTGTTAAAGTTTTTTTTTTATCATCAGCACTTTCTCTCATTTCTTCTGAGTGGCTTTTCCCTACTTTCCTTTATCTGTATATGAAAATGTACACTAATTTTCAAACACCCTGCTTACAGTTTGTAGTCTTTGTGCTGTTGATGAACAGCACAGAGTACAAACTGTGATGAACTGTTCCTCATTACTTTCTTATGTCCCTAGGCAAGAGAAGATTGACAAAAAGAACCAACATAAAGTTGTCCAGTGTCTCAAAGCCTTCATGAACAATAAGGTAATGACAATAGATTTTTATGAGTAAACCCAGTTGATAATGTTTCTTAATTTTGGTTGTACAGTAAGTTGCCTATCGACATATGACTTTGTTTAACCTTAAATGAATGCTTTTATTCCCCTAACACTAGGGATGTCATTCTTTACAGGTATTTGGTTTAAAGAAAACAAGTACAAGGAGAATTGTTTTTCAGTAAATTTACAATTGGTTTTACTGTTGTGTATATATTTTTCAATCAAAAACTCAGTCAGCAAGACTGTATTCTCTGATCTTTGAAATCAGTAAAACAACGTACTAATCTGATTAATTGTTTGTAGTCTTGGGAATTGTTTGTGCCTGTGGGCATAATAGCCCACATAAACTGTATTCGGGAGTGTTTGCAATTTGATGAAATTTCATAGACTCGTTAAAGGGGCAGGTGGTGTGGTGGGTGTACTACCACAAGAAGTCCCCAAAGTCAGAAGTTTACTAAGTGTGGAAGTTTTTGTTTTTCTAAAAAAAACTTTCAAAACTCATTTTATTATTTAATTAGTTTGTTTAAGTTAAGCAACAGAATAAAACTATGAAGCAAAACTATAAAACAATATGATCATATTGTGGTAAAATGATTCCATTTAAGGTCAACAGACAGTAATATTGAATTACCGTCCAGGCCTAAGCATTTGTGCATAAAAATATTATTTCATAGATTTATTTAACAATGCTTCAGCTTTTCCTCCTTGTGTGCTGTTAGTCCACAGTAGCTATAGAGAGAAAAAATAAATCTTGCCACATGGAGCTCAAACCCAGCAGAGACAGATATACAGGCGCTCTGGCACAAAGTGCGCTGCAAGGTCTCATGTAATCCTGCGTCTCAACAGGCGCCAGACGCCAGCATTTACCCGTAGGCCTCTCTGTCAGCCCAGACCTTTCCCTGGCTAGAGAGGCATCTTGGGATGGGATGTACCCACAATGCCGAGAAGACAGGTGTTCTCTGCCAGCTGTCAGTGCAGCCTTTTTTTCTTCTGCCTTCCTACGTCAAGTCACAGAGTTGCACATTTTCTATTGTCTGTCACCAATGGCGTGATAATGTACTATTAAAGGTTACCACACTGTGAAACTTCCCTAACAATTTGAATGTATAGATTTGATGTAAGTGTTTACTAAGCTGCATAGTTACTAAAAAACATCTAGTATATATCTCTGAGCTTTTACTTTTTACTATTTAATTGTCATTACTTTCTTAGTACCCACTGACTTTAATTTTGGTCAGTTTATCTACTCTGTACTTCACTGTATATGTAAACAATGGTGTTGAAGATTTAGATCATCTGTTAGGTTTTCCAAAGTTTAGAGACAACTGTTTAAAGAATTGTTAAAAAAAAATTTAGTGATATAGTGTATAGATCAGACGTGTGTTTTAATCTTTCTTTTGTTTCTGGGAATTCAGCAACTACTGACTTTTTCAGGACAAAGTACATGAGTACTCTGTTTGATTGCTGTGCTGTTGTCATGAAGTATGTTTTGTGAAGCCACTGATTGTATAAACTTTTATGCGTGAAGCCAAGCTAAAGAAAGGGAAATATACCATGACAGAAAAAACAGAAACTAAACAGAAAAATCAACAACACTGTAATATTTCTTACAAAGTGAGCATACAAGTTAGCTATTTGCACATAACTATGCAGATACAAGGACAGAATCTGAAGACCACATAACTTGGTTAGCTGACTGCCTCTTCAGATGTGTAAATCTCACATCAAACAGGCAAACAGAAAATATGATTTAAGTGCTCAGTAATACTTGGTGTCATATTATTTGCACTGAACATTTTATTTTCTAACAAAATCACTAACAAAAGAATTGATTTCTCTGTCCAAATTAACCACAAACAATAGATTAACCTGAATTCTCATTGTTCAGCAATAATTACAGTTATGAAAATGACTGAAGCTGCTCTCCATTGTACAGTGCTGTTAACACATGTTAGTACTATATTGACAATTACACATACAATATTGTTTTTTGTAATGATGGTGTTTGTTTTTTCTCTTTGTTGGCTTTAGCATGCACCACACGATAAAACTCACATAGCAGAATTATTCTAAGTCGGTTTAAAAATGACCTTGCCATTTAATCACATTTTCTGGTGGTCTTGTTCATATGCACAATAAATTGTGCTGAGCCACATGTCTGAATGCCATTGCATTTACTGTGCAATGCATTATAGATGGAACTATGTTAACATTGAGTCTTACTTCAGTCAGACATTTCATCATTCAAACTTAATTTGGAGTGCAGGTAAGTATATTGAACTAGAATTAATCTTGTGTTCTTAAGGTAATAAGATTTGGTTTTACTGTTTCACATGACATTGTATTCTTGTTGTTGCAAATGGACAGAATTACAGAATATCTGGGTAATCATGTTTTGTGTTTGTGTTTACCGCAGTATGGCTTGGATCGAATCCTGGGGGAGGAGAAAAGCCTTGCGTTACTGGCAAGAGCCATTGATCCCACCCAGTCTGCCATGATGACTGACGTGGTGAAGCTGCTCTCAGCCATCTGCATTGTGGGCGAAGAGAACACGTATGTTCTGACTTCATTAATTGTGTCAACATCTCTGTCTTCTTGCTTTTCTAATGTTGAAAGACAATATTTCTCGATTTCATAAAATCAAGACTCTAGCTTAGCTTGGCCTATACTTGAAATTATGGTCGAGCTGATAACTAACCCTTTACTATTTATTATCAATTAAGATTAAAGGGCATTGCAGGGCTTATAATGGTAAAAGCATAAAACAGCAAAACATTTACAAAAGGCTGAACTGCCACAATGTAGTTAAATATTTGGAGTAAGGGAACATAGTCCTGTGATACGGTCTTTTGTGGGTGCCAGTGTCACTCTAAGAAGAACATATCACAATACTGGTGCCAGTATATTGTGTACTGATGATGTATTGCAAGAGTTGTGCCAGGTGTAGATAAAGTGTTAAGTCTTGTTTTGTTAAAAATACAGAAAATAATAGCAGAAGAAATAGGTTGAGAGCTTTAAAGTGACTCCAGTGTCAAATTAGATATTATAAGAGATATTTTAGGCTAATTTAAAAAAGTAATACAGTATGCATTTTTAAGTATAAGATGTAACTATGTCCAGTTGAATACTCTTTATTTAAAGTTTCAAAAACTATTATTGTTTTTTTAATTGAAATTGATTGATTTTATATTGTCATCACAATCCTACTCAAGTCTTAAGAAATGTTTTACAATGAAGGTGATGAAATCCCCAGTAAAAGCCCATCCACTTGGGTCAAATTGACAAGACAGGAACATTGGATACAGTGGAATAGGAGAGAGCACATAGTCAAAATCCCTTGAAATGAATGTATTTCTTCATTTTTTCCCAAGTGTTCGCTGATGCATTTAATGTTCTCATCCAGACTGGAAAAGGTCCTTGAAGCCATCACCACAGCAGGGGAATGGCAGGCCATCGAGAGGTTTAGTCCCATTGTACAGGGACTACGAGATCGCTCGGTTCAATTACAAGTAAGTGCAAAGTACATGTACAGCCATTGACACCTTGTTGTTTCCCTCCAATTTCTCTGAAATGAAATTTGGGTTGGCTGTGGGAAAATGACCATTTCAGCATATCACAACCTCTCTGTGCTCAGGATTTCTTAGTCACTTACACCTTCTTTGGTCTGATAGTCTTTTTTTGATAAAGTAAATTTGTTTTGTTGTTATACTCTTGTTTTAACTCAAAACTTGGTGATAAGTATTGTAAATCACAGATTCAGTCACAATGGCAACATTGCAGCACCCATATATTGCCTGTATTTGCCAAATTGTTGTATTCTCGTAGTATTCAGTGCCTAGTATTCATTAACTGTTCTTGGAGCAAATTGGTTTATGTATTGATGTTCGTTAAGTGTCCTATTTAAGGTGCATTTTGCGGATCAACCAAGCAACTATGAATTAACAAGCAAGTCTAGAACCTGTTAACAGGATTTTACCATTTGCAGTAATGAACATAATCATTGTGTAGTGGTGTTAGTTGCTCAATCAAGATAAAGATCTTGCATGATTTGTGGTTGCCATATGTAATAACCTTTATTGATGATACTGTTAGCATTTCAGGTACAGGAACATCTAGTAATAAGCTGTAAAACATTGTATTTTTTAAGTACTGTAGAACCAGGAATTATTTCATTGTATAATAAAAGAACAATAACAGCTACAAGAAAAACAAAAACAAAACCAAAGAATCTACAGTAAACCTACATAAAGAAGCTGTCCCTTTTTTATGTTCTTCCTTAAACCAAAGTTACTATATAATAAACTCAGAATCCTTCTTGATCGAATTTATAGTTTGACAAGTTTTGCCTTTTACCATAAACATTGCCCATTTCCCTTTACATATAATCCCTGTCTTTGTGGCATCGTCTCCCTGCTGATACATACACTTGAGGCATTGCCTATGGGCTATTTTAAACAGAGACGGCATCGGTGTGTGTCACAGTAATATAATTCATGATTAAAGTATGTTGTCTGCATTTGTAATTGGTGGCTGAGGGATTCGAAAAGAGCGACCATTCATCCAATAGCCACCACCCACACACACACACACACACACACACACACACACACACACACACACAAGATGAGCATCTCTAGCACGTACCACCAATTGCTCTGTTGGTTGTTTCGTATTGAGTATGCAGTGACCAATGCTAAACTTAATTAAAAGATGCTATCTCTTTTTGCCCCCTGTAGTATTATCAGTAGCATTTGCATTCAATTTGCTGTAACTACATTTGACAAGTGCAAAACTGTAGGAACACTCAAGTGAGAGGTAAGGAAGCAATAATATTTAGGACAAGGGACATAACTCATTCAAAGTGAGGGAAGGAAAGATTTTTACATGGAAGAAGGAATGGACAAAAAGAAAAGAGGATTTTGGGGTGCATTTAATACGCAAAACTCATCTGGCTATACAAACAAGGCCTTAGTTTTTACCGGAGAGTTTATAAGGCCTTAGTTGTGTTTTATTGATGCTTTGTTATTACTTCCCACTTCCTAATACACAGCACAGTTTCCTTTTAACCCCATGCATTATTAAAGCACAGATACTGTTATCCTAACCATGGCAATGTGTGGCCAAAGGCTCTCTGTCCTACTTGAGTGCATTTATACACAGTCTCCCCTGGCAGACTTTGGCTTAGGGAAAGTGTGCATTTAGACAATAAGTGTAAATAAGCACATGGGGGACCTTCAAAATCAAAGATGGACGGATTGTCTCTTAGAGTCCCAGTGTGTTTACTTTTTTGTAATTGACCTATGCATTATTCACATTCAAAAGCTGAGGTTGATAGATGGTTAAATATACATTACAGAGTTCAAATACTAACATAGCATATATACTGTGATGTTTTATTCCTGAACACAAAATGCAGTGATCTTTCTTGCCCCCCCCCTTTGTCTCTTGTTATTGATTAAGTATCTCCAGCAAGTTTCAACTCTTTGCCTATTGATTTTACTTAAACTGAATTTGTATATACTGAAACAAAATGATATGTGGGAGGTAGGAAATCATTCAAATAACTGTTACGATCTTTTCAAATAGTATTGTTTTCTTGATGTCACATGTCAAAGACAGTTTTTGTGAGACTTTGTAATGTTACCTACCTGAATTACAATAGTAAAATGGTACTTTGGAGACAGGTAATTACTAAGCTTGAGTGCCATGACAAAAATAAGAGTGTGCTATCAACTGAAAATGAAGACATCTGAATATCCTCTCTGGGCTTTAGCATTGCCATACCCTATTTTCACACATGAGTGGATTGCTTTACTGATCAATAATTGATTTTTCTGTCTGTTTGCCGGGCTAGTTGAAGAGTCACAGGGCGCAGCGGTCCCTGTGCAGTAAACCAAACTCAGAGGGGAGTGAAAAACAGCTTCCAAAAGAGCGAGTTTGCCCTTAAATTGACTGTTAGTTAGTTTTGTGTGTATGGGTCTGCAGTTGCATTAATATTAAAATCAGCCCCCCTAGTTGGTGACTGGAGAAAATAGACATGCATTAGTTATGGTCCTCTGCTTCTAAGGGACATAACTCATTTAGAATGCATGCCGGCATGCTTTTCATCAACTTCTGGAAGAAGAAGTCTGTCGTCTCTTTCTCTGGTTCTCACTTTCTCTTTTCTCTCTCTCTCTCTGTTCTGTGTACCCTTCATGTTGCAGGTGGCATGCATGCAGCTCATCAACGCACTAGTAACATCTCCTGATGAGCTGGACTTCAGGCTGCACATCAGAAATGAATTTATGCGCTGTGGCCTGAAAGAGATATTGCCGGTAAGCACAACATAACCACGCACGCACGCACGCACGCACGCACACACGCACACACACACACACACACACACACACACACACACACACACACACACACACACACACACACACACACACACACACACGCACGCACGCACACATATATAAATTCACACTCACCTTGTATTAATATTTAAATGAGTTGTCTACTTCAGTGAAATATTGTAGATTTGCTCCAACAAATAATTTATGAAACACTGAGGAGAGTTTGCACGTCCTCCGTCTGTGCCAGCACCCAGAAACCAATAAAGTTTCTAGTGCTTGGGCTAATAATCTTCCTACTGGCTTTTATACCATCTACCTAACATGTTTATCTGTTGTAAACAATGTTGCTGTAGCTGCCAAGAAAACAAATAAATTAAAATGAGGAGCTGGTCCCCACACCTGTTTATCATGATGAGTAATGGCGTTTACAATGAGCTCCTTGTCTTTACTTGAGCTTGATGCTTCCGTTTTGGTGCCGATGTCAGAGAAGGTCCGAAGCCTTTCTCACTGATTTATTTAGCTTAATTCTCTATCTCTCTGAAATCTGTTCTTTTCCTGCCTTGTTCTTTTTCTGCCTTAATCCATCTGTAGCAACTGACAACCATCAGGAATGAGGCCCTTGACATTCAGCTAAAGGTGTTTGAGGAGCACAAAGAAGAGGACATGATAGAGTTCTCTCATAGGCTGGAAGACATCAAGAGCGAGCTGGAATATCCTTGCCATTAATACAAACAGAAGCATGTAACCCTAAGGTCGGATTCAGTGTCTGATTCAGTGTCTGTTTCTTGTAAATGTGGCTACTATACATTGGTAACATTCATGGCATCCAGCTAAGTTCAGTTATTCCTAAAACACAATTCATTCATTTCATTTTTATTTCCATTTACGTACGAGTCCTTGACTTTCTGCACTGATGCCGGGGATGTGTTCAGTATTGTACAGAGCATCGTGAAGGACAGCAGTGCAGAGCCCTATTTCCTCTCTATACTGCAGCACCTGATGCTTATACGCAATGACTACTTGGTCAGGTAAAAATCAGCAGCACACACATATACACAGAACATTAATTATCTAAAGTGTAATGAAGCAAGTCTTTTTCTAATTACTTATCATTTTCCTCTTTTTATTTGATTCTCATTATCCTCTTCCCTCATTTACCCTCAGTGTCTCCCTGTGTGTTCGTGACTTTGACTTGATTCTGTGATTCTTTTTTTATTTTTTAAATTCTTTTTTTATCAGCTCTGTTCATTAGCTCTATCATTTTCTTTATAGACCAGAGCTCTTTGGCTCTGGTCAGAAGTATACAGTAATATAACTTACGATCTGTTTGATAATAATGATGACTGACGTATAGCATTTTAATCTCACATCTTAGCTGAATGTACACACAAGCAAAGGTCTAAACAACTTTTGAGCACTGGTAATGATGTACACTGGTGAAGGGCTTGTTTTGTGGAAGTCTCCCTCCTTCTGCCTTAAACCCTCTCAATGACATTGGCTAACAAAGAGAATGTTGTTTCTTTCATCTCCAAGCCATCTACAGCAACCATGGCTCCAGAGTATTTCTCATCTCTTATTAGTGGTACTTTTCAAAGGCTTATTTTATGTTGGTTTGCTCACAGCTGGGTGTGAGTTAAACCTTGGCTTGATCAAAAGATGGAGCTCTAATCTGAAGAATATGTAATGCATCACCTGCAGTTTTTCTCCCACCCAAAACCAACACATAAAGTGTCTGGCACTTTGCTCTGGCTCTGTCTGGTTAATGTTCTTCATCTGAAATTATTATGAAATATTAACACTGGTGTTTTAAGACCGCCAACATTGGTGCCATCTATTTTGTAAGCATTAGTTATAGCATAAAAATATTTACTGTACACAAAAAACACACACTACGCTCCGTAGTTATCAGATGCTATCCTGGATGCTGTCAGATTTTAGGTTAACGTTGCTAGTGGCTCTCTCTTGCTCTGAATTGAGTTTGGGGAAGTTTACAGTCCAGCAACCCCTCCCAACTTGTTAACCAAGATAGCGTTACGTTATGGACATCAAACACATTTGTTAGTCCTCATCCCTAAAAGCCTTTTCTCTTGAAAGCATACTGTGTGAAAAGATGAACAGTAAAGCATAAATCTGACCTCTGTCTTGCTTGTCCAAGTATGTAAATGAATCAGTTAAACAGGGTTATGTTAGAATAAAATAAAAGTCTGATCTTACATTTTTCCTTATCATACTTATAATACAAGGACTAACTAGTTCTACACTGCAGTACAAAAACAATACAATCTTTTGCCTGGGACATGCAGCTTTAGCCTCAGTCTTTTAGCATGATATCATGTATTTAGCCATCAAGGCCATATTCAATTTTTATTTATATAGCGGCAAATCATAAAAGAAGTTTTCTCAGGGCTCTTTTCATATAGATCAGGTCTAGACCGTACACTTTATGACAGTATTATAATATAATAATATAATATAATATAACAAAACCCTGTAAGGATCTTGCATATTTAAGACCCTTCCAGGGTTTTGTTTCAAAATTGCACTTTGTAATGGCCACTCTCACATGTTACAGCCTAAGCAACTATTATAATAAAATAATAAAAAGGTAATCAATGGATTAATAATCAAAATAATTGACAATCGTCATGCAAGCAAGATTTCTTTTGGGTTTTTTTTAGAATATCTTTGCAAGTTTCCCTCAGGCAGTTCAGTACTCTTGATATCATTAATTTTCACCATTGGCACATAAGGCATCATATCTGAATGTGATCCTTTAAATGCAGCGCATCTCTCACGGCTGATTGGTGTAGTGATCTTTAGTTTAATTTAATATCCTTGGTGTCAAGAATATATAGTCCCTTTCTACACAGGGCTCCCAAAGTCACAGAGTAATGAAAGGAACACCAGCAGCTTGACTGACAACATGCCTTATTCCATTTGATTATTAATATTTTCATCTTCATTCAGACAACGATTCCATTGTGCAGCTCATCTTCAGAATCATAGATTTGGTATTCATACTATCAGATCCAGTCTCAGCATTGCTTTAGGAAGAGGTGGAAGGCAGTTTCCCAGATTTATCGCTGTTTATATCTCAAAGTAGTAGTTAATGATTTGGTGTAGAAGGGCTTTGGACTCTCAGCGGCATTGTTGTAAGCTAATGAGCAGATCACACAGACACTTTCCCTTTAACTTGCAATAGCACTGTGGCTCCCAGCCTTGCATGTCATCTGTTGTTGCATTATAATATCTCCTTTTTCTTATTGTGGCATGCCCTTGGTTATTGTGTGATCAATGCATTCAACAGAGCCATTTGAAACAATTTGACTCAGCTAATAGGTTGGTGTGTATTCTCCATTGTTCAGTATGATCAAAACAGTTCTTATATTAAGGTGTAAGTGGTGTATAAATGGGTATTTTTAAGTGTTAGTAGTTCTAAAGAAACCAAAAAAAAAAACCCACCCTTGTGTAACATTAGCGTGTGTCTCAGGTCATATTATCCCAAGTTAGCCTTTTTATCATCAATGAAAGTTTACATCATGAAAAAAATGTGTCCTTATCAATACATAAACAATTAACCAGGAAGAAAAAATGTATTTATTTGCCATATTTCTTATGGAATACATATAGTATATCCGTTTACTGAGAACACAGTTTCTGCCCCTCTTCTGTCCCCTGTTCAGCCCTGTCATTGTTATTTTGTTAAATGTTTCTCTTTTTCTGTTGTCTATTTCCCTTCCTTATTATCGATGTGTCAACCCATTGTCTTCTAAATGGCTGGGAGTGCGGTGGGGGTTGGGGTAAGGTGTTGGAGAAAGATGTGTAAGAATTCTGCACAGATCTGATTCTCATGTCAACCATGTTAATGATGTTGTTTGAGCATGTAAAATGTATTGTGATGCTCTCATTAATACATAATGCTTAATCATGATGGTAAGTAGCCCTGACTTGGAGCCTCCTGTTATATGTAGGATCTCTCATATCTATTATGCAATAACTCTGATTGGTTAAACAGGCATAACTGTAGAAGTTGTTTGGGTGTGCCACATTTCCCTTATAGCTTCTCACTAACCCTGCTTTTTTCGTGCAGACAGTTCAGTTCCTCTCACACCTGACTCTGTCCAGACATCAGCTCTTGTACAGATGCATACACACCAAAAGATTCAAAGTATGAAAATAAATCAATAAAATGATGTTGACACTCTGTCTCTCTTGACTTTCTTGTCTCACTCATCCTGACTCTCAGGCCCCAGTACTTTAAGATCATTGAGGAGTGTGTGTCTCAAATTGTGCTCCACCGTAGTGGCACTGACCCAGACTTCAGTTACCGCAAGCGCCTCGATGTGGACTTCAGCCACCTCTTAGGCAAGTCACACTCTTCTGGCAGTTTATTTACATTACAGATATTTCAATAAAACACAAATGATTTTCATTCTGTTTTTTTTTTGTTTTCAGAGGTGTGTGTAGATAAAGCTCGGATTGATGAGTACGAACAAAGAGCTTCAGAACTGGCACAGAAGGCAAGTATTGACCAAAAAACAACTTAGATTTTCATCCCACTCCATATCCACTACACCATCTGGACAAAACAAAACCCACTAAGGCATGCTGGCATTTATTCTGATATGTTCTATAAAATAACATCTGTTTAGATAATAAAACATTAACACTGTGAAGTAAACATAACACTGACAATTCCTGGGGGGCTTATATTATAAATATAATTACGCAAGGTCATAGCAGTAACTTGAGAGCCAAACATATTGTAAATTGGCAGTCAAAACTTGACAGAAAATGGCATGGATGTACAGACGAAAAACATAAAATAGGAGTTTGCAAATGTATCTTTCATTTTTGTCACTGTAACACACACACACACGTACACAGACACACATGCTTGTGAAACGTGTGAGGTCAAATGGACTGGCTGCTGTGATTAATTGAAGTTGGGGTAGCAGCAGGTTGTAGATCCTGATTGGAAGGATGGGCTCACTGATTGGCATGTGTGTATGGTATTTAAAGGGTTTTATTAATGAGTGGGTGTTTGACAAAAGGTTGAAATTCAATCATTAAATTAAGGTAATCAAGGTAAAATGAATGTTGATTATATAAAATGATTATACCATTAGACAAACAATTTTAACGAATACTGCTTCTGTTAATTTGTGGTACATTAATTCAATACCAGTGTGCTTGAGTGATTCATTTGAATATGTTTCTCATTTTAGTTTGACGAGGAGTTTCTAAGCAGACAGGAGGCACAAGCTCAGCTGGTTAAGTGTGAAGAAAAAATAGCTGAACTCCAAGCAGAGCTGCAGGCCTTCAGGTCCCAGGTACATGACCTACATATCTTTGTTTTCAATGTCAATTTTTGTAAATGATGTTAATTCTTTAGGGGATGTGAGAAAATACTAGATTTGATTACTCAACAAACCCCCCTAAATCTAGCAAAGACTTGCAATTCAACTTTCTTTTCTTACTTTCCATTATGAGATGTTCTTTTTATTTTGGGGTGCGGGTTGTGGATGGGTGGGGGTTTTTATTCACTGGAGCTTGCAGTTTGGTTTGACATGGAGGCTGCTCCACTGACTAGCTGACACTAAGTCTAATGAGAACACTGACCAGTCCTCCATGTTGGCCATTTCTGATTCTCTGATCTTTATCCCATAAGAGGAAATTGTTCTAAAAGCAATTTATTCTGACAACCCCCTTCAACCTCACTACTGGGCCACTCATCAACCCCCTTCCCCCCTTCCCCCTTCCCCCCAACACTCCAGAGAGTTGCTCCCATGCCCTGGCACTGCTAGATAACTACACTCTCAGAGAAGGGAAGAGAACTTCTGTTTTATTTTCCCGATAATTTTTCAATTTGAGAGAGCAAACACAGAATGAATACTCAAATAGTACCTTGGTTCAAATGACGGTGGTACATACACACACAGTTTGTCTGTCTATGTCAGTCTAACTTTCACACACGCACCTGCACTTGTTAATTCAGCAAAGGTGTTCTTCCCTCTAGAGGCAGTGGCAGAGTAAGGGCCCAGGGCTGACCTTTAGTGTGCGTCTTTAATCTAAAACTGGTGCATGGATCAATAAGCCATTTGCTCTGTATGCTACAATTTACGAAGCTTTGTAGCCCCGGTTATAACATTTGATTTTTAGCTTTGGAAAAAACAAATTATTGTGGGTATGTTCTGGACAGAATCTGGACGGTTTATGAGCATTTGGCCTCTGTTGGATGGTTGAGAGAACACGCCTTGGTTATCCGTAACACAGTGGTGTTAGAGAGGAAAGCATACTCTGCTTGGCCCACTTGGCCAATGCTATAATTTGTTTGCTTCCATTTTTTTCATCCAGTTTCAGTCACTTTTCTTTTTTTCTTCTTGAAATGTGAATTCTACGTTAATTTTACTTATCTGGGAAAGGGTTTCTTCAGCACTGCTCCAGCCTCTGTAAAAAACCCTACTAATATTCTGTAATCGAGTGATATTTGCTATAATAAAGCTACAAAAAAAGAACTGCTGATGGCGTAAGCAACAATCACTTAATAATGTTTGTTGAAACTAGAATTAAAAAAACAGCCACTGCAAAATATTATCTGACCTTCAGACTGATTAAAAAAATATATATTTAAACCTGCTTTATAAATGATGTGAAAAGGTTTTTTATGGTAAAGGTCCTTGGAACTAGATTATAAAGAAGGTTTATACTACTGCCCAGATAAAGGAATATGAAGGACTTGATACTGCAGTGACAAGGATTTTGGATCTTTGCATTGTTAGATAATCATTTGAGTTGGGGGGTTAACAAATAATGCTGGCATTATATTATCTTTTTATTATGAATAAATCCCCTGAAGAGACCAAATTCAAGAATGTATTTATTTTAGTAACAAGTATCATCACCAGTGCAACAGTATGACTCCAGAGTGTTTTTAATAGTCTTGGATGTCTATGGAGTTCTATGGAGCCTTAAGCTACAGTGTATTATCAACTGTCACACGTTGCGTAAAATGAGCATTATTTTTTGTATTTTATGCGTATATCCCCCTCATACATCTTTTCTTCTCCCTGCCTGTCCAGTTTGGAGCTGTACCTGTGGGTCTGTCCTCTGCCCATGTTGGACAGGCGTCATTCCCATCTGGGCCTCCACCCCCTGCTCCAGCACCTGGGGTGCCAGCTCCGCCTCCCCCGCCTCCTTTACCTGGCTGTCCTGCCCCGCCTCCTCCACCTGGAGTGCCTCCTCCGTTTGGTGCCCCTCCTCCACCTCCTCTAGGGTTTGGGGGTGCTCTAGGCTCCCCAACCCACCATGCGCTGCCTTTTGGCCTCCGGCCTAAGAAGGAGTTCAAGCCTGAGACCTCCATGAAGCGCCTCAACTGGTCCAAGGTAAGACACTGCAAAGTGTTTCTAATATTTAATCACCCCCATTTTCATACATGAGGATGACATAATATAGGAAAAACACCCCAATACAATGTAGTCTAATATACTACTAACTAAAGTCAAAAAATTACTATGGAGTTGAATCAACACCTCACTGACAAAGTGAACTAACATTTTAACACTGAAAGTTTCGCAAATGTAGGATTTATTTGCATGCTATTTTAGTATATTGGATTGCAGTACATTTTAGAGGTGTATCTTCTAACTAATAACTGGTACTATTACATATTTCTTTATTGAGTGATCTACAGTATAAAGAGAAATATCAGAGATGTTTTCCCACTGTGCTGGATTATGGTTAACAAAAAGTTTGGGATAAGAAACTGAGAATTTAGGCCAGGTAATTATAGTGGCCCTTTTCTCTGCTCTTAACTTTGTACCTGATGTTCTTTGGCAGTGCTTGAACAGTACAGATGTTTTTCTAAGAATTAAACAACAACTTCCTACCTCTGTGCCAAGTCAGTCATAATTGAAAATAACAGATGATCAGATGCTATTGTCAGAGCAGCCTTAGTGGTGCCTCTACAGATGTTGTTCTCTGCAGAGCAGTATTAGTTCACACCACAAGTGATGTTAGTTTGTGGTTTGATTAATAATTTAATCCCAGATGTACATCAGTGCAGGTGTTCAGCAAACTAAACCATATGGTTGAAATTTCAAGTGAACATTTTAGTAGGACATGAGGAAGACTTATGGCACAGCTGTATGAGACCACCACATATGGTTATGTTTGGGACAAAGCTGTTCGGAAACTTCTTCAGAAATAAGATTTCAAACTTCCAGCTATTGCTGAGTGGCTCAGCCAGTTCTAGAGTAGTGACTAAACATTTTAATGAGCTCAGTGATAACAGTTTTTGACATACAGGTAGACCCCCCCAAACAACTAATTTCAATTGGTCTGTGGTGTGCTTCACTGGCTAATAGTCTCAACAGATTCAGACATTGTTTTTTGGGCAATGCTAATACTATGCTGTATAAACGTATTTATTATCACTGTAGTTTGCCTTCCTTTTTTTTTGATTTTCTACTCTCTTGGTTGACCATTTTGATTGAATATGTCTTTAGATTGTGTCCTTGTCATGTATGACTGTGGACTATTAGTCACCTTAGTTCAAGTTTAGTTGGCCAAACAGAGGTTGTAGTGTTAAGGCCTTTGAACATCAAGTCTGCAACTTTATTATTACAACCTAACATTTAGATCTTTATATTTATAAATCTATTCTGCATTTGACATCTGTCATTAAGGGTTTCAAAGCCAACTTATTTTCTATGTTTTTTATATCCCAAGGGGATCTGCAGTGTAACTGTGTGTGTGTTTATTTGCGTGTGTGTGTGTTGCTATAATACTATCCTGATGAAGGCAATATATGCCAATAACTTGATACACAGAATTCAAAATGTAAATACTGCATTGGATTCTACTCTACTGTCAGCTGCTGTTCAGGATCATCTGGAACATGGTAACTGGCAAAGAATTGCCAAAAAATAAGCATTGGATTTGGTGCCAGGGTATGCAATGTTTTTTTCTTTTGTGCCTAACTACAGTATTCAGACGCAAAATAAACAAAAAAGAGGTGTGCCAGCTCCTCCACACTAAGCTGAACATAAGTACTGTGCAACATGTTAACAAGAATATAATTCCAAATATTCACTTTAGTTGGTAGGTTAACAGTTGTAACATACATTTACATAAATAATACATTTACATAAATGGAAACTGACAGGACTATTGTGCAGTTCATTTTGAATAGCCTTTTGTAGGCTTAACATGTGACTAATATCTGATTAGAATAATGTTTTTTCTTTAAATTGGCATTTCCCTCTGTAGCCACTATACTCTGTAAAATACAGAACTATGTATGTGCTGAACTGTGTGATGTGTGTTTTCAGATTCGTCCCCAGGAAATGTCAGAGGGCTGTTTCTGGGTGCTGGCCGATGAAAACCAATACGTGAAACCAGAATTACTCATCAGAGTTGCTCTCACTTTTTGTTCTCAAAGAACAGGTCAGATTCACTAGATTTTTTTAATATACTTATTTACTGAATGTCTATCTGCCTGACTTAACTTATTATATGATATATTTGTTGTTTCAATGAGCTTTACTTTTACAGAGGCTTTTAGTCAGCACCTACTCTTTTCCTATCCACTTCACTTTCTCTTCCGTCTCCCTGTCCAAGCTTTCTGGCTCATGACTGTGGCACTTTGGCTTACATTTTCAGTGTGATGCCAGGGAGAAAAAAATGACAGGGTTTCTCAGTTGAGCTGGAGTGGTAAAACAAGGAAGAAAAATGTGAATTCATTTCTGTTTTTGTGTTGTGAATAATTGGCCATGTGTCTTCATTGGAAGAATTGAATAATAGAAGATACAGGCAGGCATGTGAGTGTGCGTACCAACCCCTCTAGGCTACTGTTAGCAAACAAACTTCTTTTTATCACTTTCAGTGAATGGATAGTGAGATATGCATGACAGAAGCGATCACTTATTGGCTGTTTGTTTGGTCCAACTTCTTCCGCTGTTTAAAGTGTAGGTGGAGGTCTTAATGTAGAGCAAAAGAATATTACGATTATCACAGGACTATCTAAACATCAATGTTATTTTTACTAGTATTTAAAACTATGTGCTTAAAATTACAACTCTATGAACAGAGAACTATGAACATAATATCTTTATATCTATACTAGTGAGAAATGATAAACAGTAATTGAAATAATGCTCAACTCTATCTGAATATACTACATGTGTAGTATCTCATATCTCATGTCTTTCTGCCTTTTTAGCAGTTGTAGTACAATATCAGAGATGGTTGTCATGCTATTTTGGATTTTGGTGGGCTATTTTGACTCTTCCTTGTGGTAATGCTGCATGATAAGACACCATACAGTTACATCCTCACACATGAGTATGGCTGGCAAGATCAGGAATATTCATGTACAAGGTTGTTGGAATGATTAAAGCTAGAGCAGGAGGTAGCAAGAGATGTTATCAGTTTTGTCTTCTCCTGTGCTTTGTCTATTAGTCCCTTCTCTGATGATTTATTCACATGTCTCGTGTTTTCTTTCTTGTCTTGTCACTGCCTCAGCTAGCTTACGCCAGTTTGAATTATTCATCCAGGTGTTATCTACCTGTCACAACTCTATGCTGCTGCTCTCAAGTCACATAAGACCCCCCCCCCCCACACACACACACACACACACACACACACACAAGGGCACCCTTGTTCCCTATGGTCAAGGTGTTGAATAATGGAGGCAGATCTAAATGGCAAATAGGCAGACAGAGAGTCAAGCAGATGTTTCCTGAAGAGGGCAAAGAAAAGATGTCCATCAGCAGACAATTGTACTTTTCTGTTAGGGTAATGACCTAGAGGCTGCACACGTTCACACACATGCAGCATTTTATTTTACAAGTAATCATGAAACACACTTCTCATCATATGAAGAGGCACACCAAAGCGCTGCTTCTCTGCAGTAGGCCGCCCGCCTGGTTTGTTACTGCTCATGGGTAATGCATTTTAGATTTGGTGAGAAAGGCATGAAACATTTGACTAAATCAAACCTTCCTCATGGTTTAAGTCCTTTCTCTTAGTTCCTCCCTGTTTCCTCCTGTCCCAGTGGAGGTTGTAGGAGCAGCATGACTGATGGCTTCAGCTGTCGGACCCAGTTGCTACTGCTGCCGTGTGTCAGTGAGCGGACGTGTATGCATATGTGCATGTGGGCTTGTCTTCTTATTAACAGAACCATGTAGCATCATGTTTCATCTCACTTAAGAGCAGCAGCATCTGCATCAACATTAAACATTAAAAAGGACACGGTATGAAACAGTATTCACTCAGTTTTTCTTATTAAATATTCATTTATATCCCTTGAAACTTCCTTATTCTGTTGTTTTCTAAGAGAATCCATGCCACCCTGTACACAAACTGCTGAGTTTGGATGGGGACTTGGAACAGTTTGTTTTGAGACCATCACTGTTGTATTTTTGGCAGACTGCATCTTAATCAAGTGTAAATAAAAATACAGTGATTATTATTATTCAAAATGTTAAGAGAAGGCTGGAACAACCAGAATTTATATTAGTGCATTTGGAGGAGCGAAGCACATTTTTATTTGACTAAGTAGACATTATATTCACAGCGGTAATATCCTTGATGGCTGTTTATTTATTCAGAGTGGGATGTGGTTTTTGGCAAAGGGTCAGTGCCACAGTAACACTTCTCCTCAGTGAGCAAATTGCGATAAATTGGTGTTTTTCCTTTTGAGCGAGCAGGTCAGAGCAAACAAAATTAAATTAAGACCACACTGAATAATATGAGTTGATTTCTGTTCTCTTCTCTTAAGTCTCTGCTCATTAGCTGTCAATCTTTGATACAAATTTACTGTAAATGTCCTAAACAATAAAAATTAATGGAACCTTTCAATTAGGGACTAAACAGTGAGAGGATGTCACCCTGTAATGTTTGTAAGGTTATGTCTTTTGTCTAATAGAGCAATCACAGCATAGCATTAAGCACAGGAGAAGTGACAGCCCATATTGCATGGTAGAGGGGGTAAAAAGAAGCAACCTAGAATGGACTTTATAAATTGTGTGTTTGCTTGTGGATGTTGATTTAACATGTAAGCATTTAAGAGGTTGCATTCCATTGGGTTTCTACCCAAGTTTCCTGTCATTCTCTTTGCTCGCCTTTTAACATTCACAATATCACACATTTCTTCCATACAGGGTATCTTTTCTCTGACAAACTATTTTGCAAGGTTGTTCTTTACTTGCCTCCTCATAATGTTCTTCCCAAATCTTTCAGGTTATAACAACAACGGGGGAAGATCAGTTCCTTTTATTGACTCGGCCAAAATAACCCTTAATTATTGGGCCTGCAAAGAGCAGCACAGATCAATCGATTTTGCCTGTAAATTGCTTTTCAAGTCCATGAGAAGCACTGAGATAATAATAATAAAAAAAAGAAAAATAGTCCCACTAAAATTCAGGTAATTTTTGTTCTGACAAGTTCTTTGTGGTAATATTGTTTCTGACACCTTAAATTTACAAGAGAGATTGTAATCCAGAGTGAGAGACTCTTTCTTATCAACCTCTCTGGTTGTTTTTGGCTTTATAGTAATTGTGTTCCAGTAAAGTCCTCACAACAAATATATCACCTTGATGCATACATTTTTTAAATTGAAAATGTCCTCTTTTAACTTCTCTTTGATGGTTTCTTTTTCTACCTACCTCTGCCCTTAGCAGTGCAATTTATTCAGCACTTAAAAGTTAATCAGTCTTTGTAATTTTTCTTCAGGCTACGGAACTGTGGAATGATTTCTGTTAAGCAGCTAAGGTTAAAATTTCCCCGCTGTGGGACAATAAAGGCTTATCTTATCTTATCTCTTATCTTAACTAAATGTTCTCTACTAAAGCTATTTACTCAAAACAAGAACAATCCTTTAGAAGTCGTTTAATGATCACTAATTTCTCTTTGCAGCCTCATATCTTGCCTCTTTTATGAGCAACTATGATACCCTCTGAGCTTGACTACACCTCAAATTATTCTAGTCAGTTTGTTTTGTGTTTGGACTCATTAGCGATTTGCGCAGCTGCTTACACCTC
The DNA here is from genome assembly GCA_005408345.1 of Macquaria australasica. Lineage (NCBI taxonomy): Eukaryota > Metazoa > Chordata > Actinopteri > Centrarchiformes > Percichthyidae > Macquaria > Macquaria australasica. Next base: position 464,731 of record SEMN01000067.1, on the reverse strand, counting down.
AACTGGATAAATGAGTATCAAACATCTACCTCGACATCCATTCAAGGCAATAGCCTAATTAGTCTAGAGGTGAATGTTACGTATGCTGAAAGCTTGATGCCTCCAATAGCTGTGTGCATTAACCATGGTCCTGTTTTTATCACTTGCCAGATAGCAGACAAATGGGTGAAATGTCATGTGTTGTTGGTTTTCAGTCAGACAAAAAATAAAAACTTAAAGACTTAACAGACACAGTGCAAAACAGGAAAAAAGAATAGCTTTGGAAATATTGCATGGTACAAATGTTTTTGACACCTTGTCCTGTGAGCATGCTTGTCAAAGTAGTAATTTAACGTTGAGTAGTGCAAGGAATATTACAGCAGATGCCTGCACATTTGGCATCTCTGGTTGGATTTTTTTTAACCATTACAATTCTAAAATTATAATGAAAGGATATTTATATGCAGCTCACAATTCAGTTAGGATTCAATAAAAAACCAATTAGGCTCAGTAAGATGTATCCATTTTAGTGGGGAATGCTGTGGTTGGAATGTTGTGCCTCTGCAAAGGCTGAGTTTTTTCCAAATTACCATTAGAGATGCACAACAGGTAACAAAAATGAATTTAATGTAAGAAACTGAATTTAATCTCAGTTTCCAATTTAAACTACAATTCATTATGCTGCCAGTTTATCTTAGAGACTATAGACAACTGTACTATGACTGATGGCTGCACCCAGAACTTTGAAATATATGCAATACATAATTATGCAGTGTTTAGTAGACAGAAATATTTCTGTCCAGACCATCTTTAAAGCTGCCACACGGTGGTTTTGACTTGTTAAAACATAAGTAAAGTTGACAAGATGTCACATATTTAATCAATTTTTTTTTGCTGCCATGTACATACATGTCAAGCACTGATCTTCATGTACACAATAACATATGCACACAAACGTAACTGGTTTAGTATACATGCTGCACGGAGGAACACTTCAGCAATATATATCAAGTCTACTTGTGACCTGCTACAGAAAGTGGTGGTCAGATAGGACTGTATTTTGTTGCAGAAAAATGTTGATTTTCTATTTCCTTACTCATAAAAAAGAGACACTCATCCTGTGTACAAACAAACAGGTTGTGTGGGTGTGCAAGCTCATTCAAGCGCTATTTTCATTAACACCTGTGCATGAACACACAAAACACACTTTGTCCAGAAGAAGAAAAAAAAAATTTGCTACTACCACTGGCCAAATGTAGTTTCTCTTTTATCTAATAAATGTGCATCTCAAGATTTTGGAGCTGTAGAGGATGATTTTGGAGGCCAAGACAATCCACTTAGTTCATCAATTTCATGTACATTACATTTATTCATTGACCTACAATAAGTGCATTCAACCATGTGGATACATCCCAAAAATTGCAAGAACATCTACCTCATCAAATATACTAAACTAATGGGCCAAGGTGCAGTCTGAACTGATGAGTTTTCAGTCTGTGATGGAGATGTGTAGAATTTCTGCTGTCCTGATGTCAATGGGGAGCTTGTTCCACCTTTGTGGAGCCAGGACAGCAAACAGTCGGGATTTTGTTGAGCGGTAGCTGGGCCCCCCTCATAGTGATGGAGTAGTAAGCCTATTGGCAGTAGCAGAGCATGGTGGACTGGGGTGTATGGTTTGACCATGTCCTGAAGCGGCGTAGTGTGGGAGAACTTGGGTAGGTTGAAGACCAGTTGAGCTGCTGCATTCTGGATGAGCTGCAGAGGACAGATGACACATGCAGGCTCACCAGCCAAAAGTGAGTTGCAGTAGTCTAGGAGCGAGATGACAAGAACCTGGTACAGAACCTGCCCAGCCTCCTGCTTGAGGAATGGACGTGTCGTCCTGATGTTGTAGAGAATGAATCTGCAGGAATGGGCTGTTGCAGCGATTGTTGGCAGCGAAGGACAGCTGGTCATCCAGTGTCACATACAGGTTCCTTGCAGTCCTTTAGATGCCTTAAGATACAGATTCTCTCTAAGTTACCCTGTAAGGACGGCCCTTGAGGTAGGATGTGAACAGGGAGAGTAGGAGCCTGAGGCTCCCAGTTCTTGGAGGGTGGAGAGGAGGATCTGGTGGTTCACTGTGTCAGCCACTGCTGAAAGGTCCAGCAGGATGACGATGGAGGAGAGGGAGGCTGCTCTAACAGTGTGGAGTTCTTCTGTGACATGACAGCAAGGAGGGCAGTCTCAGTTGAGTGGCCTGCCTTGAAATCAGACAGTTGGGGGTCAAGAAGGTTGTTCTGGTGGAGATAGATATGCAGAAAGTTGAGTGAAGACAGCATGCTCAAGTATTTTAGAAAGAAATGGAAGAAAAGAGACAGTTCTTAACTTCAGAAGGGTTGAGTGTGGGTTTCATTAAAAGAGGGTTCACTCTAGCTGCTTTTAGAGTGTTAGGAAAGCAACCAGTTGTCGATGAGGTGGGTGAGGAATGGAAGGAGGTCGGGATAGACCTACTGAAGAGGGGATAGGGTCAAGAGGGCAGGTGGTGGGCAGTGGGAGGTAACCAGGGTTAGTACCTCATTGGGAGAGAGGGGTGAAAAAGAAGTTAGAATGGGAGATGAAGAGGTGGATATAAGACAGGTGGTGTCATCAGGTGGATGGGGAAATGAGGAGCGTATGTCATCTAACTTTTTTACAAAGTAGTTAACAAAGTCACCCGGTAGGAGAGAGTAGGGAGGTGGGGGAGTTGGGGGATCAAGGAGGGTAAAGAAGATAGAAAATAGTTTTTTGGGGTTGAAGAAGAATTTTGGATTGGAAGAGGTTTTAGTTGCAGATAAGGAGGCGGACAAGGAGTAGGTATGTGGACACTGTGGTGTGTATTATTGGTATTTCACTTATATATACTTATCAATAAACATGTTTTGGGAGTGTTTAAATTATGATCAACAATAATCATCAACAACTACTTGATGGTTTGCAGTGAAAGTTTGTATAGACATTCATGGTCCCCCTAGGATAAATCCTAATGACTTTGGTGATCCACTGACTTTTCCTTTAGTGCCACCAGCATTTTAGTTCAGAGTGAAATTTCTGGACAAGTATGGGATGAACTGCCATGAGATTTGGTACAGACATTCATGGTCCCAAGGGGAAGAAATGTAATAACTTTCATCTCCTGACCTTTCTTCTAGCGCCATTATCGGGTGAAAATTTCAGTTTGTTTAATACTTTGGTTTATAACCAAAGACCTTCAAAAACTAATGCCATTCCCACCTTGTGTGTTTAGTGCTAATTAGATACACTGTGCGGCAGTGCACAGTACAAACAACCACACCTGACCACACCTAACTGTGATCATTGATGTGGTCATAAGTTCAACAGACTTATACCTTTCAACCCATAGGTCAGTGCAATGATGCTTTTCCTCCATACAAGGTCTAGTGTGGAGTTGCTTTTAAGTGCTCCTGAACTGGAAGCTAAGACAGGGAAGCCAACTCAAATCCTGCTGTACTTTTCTATCGCTTTGTACTTCTCCTTCCTGTCTGCTCTCTCTTACAACACAGCTGCTGTTCTGCGAGAGTCAATGCATGCAAGTGGACAGCTTGCTTTGTGTAAGATGAAGCAGCTCTAGACTAGTGTCTGTCTCCTCTCAGGTTCACAAAATAATAAAACTTCCCATCAAAGCATGAGAAATAAGAGGTGTGGAGTGAGTCTGTGTATAGTAGAGGGAATGTCAGAAACTCAGCCAGACCTCACTATTTCTCATGCTAACCTTTTTAGGTGAGTCATCTCAGGCAAATTGGAACGAACAGTTTAAAGAATTCTTTTTTCTCTCAAGATGTAGTCAGACATTTTAAATTCTCGAGGGAAAGAAAGTTTTAATAGAGCCCCTAGTACCACTGTTGATGCGGCTGCCACTGCTCGTGCTCCTTGAATGTCTTCGGACCATTCAGGCAGCCTTTTAAAGCCACTTACCAAGGCAGGAGATGTAGACTTTAATATGTAGGATTTTCCCCTGAGGCTGCTCATGTACAGTTTCTCTATAAACCTTAATATCTATGTTTACTATATCTTATGGTCATTAAATAACTATCCTAACATAGGCCCACCTCCCAACACATGCACACACATACATGTTTCTTGATTCTTTTGACCTTACTCCAGTCTTTTATCTTTCCCTTCTTCTTTCTCTCTGATTTCCCTGTGAGGTCCTGGTGAGTTAATGCCATTGCAACTCCAGGCACGCACTATCTTACTGAGATGTTATTGTCTTCCCATAGTATACAGCTGAAAGGTTTTATTAGTTTATTTCATGCAGATTAAATCTCATATCTTCTGTGGGGCAATTTTCTCATAAACATAGATAATGTGACGTGTACATTTTTACCTAAATGGGTGTTTAGTGCAATATTTGTGTTATTATTTATTGCATTTCCTCACCAACACAGGTAAAATGACAACAACCCCCGAAACAGGACTGAAAGTATTAAATAAAATTTTTCCTGTCAGTCACGCTGTCACTGGCAAATGCCGTGTCCTTATCTACTTAAGATAAGACAGCCGCCTGAATCAGGGTGCCTGCACGGGCCATTAGGGTTGTCATTTTTAAACCAGTGACCCATAGGTTAAAGTAAATTCTAATTCTAAATTTCTAATTCTAAAAATGTCACATTTGCTGTGCTCATGTTTTTTTTTAATATTCAAAACCATTTTACACCCTAAACTCTGCAGTGGAGCTTTATAATCAGCCTTTATTGGTTGAGAAGGCGGAAACAAATGAATGGTACAAACTCCTACAGCAATATTTCTGACTCTTAGTTCTCTGATTCACACAAAAGCATCTTGGGGGCTCACCATAGATTAGAGAGGTTCATGGTTGGCATAACCATGAACAGCAGCGTCCCTGGTTTGAGTCTGTCCGGTGACCTTTGTTGCATCTCCCTCCCCCTCATTTCTTTTCAACTCTCTACTGTAGCATATGAATGCCCCACAAATACTTAACAGAAATAAATAAATAAGCATCCCTGTGAAAAGGCCATGTTAAAGTTGTGCCTTATTCTTTGAGCATTGATTATATAGTTTGGTAAAGAGGAGGTGCTATATAAAAGTCATTCACATAGCTTTTAGGTTGAATATGAATAGTGAGGGATTAACTGAAGTCAATCATTAGATCCATGAGTGAGGGTTATTTCATGATCACAGATTAAAAATTGAGCGTAGCTAATGATGCTACAATGTCTGCCCCTGAACTTCTTTCCTTTTAATATGTTCCCTTGACATCTGAAGGCTTTAATTGCAGTCTTTGTGGTTGCTGTCTCATGCTGAGGGTGGAGCCCGTAAGGGTAGAGAGGAATCCTTCTTCTCAAAGCTTCATCAAGGAACTTCAAAAGAGAGACAACTGAAAGTGGCATAAGCTGTAGCACTATTATAATTCATTGTAACAAATTGTCTGCTGACCCGTGCAGTGAAGTGACTGCAAAAATCCTCATTTTTATGGTGATGTCTCAACTTTCATGAATGCACACATACCAAACGGGACTTGTGTTGTATTTAATGGAAGTATTTTTGTTGTTTTGAGGACTTGGGCAGTGGAATTTATTTTTGTAGAAAATATTCACAGTCACTGAGAAAATTGTTTTACGTATTTCAAGCTTGTGGATTTTTGTTTTTTGCTGTCACAAACACAACTCAGAATGTGCAGTTCAGATTCTTCACTGCAACCTTTCAAATCCTATTCTGCACATCACAAGTGAAATTCACATGAGCTTTTGCTAAAATTACTGCTGCAAATGTCAAAACACATTCACACGTGTTAAAAATGTGACAGACAAGATCTGTACATAGGCAAAGCAGTATGTTAATGCATGCAATGAGAGCAACATATCTCTATAATATGTTCTATTTAAGTGAGAGAACCAAGGCTCTGACCTGTGATGCCTGATGTGATTGAGTCATCATTGACTATTAATGTCAATGGTGACTCAAATCACTCATCACTGCTAGAACATTAAGAATATGTCCATGAATTGACAGGCCTTGAGATTCTGTAATTTTCTGTGATTACGAGAAACTGTACCTCTGCTCTGTTTCTACTTTTGATATGTCTGTTATTGTGAAGGTCATAAAAATGATACATTTTCTTTTAATGCATACAAAATCCCTCTCTATGGACTGTAACATCACTTTATATTTAGTGCAATGCTTTCTGTTGTCTCTCTGCTGACAATAAAATGTCTGAAATAATGCTGACTTCAAACATCACTAACCAGCTTTCTCTTCTTTCTCTTGTTTGCTCTGTCTCTGTTTCTTTTCCTTTCTTCTCTTGCTTTTTCTTAATTCTGTTCTTGCAACTTCAACTTGGCTGCATGATCTCCCTTCATGTTTGCTCTGGAACAGAAACAAAAGGTTAGTATTTCCTTTTTGTGTTCACTCGTATGTTGCTTTTCTCCTCAACTTCCTCAAGTTCCAGTTTTAGTTTTTTCCATACTTAATCCAGATTTTAATTTTAGATTTTGTGAAATTGTAACCTTCAGATAAGTCAGCCAAAACATTTTTTTTAAATTTAGCTAATAAACTAATTTTTTTTCTCCCAACATATATCCCCAAATGCACCTAACAAATCACACATTTATGGCATCAGGAGTGTTTCATATGCCTTAAATATATGCAAATATGATTATTAAGTTAAATATTTGAAGGACATCTCATAGAAACTTGAAAGGACTGGAAATAAGCAAGGGAAGTAGATCCAAACATAAATCACAGGTTACATTTTTTTTAAATAAACAGAAAATATTCAACATTAACAGACAATGGTTGCAATTAAATTATTTTTGTGTTAATGCCACTCAAACTCAGTACAGGAAAATGTACACTCAGTTTGACCTGGCTAAACTATCAGAGTACAGTTCTTCCAGTTCCACTAAGCACATTGATTCAATTCACTTTTCACTTTATTTCTTTGCAGTGCAATGTGATGACTTGTACTGCTTGCCCTGTTTCAAACAAGCAGGACTGCTCATCCTGTTAGCTCTGAACTTGAGCAGGAAATATTAGAGGTTCATATGAGAATGTGTTGCACATGGGTGGACTGTATTTCACAGTAGTTTAAAGCTTTATTTTTTTTCACATCTGACCTGACATTGCCTTCTTTCCTTTAACAATGAGTGTGTGGTCTGTGTTCAGATTTGTACTGTTAAAGTGACAGGGAACTTAGAATTATGAATTTTTTACTAAATGGGTGGTTGTGTTGATGGCCTTGCTGTAAGCTCTTATAGTAGAAAGGTCAATAATAACTGTAATTTGCTTTACTTTATACCATGGCCTCAAAGTAAAGGCCATAGGGCTTGTTATTAACTGATAAATGTAACATAAATGATGTATTGATACAATGTATTGATACTTAAGACATAACTTGACAATTGGTAACATGTTGGTTGAACATGGAGAACCTGCTCTGGAGTATTTTCACTTCAGTTTCTTGAACATCTTGTTACCTCCTCCTCCTGTTCACCACTTGTAAGGTTGTTTGTATTATTTACTTTGTCATCTTGATTTTATTTGCACAGAATTGAAATGCCCTCACTCTCCTGGTATGCAGACTTGTTTGAAAAGTTAGAAAAAACTATAGTTCATATTTAGTTGATGTTTTGTGTAACTTCATATGATTGATTGATTGATGATTCTTGCCTGAGACTGTTCTGTAATTTTAGAATTTTTGACACTTTTTGGATTTTACGACAAATGTAATTTCAACCTCCCTGTGGTTGACATTCATTAAAATGAACTAGTAAGAAAAAGAACAGTATTGAAATGAAAAAAAGTTGATCTATTGGGAATTGTTTTGTGATCAAACCATACATCTTTGAATCACATTTGATGTGATTGTGTGTGTGTGAGTGTTGCCCCTTTGGAATGGCTGTAGTGTCACAGTACAGTAAGTAACTATTTGTATACATATGACTAATTATTTCTTTGAAATCTGTATAGTTTTAATCACTAACATTTGAAAGTGCAAGGGAGAGAAAGAGACAACTTTTTTTTACACAGCCTTTTCTCTTATTGGAACAGAAAAGAAGGAAAAAGGGAGAAACAAACAAGCAAATGTAGTGAGTGGACGCCCAGAGAGAATGCTGACAGCTCTCAGAACTTTCAGCAGTTGGTGTGATTTCACAGATAGCCTCTGGAGAAGCTCTTTGAGATCATCAGTCTCACTAGATGGAGATAAAACATATATAGCAGGGCTTTTCTGTGGGTATTTGTAAGAAGAGAGGGCGAAAATCACAGAATGTTTTATAGACACTGGCAGGTGGAATATGTGGAACCTGTCTCCGTTTTTACTGTACTACTCGTGCCATATCTGGTCTTCTGTATTTATTCAGTTGTACCAGCAGGGAGGTTACTCTCTTTAAGTTTAACATTAAGGGGCATCAGTGGAAACAAGCCAGTAGAGTGCTGCCTCTCTCCTATTCTGCTATTTGGTTTTTGTTATGGATTGTAAAAAGAAATAATAATGTACCTCTCTGTGACAAGTACTATGGGATGGAGCAGATTAAGCGGGCTGCATAAGTTACATGATCAGGCTCTGGCTACACACACAGTTCATGTTAGGATAAATTCATATTTACTCATAGTAAAACATAAATAACCAGTCTTATCCTTTAAATAAAGACTGTACTATTTAGCTGCTTATTGTATCTTACCAATATACGGTATATTCAATCTCTCACTTTCATCATTATTCAATTATTTTTGGTATCTTGCCTCTTAAATATTTAAGGCATATATAAAGTTTAAACGGCAATTCAATTTGACCTTGTTTGAATTATTGTTGTTACTGTATATTGCATCATTTAATGGTAACAGCATCTTTCCCACAACATCAGTTGAGCTCCCTTTGGCATCATAATAGTAACACATACTGTGTAGTAAAATCATGTTTATGTGAATGTTACAGGGTGTTGCTGGAGAGTTTTGGGTAAGGTTTGAGAGAAATGTGAGATACTCGTTTCCTGACATGAATATAAAGGTTTTAGTGCTTTAATACCCAAGGTATCAAGGTGCCAGTACTGCATATTTACATGTTAGTAGCTTCCATTTTTTTTCTTCCATCAGAAATGTATCTTCAGCACGGTACTTCCTCCTCCTTTCTTTGTCCAATGTTTTTTTATTTATCATTAAAAAAGAATACTACCACTGCCCCCATAACAGGTGAAATGGATTGAGTCAGTTTTATTTACTCAACCTAAAACCACCATTCCAAATTTTCCTCAAAGGGCTTTACAGTCTACATCATAGACCCTCAATCCTTAAACACACAGTTTGAATAAGGAAATCCCCCCAAATCATAGTAACAATTAAAGGCTTCGAGAGTCTGGAAATTTTTGGTTTAGGTACCTTGAAAGGGCTTGAAAAGTGCTTGAATTTTACTCTTAAAAAGCTGTACAAACCCTGTTGCTTTTTAAGGCCTTTCCTGGTGTAAGGATATGATGTAATTTCTTACCACTAACATATCTTTTTACATATGTGGAGATGAATGCGCTTGTCAAACTTTCATGTTACTATATGGATATATTTTGTCATTCATGGTCCAAGTAGAGGTAGCTTAATTGACATCTGGAATAAAGCAAATTTTTTCCCATCTCCCTTTGTTTATCAAGAGAGGGCAGAGAGATGGATTCATCGCCATAGTGATGGGAAAGAGCTGCCCTTTCCTGGGGCTTCTTTTCAGCTAATAAATAACATCCAATTAGACGAAACCCTCAAAGATCACAAAATCAGTTTGCCATTTCTCCCCAGGATACAGGCATCTGCTAATAACCTACCTCTACTCCAAAGTCAACACTGCAATATGAGAGACAGAAAGACAGAGAAACGGAAAAGTGAATTAGTGTTAAAAATGGAGAAATAGAAATAAAGTATGTTAATAGATTGATAATAATAGATTTTTGTGATTTAGTGATAGAAGGAGTCTTCAATTTATTGATTCAAACATGCAAAGACCTTTATGATTGGGTTGTGACTTGTGAGCACATTTATCAGCAGTGTATCCTTAGATCTGAATTTAGACATGATGTTTCATCCAGTATGTGTGTGCATACATGTAAATGCAAACACACCTAGGACTGTATTATCAACCAAATTAGAGACAGTGGCTATTAAATAATCAAAACAAAGTCTACATAGCTATAATTTTATCTCAGGTTTTTTTATATGTAACTAAATCCCTCTTAATAGTAAATAAAGTGCTAGGATGACTGCACCTAAAATGTAATTTCACTCACTGTTCACTACTTCTAAACTGTAGCCAATATAGCCAATATGTTTGTTTTTTAAATTGTGTTCACACAGGATGTAAAGGTAAAAATCAGTGTAGAGAGGAGATTTTTACAGAAACAAGTAAAACATGCTACACTTGATAAAATAACTCTAACTCAAACGCTAATTCAGTTTGTGTTAAAGGCAAACACTAGATCATGCTGGTGGGAACCACTACGAACAAATATTGTAGATTAAAAAAAAACATTTTCCGAAGCACTACACTTGCTGTATTTATCATTTCCAGCTCTGTAATATTCCTATAATGAATATTAATAATCACTAAATCCCTAATAAATATAATAACAAAAATATTTTAAAATATTGCCATAGTAACTTGCTATTAGAGCCAGACCAATACTGGAGTTTGGAGGCAGATGCCAGTATGTTTTTTTCTTTTTGTTTACTTAAACACATAACATAAACATTTTTGATAAGGATACCCTAAATTTTGTTGTTACAGAATTGTGAAAATGATATTGTGTGTATAGAAAGCAACACACCGAGTAGCATACAGTAGTATTATAAAACAATGTGGTGTTGGGGCATTAGTTACAAAGCAATCATGGCAAATGGCATTTGTGTGGTGATGGATCCAGAAGCTGCGAAAAGTTGTTTACTGTTTGCTTTAAACCAGTTATTAAATGTATTCATGTACTGGGTACACATTAGTTTGATCAATGCAAACATTGTAATTGTAATTTTGCCTGAAGCTGATTACTGGTAATCAGTGTTGGTGTGCTCCTCATTGCCCTCACAAGCACTTTTTTGTCACAATTTCTTTATACTGTACAGGCTAATAAGTTATTAAAAGTTGGTTTATTAATGGATTTTGACTTTGATGATCAATGCATCATTGTACAGTTGTTGTGAATTAGTTTTGGGAATCTGTAAAGGTATACAGTGTGGTGTCATATAGTTCAGCATGGAAGCTTCGCAAACAATTAGTTACATTTTAATTAATCAGTTGTTAGAAGTGAGGGCATGGGTATTTTACTCTTGAACAAGATGCTTCACAAGTGCCGCCTTTTTTATGTTTCTTGCCATAGCGGTAAGGCTATGTTCTCAGTGAATGTCAGGCTCTACAGATCAATGTAGCCTGTTGAGGAAGGACGAGCCCTCTTCGCACTACTGGCATGCTGTAAGAGATAATTAGACAGCCCATTTCCATATCATCATAATGGCCTGGCAGGGAAGCACGTTTGCGTGGGTTTTATCAGTTTCCACAAGCATATTTGGGGGAATACTTGATGGAAATGGCGGTTGTGTGTGGGAGGGTACAAGCTCATATGGGTGGTAGAGTGGTTTAGGAGCACACATGATCAAGGGAGGGCTCTTATGTGGCACTAAAGACCACAGTCAGAGCTGACAGCTTGTCGTGAGTTGTCAGACTCCGACTGACATGACACGTTAAACAGCCACGATCATTCAAACCCATGCTTCTAGTCTTTCAATTTTCACTACAATAACCCTCAGACTACCTTTAAAGCCACTGAACATATTCTTATATAATGGTGGTTAATAGATCCCTTTTCTTGAATGCAAGGTGGGTGTATTTCTTAAAATAGCAGTAGCTTTTGTGGTCTGCTGTGCAGAGAACTTGGTAGGCTTTTGAATTACAATGAGACAAAAGGAGCTGAGGACGTTGGTGAACACCATCATAGAGGAATTATGAAGATATTGAGGACTAGAGGTGGGGATGAAAGGATAAAAAACAGTAGTAGGTGGTCTTTTTAAAAAAAAAAAAATGCCTGAAGGAGGCTAAAAAACATTTTTATATTGTCCCTCAATTTATGCTTTGAGTTGTCTTAAGTTTGTGACTTAAATTACCAATCACCATTATCGTCTCAACAGCATGTGGGTTAAAATAAATTGTAATGTATAGGTGTGGAGTCCAGTTGTGCTCACTGAGGGTAGGGGATAAAATTAGCAGCTAAAATGACATCAAAAGCATTAAATATAGTTTGTTTCGAACCACTCTGAGTATCTGAGTATAGCAGCAGGATGTCCATCTCATGCTGTCTAATAGTTAGTATTGCTTTCCACTGGTATATATCTGTTCACATCAAATGGACTTCCTCTCCCGAGTGTCTCTCTCTCACACTCATGTCTTGCTTGTTCTCCTTTTTTCTCCTTTTCTCCCACTCTCTTTATGCTTTTGCTGTGACATTTTGAAGAACACCATTAGTTCGATAATGACGTTTCATGTGGCTGCAGAAAATTTGTGCCATTATGAGAGATCTTACCAAATGCAGAATCATTAAAGGCTCTTTTCATTGTTGTTGAAAGGGAAGGTGTGATCACATAGTACACACAATGAACGGATGGCTGTTTTTCTTACAATGTCCAGCCTACTATTTTCATATGTATTTTCAAATTTGCCCATAATTCGACCACATTCTGGTTAGAAATGGCTAATGTGTTACAGTAATACTGGCTCCTGCGTACCCTACTTTCACTGTAAGCAATCACCAACACACCCATTACCTGGACCTGTGACGTTGTCCTGAAATGCTTGAAAATGTCACGTTATGTGTTTGCTACAAACGCATTAATTTTCCTCACTGGCTCTTTGCCTCCCTTTTCCTTTTTTTGTGTGCGTTTAAACTTCTGTTTTTCTGCTTTCCTTTCCTCCTCCATTGTTTTCCTCTTCCTTTCTTCTGCCTCACTTTCTCAAGCATCAGCACCTCAATTTATTCCCAATTTGTGTTTTTATGTTCTCATATCACCAAAGTAATGGGCTGGCTCGTTAAAAACATATTTGCTTCCGCGACTTTATTTTTCTGCTGCGATTTTTCATCCACACATGTAGGTTTGTGTATGTAGGGCCGGGGGAAGCGGTGGGCGCAGACATGGTTGCAACAGCACAGGGAGAGAAAAACAGAAAAATGGCAAATGACTTCAGAGAATGAATGTTTTAGGCTGCCATCAATCCATTGAATGACGTGGGAAATGTTAGGGTGGGCTTAACAACTGCTCAGATCGGACTGGTGCTGTCACATAGTGAAATGAAATGGAGATAATAATGCTTCATACCTGATATGACAGTAGTCAGAAAATACTCATTTTAGCACATGCACACATATTTGAGGCTATTGGTAGGTCTTCAAGAGGCCTTTAGAGGGCACTACTCCACTGAGAATAGAGCTACTGGTAAAATTCATCCCCACAGGCCAGTATATACTGATCAACAGGGGCTGCTAATCAATTATGAATCTTTTGATGTGGCGTCAATAACTTCAGTCCAGATTTGTGAGTTTATTTTTTAATGAGTATACTTGCGTGTTCTCTCTGTAGGGTATGTTAGTTTCTTTGTGAAGAGCAATTGACTGGTGTGTTGTAGACGCTGACGCTCATGCGGGAGCAATTTTAGTGGTTTAGATTTAGAAACGGTCTTTAGTATAGCAGGAATAGGGGGAGGAGAGGAGAGAAAAGCCTAATGAAGTCTGTTAATTTGCTGCTATCAGAATGAAAGTCTCAGACTAATTATGGCCCTGGGTCATCTAGTCTGCATCACAGGGAGAGGTGGCCCTGCATGGTTCACTTTGATTATCTCACTCACAACACAGCTCCTCACTCCATTACTCTGATCTCCCTCTCTGTCTCACACTCAGTGGCACTCACACACCCACAACTCCAGATTGGGGGGGGGGGGGGTGTTGAGCTGTCATGTCAGTGTCAGGACAATGGAGTCAGTGTGTGTGTTGATAAGGCGGAGAGGGAAAGGTGAGGGCAGGTGTGTATAGTCCAAGTAGCTACTGGACGCTCTGGATGTCTCTTGTGCTTTCCGTCAGGCTGACTGGAGTTCAGGACTTAGCTGGATCAGAACCATAGACTGAGTCAACCGTCAAACCGCACGGCTGGTTTGACTGTTCTTCTCCCCTCTGTTGACTGTAAAGTTGACAGATGTGTCGGAGTGGTGGATTTGTTCACTTGCTGCAGACAGCCCCCCTCCTGTGCATCAGATGTCTCATAGTGGATTTTGCTTGAGGCAATGGTGTGTGTGTGTATTATATGTGTGGTGTTTGCACATTGAATTGCGAGGCCCCCATATTATCCCTGCTACAGAAACTCCCCTAATAGTAGTGATTTAAACTTTACCTGCATGACTGCCTTGATTGGCTATTGGAAACAACACAGTGATTTAATTACCCTTTGGAGACTGCTGCCCTCTCAACTTTCCCCTTGCTGTGTGCTTGTGTATCCGCTTTCTCAGAGGGAGACGATCGCATCGCTACAACGTGCCATAAATAATGACGTCTCATCAAGTGAAAAGTCAGTTGAGGGTGTGATATCTCCTTAGGAAGTAAGATAGTTGGACAAATATTGGATAAAATGACGGGCCAAATAAGCACACATGTACACTGTCTGTCTCCTGCCTGTCTCACTCACACCGCTCTCAGTTCCTTGTTTCACTTGATAACTTCTTAGATGTTAGTATTAGTTATAGACTAGATGTTTTTTTTTTTTCATTTGCCATTAGTGTTAGGATTTTGTGTGTGTGGCGTTTTCTCTGATTAGAATTCCATCCTGATAAGATGAAGCACTGGTGAGAGTGTATAGAGGGCTGGGGAGAAGGAGATTTTGGTGTGTGTGTGTGGGTGAAAGGTTGGGGGGGGGGTTGGATTTGAGGTGTTACTTGCTTGTCTCTGAGGCCTGCCTGTCATGTACAGCATCAGTCATGCTCTTTCACAGCAGTTTTATTTCATCCACCATTCCCTTTAGTGCTTTGACAGCACAATTCAGTGATACTGCCTTGTGGGAAGCGCTACTGTTTGGGAAGCATGTGTGTGTGCGCAGTGTTACACATTGTCATATTTTTGTCAAGTGTCTTTAAACTGTGGCAGAGATTGGATCAAAACCAGTCAGTAGAATTATTACAAGTGAAATTCTAGTGTTCCTCATCTGACCCTGTGACTAAACATTAGTTTTCTTTACTCAACAAAAGAATAAAACTTTTCCTGTTTTATATACCCAAGATCCCAGGAACAAATTGACATATTTATTTTGTTTTTTTATTTGCTTGTTATTGTGTGAATAAAGCAGAATGCATTTTCCCCAAAGCATACTACACTGGGGGCAGAGGGAAATTGAGACAGTCTTTTTTTCTTTGCTCTATTTTTCATACTTATCTCTCCTACTTTGTCCACAGTACCGCCATGAAGTTGACATTTATCACAAGCCTCCATTAAGAGGCCTTAATTTGAAAGTGCTCAAATGGTGAACAGCTAGCACTGTGTGTGCCGTGGCAGAGCAGAGTAGGCCTTACAACTGAAAGAACTCAGTGTTGGTGTCTATTTCTAATGCACTTCTCTCTCCTGTCTTGTGATGGAGTCCTGCTTTCCCTTTGTGCAGTATCTGATCTCAACTTCTGATGTTAACTCTGGTTTTAGTCAATGGCTTCGTCTGTAACTTACAACTTTCTGTCAGGCTTACTCTCCGATTCTCTGTTGCTCTGTCTCCCTACAACGAACCCCCACTGCTCTGCCCTCACAAGTGTATCCTTATCTTCCCCACTTCCTGTGTGATAGCGCAATCTGATAACTACAACAGTTGCCGCTCCCTCTGATTGATTAACCAGTGACCTCTGACCCCCTGCGGACGCTTTAATTGGCTGATGCATAATGAGCAGGCTTCCCTGAAGAAGAGCTGTTTTAAGGCCAGAGAGGATGAGGGGTTGATGCTGGAAGGGAGCAATCTAATTAGCTGATTTAACTGATAACACCTGAGGCAGCTCAGTGAGAGAGAGAGAGTGTGTGCGTGTGTGTGTGCAATATGATTTCTATCTTATCACTATCCCTTGTATGATAGAGATGGATGCAGCCCTCGCAGTATTATGTGAGGATGATTCATGGATTATATGACCCAGACAAGTATGTTTATATGCACTGAGGTGGTTGAAGCTCTGGTGCTGTGTGTTTCTTGTGTGTGTGCGCATGTATTTGAGAGAGGGAGTCTGTGTGTGTTATTGTAATAAATGAGATTCTGCGAGGCTATAAGTTATGATGAGTAGATCAATACAACATCTTAATGCAGTAAGATGGAGGCTTTCTAGGGCCGGCTCCTTATATTGCATCCGTATACCCAATAACACCAAATTCAATATTACATTCCCGTAAGAATAAATACTTTGGTTGTTTACGCTGGTTTTTAAGGTAAATATTGAAATCTTTACATTTTTATTGATTTCATTTATGCCATATAATTTAACATGGTTACCTTTTAGCGCTGTTCTGCACTGAATATAATCATGGAGACAATCTAAAGTGAAGTGCATTGCATCAGTACTTGTTGAACATATTTGCACAAGTAGTTGGAAGGCGGTAGAAAATAGAGGGGTACTATTGTACTGGCAGGTGATGCAAAGTGGTTGCTGTCCTTCATGCCTATTTAGACCAATTTGTTTTTTTCTATTGGCAACTGGAATGGTTTTGTATCTGTCATTTAACCTCTTGAACCTCCAAGCATTAAGGTTAGAGAACAGTTTTTTAACCTTGTATGACAATAACATACATACAGTATAATCTCTTTTTGTTAATTGAAGCTAGAGTGTATCATGCTTGTTATGGCTGCATTAGTCAAACAAAATAAATCTAGGTGTCTTGTACATCGTTTTTATAAACATTTGTCCAACATTCAGCCTGGCATCTTTGGAAAAAATTTGATCGTGGCTAGGGCTGCAACAACAACAAAAAACAACAACAAAAGAACAAACAGAAAATAGTGAAAACTGCCCGAATTTCAGTTTTTTATTTTATGTAGTTGTTTTCCACTTATATATATTCAGCCATTTTTCATTATAGTGTATTTGTTCTTTCTTTACTTGAGTCTCTTGATGTTTCACGCTGCAGTGGACAGGGTGCAGTCTTGTGAAAATGTCTTTTTATCTCTTCATTCTCTCTCCTCTCCCTTTTCCATGCTTTTTCCTACTGTCCCCCTTGTCTGTCATGTGCGTTTTCCCCTCGCTCACACATCGAAAGACTGTGAGGAGAGTATACCAACAGAGGAGCCACGTAAGTCCAAGGGTAGCTCAGTGTGTGGCCGTGTTTGTGTATTTCTGTGCGTGGTGAGCTGTACTGTAGGTGTGCATGTTTGTGGAACAGTCTTTTCTGCGGGAGCTCCCAGCATACCTCTTCACTTTTTAATTAGATACAGGATCCCTGAAAGAAGACCAAACCCATGTGGAACAGTAGAAGTACCTTTCCCGTGGATTAACCCCTCTCGTCTCCTCTCCTCTCCTCTCCTCTCACCACACACCCCATAATTACAGCACCAGACAATTACCCAGCATACTCCTGGGATGCACATTTTGTTCTCTTAATCTGGTGTCTTAAATAATTAAAACCAACCATGAACTCCTCTTTGTGAGCGTGGCTCAAGAGGGTTGTGTATGTGTGTGTGTGTCTTTTGGTTTGTTGTTTGTAATCCAGATCTCATGATGCCTCTCCTATCTACCAATAGCACTATCACAATCCCATTAACCTGGCTCCATGTGACCCAGAACAGATGTGCCTTCACATGTAACCTAACAACTTTATGTGCAACAGTGTGTTCATGGAACAGCCATGGCTCACCCATACCTTACTCTGTCAGTGGTGTGATGAATTTTCCACAATCCCTTTGGCCATGCTTCTCTAGCAGCATGGTATTCTGCCATAGACTGTGTCATTGTTCACTTAGAAACGTAAACAAACAAAAAGAAACAGAAATTGTGTTTGTGGTTTAATTTAAACTGTTAATATCTTTAAAATCCTCCCCCTTCCTTATGTTGTACCTAGACACTGAAGAAAGATATGTAAATCTCATAATGTCACTGTATCTAAATGTGCGTGTATCATACATATGTCAGCAATACAGGAAGTATATGCATTTGTGTAAAGTATTCCTTTGTGTGTTGATAATAATTCAGTTTTCTGTCTTCATCAGCTAAAAAAGAAGAGGAGGATCTGGAGGATAAGAAATCCATAAAGAAGAGAATTAAAGAGCTCAAGGTGCTTGATCCTAAGATTGCACAGAATCTATGTAAGTATTTGTTTCCTTTCAGCCCACTCCTCCTCCTCCCAAGGACTGGATTTATACACATCCATGTATCTTAATCTTACAGTCTACTGCACATGTCTTTGCATTCACTGTTGCCCTTTATCTCACTTAACTCATCTGCTGTATTCCTTATTATGTTCTTTTCATGTTATAAAGTGACCCCAATAGAGAATTTTGGCAGTGTGTTTTACATCTTTGCCTGTTGCTATAGCGATTAAAGCAACACTTACTGTGAACCTGGCCACTGCTACCTGTGACTCATGTCTGTACGCACACACTGAGCTAATTAACACTGGTTAGCATCCATTAAGGAAAGATGAAACAGAAGGAAAAATGCTACTTAGTATGATCACATTGATCTCTGTCAGTCTCAAGGTGCGTTTCCATCCACCTGTTTTCATGTACATAAAAACAGGATGGAAACGCGTAATAAAAAAAAACAACCGAGAAATATCGCAAAAAAGTGATTACACTCAGCTGAGATGGAAACGTTGGCAATGCACAAAGTGCAATGGAAACAGATTTAGCGAATAAATCATGACGTATATAAGGCATGTGACTTAAACGTCCACCGAAGAGACAAGAATGGCGGCAGACGATAACGTCACATCTGTGTGGAGCAATGAGGAGACTGTAACCTTCCTCGAAATAATACATGAAACAAACCTAAATGGCATATTTCCATCATGTTTTCCACATTGTGTTCCACCGTTTGAGGGTCGACTGGCGCTCTTTTAATTATGTCATCTCATTGCGCCCTCATCTTCTGCAATTAATTAATGGCGCCTGAGTGGAGAATTAGCGCCACCAAATGTTTAGTAGTGGATGGAAACGCTTATTAATTTGCATTTTCTTTTGCAGAATTCAGTTTAAATGTGTGCTACATTTAGATAGAAACCTTGCTTCAGTCTCTCTCTCTCTCTCTCTCTCTCTCTCTCTCTCACATACACACACACACAGACACAGGCAAGCATTCACGCACGCACGCTTGGTCTTAAAATGACCGTTTTAAGAGCACCCGGCGTTAATGAGGATCCAGCTGATCTCTTAAGCACTCCCAGATCTTAGCACCTCATTGGCTTATATCAAGGGGAGCTGTGACCTTTGTTTCATGTATTAAAAGAAAATGAGACTAATCAGCCCAGTAACAGTGATAAATCATGCAGCGGAAATTATAGAGCAGGAACAAGGAGAGAAAAAGTAGGAGGAGAGTAGGTAGTTTATGTGTTCCACATAAGGTAAAGAGACTAAAAGCTTTGATTGAGGTTGAGAATGAGTCTGTGAGGTTTTAGCACTGTTGATTGACATACCGTGCAAATGTATTCCATGTAATGAGTTTTAATGAGCTAATTTTAGCAATAATTGCACAGAGCTTACTTATATCACATTTTTACATGTGTTTTAACAGGAGAAGAAAGACTAATTAGTCAGTCAGACCTCCATTGAATATAAGCAGTTGTTTTAATCTTGAACTGTTTGAATACTTGCTTCCCTAAACTTAGCTTGAAGTCAAGTAATTGTTAGTAATAATGCATTTTATTGGTCTGATTAGTCTTATTATTTTAATTTTATATGAATCCTTTAGCATAATGTTTATTTTTAATGCTACTAAATAATAAATATATCCCTGAAACCACTGACCCAAGTTGGGTAGCTTTTGACACCCTGCGCACCTGCTTGTTTAATATCTCGCAACGTTTTTGGAGTCAGTGGTGTTAAATTTAAAATAATTTTTTTTTGTTCCTCCATGTAGGGAGTGGTTTTAGACAGCAATGTTCTGTAAAATCTGACAGATTGAAAAAGAAGCACAAGTTTTCATCTTTTCTTTGGGGGAGTTATTTGCAGTTTTACCGTATATCATGTCAATTTGATGTATGTAACTCTGGCTCCTAGCTTAGTCACACATCTTTTAACTTTTAGGGTTTTTCTGATGGTTCCACTGGCTTGACTAATGACTTATCCTGACAAGGCATTTGCCATTCAGTCCCTAGTGGTGCCACTTGCTTGGGGATCTCATGCTTGCTAAACCAGTGTCATTTTTCAAATTGCTTTTTCTAAAACAGCTTTATGTCTGGCTGACTTATGTGATGATGTATCTTTAATTTGACTTCTCTTTGGTTCCTACTTCATGTCCTTCATGTCTCCTTGAGCTGTTCTTTTTTATTTCACGTAATTTTTTCTTTTCTTTTTTTCTTATTGTTAATTTGTATGAACAGGTGTCTGAAATTGCAACATTACTGGTTATTAGTGAATAATTTTTATATTTACCACAGCATTTGTTGCATCTTTTATATGATTCTGTGTAGCCATCTTCCTGGGTTCCTTCCGTATGCCTTATCAGGAAATCCGTCGGATGATAGTGGAGGTGGATGAGGAGCAACTCACTGAACCCATGATCCAGGTAGGGCAAGTTTTGCGTAAAGTTGTGACAATGTTAAGAGCTTCAGTTACTTATCTGACATTAGTAGATGACTTTCTTGAACTGACCACCTAACTGTGAGATGGAAAGAATATTGGAAACTAGCTCAACCTACAATGTGTAACTTGTTTACCTTGAGGCTGGAAGGCTGTCCTTGTCCTGCTCCGTTGGTCAGGGTCATGCCTCTACTCTTTTCTATCGTCTTGATTAGTTGTCTTGATTAGCATGTAGCCTGAGGCTGAAGTATCAGGCATCTGTAAAGCTTACAGTACAACAGGTGTTGAAGCAGTCGGTAAGCACAGGCAATCTGTGAATAAATAAATAAATAAATTCTCTGTGTTGAGCAATATTTTTTTTATTATATTTTTCAGCTGTTCTTTTTTGTTAATGCTTTATAGCTTAGCTTTGTGGCCATGTCTTTCATGTGCTTAACAGTCATATTTCGGTTTAATGCCAGCTGTATAACACACACTTAAAGCAAGTACAGTATCCGTCTCTCTGTCTGTCTGTCAGATAGAATATCTCAGATACAGATCACATTGCCAGGTGTACTGTAAATAGGGTCTATGTCTGTCTGTTTCTTTGTTTGTATCGGTTTGTCTTTCTCTGTTTGTCTGTCCTTGATGACTCAAGCTCTGAAGAAGTTTCTGCTCCTTGTTTTCGTTGGTCTCAGGGTAGAACCTGACCATTACTGGAGTTTTATGACCAATGTAGTATATACTTTAAAGTAAAAAACAGGTATTTGTTAGGGTATTTTTTTTCAAAAATGGTATTTGGGACAGCCCTAGTATTTGTTTTTTAACCTAAACACATATCATAACTAGACATTATTCCTATGAATCCCTTAAATTTGGTTATTATTGTCAGCAACAGATTTACCAAGCAGGACATTTTACAGTTGAAAAATAAACTTGTCAGCGCAAGCCTGTCTTTGGCATTCCTGTACAAGAGCACATGAAATACATGATATATAGTTTTCGAAGAGAAACTATGTAATTTAAAAACTTTCATAAAATCAAATTAATGAGAATAAAAAGTAAGTGTAAAACTGATTAAAAGCCAATTTGTTTTAAAAGAGGACACTGACATTGCTTGCCTGATTTCGAATAGAAGGCTGTCAGAGAGGTTTTGAGCCCTGACTGCAAATGCCCTGCTACCCGCAGTCTCCAACTTGGCCCAGGGAGCAGTCAACAACAACTGGTCGGTAGACTTTAGGCTACTACAGGAGTGTAAGGACAGAGAAGGTCAACTGTGTAGGAAGAGGCAAACAAGCGATGCAACTTTAAAATCAATTCTGAAGGACACAGGTAACCAGTGCAGAGAGGCTAGAATGGGGAAAATGTGCTCCAGTTTTCTAGTTCTTGTCAGTACCTACTGAACTACAGTAGTCTAAATGACTGGAATCAAAGGCATCAATAAGTATACTATAAGCATACAGTGTACATTCATCAAGCCAAATTTAAATCAGCTTATAGATGTCACCAAATATGTAAAAAAAAATTGATGGCTAAGAATCTGTGCACCAGATGTTGAGGAAGTTGATTAATGCATGTAAGGGTTTCAGGTTATTTAACTGTGATTGCTCAGTTTGGGGGTGGGTAAGCAGAAAGTGTTGAAACAAATAAACAAAAACAATCCTGAGCTGCGGATGTACATTTTAAAGAATTCATTTGATCGATAATTGTTAATTACAACACGTAAATAATTAATAGTCATTAAGTCGAATTCCATTATACTGCATCAATAGAAACTCAAATAATGGAAGTGGTGAAATTTGTCCTGACTCCAGGCATCAGGGACAGATTTTCAACCCAATTTAAATGCATCAGACCAACATATTTACCACATAGTAGCAGTATTTGTTGAGATGGCTGTTAAACTCAGATGAGAAGGCAATTAAATCAACATGGCTTAAATAATTTAACATTTATTCCTTTTGGCTGTCTAAAAAATCCCAATCACAATTTCACTTTCAATTGTCTATATACGTGTATATAGCCCTAAGGATATTAGTCTGTGTTTGATGATATATGACATTTTATTGCAGTCACACAACTTTATTTTTACTGAAACTCAGCGACAGGGCTGAAACTCACCAAAACACACGGCAAATAGAACAGCAGTAGGTCAGATTTCTTTACAAGCACAGTACAAAGAGTGGTAGTCCCAGGGCTCATTCTAAATTCAATTCAAAGAAAACAACATATTGCTCTTCAGGCATGGACTGTGGGCAACCACATGGCTGTTGAAACCCTGATATAGCCATTCCCCCACGGGGTACACCTGCCTTCATTTTTGGACACTTTAGGCCATTACATTTTGTAAATGGCAAAGAAATTGAAACATGAACATGATGAGTATATGACGTTGTACCAATGACAATTAATAAAATAAAGTGTGTCAGGCATCTCGACATCACCATCACAAGGCTATTTTTAAATAAATGCATACTTGTTGCTTTCCTCTGCTCTGCTTTCCTCCTTGCTGCTTTTCACTCCTTTTCTTCCTCTCTCTTCCATGTAGAACCTTGTGAAGCACCTACCAGAGCAGGAGCAGCTGAATGCCTTGGCAAAGTATAAAAATGAGTATGCGAATTTGTCAGAACCTGAGCAGTTTGGGGTTGTGGTGAGTACACTCTCTCACACACAAACACACACATACACACACACACACACACACACACACACACACACACACAAACTGTCAACTCCCCACCAGCTGATTATAGCTCTAACAACATGTACACGTGTATCACAATAAGGACTTTTCTTTATGCTGTAGTATTTTTGTTCTAATAATCTTATACTTTTTTATGTGTCAACTATGTTGAAATTCAGTGTACTACTGTATGAAGTAATAGTATAAAGTGGCTTAACAGAACATAATTATGCATACACAGTTTAATGTTAAAGTAATCTAAACTTGTCTTGTATTTACATCATATATCTCCCTTTCTTTCTCTTTCCTACCAACACACACACACACACACACACACACACACACACACACACAAACGGAGCACTTTCATATGAACACCCTAATCCTGAGCTTTTTAAAATTCTATCTTTTTAAGCCTTAAGAGGAAAGACAGAACACCTGTGGACTGCTGCACTAATTTATGCACATTAAAGAGCAGCACTGCTGCCTAATTATGTCAGCATCGTTTTCTTAAAGACTTTTCAAAGGAGGTTTATTCAGAATTATGCATGAGGGGTGTAGCACTTTTTGTGCATTTTGTGTTTCTGCCTAGCGACCAAGTTACTGTCAAAACATACAATAATCTTTTTTTGCCCCATGCACCCACCTGTTTTGTAAACACCCATGAAAGAATCTTATCACCGAATGAAAATGCAGTGACTGAGCGGTTGATGGGGGGGAAAAGATAAAAAATAGAGCATGCTCAGCTGTTGTGTATAGTTCATCAGGGAGACATAGAACAAAGGAGAGCCTGCTTATATAATGTTGTTTCGCTGCTGTGCCTGCGTGGGCCCAAGGAGGCCTGTGTGCTTTCACCTATCAGAAAAGCTCAGGTTCAAAGGGAATTTTTAATTTACCATTGTGCAAACACATGCATTTTATCTTTTCTTTTTTCCATGTCCGCCACTCTCACACTTGATTTGAACTCTACCTTGTGTGTAGTGTGTAGTAGTAGTGTCTGTTCTGAGGAACAGATCTGATTGAATTGTTAAAATCCTTACAGTGGCTTGGACACAAGGGTAATGTAGTCATTTTATGTATTTTTGTGCTGCTACGTGAAGTTAAATGTTTCTTTGTGACAAGAAATCAAAAGGCAAAAAAGCTCTCGATCTTCCAAAAGAGTATTAATGTCCATGATGTTTTTACACTAGAACATGCAGTACAGTAGCTGTTATTGTTGTACATCAATTGTGGTTGATGACTTACAGACTTCATTTCAATCCCTGAAATCTTAGGAATCACAGTGTTTACCAGCATGTGCATCCTACTGGCTGTAGTCACAATTAAAAGTTGAATTAAAAGTCTTTCATCTAGGATTTAAATTGTTGTTGACACTCCACTGAGGCATTTTTTACATGTTGCCAAAATATTTACTCACATTAATTTGTTTTTACACTATATGGTGGTGCAGAATTTTTAAATTCACTGTTCACACTCTTGATAGCGTGAGAGAAATCTACAGTATGTCGGCAGAACTGTCTTTTCCCTCTCACCATCCTACCAACTCACTGAATTATGACTCTGCAATACACAAGCTACATTTTCCATAACTTCTGCTTTATAGTCCATTTTCTTATGTTAGAACCCGTCCCATCATGTTGTTAATACTGCCTTCAGCAGCTCACTTTTGTCCAATGTCCTCTGTAGCCTTCATGGAAACAACAGCTGCACACACTCACTCTGTAGACGCCCTGGTGGGTTTGCTTTCTTTCTTTCTTCTTCCTCTCATTATTTTCTCCCTACTACAATTACCTTATCACATAATTCATCCCATCTCTGGGCTCCATTTCAGCATTACGTCTGTTTTTTGTGCACCTTGCTATTTCTTAATTTTGTCATTCTTCTCCTGCCCTGTTTCCTCTCATACAAACACACACATACACACACACGCACACATGCTCATTCACTCACGGACTGAAATAGTCATTTGATAACATTACAGTAGCTATAATTAAACCCTTGATGGAGGACATCAAACCGCACAGCCAGCTGTTGTGTGAAACAGACAATTGGAACCTGCGCCCCTCCCCACCACCCCACCACCCCACACACGTACACAATCACTGTTGTGGCCAAGCCCTGGGCCCAATGCAATATTTTCCAATTTTCTCTAATTGTGTGAGAGTGGTAATCCAAGGCAGCCTATTGTATATTCCACCCCCTCCGCTGCCTGCCCTATATGGACACTAACTCCACAATTAACTTACCAGACCTGGGTCCCAAATCAAATCACTGCCAGCATCTATTACTACTGCCTAGCAACACTTTCCAGCATGCCGGTTGCATAAATGTCTTTTAAATTAGATCGGCTGAATGTGAGTGTGCCAAAACTGCGATTGTAGTTATTTTAAGTTTGACTATGTTCTCTGACTTTGTTCTCTCTCTTTGACATCATTTTCCTTACTCTTGCTTTTCCCCCTCTCCTGCTTAATTCACTTTTCTATAATTCTCCATTTTCATATTATTCTTTTCTCATCCATGCTTCCTTGTTTCCTCCATTTCTGTTCTCCTCTCCCAGATGAGCAGTGTGAACCGGCTGCGTCCTCGCCTCAGCCACATCCTCTTCCGGCTGCAGTTTGAGGAGCAGGTAAACAACCTGCGTCCAGATATTCTGGCTGTAAACGCTGCCTGTGATGAGGTCAGGAAGAGCAGCTCCTTTGGCCGCCTGCTGGAGCTGGTGCTGCTGCTGGGGAATTACATGAATGCAGGGTCTCGAAATGCCCAGTCATATGGCTTTGACCTCAGTTCCCTCTGCAAGGTGAGAGTTTAAATGCTAACCTTAACCTTCAACTGTTCACATACACCATTTAGTCCTTTATCCCTCCAGTGGCAGTGGTTCAACATGAGTAACGCATGTTCAAGGAAAAAGGCTCATCACATAAACTCTTTCTATAGATTTTACACAACTGTTTGCGGTTGAGCTATAGTAGCAGCAACAATGTAATTTTTATAATAATACAATGACCATAGTAAATCTGAGTTTGATATAAAAACCAGATACAAACTGAACAGATTTTTTTTAGATCTTTGCTTGAGAGGCCTGCCAGATTATTTTCTCATTACTGCAGTCAACCTCGTGTGTTAAAATGCTAATTTACAATATGGATATTGTAGTACCATTCTGTATCATAAGGCAAGGCAAGGCAGCTTTATTTATATAGCATATTTCAAACACAGAGGCAATTCAGTGCTTTACATAGGCAAAGAAAAACATTAGAATGACATTCAAAATGGTAAGAATAAAATCAATTAAGATAAAATAAAATACATAAAATGAAATACAATACAGTTACAGTGCAGTAATAAGATGTAAGTTGCCATAAGTAAAAGCTGTAGTCGTAGAGTGTTTAGACTTAGATTTTGGGGACTTTTTTTTAATCACAGTCAGTCATCAGAAACATATTTGATGATCAGAAGACAGATTCAGTGTTCATGATGACTTTTGTGTGCACAAACATGCAAAATGTTAACCTGTGTATGTGTGTTGTACTCTGTATAACTGTGTTTACATACCTGTGCATGTCTGTTTGTGTGGCTTCATGTTTCTTGGAGTGTTAGGCTCTTACATGTCAGTGTTTTGTTTTTTCTTTATGTTACCTTGGCTGAGCCCTATCAGTGAACTGATCTAAAGTGGTTTCTGTGATTAGACATTTTGCTTAAAACTATCAGCCCCACAAGACAGGATTTTTTGCTCTATCTGCTGGCATCTATCAAAGCAGCCAAACCCAGGGAGTACTTTATTCTTATTCTCCTGCTCAGAATAGATAACTGAGGCTACAGCTAGTATCCCTTTGAAAGTTCACACACCCTGCAGGACTACCCATGCTTTGTGGGGCAGAGACATAGCAAAAGCCTATCACGGCTTTGGATTTTACATGGCATGAAAACAGAACAGTAAGTTTCCCTCTATGATAGTGATGGTGAGAACAGAGTGTAATCCTGGAGTAGGAGACTCCTCCAGTGGTTACATTACATCTGTTGGCACACTCACTGCAGTTTCCACAGTAACAGCCACCGCAGCCATTCATCACTGCCACCTCTCTGCCCTGTTAGACTTGAGTGCTTATGTTCACACCAGTGCATGCGCATACACAAACATGGATTTATACATACATACATGATGGATGGATTAGCTTCATTAGCGGGACAAGGATATAATCAATTAATGAAAGTCTATGAATGAATATGTTTTGTGTTTAGCGCATTTGTAGCGCTACTTTTCCTCGTCTTCGTGCTCATATGTTGTGGGACAAAGGTGTGAGTCGATGTCGGGCAGGATATACAGAGGAAGACATCACCTTCGCCCCCCCGAGTTTGACAACTTAATTCCATGGCACACTCCACAGCACAGGAAAATTGCACCCAGCCCAACTGGAAAAAGCAAAATGTTTACATTGTCAGCTATGATTACCATCCATCTATATTCAGACAGGGACCTTTTGTGAGCAAGCACTTGAAGCTTTTGAAAAAATGAGAAAACAGAAATGAAAAGAGAGATGAGAATGTTTGATTAGAGGAGATAATACAAACACGATTAAACCCAGCGGGGCTGAGTACACTGCTGTCTACCAATAGATCACCTAGAGAGATACACAGCAACGCACTCCACAGGAGGGATGTTTGGCGGGGATACTGAGAGACATCTTGGAATTAGACTGTAAAAGAGCGATGATGGAAATTTATCAGAGAAATTGAAAAATTGTCGCGCATGGGGGAGAGAGAGGCAGAAAGCGCAGGAGAGGTCATCACATTGGGAATATGTGTCTGCTGCATGAGTACGAGACATGAAATCATCTGTAGTACTGTAAACAGAATGAAGGACAATGACACATATTTCTTTGTCACATCACATCCAGAAGATATGATTATAGAACACAAAATATGTTGTTAATTCTCTACTGTAACAGCAAAATCATTTTTTTAAAAGTCCAACTTAAATTATTTTGCATATTTTTTGTCTGCTACAGCATATACTATATACTGTAGCCTGGGAACCAGACGAATCTGCAAGCTCATGTTTTATTTGCTCTAGCAGATGCGTCTGGTCCCCCTCACACTTAGATTGCCGGGCCAGTCACAACCGTTTATCTAATATGGAGCGGGTTTGATACGATGGCTGTACAGAGGAGCACTGTTGAGTCATTTTTGTAAACCACCAAGATGGTGGACTTTAAAGTAAGATGGATTCTACAAATGTATGCACACATAAGAATTGCATCCCCCCCCCGCCGTTATTTAATAATAGAGCATTGCCTGTACAACAAATCTATATTTATAAGGTTTGGGTTAGCCTGTGACACTTTTACATTACTTACATTTTAAGTAACCACTTAGTGCTAAATGTGCCATCACCTTGTCCCCAATCAGAGCAGTTTTATTGCTGTTTTATTGTCTATAGAATCTATTTGTTAATAGTGTATTGAGACTAAAGGATCTGACATAAAATACATATTTTTACTGTCATAGGTCTTTGTGTTTAACTTTATGTGTTTGTGTATATGTGTTTTACTACAGCTAAAGGACACTAAGTCAGCGGACCAAAAGACCACATTACTCCATTTCCTTGCGCAAGTATGTGAGGAGGAATTTCCTGATGTAATCAAGTTTGTTGAAGACCTGGAGCATGTGGACCGCGCTAGCAGAGGTAATATACAGTATTATCCATATGCATAAACCTCTACACACATGCACACACTGTTGGGATATCCTGACAATTTTGGTATATTTCCTCGGTTATGTGAAAACATACAGATTTAATATAATCTGAAAGGCCTCAGAAGACATTTCTGTTTAACTACACCAAGGTACAGCACATCATTTATAGTGACTACTCTAATTATCAAGTAACAACTAATTTAACATTGCGTCTACCTCCCACTTTCTCTGAGGCGATATCATAGTGTGATCATTGTTATTTTGGTTTCCTGCTGGTGTCAACTTAAGTTCTTTAGCTTCTTCAGCACAGGGAGTTTCATCCAGTTGTTTACCAGCAGGGCTTTGCCAACTGGTCTTACAAATTCGACGCTCCATTTCTTTTTTTTCCTCTTTGTTTTGCTGCTCTGTGACAAACTCTGTCTGTCTGGACCTCAAAAAGGCCAGCCTCTAGCTTTGAGTTAAATGAGAAAAGCCTTCTATGTTATTTTCTGTTCATCTTGTTGTTCAGGCAACTGAGGGCCTGCTATTTAAACAGAAAATGGTATAATCAGAATCAGGCTTTATTGACCAGGTATGTGTACACATACAAGGAATTTGACTCTGTTTTTTTGTTGCTTTCAATGTACATACACAGAAATAGACATACAGTACATACAGCTAAAAACAAGGACATGAAGCTCGACATGGTAAACATAAACATTAAACTACTATGTATAGATATAAATAAATATAAAAACGTGTGTGTGTCTATATATATATATATATATATATATAGCTCTATATATATATATATATATATATATATATATATACATATATATATATATATATATATATAAATACAATAACATTTGTAGACAGTAAGACAATAGTGCAGTGGTGCAGAATGCAAAGGGTGCTGAAATGAATATGATTAATGAAACAGGTTGCTTTATATACACGAGGTAGGTAGATATGACAGTAACTATATTGGTATAACTGTATATAATATTTTAGAAATTTAGAACACTTTTGCCTCTTGTTTGTTGGTGGCCCTTAAGCTTTATCGCCTGACATAAACAATAATGTTATGGTATGGACAATGGCATTGGTAAATGATTGGAAAGGTGAGCCATATAAGCTACTGATATCACATTTTTACAGAGCTTCTTTTCAAATCAGCTAAGTTAAACCATTGAGACCCATCAATGTCCCAACAAATTACTTTTACCTGGGCTCCTGCAAAGTAATCTTAGGGCAGAGACTGGGTTCAAGATCACAGCACCCAAACACAGTGGTAACGTCCGGCATGAAAAGGAGATTCAGTCACCACCAGAATGACAACATTATATTATATTGCATTATATTCTATTAACATAAATGACAAACAATAGATATTAGATTGTTTTTCATATTTGCTTGTTTAGGCTGTATTTGAGCAGTAGTGATAGATCCAGGCATTAGAGGATGTGATTTGGAGAGCTTAATGCATAAACAGAATGGCCTGTCTAGACAATGTTCTTACCTAGACAGAAATGGAGCATTCTTCTTCTGTATTCCTCTGTTTTACTTTGAGCTTTACTCTTACCTTTCTACTTTTGTAACTCTCTGGGGATTATTCTGGGATTAGATGCTTGTTGATTCTGTAAACATGCATTGCATTTTACCAGTTTTAGTGTTTGATCTATGTTACACTGTGCTCATCTGCACTGCTGTTTGATACTAACATTAATCTTCTGACGCACATTTGCAAGAGTTATAGGTTTATTTTTCAAGAGAATACTTCAGGTCTTGTCTGTTGCTCGGATGAAGAACAATAGACTGTTTTAAATGTGGTTTAAGTCTCTGTCGGTTTAACACAAATTGACTGTTTCCTTTATAATTTGACGCACAGGGATACACACAAACGCTCACACTGAGTTTGGCCAGTGTATCTCAAGTATGGTAAAGGTCACAGGCAAGCAGGGACAGACTGGGTGGTCAGAGGAGACTCGGTCATGTTCTTTGTTCATATTGCCATAGGCAGCTCTCAGGAGGAAGTAGTGAGCAGCAGTCTGTGTCCAGTATGTGTATGTATTTGCAGCTATATATGCATGTGCAGTCATACTGTCAAAGCATGTTTCTTGCTGCTCCAAAGAAGATCTTGCCCACTGCTCTGTTCCCAGCAGGAGGGAGTGAAGGATGAAAGGTGAGGAGGAGAAAACAGAGTCAGGATGAAATGTGTGACTTTATTGTTCGGACTTTTTCTCGAAAGGACCCCTCCAGGTTTTGTTGGTGCTTTAATAATCTGTGGATAACGATGCTCCTGTTGAGTGTTTCATTTCTCCCAACTGTGCTGCGTGCCCACAAGCCCTTGGCCAAGACTCTTAAGTACAAGGGTGAGATCAATAGAAAGCACAATCCTTGGATCTCTCTTCAATCTCTGTCCACATCTTTACTTCATGGACCTCAAGCTGAGTATATATTTGCATCTGTATAGATGTGGTGTTCTCTGTCCGTCTCTGCCTTTCTTAGTGTATGCTTCTCATAATAGTACGGAAACACAAAGTGTCTCATCTCTCCATATCTAGTATTCAGACACACAAATCCCATTTCGTCTTTGTAAACCATGCTCTAGATTGGCTTGATTTTCATCAGGTCTGACAGCCATTCGGGAGGCCTGAAGACACACTAAAAGGCTGCATTACATTCATAGACACAAACCAAAGAGCTTACTTGAGCATGAAAACAAGGTTGGAGAGAGGGAGCAGTAATGATTTGCGCTTCTGTTGCAAAAGCCGTTGTCTTTTGACGGTGTGTAACACAGCGTTCGTTTCCCCCATTGCCAATCCCGCCTCTCATGGAAGCAAAACTGCAGCTTAGTTCAGGGTTCCTTTGTGTCTGTCGTCTTATTTCTGCCCCTCTCTCTTCTTTTCAGCACTACAATCATTATTTCTCCTGACACGGATACGCAGTCCTTGTGTGCTGATTCCCTCTGTCATTTTCTATGTATCTATTTATCTGTCTGTCAATATCTCTCTGTGTCTGTCTGTCTATCTTTCTTGTCTGTCTCTCTGTCTGGTTTCTTGGTCTATCAATCTTGCGCTCTGTCTCTTTTCTCTGCTATTCCTATTTCTTTTGTCCCTCACCACAAACACACACGCACATGCACAATACACAGCAGTCAGGTTTGGGCAATTAGGGTGGTTTGTTGCGTGGCACTTGGTGCTGAGTTTGACGTTGAACTCAGACAAACATGGAGACATATTAATGTGCTCAACCGGGCTACTTCAGCTTGTAACTCTTCAATTAGCACCTGTAAGCAGCAGAAACATCGCTTACTTGGAAAGCTCTGCGTGATAGACATGTCTGCATACATTTTATTTTGCAGCAGTTTCTGTTCAAGGCTCGTGGCCCTGAGTAGTCATTAAGGAGTAATGTGAGGATTCAACTATATTGAAATGTTTTTTTAATATGCGGCTCAAGCTTTCTTTTGTAGTTTTGCCACATGCAGTCTGAGTGATGAGCTTCAGGTTGAAAGTATATAGAATGAGACTACACTGCAACTTGCAATTCAGTGACCTTCATGCTCTTTTTGAATGTAGTAGGTGCTCAGCACGTTAAGTGTGTGCACCAGGATTTCTTGCATTACAAGTCTCCAGTTCCCAGCCTCTGGCACCATCAGTCTGGTCACACCTGTCTGTCAGACTTTGGCCTCAGAGGGCAGATCTGCGTTTTTTCAGTCTCTTAATTTCCATACATCAAAGGATGATCTATAGTGGTGCTCTGTGTGTAGCTGGGCTGTTTGTGAGTGAGTATGCATGCTTGTGTCCTCCACTCAGTCTCATTTATAGCACAGCAGGTTGGCAGAGTCATAAAAGGATGTCAATGGAGGATTTGACCTCTACAAATATTTCAATTATTATTCTTCTAAAACATCCTATATATCTGTCTGCAACCCCTCTGGACCACAGAGGCATTCAGGCCCCACTGCTCATAAAAATCACTTGTGCTTTAACACACAGAAAGAGAAGGCAAGAGCAGGGTGGCCAGAGAGAACACAGAAGATGTGGAAACACCCTTTTGTGTTTTATCTCCCATTCTGCTTGGCACTGAGCACAGACCACAGAGCAATTATTTCACAAAAAAAGTTGTATATCACTGGGCTGTAATCATTTCTATTAACATACTGCCTATCTGGCCTCTTTCCAATTCTGCATACTGCCCACACCTCATTCAGCAGATTTTGGTTGCTTGGTTATGCAGGACTTTTAGGGGAAAAGAGAAAATTAAGGTGCCGTGTCAGTGTCTGATTGTTTACTAAAATGTTTTTGGATGACTTTATCCATCATACTAATCATATTGGGCATTTGTCAGATGTATGGAAATCATTGATTATTTGGTCACAGATTTATAGTTATTTTATGAGCGTTCATAGAATCCAAAGAATTTCTGCGAAGAGGCCAGAGGCAGAAGAGCATAGAGATAGAATATTTCCGTTTTCTGCCACTGAACTAACACGCAAGTAGCTAGCACGTCATTTTAGCTTGTTGATGTCAATAAGAATACTCCAAAACCCAGAAAAATGTCTCTCAATACCAACATTTTACTATTATGTTACTAGTAACAATGGCCACAGTATTTTGAGATTTTGTAATGCAGTTGGAGTGCTGCTGATGTGTGACTGTGACTTTAGCACAGCACCAATGTCACTAAAAGGACACCTGTCCTGCATCTAATTTCTTTAAACAGCCTCCTTGTCCTAAAATATTGTACAGTATGTC
Organism: Macquaria australasica; assembly: GCA_005408345.1. Taxonomy (NCBI): domain Eukaryota; kingdom Metazoa; phylum Chordata; class Actinopteri; order Centrarchiformes; family Percichthyidae; genus Macquaria; species Macquaria australasica. Next base: position 430,903 of record SEMN01000067.1, on the reverse strand, counting down.
GCTGAAAAATGTATGAACCATTATGCAGTTTTTGATCATGTTTGCTGTCTCATACAGTCCATGTGTCACCCTAATGCATGTTTGACTTTTAATTTATAACCTTTATTTAACCAGGACATCTTCTGAGATACATTATCTCTTACAGAAGAGACCTGGGCATGATGGCAGCATAAAGTAGTTAACACATAAGAACACACATAATTAGTTTATAACATTCACCTATAGCACAATAAAACAGGAACTGAGAGGCAAGAAAGAGAGAGGCTTGAGTCTTTAAAAAGATTTCAATCCCTCTGCATATATGAGTCTTTAAAGGGTAAGAACAGCTTTTTTCCCTAAGGGTGGTTAGTAAAGCCTAGGGTTTACTTTAATGCAGATGTTTTAAGATTTGATTTAATGTTATGTTATGTGATTCTAGACACCTATAATTGCTTCAACATAGGCCTCCTGTGATTCTCCAAACATTTGACAGGATTGTGTCAGGATGTGTAAAAAACAAAACAAAAAAATATTGCGTTGCATTGCTTAACCATATGCTCTTGCTGTGTCTCTTCCCAATTGCTTTCATTGTTCCTGGAAGAAAATATATAAGGAAAGAAAAATATATTAACGATTTTTTCTGCCTCACAATTCTTCTGCATGGAAACATTAACTCAGTTTTCTTTTTTCTTTTTTACTGTCCAGATTGGCAAGGTGATTTCTTACCAAAATAAAAATCAATCTAACAGCCAGTCAGTGCAGAGCAGTTGCTCTGTGAATACTGCTCTGATTGAGACATCATTGGTCACAATGTACTCTGTGACAAAATTTTTTAAAGGAATAGTGTGCTGTGGCATTTTCAGTGCCTTCGACTGACTATTAGTGTCAGTGCTTACTGCGAGAAACGGGGAAGAAGAGTAGAAAAAAAAGAAGAGAACAAGAGAATGAACATAAACAGACAAATTGCCAAGAGAGTAAAGATAGAACTTTGAGGACAAAGCAAAACATGCAGTGAATAGAAGGAACTGATTATGATTTGTCAGGTGCAGATGTTATATGGCGATTTTTTTTCACAAGTCTTTTCTTTGTTACTTCAGTGTGTTTGGCCTTCTTTCTCAATCATGAGTGACAGCAGAATGAGAAGTGCCACCTGACTTTCCCTCTCAACCAGCTGAATGCATGAATGTGTTTTTTTTTTTTTTTTTTGTACGTGCATTCACATGCTCACCTTTAACCAGCAGTGAAGAGACCATACTGAAACTCCATTAAACCTACAGTTTATAGAGAAATTGTACAGCTTCAGCTACTGCAGACTTTTAGAATATTTGTAGTTCAGATGTTTGATTGAATGTGTGCATGTGCGTGCGTGTGTGTGTCCAAGACAGTATGTTCTCATCAGTAAGTGGGGTTTATGCTATAAATTCAGTGAGAAGCTTAGCTACATTGAAGTTCTTTCTCTTTTTTCCTTTACGTAAAGCATGTATTAGGATCAAGAGACATTTGAAACTACTTAAAAATAAGCAGCTTATGCCTTTTTGTCAAGCAGGGTCTAATCAGGGTAATTTAAGCCATATGCTATATTCAGTGACTAGCTTAAAGTGTCAGCCATGACCAACTTAACAGAAAGTTAGGCTCAGTGTTCCCATACTCCCGCACCGGCATGATCCATGCACCTGTTGAGAAGACTAAAGACAAAGGATGAAGGGCATAGCAAGATATCTACTTCAACCGCCATCTTCATACTTTGAGGCTGCAGCTTTGAATCTGTTACTCTGTTTGTTTTACTGAAAAGCCACACATACAGTTTAAATAGATGAGCAAACATAGCAGGTATTTCCTTTCACTACAGTATGTGTGTCAGTAAGGGCATTGTTTTCTTATATTCATTTAATGGTTTACGACACACACGAGCATATAAGAGGCAAACAGAATAATAAAAAGCTATGTATTGAACGTACCTTCACTTGATGTTTATTTTTTCATTGTTTATTCCCATGGTGTTTCTGGCACAGTGTGAAACCATAATAAGCATGAGTTGCAACTGAGCTGGCTTCTCTTTCATTTTCCCTGTTATTATTATTATTTTTTTTTTTATTCTTTCAGAGCCTCAAAATAATAATATATTTGATTGTACCTGTAATTGAGTTGTCCTCTCTCTGCTTCTTGCTTCACATTTCCTTGGCACATGGGTGTGTTTCTGTGTGCTTTTGCAAATGTGTGTATGCATGTCTTGATACATGTGGGTGTGTGTCAGTGTCTGCAGAGAATCTGGAGAAGAGCCTCAGGCAGATGGAGAGGCAGCTGCTGCAGCTGGAGAGAGACCTGGAGACTTTCTCATCCCCCGATGACCCCAACGACATGTTCTTCACTAAAATGGCTATATCCTTTACGCACGCATGCGTTCACTCACCAGTCTGGGGCATTGTTCAATGAGTTTACTGTAATGAATCAAACAGAACAACAGTTATATTACTGGAACTGGAATTTATTTGTTTACATTTAACAATCTGGTGCTGCAAAGGCTGGCTAAAGGGAAGGTTTTCATATCTTAACACGTAACTGAACTTGTGGTATAAAGGGAAGGAACTCTCAAGTCTTTGGTTGAACACCCAATTAAACACATTTCCTTTACCTTTTACATAATTAAACACTAGTAGCACATTAGTTCCCATCACCTTCCACCTGGACTTCTTTCTGACTATACCCCTCTCCCTCCAAATTTTTCATTACTTAATATGTTGTTAAAACATGAAAGAAAGGGACCTTTTGTCCTATATATATATATATGTATATATATATGTATATATGTATATATATGTGTGTATATATATATATATATATATATATGTATATATATATATATACATATATATATATATGTATTATGTATATGTCTATGCATATATATGCATATATATATATAATATATATGTGTGTATATATTATATATATATGTATATGTGTGTTACATGTATGTGTGTATATAATATGTATGTATATATATGTATATATATATATACACATATATATCACACACACACATATATATATATATTAATATTATATATATATATATATATATATATATACACACATATATATACACACATATATACATATATATATATACACATACACATACACACAAATGTTTTTCTTTCCACTGTTGACGATGTGTACAAGTCGGGAGTGGCATCCCATTCAATAGTCCTTCTCAGCAATCTCTTTTCGAAGGGTTCTTCACACTGAGGGCAACTTCAAAATGAAGGTAAGGGTTAGAGAGGGAGGATTGGGACAAAGCCTCTTTTGTTTCTCTGTCACTCTCTTTCCCTCTCACAGCGTTAGTCATTGTTGTGCGTTCCTGGAGACAGAACAAGAGCAATTCAGTATGTTTTATTCAATTGTCAGATAATTTAAAAACAGCGCTAATTCATACACACATACATTCACAATTTCTCTCTCACTGCCCTCTTTGGATACCCAGGTCCATTGTTGACAGCTGTCCATATCTGCTTGGCAGCAGTGTTAATTATTCACTGTCCTCTGAGTTAGTTTTAGTGGATCAGGTTGACAGGCATGTCTCAGACCAGGTGTGTAAGTGTGTGTTCAATAATACACCCTGTACCTAGCCTCCTTCATGTAGTTTTGATCAATAGCCTTGGGGCTGGGGCACTGATGGCTTGTGCTGTAGTTAGCAGAGAACTTGAGTGCAACACAAAAAGGTTCGCGGAGAATGGATTTGACAGCTCTGTCTTTCTCTGCTTTGCTTTCCAGTTCCAGGTACTTTGCACAAAATGTCTTATCTTAGCAAAACAGATTTAAAACTCCATCAAATTTGAAAATTAAATCTGAGCTCACTGTAGGCCTCTAATAAAATGAAATGTAGATAAAGTTACACAAGTTAAATGTCAAGGATCTAATTTTCAGCCATAGAAACCTTTAGTCAGCCACGCACACTCACTTATACTGCGTCACCAACAAATATTTGATCAAAAGGTTGTATCTTACCCTGCTCAGATGTTGCATTGTTAGCTGAGACAGCAGAATCACTACAGCTTTTATTGGTACCCTAATTAATGGTCACAACCTGGAAATTAGTTCTGAGCATCATAAGATGAAGTATTGATTAAGCATGTCTCTGACTCATTTAAACGGCTTAGGTATGTGATTTTTGTGGACCTTTTTAAATTAAGTAATGTTACGTATTTTATGAGTATTATATATTATTATATTGTATATTATTACTATTGCAGTTTCATTTTAAATTATTTTGTTGCACAAAAGAAACCCATATCACATGAAAGCAAACCGAAACAAAATAAAAACGAGGTGAACTAACCTCCACGACAATGTTTCTAACTCTGATTCTGAACCCGATTCCTTTATTATTAATCTACATACTATAAATGTGTTTTTTAATCAACATTGGCAAGCCATGTTTGTATAATCAAGCTCTTCAAAGTGGCTGGACCATTGTTCTAGTATCTCACATTATTGAATACTGACTATTACTGAACATTACTTCATGGGATGCCTGGGATACCTAAAAGTAGTAGGGATTTGCTCTTTTATCCTGCTCCACTGCTCATCCTGAAGAAGCTTCTTGAAAGATGATAGTCACTTTAAAATTCTACACATGGCGGCTTCACCTGCAGCTGATGAAGTTTGCTGGCGACAGTCAATGAAATTGGCAGTCACCAGCTAAACATGTGAAGCCTAGAGTGTCACATTGGTGACATTGAAAATTCCATTATCACTTCATGCACCCCTCAAGTATACAGTTAAGACTGGGCCACATTGCCTTTATTATTATTATTATTATTATTATTATTATTATTATTTTTGGCTGTGACATTCTACAGATATAGACATTGAAAATGTAGTGAAAGGTGTAATGTTGTTTGTATGATGTCAGTATGACTATCAACAGATCATTTTCACTGTCTATTGAAGAGTGAACATGAATTCTTCAGAATGAGCTGCAGTGGACCACTGCTTTTTCTGGAATAGGGAAGAAGTTTGCCTAATTTCCCTGAGGGGATCAAAAAAGTATTCTGATTCTGAAGAAAAGGGGAACAGGAGGAGGAGTGATATTTTGCACCCCATGATACTTATCAACCATGGCTCTCGGCTATTTCTTCTTTTCCCTCTCTCTTGCTTTCCATCACCAGCTCAGGCTTTCCTCATGCCTCTTTTCCCTAGCTCCTGGCTTGGAAAGGTATTACTGACAAGTCAATCTGGGAGCAGTGCCTATTGAACAGCATTTAGCCAGCTGTGAATAGGTAGTCCCATCCCCACCCAGATTCAACTGAGGCCAGACATCAAATAGGTCCATCAATTGAGCTTTAACGAAGAGGCACAATAGGTGCCAAAGAGGCTGCCCACATAATCGTGATACCACACTCACAGACACTGTTGCTTCTTATCTGCCATGAGACAAGGATGTCAGGGTCATTAGCAGGACTGCTGGTGAGGGACACATTTACGTTTTTTTTTCATTGATTTGCACAGAAAATTATAATGACTAAAGGAGGCAGATTGGTTCAAACTGATTCTAACCCAGATTTCATGTTCTCATGCATCATAACATATGAAATTATTTTTGAACAGCAACTTCATGCTTGCTAGGCTTTTACATTGATTGAGTATTTTGAGTGTGGTGACTTACAGTAGGGTTAACTGTATGCCCTGGCAGTAGGCAGGATGTGTATTAGTGCTTTTGCTTTCCCCTTCACTTTGCTCTGACACTGAGACCTCTCCAGTCTGTCGACACAACCATTACCTATTTGTCCTCATCCACACATAAATGTACCAACATAGCAGAGCAGAGCTGCCCTTTGCTTTGTAAGGTTTAACCAGGGAGACCTTTTAATGCTGTTCAATCTTCCATGCTAGTCAGTTTTTGTGCAGACTACTGTACAGTTAATTGTAAAATCAGTAACATTTGGTAGATCTCTGTGTGTTGTAGGTTATATCCATGTCTGTGACCAGCTCTTGACACTATTCTTGGGATATATTGAGGTGCAAGGACAGGTTGTTGATCCACACAGTGGAAAAAAGCTAATTTTTAGGGTTAGGCAGCCTAAAAATGGTAGTAGATTGACACTGTGCATGCTGCTGCATTTGGCCCAGAACCAGTGCAGAGAGCACAGTTAAATTAAATATCATTATTTGCTGTGTTTACATTGACTGTGAAATTTGTGCTAAAAAAAAAAAAATCTAAGCTTTTCAGTAAATTACAATCTGATTGGATGGGCTTTGAAATTACAGTGGCAGAGAGGAAGTTAAAATAATGTGCACTTTGAGTGCAGTAAAATTGTTTTCATAGTATATTTGATTTGTGTTTATATTTGCAGTTAAAATTGTGCATGTCTGATAAACCAACACACTTTGCCAGCAGCCAGACATGAGTCACAGATGCTGTAGACTGCAGGAGGTCATAACAGTGAACACACTGTTGTAGTAACCTGACTGACAGTATCAGAGCTCCTAATGCCAACATCACAGCTTACCAACAACAGTGTGTTTTCCAGCTTCAGATCCTGACGGAAACAAGTGTGAATGCTTCCTGTTCTTCTGCATTTTCTGTACAGCTGTCAAGTTAGGGGAGTAGTATACTCGCAGCGATATTTAATTAACACTTAATGTGTGATGGATGTGTTGTTGACCTTGACCACAACGCTCACAGCTTCAGCAAGGTTGCACGGGAGCAGTACGGCAAGCTGGTGATAATGCACAGCAATATGGAGACGCTATATCAGAACGTGCTGGAGTACTTTGCCGTTGATCCCAAGAAGACCTCTGTGGAGGAGCTGTTCACTGATCTCAGCAACTTCCGTTCCATGTTCACTGTGAGTATTCTGTACTGTAGATTATCATAGGAGAAGCATGAAAACTTGTGTGGAAGTGAAAAATGAACATGTTACTGTAAATATTCACATTTGATTGAAATGGGGTGGCTGATGGTTGATGAGTTGATTCTCAGTGGGATTGGCAGTACTTGAATTTGTTTTACATTACAGGAAGTCATTTGATTAAATTTTATTATGAAAAGAATAATCATTAATGCAGCTTTAATCGCATGTTACAGTTAATGTTTACCCGAAATGTGTTAATTTGTTGGCTGTTGAAAGAATTTACTGAAATTGTGGGACATCAATACATTAAGCAACTACACCTATTGTTACGATTCGCCATCCTGGCAACAGAGAGAGGACCCAAATGCAGACAGGCAGGAAAGTTGACAATGTCCAAAGGTTTATTCTTCAACAAAAACTCACAAATATCCTCTTGAACAAACGTAGGAGCACACACTCAGGGAATCACTGGAACATAGCATGACGAGGAACAGAATGCATGAACACATGGCAGGCAAACTCAAACTAATGACCCGACAAAGAACAAAGGGAAAGGGACCGGTATATATAGAGGTGGAGACAACGAGGGAAGTAGACACAGGTGGGGAACTAGACACAGGTGAAAACCATCAAAAAAGGCGGGAAATAGAACAAAGACAGGAAGTAAATAATACACAAGAGACAAGACCAGAGAACTTCAAAATAAAACAGGAAGCACACAAAACACACACAAGTCCAACATAGAGTCCTTCGGATCTTTACACCTATTAAGCGAAGAGATCTTGGAGTGCCAGTTAACGGGTACTGGTGTTCCATAATGCCATTTTATGGCCTTAATTATCAATTGTCAATTGGGTGTATTTGGTTGTTGTGTCTTTTGTTTTATTTTTTTTAATTTTACCTTTATTTTACCAGGAAGTCCCATTGAGATAAAATATCTCTTTTACAAGAGAGACCTGGCCAAGGTGGCAGCCGTACAAAATCACAACACATCACAATTCAACATGACATAGAAAAATCTACAATAAAACAGAAGAACAGCTATTCAAACACAAAGGCCTCTCAATAAAAACAACCTCATGCCTCCTTCACCACATTCTTTTTGATACCCTTAAATTAATCAATGGATATACATGTTTCTAAATCAACTAATAATATTTGGAAATATGCTTTACTACTTCTGCATTTATAAACATTACTGATGTAAGAAAACCTTTATCAGCATCAATAATTATTAATAAGTTGTATTTAGTAGTTGTCTGGCATTGGCCCATGCAATAAAATACCTCCCTTTGATAGCTGGTTCCAGTCAGGTGTTTTGAAATTTGGTGGGCAAGGCTGCATTTTGTTGTAAACAGCCCTGAATACCAAAAAGCACAAGACAAGTGAAATGTTAGCTAGAGTATTGCGTTGGGTTTGAGAAGAGCTGCCATAAATCTCAAGTGGATGTTTGGAAACGGTTTTAAACTTTTACTATTTTTATTCATTGGCTGTATCAAGACACAACCTCAACTTCTTTTTGTGATTCATCAGTGTCCTGTGGTATAATGCAAAGCAGAACAGTGCTAGTCCTATACAGCCCAGTCCCACCCAGACATTTATGTCATCGTTGAGCTCCGTGGCCTTATCAGTCTGTTACTACTGTGAGCTGTGGAGCTGTGGAGACCCACTGTGTTTAATCAGCAGGATTAGTGGCACAGGCCACTGGGCGCGAGAGATAATAGTAGCTAATTAACCTACTAAAGTTCCTGTCCTGCCCCTAACTTAACATCTACCTCACACACACAAATGGATTTCATGCGTCTTTACCTTTTTTCCTGCACAGTCATTAGTTATGCTTTACATTTTCTTGTACTCCAAAGCTTTGTCTGTACATTTGTGGTGGTAGTGTTTTGGTCAAGCCACAAATTCACCAGCTACTCAATAGTAAATCATTATTTTGTGTCTGAAATGTACCAGCCACTGTCATATTTTACCAGCATTTGGCTTGTGGCTGGTGTTAATTTCCCACCCTGGAAATGGTATGATTTGGTAAATAAAATTGAGTACATAGGTTCAGACAGGGATCTCTCTTTCTCTGTTTGGCTCTCTCCTAAAATCCGCTGTCTGCCTGAGTGACACTTATGTGTGCCTGATGTAGACATTTTCGGTGTACTGTACACAAACCGTGTATACTCTACACTAAGTCTGACTAAAAGACTTTTGAACAGTTTGAAATAGGTCTGTAATTGAGTATTTTGACTGTCATGTCTTCATTAAATTGTGCATGATGAGGATAACATTATTGAGACACACAGTAACCGTGTTTTTATAAACTTTTAGATGCCCAATCACTAAACTAACTATTGTCACTCCATAGAGCAGCCTTTCCCAAACTTAGGGTCGCGACCCAAAATGGGTCACAGACCCGTTTTCATTGGGTCGCAGAGTAAAATGCATAACAATGCTATGATATGTGGATTCATACATTGGTCTGTTCAGCTCAAATGCTGTGTGCTACGTTTGTATTAACCTAGTTAGTGTGTATGTGTGTTAGTTTCCATGCCGGTCAAATGCAAGAAATTGTGTGTGTGTGTATGCGTGCGTGCATGCCTAATGTGGTGGTGACTAGTGAGAGTGGTGATTTTTAATGATAATATCCTCTCTGTCATCCACCTCTCTGTCTCAGTCAAGGCAGTGTGGCCAACTCCCACACTCCTGGCGTGAGACACGTTTTCACATTCAGTCTCACGTGGCCCAAACATTTCTCACGCCAAAACACTGCGATAGCAACAGAGATGAACAGGCGAGCGTACGTACAGTTGGCTACGTACTGTAACCCCCATTCTATGAGTATGGCCTCTTAAATTACTCTGTTTGGTCTGCGATATGTTCGCGATGCTTATCGCCGTATTGACAGCTGTTCTGGCAGAAAACCCTGCGGTGGAGCGCATAAGGCGTTCAAGTGAGTGTGGGTGTGTTCATATTTATTGTGTGTTCATGTGTACATTTGTGTGTGTGTGTGTGTTCATGTATTGGCTATGTGTCTGGAGTAGGATAGGTTCTTTTGTTTCTTTTTGTTTATTTCTGGTTCTTGCTACTTGTGAACATTTCAATAAAACGGTGTAGTTTTGACAGTGGAAACAACATGTCTTTGACTTTCATTAGTGAATGAACCTGTGTGCCCGTTTTAGGGTAAGTGTGTGTCTAATATTGTGAAATTGTGAGTATTTCTCAGGGTGACATAGTTGGGCTATATCCTTAAATCTTACAATGTAAGGTCCCACTCTCACCACATGTATAAGGTGCATACTTTTTTAAACCCTGATGGTGAATTGAGTCCATATGTGCACGTGATAAAGTGCGTGTGCATGATTAAGCCCATGGGCCATGGCATCAAAATCTCACTCCAGCCAGGTACCCAAAGATGGCAACCCTGGCATTCATGGTTTGTTGTGTTCTTTATTAGTAGTTTATAAATGTAGATGTTATGGCAATTTATGATGTATTTTTGTAAGTTTGGGTCCTGGAGAGAAACCAAATTTCTCTTTTGGGTCTCGAGCTGAAAAAGGTTGGGAACCCATGCCGTAGAGGATCAGTATTTTATAAGATATAAGCCAGGCATGTGTTATTGGTAGAAATCCAATAAAAGGACTAGCTGTGAGGCATTATAGCAATTACAGTATATAGAGTATATGTTGTTATCTTGAAGAAAAGGGACTTCCCTGTCTGATTTGGGGCCCATGTTCAACAGTATCCAGCTTTCACATTAGCACCCCTAAAGCTACATTTATAATATATGACTTTTTACCTTGAGGCACAGAATGTTGATTAGTCCTGCCCTCTCCCCTTCTTATATGATCAAATTCACATCCTAACACTTAGTTGCCACATATCCCGATTATGCTGGCTGCTGTATGTGGCATCTAACCTGAGACTGAAGTAACTACAGTATCTACACAGTCTTCACAGGCTCGAAGAAGCACACTAACAGGAAAAAAAAGGTTCCCAGATGCTTTGCTTTTATCCTGGCTGTTCTTTTGTTTTGTTTTTTCACCTATTCTATTGATCCCAGGACTTCTCTGTGCTGTGATTCTTTGATTCTTTCACTTTAATAGCCACAACCCAGTTCACCACCGGCAGTGTTCAGATATGAAACAGACCCAGAGCGAATGATACCAACCTCTATGTTCCATGCAGTAATTTAATGCCAATCAATAATAATGAGAAGAGTATATAACAAATAATATTGCCATGATAATGTTTCATATTGCAGCTTGTATTCCCTTTCATTTTAGCTCCATAGTTAAGGCTTGAGTTTTGCAGCAGCGTTTATGTTCTGACCAAACTTAACAGTTAATGACTCTGCCAGTGAAAGGTGAACAAGCCAAGTGTTATAAAGACTAGCATTATATGGTCAAAACTCCCAAGGTAGCTATTTATTCCCCTGTGATAGGTCAAGGTGTAAGCAGCTTACACCCTCAGCAATTCGTTCAAATGGTCACATCACACAGAAATATCTTGGGAGAAGCCAAGGCTAGGTCAATGAACGTAGACATACAGTAAATCTCAGCACCGTAACCTCTCGGTCAAATCTGTGTCAGCATTTACCCTGCTGTGCCAAGGCCCATGCTAATAGGTGCGGGCTGACCACTGCCTGAAGCGAACTGAGCCTTGAACTGTGTGTATGTTGCTCGCATAATGTGTGTGCGTGTGCATGTTTATTTGTGTGCGTATGTCATTTTGTGTTGGCAATTTTTTTTTTATAGGGAAAGCTGCTTAGCTTTTTCCCCACACAAAGATGTACACACACACTTGTACACACACATACAGCATGCTCAGTCACCCGTAGGAAGGAGACCCAGGGCGAGGCCGCACATCTGACAGGAATCCAATTGAGCGTGTCTAATGGCGGACATCCAGGAGAGGAGGAGGGGGAAGCAGACCTGCAGTGACGAAGGAGAGTGGAGGGCAATTTCCTCAGAGAGCTGGTTCTCGCTCTCTCTCTCTCCCACTCTCTCTCTCTTTACCTCTTTCTCTCCTTCAGCTCAACATTACAGTAGAAAGGAATGCTCTGTCAGAAGGCAAAAATCACATGACTCTTCATCTTTTTGTAGTTTCAGGCTCTCAAAATCAATGTTGCTTCAGTTCTTATTTTTCAGTATTTAGATAATTCTTGCCTTCAATGTTGAATTCAGATTAGAAACAAATGAAACCTGCCTTGCCTGTGCTTAAAATGAACTTTTTAAGTTGCTGTACTCAGTTAATGTCCGCACTGACTTTTTTTCTTTTATTATTCTTATGTTGCTAATTGGTTCTGTGATTTATGAAGACAGCGTGGCCTTTTTGTGCTGGCTGTGATCATATCAATTTCTGTTTTAACCAGGATGTTTTGATGTAAGGTTCTTTAGCTGCTCTTTTTCTTGTTTGATTCTCTTTGTGAAGTTTAAGAGTGATCCTCTCTTAAACAGGCCCACTTGTTGTATTGACCCGTTATTGACTAATCATTGTTTTCCCAGGCTGCTGGCAGCAGTAAAGGGTCCAGTTTTAAATAAGATGTCATCTTGCCTCTACAGACTTCCTCTGTGGATCTGCATAGTCATATTATTGAAACCATCTGCCATTCATTTTTAGCCATGCTAGCAGCATGGACCTAGGAATGGCAATGTTGGTTGGTTGGTCAGTCGGTCCATCGGTTGGTCGGTCAGTCCACCACTTTCATCCAGACTGAAATAACTCAAAAACCTTTGGATGGATTGCTATGAAAATTTGTACAGACATTCATTGTCCCAAGAGGATGAATCCTACTGACTCCGGTGCCCTGACTTTTCCTCTAGCGCCACCATAAAGTTGACATGTGGTTCAAGTGAAACATCTCAACCTCTACTTGATGGGCTGTCACAAAATCTGGTATAGACATTCATGGTCCCCTCAGGATGAATTGTAATAACTTTTATCCCCTGACCTTCGATCAATTGGGAACATGGTAAACATTATGCCTGCTAAACATCAGCATGCTAACATCATTGTCATTGTGAGCATGTTAGCATGTTGACGTTATCATTTAGGTCAAAGCACCACTGTACCAAACTATATCGTCACAAAGCCACTAACATGGCTGTAGACTCCTGTTTAATGAAATGACCTAAAACCTTAAATCAAACTTAGATGGTCTGTATTATTATTGGCCTACATCTGTTAATATCACAGTACAGTTGTCATTTGAATTACAAGTTTGTAGGGCAGTTTGTTGTTTTACCTTGTTTTTGTTTATGAAAGAAACTAATCATACATCTTTTACAAGTTGTTTTGTTAAATGTAATCAACAGTCACCACTGACTAGATCACTGTGTGTATGAAGTTGTTTGGGTTGAGTGTAGCGACATTGTTATAGTGCAAGCATGTTTGCATTCTGTTTTAGTAACTGAATTTTACCTTTTAATGAGAGCTGCTTGATATTGAAGAGGGGAAGGAGTGTCAGAGTTTTGACTAAGTTCACATTAGGCACCCATCACAGCTGCCACTTGTAACCTGGGATCACTTAATTGTTCCTTATTGAAAATGTATTATCTGTCAGTACTCGTGTCCTTCCCTTTTCTTTTTCCCCATTCGCTCTGCCTGCAATTTACCAGATTGGATGCCTATTAAGAATATAGTAATTTGTGAATCAGTGGTTGCCATGAGCAACCGACAGTTTCATTCCATCAAATCAAAGTTAATTTGGTGGATGAGTTGGTTTCATTTAAGAATAGTTTAAAAATAGAGCTCTGAACAGCTTTAGTGTGGCTCAGTCATTTGGTATTCGTCTCCCCCTTCTTCTCTTCTTCCTCAGCACTCTCCTCTTCTCCTGAATTTCTATAAACCTGCTGAGTGGTACACATCAGTGTTGTTAGCTGCCTTTGTCTTTATATGTGAGTGAGTTTGGATAAATATATGTCTGCTAAGCTGCCAACAAACCACAATCTCCTTGTGGTCTGGTTGGAAATAAGAAAAAAAAAAGATTTTCTCTAGTGGAAGGTCACAGTGTGCAGATGTGGATCATCTATTGGATAGGATACACTGTAGGGGTGTTTTTGACTGCACATATGCAGCCTTACTCGGCCATAGAGAACACAGGACTCAAGCATATGTTAAGAGTGGTGGAGCCATATCAAACTGAATATTGTCTACTGTTACACCCTTACTATTAGTAATTCACGGAGTGTTTATTTGAGTTGCAGTTTCTCTATAATTCAAGTGGCTTGTTGATGCTGAATTGACTGCATTGATTTCTTTTGAATTCAAGTTGACTATATAATTTCCAACAATGGTCACTTGTATGCGAACTTAATGAGAGGCTGTCAGTGGGCTTCAATAAGTGACAGCCCCTATTTATTGTTCCACTGTAGATTTCCATATACTACACAGTTCTCGTAGTGTGTGTTTTTGTGTGCGTCCATTCGTGTTGGTTTGGCATTACTATTCTCACACTGACCTGCCTGTCAAGCCGGGCTGTGAATAACACGAGAAGTGGAGACGAAGAGGAGGAGGAGTTGGGTGTTTGATAAAAGTCCAGACTCTCTTGCTTTAAGTGACTCGCTATTGATCAGGATGGCAATCATGCTAGCACTCTGTTAAATCATATGGAGTCTGTCACTTGGCTGTGGCATTATTGAGCGATCGTCATCATCGTATGAGTTTAACAACCCTTTGGCACAGGGATTATAGAGCCCGTATCCGCAGTGTTTGATGAACAGTAGATAGTATACCTATAAAATAAGTCTTCATAGACAGGCAGAATGGAATTAATGACATTTTTTGACAAGTTTAGGAGTTGGCTACACTGGCTTGTGCAAATGTCAATAATATTAAAAGACATTCCTGTCCCAGGACCTAATAGCAACCGCTGGTGCTTGCCTGTAGTCTCAATGAATGCTGTGTAAGCCCAGTCTCAAGATTTGTACAGTGAATGACATGCAATGCTACAAGCTCCACCCCAATCAGAATGTAATAAATTTAGGAGAAGGGATCATGGCCCAGAAACTAAAACTGGAACTTGGTGTCTGTGGTTGAAATGCACTTATTCAGTTTTCCCACATTTTACTTTGTATTTATTTACTAGTTTACTATATTGTAATACAAGAATATTTTTTCTCAAATGTTGTCTCAAATGTCATTCCAATCAGAATAATGAAATGAAAACCTAACATCAGCATCAAAGCATATGATTTATGCTTTATGATTTATATTTGTAATTGTGTAACCATAAACGCATTTTGATCTGCTAATTAAATTCCAGGTTTAATTGCAGGAAAGTAGCCTAATTATTATATATAATCATAATTTAAATCAAAGCTAGCAGTCGACTTGGGGTCATGTAGTCAGATTCTGTCAAATTCAGGTGGTTTTAAATGTGGGTTTTTGTTTACAGTTGATCCGCAGCTAGTGTGGTAGACATCAACATCCGCCCACACATCAGCACCTGTAAGCTGTGTTCAGCTCAGCACCTACTGTTCAGCCTGTTCCAATTGAATTGTATTGCTCGTAGCCATTGCTATTGAGTTCACCCGCTGTTAACTGAAAAGCTCACACAGTAGCCACTAGGTGACTTCTTACTGACCCTAACACATACTGTGTACACACACACACACACACACACAATGGCTTGATAGTTGTATGTTTGTGCATTTTCATGCTCTATGCATTTTATACTGTGTTGTATCCTGTTTTTTTAAACACATGGGAACAATTTTCCCACTCTGTTTTATTTTGGAAGGTGATGCTACCAGGAATGTTTTAAGGATCTGAAATAGACTGTAAAGAGAAAAACAAAAGAGAACAAGCAAAATATTAAAAGCGAGCCTTAATAATCTCTAAAAATAGGAATCTTTTTTTTTCTTTTTTCTTTTTAATGTGCAAGAAAGAGTTAAAATTAGAACAGAAAATAATGTTTTTGAAAAGACCAGCGGCTTCTATTCATGTCTTTAGGTCATTGTTCCATCACTCTTATGGATCTCTAGTGACTGAAGTCCCTGGTGTCAAATTGTTTTGTGTCTGGAAAGACCAGGGTGGCAATGCACCTTAGTGGCTTCATCTGACTTCAAATGGTGCCTGATAAAGATGTCTGTGGGGTTCAACAGCTGCCTGCATTTGACAGGCTCTACACTACTGTAATTAACCCCACTTAACAACCCGTCTTGTTTTCTCTTTCTTTCTGCCCAACCCACCCCCACCCCACACACACACACACACACACACACACACACACACACACACACAGCAAGCACTGAAGGAGAACCTGAGGCAGAGGGAGTCAGAGGAGAAACAGAGGAGAGCACGGGCAGCAAAGGAGAAGGCGGAGCGTGAAAAGCAGGAGAGACAACAGAAGAAGAGGAGGTTGCTGGAAGTCAATGCAGGTAGAGACCGTTCAATTTGCTTTGCCCATCAACTCTTGCATCGTTAAGCCCTTTACAGAGAACGGTGTGCTAAATCAATCTAGGGTCAAATGGTGTAAGAGATCATTCAAAGACAATGACTCTCATTTATCAAGCAAACATAAGTCCCATTTTAATGGATTAGAGGAGACACCTATTTTCTCACAATTCAGTATTTACCTCTTAAAAAATTAAAACCCACATCTACACAGAAAGCATTTGTGCTTATTTTGATTGATGGACAAGTATTTAAGTAATGCTGGAAATAATTTTAATACAAAATTACCCGTTGTGTAATGATTAAAACAGAATGTTAAAAAACAAAAAATGTCTGTGTCAGTTGAAATTATAGTCTCGACTTTTATTATTTCCGACCAATTAATCTATCAAATGTAGTCTCTCAGATACGTAAAGCATATATTATCATACTAGGCATGTTAGGTGCAGGTAACACACTCTGTGCCATGTACATTCACATTGTGTAGCCTTCCCTTGATTGGTGAGCAGTTTAGCAAGGCAAGGTTCTTGACATGTAGCATTGTGCACATTTCAACCTTGGAATTTAATGGTAATATTATGATTATTGATTGGTTATTGATCTAAGTCTAGAAATTCACCTCTTGCTTGACTCTTCTTGGGAGGTCGAGCACGGGGCCGGCCCAGGGCAGCATTCCTCAGGATTGTAGGGGTTTTATTGTATTGGTACAAGACACTTTAGCAGGATAGATGATTGCTAAAATGACCTTTAACCCAGGTCAACTGGTTGAAGGACAGCCTCTGTAACCACAATTCACCCAGTGAGTTACACTTTTTGAGTGAGCAGAGCGTTATGCCAGAGTCCATAAAGGGTGATGGTTGAATTGGTAATAAATTGATAGTATAATTTGATATTAATACATTTACATGAAGTTTTAACATTGCATGTTGACAAAGCACAAGTCTTGAACTAGGCCACAAGCAAAATGTTTGGTATTCAGCTGCTTGGTTGTCATAAAAATGCAGCCAAATGCAGCATGAAGAATCATCCGCCTAAAGAAAAAATCAGCTGGCTTGTGCAAATAGTTACGCTTAACAACTGTACCCTAATTGCTCTTTTTTTTACCTAATCCATTGAGTTTAAAAATATGGTAGTCACAAAATGTGCGGAAGAGCAATCATTTTCCAAGTTAGGACATTTTAAGAAGGTGCCAAGAAGTACGATGTCTCAGATGTTCAGTCTAAC
The DNA here is from genome assembly GCA_005408345.1 of Macquaria australasica. Taxonomy (NCBI): domain Eukaryota; kingdom Metazoa; phylum Chordata; class Actinopteri; order Centrarchiformes; family Percichthyidae; genus Macquaria; species Macquaria australasica. The sequence continues at coordinate 413,453 of SEMN01000067.1, read as the reverse complement.
ATTAGCCCTATGTGAAACAAGCAGTGGGTGTGCAACGAGGAGTCTCAATTTTTGCAGACCATAATGTGAAGTCATCCAATAAGACACTGCTGTGTCCAATCAAACACGTGCAAGCGCATATTACTTTGTAGTGTGTAACAACGTGTTTCTACTTTTTAACTCGCAGTCGTTGCGACAAAAGATACTGGAATTGTCACCATGACGACTTTCCAGCTTTGTGAAATGCTGTCTCATATACACCGCTGTGCAGAGTTTTTGGCATCTCATAACCATTCAAACTCATGGATCTGTATCTCAAACTGGACTTCCTGAATAATATTTCATCTCTCACTGGTACCTGGAGCAACATGCCCCCACCAATGCAGCCCAGTGCGTTGTTTGAACACACTTTCAGTCTAAACGCCCGCTTACACGTAGCTGCTTTTCCTATGTCCATAACACAGGTTTTCTGAGCTCTGAATTTTTAGAACACAATTGATACTTTTACCCAGAAACTGGTAAGTACACGTACCCTGTTTAAGGTAATGCATCTCACTCTGTTACTACATGTTAATGTTTATCACCTGTTACTGAGAAGAAGTGCAAATGTTTTCAGGCTTTATTGTCAATATGTTGCTTACTGATAAGAATATGATGGGTTGTGTACGGTTTCAGAGTTGCACTGGCAGACCTCTGGTTTTGCTTTGAAAATGTGGCATTTTGTTCTCAAAAACATGTTGTTGAGTCTCCCTTGATGTTCCCTTGCACTGGATGAATGATTTTACTGATTGCATCCTATATTGATGGATAGACCTATGATTTCAACTTTGCTTATATTTCAGCCAGGTGTTATGTGCTTTTGCATTGTCCATTGCTGTGGCCCTCAGGGATAATGTAGCTAGAATGATAACTCTATTTACCAAGCAGGGTCAGACATAGCTACGAAGGAGCAATGTCTACCTTATGCCAGAGCATCTGGTTCTAACTGCCAGTGTTTTTTTTGTTTTTTCCTTCCCCTTTGGAGCACCACTGATGCCAGAAACTTGTTCAACAGTGCAGCCTCCAGACCCATTTCCAATGCCAAAGCCAAGGCTGGCAGAGCAGTTGAGCTTGGCAGTCCCGGCCCTGCACCATCATCTATAGCTAACATGACTATGCCAGCCACTGTAGCACTGCTGTAGACTTTAGAGTGCAAGTAGAGAACCACTATGCTCCATCCAGGCCATAGTACTGCTGTAGGCATACTATCAAGCCAAACCAAGGCCTGTCTTGGCTAAAACATAATACAAACCTCTCCCTTTTCCCTTTACTCCATTCTGGACATCCCTCAATTGTCACCATTTGCCACAGAGCGCCTGAAGTTTTACAGTGCTGGGCTCATCCAAATGACGGATCATGTCCAGTTGAAGTTAATGAACAGGATTCTAGCTGATAGGTTATGTACTGTGTGTTAGTCCTGTAGTGTGTACTGTATCTCACCCTCTGTCATGGTGTGGTTATCTGAAAATACCAGCAACAGGGTTGAAGCCAAAAACTACTACCAATTGGCCATTGTTGTATGGGTTGTGTTTATATTAGGGAGGCTCGGTGATCTCCATTGATTGATAGTGAATGGTCTGCAGACAGCTTAGTGTCTGTGGTGTAGTTAGACCTGTACCATTAATTCAGGCTAAAAGGTCATATCAGAGTTTGTATTGTTGTTTAATCTGCTTTTTTTTATTATGTTTTTATTTTATGTTTTTTTTATATATTTAAGTTATAATGTAAATACAATAATTGTTGAATCAAATGCAGAGAGAGAGAGAGAGAGATGTGTGGTGACTATAAATACATTTTTTGCCTGTTCTATGGTCTGAAGAGACTGAAATTGAGCTTTTTTGCCAGCTTAGTAAACAAAATGTTTGCTGTAAGCCACCACACATGAGTGGAAGTCCCCAGCATGAAGCATGTTGGTGGCAGCATTATGCTGTGGGGAGGCTTCTCTGCAGAAGGCCCTGGAAAGCTTGTGAAGCTAGAGGGTCAAATGAATGCAGCTGAATCGAGAGAAATTTGCAACATTCTTTAAGAGAACTGCGACTTGTGAAACAATTTAGCTTTCAGCAAGACTGGCTTAAAAACAACAATGTTGATGCCCCAGAGCAGCCAAATCAGAATTCTGACTAGCAATTTTCAAATCCTACCATGATGTGATTGTGTTCACTCACAGATGCCAGGCAAGTAAACATAACATAGACTCAAAGCTGTAATTGCTCTTCTAAATATTGGATTAAAAGGGGTGAATACTTCACTAAAATAAAATAATTTTTCTGTTTATCTGTGTCAGAGAACAAATAATTACAGTACATCCACTTTGTTTCAGTGTTGTAAACCAATAAAAGGGACTTACATACTTTTAGTGGCACTGTATATTTGTGTCCTTAAGTGAATTTGAATGACTTGTAAATCCCTCAGATTGACAGCTTGGACTTCTTTCCACTATGCTTCTGTGTCTAGTTGTGTTTCACTGAAAACTTTTCTATGTCAGAAAAGTAGTTCAGAAATAAGAAAATCATAAGAATAAACTTCAGCCACATTTTGTCAGAAAGGCTTATACAAATATGCCTAGAGCTTGAAATTTATTTAGATACGCTCAAATTAAGATAAAGCTAAAGGCAAACTCAGTGACATCCCCAAGAAGTGATGTTTCTGGCAATGTATGACACACACGCACATGCACACATACACACACATGCACACAGATTTTTGGGATGAAATGAATATGTGATAGAGATTTGGCATTGTGCTGCCAACCCAGGACAGGATTTACTCTCTCTCACTCTGTCTGTCTCTCAGCCTATTTATTAACTAAAGAGCTTTTTCTTTGTTTGTCAGGGAGGATTGTCCTCAATGGAGATTTTCTGTGTAATCATCTGATTATCCATCAATTCCCTAAAAAGCCCCAGAGAGGCTGCATATCCACATTATGCTGAAGGGCACAGCAATGAGAGACAGGGGAAGGAAGGGGGGAGGGTTTCCTGGAGGAAATGATCAAAATTTTTTTTGATCTCAGATTTCAGCTTCTTTACCTGCTACAGGTATCTACATTTAATTTGGTTTTAGCTCTGCTTACTTATTTATTCCCGAAATGTGAGGTTCTCCCAGTTTCCTTCTCATTTTCTTCCATCTCTTTTACTTGCCACAGACTGGTCTTCTACCTACACCATACTATGCAGCCTGGTTTCGTCATTTGCACTGTGTGTTCACCCTGAGAGAGCGGGAGCATCAGCTTGCATGCATTTGCATAGAGCCCTATGGAGATTGAAATTCAGATTGAATAGGTGTTTTTTCCCCCTCCTCCTCTAGCTGTGCATGGCTTGTGTATGACAAATCTGCTGCATTAACTCCCAGGGTAGGCCGGGAGCGGGAATGTTTGTGGAGCGACAAATTACACATCAGAGCTTTATTTAACATTCCCTACATGGCTACAAGCGATGAACTATTAAGACGTCAAATAGAAGAACAGCTAGAGATACAACCCTGCATGCAAAGATGCTAAAAGCATAGGAGGGGCATAAGAAAGAGAGAGAAAGAAAAATATTTTTGCGAAGCGGGAGCTTATGAGATACTGTATATTCCCATGAGATATTTCTTTGACAATGTAGGCAAAGTAATGCCCTCTGTATTATGCAGTAGTATTAGTGATCCTCACATAGTTTTCGTTTTATACTATTCTGTTCCTCATACTTTTACTGTTATAATCAACTGACAGTTTGGTTGGGATTGCGCTGGTGCATGCTACTGTAGATCCCACTGGAGAGTGGGCTGGTTTCCCATGTTGCTGTGGGCAACTAGGCTAACAATGTCCTAATGTTATGTTTAACCTTGTTCAAAAATCTGTTTCTGTTGAACCCAGCTGAGTTGTAGCGTTGTACTATAGGGCCACAGTACATGAGTGCTGCATCAGTGTGTGGAAAAAGCACGTTGTCACCACTAGTTGGTAGTGCAAGCCAGGTTATTAGTTATTTTTGAAACTGTTAATGTTGTAATTTTGTCTTGCTCTACTATCCTCTTGTGTCTCGTACTGGACCTGCTTATGTCTTGGGGCCACAAGGGGGCAAAAGAACACAACAAACTGAGAAACCCAAAGCCTTGATATAGTTTCACCTTATGCAGTTCTTATGGCTAACATGTTAGCAAACAATTGCCTATTTACACCTCCAGCAGAGAGACAAAAATATCTGAGAAATTTAACTGTATATACATTTGTTATCACTATTATTCAAAATGAATTTCAAACAAAGGCTTAAACAAGTTAAATGAAATTGAATCCCAATTGCTTCCCTTTTATATTAAATAGCCACCATTTTTTGTTGTTGGCTACTATAGTATATAGGGATGTACAAATGGCACTTCTGACCTTATTCATCAGTCATGGTGGACTGATCAGGTTCTCTTGGACTGACTAAGATCACTGATATTTTTACCCCCTTTCCTTTACAGTGTCATTTGCCCATCATTTTGATTCCTATTTGAAATCCATCCTATCCAGACTTTGTACTACCAGAACATCCTGCAATAGAGCATAGAAACTATAAATGGTAAAATTTCAATATGACTGCCTTTAATAGATTGCCAAAATGCAGTGGTTCCCAACCTTTTTTGTGTGACTTCTTAATACAAATCAATGTCTTCTTGCAACCCCTCATCATAGAGTGCATGCCCATAAGTTAGGATTTTCTACACACTTTATCACAAAGAAAAATACAAACATTGGAAAAGTCCAAAAGTAAACAATTCTGTGCAGTGGAATTTTGTTTTTCTAATTTTTCTACCCCAGTTATCATCTTGCAACCCCTGAGATTCATCACACAACCCCTTGTGGGACCCCTGACTCCCAGGTGGGGAACTGATGGGTGAATAATCATTTAATGGGGTTTCTCTATGCACATATGGATTTATCACAGGTTTTATTTGATTACTTTATTATGTGCTCCTTGGCTAAGGTGCCACTGGTAACAGAAGAAAAGACTCAACTGTTCAGCTGTTGTGAGGATGATCAACAGTGACCTATTACAATATTCATTAGCTGGTTATGATGCATGGCTGTCGTGTATACATCCCTATTCATTTCCCAGTGAATGGCTTGGCTGCTTGCTGCTCAAAGTGTCAGTAAAGAGGAACAGAGGGTATTCAATAGAAAGAGAGGGGGTTGACTAGCCTTATTGCACCATTTGCCTTGTAAGCGTCCAAGGGAACACAGTAGTTGGCCTGCATTCATTGTACTCAGGCATGTCATTTTCTCTCCTTAACTTTTCCATCCCAGCCCAATTGACCCTATTTCTTGCCTTGCTCTGGCCCACCTCTGCTACACACTGCTACAACCGGGTCATTGTCCTGATGATAAGTGACACATCCTGTTGAGTGAAGTGGCGAGAAGCATTAGTCCCAGTCTGAATAGAGGGTAGGCATCGACACACAGACAGGCAGCATGTCCAGACAATGGAAAATGCCAATGTGAACAGGCTCTGATTAAATAGATGGTGATTGAAGTTTCACTACAGACAGGAACATACCTATAGCCTTTTCCCAGAGGTGGAGGTTCAGCTTTGTCTTGATTCTACTCCCAGTAGATTCTTTTGTTTTGTGGTAAACACCTTTCTGCTTTTAACTTTTTGTTGGTCTGACTTGTACACTTATACATCTACATTTGTACATCTAACCACGTATTTCCACGCATTTGTTATTTTTCCCCCAACGAAGAGAACAGTTGAGCTAGACGTGTCACAGTAGAGCTCATTTGGCTCAGTTCCTGCTTTTCTTTCACTACTAAAACGTGGGACTTGGAGCTTACTGTAGAGCCGCAATGAAAAAGATGTGAACACAAGGTAGACACTCTTACTATTCTTTAAATAGACATCAGGCATAGACTGGCTTGTGACAGTGTCTTCATTTTCTGAGAAAAGTTAAAGCAAAACGTCTCTGTGCACATTGCACACCTGTCATGAGAGCTCTGATCCCAGATGCAGCAGAATAGAAAAAAGCAGGCGAATTGTGCACATCAAAGCTCCAATCAGTAGCTCTACTGCCAAAGCCGGGATACCACTCTTCACTGTCCCGTTCCTCTCACTAGTCTTTGTTCTCTCGCCACATCCTCCTCAACACCACCTTCCACAAGCTGAATTACTGTTTCAGACCCATTTCACAGCTACTAGCTTGACTAATATTCCTCTGCCATGTGTTCCTCCTCTATTACTATCCATGTGACATGTCACAGCTTTGTGAACATGTGGGTGTGAGTATATAAATATGTGTTATGATTTTCAGTGTTGGGCTGTCTGAAAGCACCTCTTGTCTACATTCTATAAAGCAGTTTTCTGTCTCGGCCTGTCTGAGTTGCTTCTGATTGATGTGTAAAATTGGACTGTTTTTGCTCCCATATATTCCTGAGGCAGGAGATCTGAGTGGGTTTCTTTTCCCTTGCCTCCTGAGGCACACAAACTGTTTCATGTTCTTGTGGGTTGGAGTTAAACGGAGTACTAGACATGAAGGCACACACTGCAGGTCGCAATAGATTGATCTGCTCCTTTTTACGCGTTTTCTGTGTGCTATCTGTATTTTTGTGTAAGTGTCTGTGTGTGTTGTGTGGAGTGTAGAGCTTGCTGCCTGTGATGAATTGCCACGGCAGCGGAGACAAATTTGGACGTCGAGGAGCGTTGGTTTTGCTCAGAAATTCGTGCTGCCTCTCTGCTCAGCGTAATGATGAAGAACTGGGCACATATCAGCCAGAGGAGGAGTGCAACTGTTGCGAATGAAAAGCACAACAAATGCACACAGAAGCAGACAGGCAAGGAAGTGGGCCATCGTGATATATCCACTGTGTGTGTGTGTGTGTGTGTGTGTGTGTGGCAGCTTGGCATGTGGTTTAGGTACAACCACAGCCCACCACCCTGGGGACCCTCTGCCCTCAATACAGGATCTTCAGTGTAGAGGAGGGTTTGGTGTAAAGGGACCATGTACTGTGGAGCTGATTGACAGTTTTTGTAGGTTTGCAGAAAACCCACCATGGTGCTGCATGGTACTGTATGCATGAAAGAAGATGAAAATTTCAGTTTGCAGGCCCCACGGCACAGTGTAACTGCAGTGGTTGCAGTTAATGGCTTATGAAAGAGTCTCAAGAGATGAGGAGAAGAGCTTGTAGGCTTCTGACAGAGGTGACAATCTTCAGAGGTTGATCACTGACTGCAATCCCAGTCCACATTGATAGCTTTGGAAACAGACCAACACTATCTGCGTCTGTACATATTACACACTCAAACATGTACTCAAATGAGGGCCTTTTGATTTCACTCAAGTGCAGGAATGGACATTTGACATACTTTGCTGTCAAGATCAGTGTTAATCGATAGCGACAAACATGATCATGTTGACATAAAGTGAATACTTGTAGCCTTTCACATCTGAATCATATATTTTATTTAAAGCTTTTAAAGCAGTTATCAGTTGTAGTCTGCTCTTCTAGAGATAAACAGACATTGTGTATTCAGTAACAATCTGTGATGCTGGCAATAGGCTGGTCTTGGAGCAGCAGACTAAATCAATCACTGTGTGCTGGGCAGAAACACTTACTTGCCATTTGATTTTTTTCTCATGCCTCTGTTTTTTTTTTTCTTTCTTTAAAAGGCAATTATTTATTTCTACACCTTATAAGACGTCCTTGCCTTACTATAGGTTAAAGATCAGCATGTAGTAGCTTTCGGACCAGCTTTTGCCCGCCACCAAAATTATTTGACCCCCAAATTATATATGAAATTTTCCCTTTCCTGGGCTACAAGCAAAACTTTTAGACATGGTTAAGATGCCACTGTAGTTATAACTATAAATCTAAATTCCAATTAAATAATATGAATTCACCATCTAATACTGCCATGTGAACCGCAAACCAATGCTGTGTGTTTTTCTCCCCAATGCAGGGGCTCTTTAATAGGTCATACAATGGACAGCACTTGGTGCCCCAAATGATCAATGGAAAGTAAAAATAAATAAATAGATAAAGGGCTATCTGTCTATCATTATTATAGTTGATATTATTGTATTGAATTTTTTTTTTCAAATACTCCACTTTATCCCCCCCAACCTATTTGCATGCATAGAGTTATGTCAACACCTCTCTGACACTGTCAAAAAAAAAAACTAGAAGCTCGACTAAGGAAGTGTTTATTACACAGATTGCATTAGCTAATAAACTAAAAAGTCAGTGTATTTGATTGCAGTATAATCATATTTGAGAGGCAGCACATTTGCACACTGGGACTCTCTTCTCTTAAAGGAAGCCAGCATGTCCAGGTCACAGTTTGCATGATTGGCCATTATTTTAGTCTGCCCCTGCTCAACCTTCTGACAATATATGTCTCTGGCTAAAAATGTACTCATTCTGCCCCTATTTCTAGTTTGCATGGTTATGTTCTGGATTGCAATTTTGCCTCTGTTTACCAAAATTGCAAAGATACCCATGTGTGCTTTTAAATTGAGCTTGTGCCCTGTTTCACAAAAATAAAGCCCCATGTGTTTATATAAAATGTAATGACCTTTGGCCCAGTAGAGGGCCAGGTAGCATCACAAAGTCCTAGTCTTAGTCATAGAATTAGATTTTTTTCCCCCTCTCTCGATGTGTGTTATTGTACCACAGGGAATTGTCAGACAAATGGAAGGAGTGAGAAAAACACACACAACCTTAATCAGAGCAATGTCCTCCTACCCTTCACTAAATCAGTGGTGGGAACCAGCAGTCACACCATGGCAGCTTGGCCTCTATGAAGCCAGTGAAGTTGTACCAACTTTTCTAGCACATCATACACTAATGAATCAGTGTTATACATGCTGTAGTACAGCACACAATGTTTCATTGCGTGTGAACATACAAAATATCTATATTAATAGTTCAGTTTCACTAAATGTGGAGGTGAAAATTGTGATTATGAATACCGGGCCATTATTTGTACAGCCCCAGGATCAGTGTATATGTTTGGCGTCCTTAAATTGCATGCCATAGTGACAGGACTGCCTGACTTTGGCCGGATCCTTTGTACTAAAGCAGTACTACACATATAGCTCAGTTGGTGAAAGCAAACTAAAAATCCAGAGCAGAGCTCTCGATTTCATTGCTGTAGGAAAGTGTGGGCCTGGTGCTGAGGAAAATTCACTGTGGACGTACCAGATATTAACGAGAGTGCACATTTATCTTCATCAATAGTGTCAGCATATTGCCGACATTGTATGTAAAGTTCAAGTTTGTTGGTTTCCCGTTCAATTACAGTTCTTCTTTACAGTACAAAAGATAACAATGATAATAGAAAATTTGAAAAAGGCAAATATAAACTTGTGTTTTACTTGCAAAAATGATTTGGCATATTGTCTTTTTAAAGTGTGAATAATTTCAAGGCATGGTTTTTTTATTTATTTAATACAATATGAATTGCAGTAACTGTATTTGTGATTTAATCGTCGATCAGTGGTTCAACATATGAGAGAACCATTAGAACTGAGGACAGTAGGAAGTAGTGACCACACAAATGTGTCTCACTTTTAAATCAGTTCCCAGACCAGCTGTGGTGCACACCAGAAGGCTGCACAGATCAGACTTGCACTAGTGTGTGGCATGGCTGCACTCGCCAAGAGTTCTTTCACACTCTTGGATGGAAAGTTTGTCATCTAAAATTAGTGGGGGGTTTTTACATTATTCTCTTTAAAGAATCACAAGCTTTGTGTTAACATCATATTGCAGTTTTTTCACACATTTCACATTTATTTTTCTTTCTTTTTCAACATACTAAAGCACTTTTTTTCTAACTAATATAATATGAAGGGCACTAAACTAGATAACAAAATGAGACTGATAGACAACATGCAAATGGCATCCAGCAGTCAAATGTAAGAAAACCACCACTGTGGTTGCATTGTAGCGTTTAGCTTTTAATGCCAGTACGTCAGTAGTGGAAATGTACCTCTGTAATAGACCAGAGGTCAGTGGCAAACAGCCCTTCACATGTGCATGGTGTTTGACAAGGACTTCAAATATCATTGCAAACACACAAACAGTGTTCAAAAGAAAACACCCACGCACACACATTCACATTTGCATGACGGCAGTGTAAACGTTTTATTGACAGTGTGTGTTCTCCCTCAACATTCCCATATAGCTGCTATCTTTTTTCCTTCCCATTCACTGGAGGCTGTTTTCACTGCAGATCACTAGCCAGGTCCATCATTCTGCCTCAGGTGTCAGGGCCGAGTTTTCAGCTGTACCAACACAGGGCATGATTTACATGTCATATCAGCAAAGCTTTTCCCTTTCTGCAATATATCTGTATTCATGATTTTTTTAGCTACAATACTACAATGCAACGCACATCTAAATCCCACCAGGTTGCATTTACCAGGATGGACATTTGCACAGCAGGTTGTCTACAAGAACCTGCCGATTTGTACAACACTTGACTTTACTACAGGGCTGTATCCTATAGTATACAGAACATATGATATAGTAGGTGCTTGTTCAAGCCTTTTTATATTACATGTTATGTGTTTATATAGTGGAAGTGAAAGTTCCAAATTGTTTGAATCCATGTGGCAAATCTCACCTCTAAAAGAAAATGCACTTTATCTGATTTTGTTTCTTTACCTCTTCTCTGTCTTCCAACACCCCCTCATTCTTTTTCTTCTTGGGTTTTTCAGAGAATGATGAGACAGGTGTGATGGATAGTTTGCTGGAAGCCCTACAGTCAGGAGCTGCATTCAGAGACCGCAGGAAGAGAGCACCAAGACCCAGAGGTGAGTCTCATATCCTTTACCTACATTTATACATAAACAAAGACACACACACACATAAAACTTAGTACCCATATTGTCTGGAAAAACTGTGGACAAAGTTCTGATTCCAGTCAGATGTTCAAAAATCACAACAAATTCTGGTCCTAACCAGCCAGCTGGGTGCATATTGTTTCTTGTTTTGTTTTTAAAAGCTGAGTGAATTGAATGAATCTTCGGGTTCTCATGCCTTAGCTCCATAAACTAGTTTGTTGTTTACACACATGCTTGTTAGTAGCACAATGCCAGAGAATCCTCAGCCTGACAACATTAGTACATCAGTCTGATGTTTGGAACTCAGTAAAAGGCAAGGTCTTAAATCCAAATCCAGGAATTGAAAAATTGAAAGAACAAACCCAAGTTGTGAATCCAAGACGAGATCTGTACATATTTTGAATGGATTGCCCGTTAAACTTTAGGGGCAATTGACAGCTGTGCTCTTAAATACAGTATTTCTTGTTAATGAACTTCTCTTCACAGCCATTCTTCATCTTGTGAATGCCTCCTCATGATCTTTTTGATCCCTCCCAACACTGTGTATGTGTTGGCATTATTTGTCCACTGCCCTCCTTACAGATAACCAGCAGCAGACGATCAGCCCCAGCTCCTTCCGCCAGGTTCTCAGGCCTGTTAACCATGGTAAAGCAAAAAATAAAAAACCCACAAAGCTAAAGCCTCAAGCATGCTCAGCTCTGTCTTATATCTGCTGTTGGAAATCAGTCTTAAAAATCTCTTGCATGCATTGCAAATTTCCCTTGACAGTTCATATGTCCTGCCTTTTTGTGTGTCCAGTGACCTTTTCAGTTGTTCCTTTGCCTTTTTGCGACCTTGTGTGTGCCTTCTGAAAGTGTGAAAGGCCATTGCTAAAACAGTCAGAGGCAGTACAATGTGCAGACTGTGAGAGAAGCAGGGTTGAGATTCTTTGAAAGCAGTGTGTGGGCTGTTCTGGCAGCTCAGTTTGATAAGGTCCCTAAATTGTTCAGTAACTGCAGCATGTTGAGTTCAACTCTATGCTTTTGAATGCAGCCAGGATCTTTCACATTTTTAAAATCTTATGTAAAGGTAGCTCAAGGTGTCTTTTACAAATCAATATACGAGTCAAGGGTCCCAGGATTTTGTGGAGAGAATAACATTTTTTTGTCTTGAATTTCTCACTGCTGACCTATACTTTACCTTTTTGAAGTGCACTGAGGCATGTGCACCAATATCAAACATACAGACTAAATGCTGTGGTACAAATTGGTTGTAAGCCACTTAGAGCACTTCAAGTGTTCAGTGTTATCATTTAGAAAGTCAATGTTAATATTTTAATGTAAAAAGGGCAATGGTATGTGTGTCTAACTGTATGACTTCCTGGGAGTGAGGATTGGATGGTATACTAATTACACCAAATTAAGTTGTCCTATAGTATTCATAGTTGTGAACAGATATTGTGCTTTTAGCAGTTGCTAAAATAAACAATAGCTTTCTTCTCTTGTCAAAGGCTTTCTACAATCATAACTGAGGCACTTAAAAAATTTACGCTGTAACCCTATTACCTCTTATTACTTGTAATTGGAATCCCAGTGGGCTGGGTACAGGCCCACATGAATAAAATTATTCACGCTCAATCCACCCACATCATTGATGGCAATGATAAAGGGCCTTGCTCTGTTGTTCTGCTACGACTTATCTGAAATTAGATTGGAAAGGGACGAGGGGGAGGCAGATATACAGGGTGGGAGGAAAGAGACAGATAGAGGTGGCTGTAACATAAGAAATTGAGAGAAATGGTGTGAGGAAGAAAGATAGAGCCAGTTGGTAAAGGTGAAACTAAGGAATAATGCGGGAGGAAAAAAAATTGGATTCAGATGCCGTTTGTCTGTGAGTGTGAGACAGAGTTGGTATGTGTAAGAGAGAACAAGCCAAAGTTATGCTGTATTAACAGGGGATTAGAGTAAAAAGAAATTACAGTGCATAAAGGAGCTGCTGCGTAGTGTCCACGTTGTTAAAAGACCCCATGGTGTGTTGTACTGTACAGGTAAGAAGGTCCTGGAAGGTTGCTGGCCCAGCTGCCCCCTGCTGGCAGCTTCCGACATGGCCTTGTTAACTAATAAAGCTCAAGGCTTTAGCCTGTCACTGCAGGCATCATACTCACTGCCAGCCTCCCAGAGCAAACACAGCTAATTACTTTTTTCTGCCCAGCCCCAGCACTAGCTCAGCCCTCTCAGTGCCCATTCATCTTAATTTCCCCCTCTCTGCCATCTGCCTCCTAAATAACACTCCTCCTCATTTCCCTACCATCCCATATTCCCGCTGTCTTCTTCTATACTCTCATGGCCTGACAATGGCCCTCCCCAAACATAATTGCCTGTTATTGGTATGGAGTCTTTCCACTTCTCCTGCCTCACCCCTTCTCTCCCGTTTTCCTTCTCTTTCTCTCCTACGGAGATCCAGGCCTTAATTGCCCTGGGTTTAGTCACTGGAGTGAGTGAAACCCACAGGATGCTGTCTGTTTAGTTGGGAGGTGATGAAGTTTAGTCTGCGGCACAAGCACTTAAACAGCTGCTTTCACTTTCACACCACCCTACCACCTCCTTTTCCCACAGTTTTAAATACCCTTTAATAATTGATCTCAGGGGTGTTGCTACAGTCCAGTGGAGCAGCAAAGAGAATTAAAAAGGAAACATCTGCGGCAGAAGATACTGTAATTAGTGGTGAAGGGGAGAGATTTGAATGGTCACTCTGAACATGCATGGTGCCATTAAGTTTTCGCACCAAGGGAGACACAAGTGCACTAGTCTGTTGTCTGCAGAAAGAAATCAGATGGTCGATAGATTGTGCTCCCAATCACAAGACTTTGATGAGACTGTAGAGGAGTTTGATTATGTCTAGCGCTTCTTCGTAGTCATGATTGTGATTGCCACGCAATAGAAAATAAGATTTGAATATTCCTTGCAGTCTACTCCACTGTTTGCTGCACATCAAGGAGTGCACCCCACCCCCCCCCCCCGGCCTGGGTTCCCTGCATTTTTCTCAGCTTCCTCTGTCTCCCCTCTCCTCCCCTACCCCTAAGTTGGCTCAGCACACCTTAACATGAGCCAGCAGCTAAGGTGTTTAGCTTGGTCTGCAGTCTCCCTCAGCACAAATACACACGTACACATAAAAGTACACAGACACACCCGCAGACTTCAGGGGATGAAGGTAAGCAGGCTTTGTGGTGGCTGTGGCCTGGGTTAGGATAAGGCTGCGGGGATCTGGGGCTCCTCAACACTCTAAATTGGATTGGGCTCCACAGAATGATGGATCGATGATGGTTAGCCACACAGGTGTAAGAGACTTGAATCTGCAAATTGAATCTATAAAGCATCCATAGCTTTTTAACTGTGTCCTCCTGAAAACATCTCTCTAGGCACTGTCTGGTCATTTCAGCCTCACTGACTCCCAGGCTGGGGTGTGCATGTACATGTTGAGGGGAATCACATAACTACACTTTTTGTCTATATCATGTTTGACAGCGAGCAAGAGAGTGTGTAAGACAGCACGAGCCAGAGGTGCATTATGAGTGTATGTGTGTGCTATAATGCCCTTGTCTAGGAATGATCCATTATGGAGAGAGTGTGGGGAGGAACAGGATCTATGAAAAAGTAAACGTCTCTGTCTTTAGGAGCAATTACTTCTGATGTCTTTAGTGAAACCAGACCTAACAATTATCATGTGTGGTATAACTCTGAACTAGAGCTTGAAATTGATGTAAAGGTCACTTCACAAAGTCGGTGAACCCCTTTCCTTTAAATGGAGTTATTTTTTTCCTTACTTGCACTTGAAAGCATTAAGGTTTTCACCCTAAAAGTAAGCCTCTAGTTGTTGGAGATGTGTGCTATGTATTTGCAGAGTCAACTTTATGACCCTTTTTGCTGAATTTATGTGTCTGTATATAATGTTGAATCCCTGGTTCATGCAGGCTGCTATTCGCTGCAGACTTTAAATGGCTTGGGTATAGGTGAGAATGGTAGTAGGAGATGACTAATAGGCTTAATTTGAGACTCAACCCACGATGTCTTTCAGAGGTTGCACTGCAGAAAATCATTAAGACAAAACTGGGGAGAGTGTGAAGTTGAAATGAAAGTCAAAAAAGTAGGATAGAAAAGGAAGTTTGTTTCCTCCTATCTCTCTGTGCTCACATGTGAGACATTTGTGAAAAACTATCAGTGAGAGTCAGTCACTGTATCTTCCTGAGGCTGGGATACTCTAGTGGAATCTGATGTTAGATGCTTCCCTTTTTGATTGGGCCTCTTATAGACTGATATGTGGATTCCACTGCAGGCTACTGTATCCTGCAGATTACGTGTGTGCTTTCTCATTCCTCTTTCACATTTCTGTCTCTTCATATCAATGTCAATTATGGGAGAAAGCTTCCCATCCTTCTTCAAGTTCCTCAGTCTACACTTTACTTTTTGACTTTGTTTTGTCTTTACTTTATCTCCTCCCTTGCCTTGCTGCTTTCCCCCAGACATGACATAAGCCGAAAACGAAGGGGTTATTAAATCATTTCAGTGATCCCAAGACAAAAAGAGAAGCTCAGACGCTCTCCTCACAAGATCTATTTGAATTGATGCTACACGTCACTGTTTCAAAAGTGTAACCGTAGAAGTTGCTGATTTATCTGCATTTGGTCATAATATATCATCCACACATCACATATGGCCTGTGCACTTTTCATTAAAGTGACAGATTATTGCCAAAGAGCTTCTGTTCCTGAACATCAAGTGTTCACTCACCCACTTTCATACATACACACTCATGCATACATGCATAGAAA
Organism: Macquaria australasica; assembly: GCA_005408345.1. NCBI lineage: Eukaryota > Metazoa > Chordata > Actinopteri > Centrarchiformes > Percichthyidae > Macquaria > Macquaria australasica. Next base: position 397,831 of record SEMN01000067.1, on the reverse strand, counting down.
TTGTCTGCTTAAGCCCTGTGTTTTAATGATGTGCAGGCAGAAGGTCAAAGGCCACTCCTGGGTCGGGGCATCAGCTGTGTCTGAGACTTGGGACAGGTGTACTGCTTTCTGTATTCATGTCCACAATCATCCGGCCACTCGGAGTCACAATGTCTCTCTTATCGCCACACTTGATTGGTGGTTGAGATGTTTAACTGTTCTTGTAGACAAAGGCATATCCAGATGGGAAAGTGTACCTTGACCTGTCTGCCTGTCTGAAGTGCTGCACTTGGGGTGTGTGTGTGTGGGGGGGTGTGTGTGTGTGTGTGTGTGTGTGTGTGTGTGTGTGTGTGTGTGTGTGTGTCGCACACGTGCATGTTTTAGCCTGTGCACACATGCATTGAACAGATGGAGCAAGAGGGCACCTTAACAAAGTGGCTAGTGTAATTAGGTTCAGCCTGTGCAGTGAGAATAGTAATTGAGGGATGTAGAGAGCAATGAAGGAAATATTTTTTTTAACCTTTTATTCTAGTTTTGCTGAGAACAATGCTCATCTCCTAGAAAGCCCTGCTGCATACACAGTTACACTGCCCAGTACAATACAGTCTGATCTGTTGGCCACTTAGCAGCTCTTCTTGAATAGCTGGTGATTAATTGTCCCAGATTTATTCTACTAGCCAGGCACAAGCCCAGAAGCAGCACCTAGTGTCTATCCTGGGATAACTAAATGGCATTTATTTGCAAAGACACCATGTGCCCTATGTTTAATACAGACACACTTTTGGTTATAGATTATGGTTTTTCATGTGGCATGTCACTCAGTGTGATCATGATGCCGTTTACCCGTTCTGTTGCCTCAGAGGCGAGGACATAGATAATAAAAATGGCTTTAATGACTCCCAATTTAATGACTCCCACTATGATACTGCTGTCATAGAGCTCCTGCCTCCTGAAGATTCAGAGGCCATTTTCAATGAAACGTGTTGAATTTTGATGCACACACAGAGTTGTGTTAAAACTAATAACGACTGTATTAGCTTATGCTAAGAGGGCAAGCTTAAAGCACCTCTAGCAAATATACCCTTATTCATAAAATTGTAATCTCTGTTATCCATGCCCAGTCCAAAATGTAAGAAGATGAGAAAGTGAAATGGTGTGCCATATATTCAATTGACTGGTTGGAGAGGTCAGTGTAATGGATGAGAATAGAGTGGACACACATGCATGCACAAACACACACAGACACCGAGCTCAACTGTGCACACTCAGTCCTAAATAGAAAACAGATGATAACGAACACCTCTGCACTCTGCTCCATGTTGCTCCGCCGTACATCCTACGTTTATAGCCAAGTCCTAAGTCGATCACGCTCCTCAGATATCCACTTTTAGCTGGATTATGAGGAAGCTGGGCTGTAATAAAGGCTGTGGATCGTGAAATAGGAAGTGGTGTTCAGCATGTCGAGCCAAGGACCCTAATCAGCCCATTCACACCAGCTCAGGCCCCAAACAGTAGGTGAAGCTGCTAATGTAGGATTGCTATTCAGCTGGCTTCTGAGATCCTCCCTGTCTTTTCTTTTCACGTGGATACTATCTTGTCTTCTTCTTGCCTTGATACGTAGCCTATGTGCAGGGGACAGAGACAGAAATGGGCAAGGGGTTGAGATTTATCAGGGATTTAGTTTAGATAGACATCCGTTTTATAGGACTTTCGAATCTCTGTGTCATTGTTTTCTCCCTCTCTCTCTCTCCCCATCTCACTTTCTTTGTCTCTCCCTTTCTCCATCCCTTTCTCTCATGAACCTGTTATGTACATTGATTGAGACTAGGCTCTTACATAGTACTCTAGTTAATAATGCAGTGAGAAATGAAGTCATTCTCACCATGGCTTTGTGCTAATTAAATTTTACAGCAGCCTTATCGCCTAGCCACACACATTCCTGGTCCTCCCACATTTACCAATGCCAGCAGCCATATCACAGAGCCGTCAGGAGGGAAAGAGCTGGGGAGATGATTATATGAACTTCTGTTGTTATGGGAGGAAAATGAGTACTATCTCCCCTTTATATCTATGCCCCCTACAAAGGGAGGTGCTTGAGTTCTGTCTCTGTGGTAATACCTTAGAAGGAACATTAGAAGTACTATAGCAACATTTTCCCCCACTCATCTCACAATTCTGCTTCCGTCTTGTCACACATTTGTATTATTCCTATATTTGTTTATCTTTTCAGCAGGCAGTCTGTCTGGCTTTGTGCTTCAGGCTAACATTTGCGACTGGTCACACCGTGGGCCTTGGCAGAAAGAGCCACATCTCTGTTTGCATGTGTTGCTATGGTTGCCACTAAGCTGTCTCGACTCGGAGGTAAAGCTGAGAATTTAGGTAGAAGTGATGAAAGGGGATAATGTGTGGTTTAAAATTCTACTCACCTTCCCGCAATAACCAATCTGTAAACAGCCCCATATCCAGGTATCATTCTCTAGTGCACCATACTCATACAGAAATAGGAACAAACACCAAGGCTCCTGTTGTTGATGATTCCCAGGACCACTTTAGTCTGTGGTGATAGAGATGAGGCAGCGTGGAAGAATGTGATCATTTTGTGTGTCTCTCTCTGTCTGGCTGTCATTTCTGCTGCCACTCCACCTGCTATGTGTCTCCATGCTGATCCAGAAGCTCTAAGTGCAACGACAGGCGTTTTCACGCCGACAGAGCGGGAAGGCCAGCCCTCAGGCAGCAGGATCTGTTTGATGCTGGATTCCCCTTAGAGAGTGGGATTTGGGCTTTTCTGATCCGCTATTATACCACCCTTTTATGCCAATACAGTCACTCATTCATTTCAGACTGTATACAGCCGCATGCATTCACTTCACCACGTACACACACACACACACACACACTCTCTCATCCCCTTTGCTGACACTCAGCCTTGAGTCACAGGGCCATGTATGTGTCTCTGGCCTCTGGGCTAAAGAGCTTCATTAGTCTGGCACTGGCTTTGATTAGCATCCTCAGGGGTACAAATTAGCAAACAAACTCAAGTGATCCTGTGAAGAAATACTCACTCTGGGACTTTCTGCAGATGTATGAACACTTATATCCCCTGCCATTCAGGAGGTGGCAGTTTTGTTAGTGAGGATACTTTCCAAGTGGGCAAGAGAAGACTGTGGCATTGGTGTGTTAAAAGGTTGGGTACACCAAGACTATACAGTCATTTTTTTGTACCTCAGTAACGCTCACACACGTGTAAGTTCATGCATTTACTGTATGTGTGTCACATTACTCTTGCGCATGCATCTGGGTGTGAATGGGTTCATTCACTGCCTCAGTAAGGGCGTTAATGTGTGGAGAAGTAGCTTGTGCATGTGCATTGTCCGAGACTGTTTTTCATTCAGGTGAAAATTCCAAGAGCTGCTACCTGCTCTATAATAACCATACTTGACATTTCCCTCTACTCCAGCCTGTGGAGACTAGCAGATGCTTTCCATTCCAGTTGAACCCATTAAGGCCTTCTCTTCTCTACTGCATCCACTGGCCTGTCCTTTGGCAGGGCCCCTCTGAATGTCAAAACTTACTGTTTAGCATCACAATAAAGCAGATACGGGGCAGAGGAGTAAAGGAAAGGAAATGGCTGCTGGCTGGCAAAGGGCATGGACATTATTTTAAAAAGCCTACCATTGCTTTCTCAGTGCTGTATAGCCAGGCTTTTTTTCATCCTCTGCATTTCTGCTTTTGAGACATCAAGTGACTGCATTGTAAATCTGCATTAATGGTCAGAGTGTTGACATTTCTTCAACAACCGATAGAACTTAGAATAGAATACAGGCAAACATTTGATTTTATGAAGCAGCCGACATTCTACTTTCTACTTTCTACTTTCTAACTAGTGGGTCTGTGACCAAAATATATGTAGTTTTTCTGGTGTTGTTTTCTTCATATTTGACTTCACTCCTGTGCCATACTGCTGACTTGCCTGTTGGCTGGCTGACCACAATGGTGTTAAGTTGTCTTGCTGTAAATCCTGCATTGTTTTTTGTTTTAACAGTTGTACTACTGTTACAATAAGAAAAAAAAAAAAATCTGACACCTTTCGTAATGTTTGCTAGACACAGACTAAGATTTTTGAAAATGAAAGCAGAATTTCATTTTCTAGAAGAACCCTAGACCCAACGTGGAGTGGCTTTGCATGCTCTGCTGTCATAGGTTGACTAATAGTTTAAAATGAGATATTTCTGCTTGTCACATGCATATCAACAAATGGATGATAGCAAATTACAGCAAAATTATGTCACGTTTTCTATTCAGTCTCATAGAAACTTTGTTGTACATTTTGTTGGAAACAAGAGTTACCTGACCCTGCTTCGTGTTCCTCTTTAAATTATTGTGATTCCAAAGCTTCCATGTTGAAATGTCTGGGTCCAAGCTTCACAGAACTTTAATCTTTTTTTTTTACATATCATTTCCATCCAGTGTCATTAATGAAGTAAAAAGTGTGGGGGCCAGTAAAACATATTTTGTAAACAAGCCATATTAATTACCCTTAATTAATGAATTACATTAGAGTCCAGTGGGAACAGGGGTTAGGATTTGTAACAAATTTCACGGAAAAATTGATTGACAGAATAAAATGAATAATTTAGGGATTTATACAGTAGTCTTTGGAAAACAAAATGATAGAATAATTGATCACTTTAAATCTTAATGCAAGTTCTGATTTAATGGAAAACATAATAATCATGCCCAATAGACTTGATTATTGTTTTGGTTTTTCAGGCCATGCCGTCTGTGACTAGTCTTGATTTGTGTACCAACCTGATTATTTTTCTTAACGGGGAGGTAATTAGCCTGGCTAGTTTGAATGGTAATTACGATCTCAGACAAAGAGGAAAGAGGCTGTCTAAATGTATTTCACAGATAGTTCTGCGTTTGTCCACACAGGCAGCCACACACAGATACTCACACTCATATACACACAGATTCTATTCAGCATGCAGGAGCATCTCTTGCCAAACACAATTATGTATAACATTTGTTTTGATATAATGTACATCACATTTGCAAGCTAAAATAATAGAAAATTGCTTATTTGCTTCTTCGGTATAACATTGTCTGATACTGGCAAAAACACAGCAGGTTGAGCAGGGATGTTGGGATGTAGCCGGCTATATTGGCTTTACTGTTTTGTGTACCTCATTACTCTCACTTTGTGTTGCATTCATAATGCTATTTCTGCCATTGTTACACACAGAGGGGAGCTTTTAAATGCTGCCAGAACTAAGTCATTTAATTTTCTTCAAAAACAAAAATAAAGACAACATGCATATGTGGCAGTTTCCCACTTAAATCTTGCTCCATGTGCTTTTCTCATTTTTTATATATCATTTGGCCTGGATCAGAAGTGAATAAATTAGATACAGTATGCTGTTCTCCTAAATCACATATCCAACACCAATTATTTACACAGGATTGCTATAAGCCTTTATGGACAAAAGTCCAGGACACTTTGTTTCTCAAATTTGAAAACAATATTGATCAAACAAAGATCCTTCCCTAGGTGCTTAGATGGTGTTACTGTTGAGGCTCATCCTCTTTTGATTACAATGACACTTTTAGCATGTGCACAGGCCCAGTGGGTTTCTAAAAATAAATACATTTTTATACATATATTTTACATTTTCTAATAATATAAATCCAAATGTATTCCTGTGGTATCTAACACTTAATTGTCATTGTACAAAGGAAAAAAGTGGATATTTTCAATATTTCCTCCATGGAAGCACAAAGTGCAGGGCACAGCAAATACAGTATGTATGCTTAAATAGATGCAGACATTGCATGAAGCGCTGAGGGCACTGGCACATTTAGAATGTTCAAGTGCTTTGTGATCAGAGGAAGAGAAGTCACACCTCTATTTAAAGGGACATGACATGCTTGTTGAATTACCTACAATAAGTGCCATGGGTAGCTAATTTGAGCAATTTAACACTTGACACCACTTAGGCAGGATTTACATGTGTGTCACTGTGTACAGTGGTTCTTCCAATGGATGATGCCATGATGTAGGAATTGATTTTATAGTTATTTTTTACCTGTTGAGCACTATGGCAACACTGGGCAGATGTGTCATACATTATCAAGCTTTTATGTATATATTTTTAAATATATACGTTTACATTCTTTCATTCACGTTAAAGCGAGGATTGGAGGGTTTGCCTAGTATACCTAACATTACAGAAAAGGAGACTGCTGCCTTTCAATTATTAATAGCCAAAGTAATCATGTTCACCTACGGTCATACTGTACATTGCGGTAGAGCCAAAATTGCGACAATCTGAAGGTTTGCAGTGGAAATGTTTTTTTTCTGTATCAGAAAATATAATCTAGTGTTACTGAATAGAAGAAGATTACTGAGCCTTTATTGTTTTTACTATCACCAATCCCCACTGGCATTGCAAACATATAGGAGAAAATACCAGCAACCCAAGCTGATCAGTTTTGTGGTGTCCATGTGGTATCTCTATAGATGACACAGCCCTGACGTGATGTGAACAGTTGTGATGAGGTGCACATCAGCTATAGCATAATCTACGGCAACGCTACACCGGCTATATGTGTAGGCTCCATTGCTATGATTAGAAATCTGACTTCACTGCTTTTCAGAATCATTCATTTCAGGATTACAGTTTGTGTTAAAAGAGACCCTTCCTGTTTGTTTAAAATAGGTGAGAAGCACAGAGCAGGAGGCACTTACATGAGGTCCTTGAGAGTAAGCCTTGGCTTCTCAGCTCTGCGATTTAGACTAGACTACAGTGGAAAGCTTTAAGAAGATAGTACCAAAACCCTTATTTGCCCTGCTAGCACACACACACACACACACACACACTTGAAGTGGCCCTTGGATAACATCTGTCCTTATTGTTCTCTTCTTACTACATAGACAAAGTGTAAGACTGGCCAGCATGCGTGGGCTCAGAAGTGTGAGAGGGTTAATGAACAAGGCTTATCCACCTAGGAAGGTTTTAGAGAGAAGAGGCTGGCTGCCTGTAAATCATCCATCAGCCTCTCTAGCGAGCTTAGCCTGAGCTCTGACAATGTAAGGTGTTTGGGCTACAGCAGAGGCGACATGATTTATCAGGGAGGTGAGTGATTATGCGAAGCCTCTGTACGTGAGAGAGACGGGCAGAACTAAAAGATGATCCCATATTGTTTCATGAAACATGCAAAGAATAGTCAATGGGTGCCTGTGAAAAATAGCCACATGAAGACACTGTGGATAAATGAACTGTGGGTGTGTTTAAGTTTGAATATAGAACTTTGCAAAGGGTTCAACTTTAAAAGGGATTGTTTCTTCTCATATAAATATATAATAGCCCGCAAGAGCTACAACTATTCTTGATGACTTTGATGTCATTTTCTTGTTAATTGCTATAATCATTGGTCTTCCAGCTTGTCACTCTGCTCTGTCACATTTAAAAACATCTTGCTCAGAAAGAAATGACTAAATGTAGCACTTTTTCCTTTTTTTAATGGATAATTATCTGTCTCAGGTGTTAGAGAGGAGAAAATGATGAGCACCAAAATAGATCAGGGAAAGGGAAAAGTCTCTGATCTTCTCCTGGCAGTGTAGTGGAATCAAATAATGAAACACTTAAAGTTAAACCACTGCGCTTTCCATGTGCAAATTCACACATTGATAGTTCACATTGGCTCTGTAGATGACTGGTTTGGATCTTACTTATGTCATCTTTTTTTTTCTTTTTTTATCAGATGTAAGTCATTATCTTTTGTTTTGTCCCAGTTCCCAAGACGAAGGATTCATACCTCGATGAAAGGGGGTAAAGGAGTTGACATCCACTTTAGTAGGCTTAAATGATCCACTTTGAAGAATCAAACAGAGATAAATAAATATCAACAAACAATGACTACAGACCAGCTCACCTCTGTTACAGCTTTATCAAGATTTCAGAGGTGGTTGATAGACGCCTCAGAGACAGAGAGAGACAGAGAGAGAGAGGCATGGAGAATAAATAAAATATGTGGACGTGTATGTAGTGTATTTCTTTATGGAACCCTTTCAACAACTTACGCCCTAGCCGTTTTCCTAGTTTGTCAAATGGAGGGAGAATTACACATTTTAGCTTTTACCCCTCCAGCTCCAGACATACCTTTTAAAGCCTAGAGCATGCTATACTATTGTCTAATCCTCAAATGCTGTTTTGCTCTCGCAAACATATGATGATCACACTATACAATGCAGATCAAATGGGGGTCCCACACTATGAGGTTCTCGACATGGATTTCGGTCCATGTCTAGGTACATTGCATTATTTTACCTTTTACCACTTTACCTTTTAGATTACAAATATACTAAAGTAAATTCTAGATAGAGTTCCCAGCTTTTCCACCTGTGTTCTTCAGGAGCTCTCATTGGCCACAGCTCTCAGAACTTGTCATCATTTATCTCATACTACAAGACAGCTTCAGATCTTGTGCCTTTAAGCTCAAACATATTTGAAAATGTCAGCATCAAGGATTTGATCACTTGTATCTGACCTGTTCACATTTACTGTAAATGGCCGGAACCTGTGGGGTGGGAAAGTGATCTCACCAATTTGTCAAAGACTGATAAATCCTGGCTTTTGTCGTATAGTGTGCGCATAGCCGTAGAGGTAGGCATAAAATAGGTACACCGGGGAAGCTATAGTGTATTTTCAGCATTACTTGTCATCAATAATGTATATATTTGTGTGACATACAGATGTCCCTTGTCAGTTCAGCCAAGTCACACACAATTCACCTTTCATTCATTGTATTGCGGGTATCAGAAACACATCTCAAATCCCAGCAGTCTGTCTGCATGGCTAGATATCATAAGGGGTAAGTGGAAAATATGTCTTTTTGTAATTTGTGTGAACTGACCCTTCAAGGTGAGTTACAGCAGAATTCTTTTGAGTAAAGCTGTCCTGACTTTATGCTTTGTGAAATGGTTTTGTACAGCATAGCCGATAGGTGTCTCTGGGTAGGCATAGAGGACCAAGACGGAAAGTGAAAAGAAGAAGGGAAGGGACAGGGATGCTGAGCTTAAAGTAAAAACAAATGGAATAAACAATGTTAAGAGACAGGTTGTCTATTTCTCTTTTTTTTGTCACTCTCTCCCCCTCTCTCTCTGTGGCTTTCTCTGTCTCTCACTCTCGACTGATGAAATTGCCAATGATTTATAACAAATGTCAGTGGCAGGCGCAGCAGACTGCTGTTTTGTCCCTGTCAGAGCCAAGTAGAGCCTGAGGTAGGCAGCTTTGCTTATCAATCAAAGCCTCTCCCCTTCCTTCCACCACCACTGTCAGTACAAAGCTTACTGGATCACCAGCTCTCCAAACCCAGGGCCAACATGGTTGTCATGGAGATGGTACGGTATGGTAGCACAGAAGCTGAAACAAACAGGAAGTGACACAAAACCTTCCATATACAGATTGTTAGGTGACAACAGTATATTGTTGGCATCTGTCCAGCTACTCCTGTTAGTGAACCCAAACACCCCACATCCAAACACCCTGCCGCCTCCTCCCAAACCACATCTCCTGAGGTGTAGTTGTGCATGAGTAATTGTAATAAACACAACATGTCAGTTTGCCTCAGTACCTCTAAATTTCACATTCACCGATTAGCAGGTTTTACAGGCGACATATGTTTACACTTAACACTCCACTATAGGCAGTCTTGCCTTTCTACTCATGAACATACAGCCACTGATGCAAAGTAACTGTGTTGATTATTTGAGGTTTTGCATTAAAGCCACCCGTAATTATCTATCATTGACAAAACCCTTGACATTGCATTTACAGACAACAATTTACTTTTTCTTCCTTCCTAATTCACACCCCATTGCTAGTTTATGATGAGGCCTCGCTGCTTGATTACAGATGTATTTGAAAGGTCTTTGCCTGGCAAGCACTAATTTGTTAGGCTCTTTTGTCAGATAGAAGACAGTAGGGTGAGGTTGGTGTCAGTTGTTCTTGGCCACTAAAGTAAAGCTTGAACAGGAAAACAGCAGCAAGTAACCAGAACTGTGAAAGGCTGTCAACTGTGCTTTGAGGAAGAAATAGAAACCTATCATTCTATGGTGAACAGATAATGATCTTCAGGTAAAAAGACATGGTGATTGTAAATCTAATAAGACTGATGTTCACTTAATTAAAAGTGATGGTGAACTTCCGGGTAGTTAAGAGTTTTTACAGTAGATATCCTACAGAAATTGACAGCAATCTTTAACATGCTGATTGTGCAGCATCTACAGCAACAAAACATCAGTAGAAAATTATTTTATTAAAATTTTCATTAAATGTTTCCAAAATATTTTTTAAGCCTTTTATATGGGAATGTGGTTTTGCTTCCAAATGTTATTAATCTGATCAACAGTTCTTAATAAAACATTTCCATGTGCTCATATAAAAATAATCATGAGCAGATCCAGGACTCCAATGGATTTGACAAGGTTAGAGGTACACGCAACATTTTTTATTCTGAACTGAACAAAAGTAACCCCCAGTGCATATGAAATAGTCAATTGGATATAAAGTTCACCTTGTGGCTGTAAAACACTAAGATAATATCAAGATAATTAATTTAGCGTTTATATCCTTATATGACCTTGACCAGCTAATTTCAAGCTTTTTCAGTCACTTCACCATCAAACAGGTATGTCAATTTGTTAATTGTGTGGAGAAATAGTCACATGTCCAAAGGGGACAATTTAAAAGTAAACGGATAAGTAAAATCATTTCACTAACAGATTTATAATTCAAATATCCAGCACCAAAGACAGAACTTACTTAACCTACTTCGCTACTTTTTTCACTGTTTCCTTTTGGTCTCTGCAACCCCTCAGCCCACGCCCCACCCCCCATTTGTTCTTTCTTCTTTGTACCAATCTAATCAGGTGATGAGCCCCTTTGCCTTTCCAAATGAACCAGGAGGACACATTACAACACTCGCAATCAGCAGCTGTAACACTCTTTGCCTGCTGATGGTTTCAGTTTTCAAATTACTGAAGTTATTCCATCCCTTGCCTGTAGGTGGTTGCTGTTGTTTCTTTTCGTACCAATAGGTGGCACAGGTTGGCTTGGATGTGCAGCTTTTAAACTGCTTGAGCTGCAGCTTTAAAGACACCTGACACCTTGTCCTTGTTTACTTTTAATGATTTAGATGTATAGATCTGAAAAAATAATGTTGGGTTGGGTTGCGTAAGCGCTGTTTCCCTATGCTGCTGTATATTACATGTTTTAAATTGCAGAGTAAATAGCCAAGACGTAAAATGTAAAACAGATACACTTACTTAATGTGAAGGAATATTAACACACAACTTACCTTTTTCAGTATGCTACAACTATGCAAATTCGCTCTGTCCCCCTCCCTTCCCAGCCAGCAATAGAGAATGTTCTCTAAAAGCAGATTAATTGGATAATGGCTTTCTCCTTTTTTCCGTTACTCCACTTGCTTGTCGGCAGCAATTGCTGGTTCTGTCAAGGTTGATTGTCCATTCTGCCATACCTCGTTAAGAGAATACTTTTTTTAAACAACCCTATCTATGAGCACAAGTGTACTTGAAGCAGCACCTTCTAATTGTGGTGTAGTCTCTGGTTCTCTTGTTGCTGCGTTTTGACCTCAGCAGGTGCTGTCTTGCATTGTGTACGCTCATCTGATTTGTATTTGATTTTCAGATAAACACATTGGTATATAAACAATAATTTTATCATTTACTGATTCATTTTTCATTTTGGATTTAAGAAAAGCATTAGAAGACTTCAGCAGACTCTAAGGTGTTCTCAGGGTCCCATTTCTAAATGAGTATGTACTATATGTCTGCGTTCACAAATCTGTGCAGGCACATATGTATGCATGGTTTGAGTAACAATGTGTGGGCCTGACGACAACAGCCTCTCATGAGGGCTCATTAAATAGAAAGAAAGTGAGAGTGTCAGGGAGAAATATCTCATACTATAGCATCTATCATACATGAAAGAGGAACCATCTCTTTTACATGCCACAAAGAAAAATGGTGGCTCAAATAGCAAGATTGTATGCTGGTCAGGTCCTAGCTTCAATTCCAGCAAGATGCATAAGATGGCTGGTTTACTTTAATCTCGTTTATTGCAGGGTAAACATGCAGTTCCAGTGCTTTTTAGACTTGTAGATAGAAACCACCATATTCAATCACTTGATCACACCACTGTTTAGCTCTCAAATGATTATTATGGCTAGGTGATCTGAGAATCCCTATTCCATATATTCTGTGTCACTGAAAAGCCTGCAGCCATAGTATGGGGTATCCATGAGATCAGTCCCAATTTTGAAAGTAGTCTGAAACAACTTGAGTACCCGCACTGACTATTTCTCCCCCACATTTTTACTTAACCCTGGACATTATTTTTTCACTGAATTGTGCATTGGCATGGCTTTAATAATCTGATTTTAATCTATTTCTGTTACATTCACCACTCTCATTATTCCTTTACATTATCTAATTTTTTCAGCCGGACGTTGTTGCGTATAAGGTAATCCACGTTCACAGTTGATTTTAAAAAAGACAGTTTCATTGACTTGAAAAGTGAAAAGGGGGGTTTTAAGTTTGGAACGATTCATTAAAATTAGTTCTCTCACATTAGCATCCTGTGACTTCTAACACTTTTAACACAGGAAGGATCTGAAACCCAGAGGCGTCAAATACGCATCAAAATAATAGAAACCGATGCAATACATCAGACAGACTAATAGATTTCAAACTGTTTATCAGAGATTCACCTTCAACGATTGAGGATGATGTCAAGAAGATGTGGATTTTTCTTTGGCATTCAGTGCCCATTGGTGTTTTACTGTCAGGACTGCTTGATCCCTAATGCTGAGCCCAGATATTTTTCTGTTGCTAGTATAGAGGTTTTATTTTTCACAGAAGCTGAGCTGAATTTTTCAGATAATAGGTTTTTGCATGTGTGTGTGTGCGTGCACGCGCACATGTATAGTATGAGGTGGTGGAGCTGAAACAAGAGTGTGGTTGAAGGAATATTGAAGCTAAGAATAAGTAAAAAGAAAAAAAAACTAGAAAATGTAAAGAAGGAAGAAAATAATGGTAAGTAATGGAGGCATTAGAAAGCCCAAATGAAGTTAAGGCTTTACTGCTGTGTGAAGTGTGATAAGTTTATTGTGGTCCTGTTTTTTGTTGCTAATGAAAACACAAGTTAATATGAATCTATTATAGTTCTAATCAGAAACACAAGGAGCTCTGCCTAAGCTGAATAACTCAGGGCATCCTGCTGCTACGGTTTACTTACCTAGCAGGCAGAGTCTCTAACCACCTAATCTCTCCTCATTCACACCATATCTATCTAATGATAAACTGTTCTACCCAGCTGGCAACCTCCTCAAGTCTTTGTTTCTCCATTTGTTAACCATGTTTCTCCCCAAGATTCCTGTGCTAAAATACCAGGGAGGCTTTGCACAGTTTTAAATAAATAAGTCACAGTCAAGCAGAAGTATAAATCAAGAAAAACCCAGCGAGCGTGTATTCAAGATATTTTGCAGCGTATTTCATCATTTACCTATCTATATATGTAACACAACCACAGAGCTGTTCGGCATACCTTTTTATTTTATTTTATTTTGAAACCAGGGTGAAATCATTCACACAGCACACTGTTCAAAAACGACTAGGGCACACTGTCAAAATTCTCATCATGTTTATATCAAAGTAGCTCCAATAGACAACACTGATGCATGATGGAAAATTAATTAATTAAAACTGTAGCTATGGGAATTACTTTCACACTGCACAGGTTATCATCTCATCAGAATTTTACACACACACCTTGCTTTTATTTTTATCTTTTGCAAACTGATGCAACATCAAACACATTTCTGTGTCACTGTGTGTTGTAATGAATACCTGCTTATACCAGCGAGTTCCCTAGTATGTTTATTTATTTTAAAGCCTTTTGAGCTTCATCAGTGAGACAAGTATTTAAAAAAATTAACTTTGTGTTTGTGAACATGATAATTGCTAAGGTTTTGTGAGAGCTACAGTATAACATACAATAACCTCTGATAATTACTTGAACGTACTAGTTGCTTAATCAGGATGGATATGCTGAAAGACCAGACTATGACCCCATTCACATTAAGTCACTTCATGCGTCTTGGGCGTATCTGATTGTTATCGGATAATCACTGAGTTTTCCATGTGGGTGAGAGAGCATTGATCTCTACGTTGAGGGAGCGGTGTGAGTGAAAGCCTCAGATGACGATAACATTTTGTCTCACTCATAATTCATAAATACGATTCATCCACGTGTTTGTTTTTATGTATAATTATTAGCTAGTGAGCTAAACTGTCATTGTTGTAACTCGCAGAGTGTTTTGATGTTAGCTCTGGCTTGGCATTAATACAAGTACATACAAAATCCTAGCAATTGCATTAAAAGGTAGAGCTACTTTTTCCTAAGTTACACATATTTGTATTCATCTGCAGTGCTTTGTCGCATATTGTAGGTGGTGTAGAGAGCCTTCTATCACGCTATAGTGCGTATTCACTAAACTATACCACTTAAATTGTTATATTTAGATTTATCTTGTGTTTATGTTAAATTTAGATTGTTATGGACATGCTAGCCGTATGGCTCCTGGGATGCTAATGTCGGTCTGTCAGTCTGTTGGGCGGCCCACCACTTTGGTCTAGACTGAAATATCTACTATTGGATGAATTTCCATGAAATTTGGCACACATATCCGTGGTGCCCAGAGGATGAATCCTAAAGACTTTAGTGATCATGAGGTTTGTGGTTTTGAGTGTCTCAAAAACACTGGATGGATTGCAATAAAATGTGGTACAGATGTGCACGGCCTCCTCAGCATGAATTGTAAAATCTTTGTCCAATACTTTGGTTTATGACCAAAAGTCATAACTTGCAAAGCTAATGACATTCCCATCATTCTCAGCTATTGTGATTAGTGCTAATAAACAAATGTCGACGATGTCGAGCATGGTAAACATTATACCTGCTTAACATCAGCATGTTAGTATTGTCATTATGAGCGTGTTAGCATGCTGACATTAGCAAGTACAGCGTCACAAAGCTGGTAGCATGGCTGTGGACTCTTAGCCTTGTTTAAACTACAGTTAACCTAAATTATTATTAGGATTTGATTGTACATGACCTATGAAGTTGACTTAGTGCTTATATGAAATACAAATCAGGGCATTTAAAGGACTTAAATAGACACTTGTGCAACTCAGCTCTATTTGTATGTCAGAGTCCCCTTTTCCTGTTATTATTTCTTATGACAAAAGAGATTACTTTTTCTTTGCTGAAAAATAAAGGCTCTTTGTTTAGCTGTCACAGTTGACTAGTAGCTGTCTGTCACAAGAAAAATAATGACAGTGGAGGGGGAAGACAGACAGTCTTCAGAGGTAGAAACGAAGAAAATATGAAAAGAAAAGTCAAAATGTGAGGGTCCGGAGAAAGTGAAAAATTTAGATATGAGAGACAACAATAATGAGAAACAGATGTTAAGAGGTAAAGAAATAAATGTAACAAGGTTAGTTATAAAGAGAAAATTAGAGAGATAGACAAATTACTTTTTTTCTTTTTATATATATTGAAAGGAATGACTGTATAGTCCTTTTTTTTTTTTAAGATTATTTTTTGGGGCATTTTGCCTTTATTTGATAGTGACAGCTGAAGAGAGAGACAGGAAAGGAGGGAGAGAGAGGGGACGACATGCAGCAAAGGTCTGGAATCGAACCCGTGCCACTGCAGTAAGGACTCAGCCTTAATGGTACGCGCTCTACCAGACATGTCTTTTATTCACCAGCGTCTTTTGGGAATATACCCATTATTAGCTCTGCATATACTGAATGCACGGTCTTGTTTCTATACAGCCATCGATTCAAACTGTGTGTGTGTGTGTGTGTGTGTGTGTATCCCCGTGGGTTGTAGCTAATCATCAAACAGTGGTGTGCGCCAGAGTTTGCTTATGATAGTCTGCCAGCCGATGTTCATTAAACATTTGGCACACGACTGGCTGTCTGGACACAGGGCTACCCATGCCACTGTCTGTCTGTCTCTCTCTCTCTCTCTCTCTCCCTCTCCCTGTGTGTGTGTGTGTGTGTATATATATATATATATATATATATTGAAATGTGCAATGTAGGCTAATATCTAGAACGTTGTGAGCTAAAAACAATTATTGGACACCAAAGAAAAGGTTGATTGTCAGGAATCCTGTAGAAGAACTCATTGACCCATTAAGCTCAGGTCGAGTCTCTGGCTAAGAGCAAAGTGACAGAGAGAGCAAATAGAGAGAAAAGGTGGACAGCTCAGTCGTGAAATCATCTGATGATGTGTCTATGCACCACCCTCCTCCCATATGGAAAGCGTCCAAAGGTTCATTAGTGGTTATTAGTAGACTGTGGTGGACATGTGGTGTGTGTTAGAAATCTGTGCTTGCATTCCAGGGAAAGGCCAGACATCAAAGTCACACGATATTTAATCCTTTCTTTTCTGTAGTGTGTCATTGTCTTGACCACAAAAGCATACTTTATATTATGTCTATTTATAAAATGGCAGAGACAAGCGTGAATGGAGTGCCATTGTAATTTCATGTTATGTTGTCTTGGACAGCAGTACAATGACAATAAAGTTTCTTGACTTAAATATCTTCTAGGTGATATTAAGCAAATTACCAGGCACTGGTGATATTTTCATTTGTCATCTTTCAGTCTAATCATACTGCATCATGATAGCGTTGTCAAATCTTAATACACTCTTCTAAGGTTTAACAAGCAATAACTGGCAACGGAAACAAGTTGTGAACACATCACACATCATTGACATAGCATCACCTTTTAAGTTGATATGGCAAACTTGTTAGCAAACAGTAGCTTATTTACATATCCAGCAACATTATAATTTATTTGAAGTTGTGTTTATGGCCACCCTGCAAATGTAAGACCAATATTCTGTTACTCTCTAGCTGTTTGTTGTCTCTGCCAACTCCTGAGGGAAATGTCTGGCTTTTTTGTTGCTAAACGCTCCACTATGTTCACCAGCTAGTCACTAACTGTGTCTGTCTGCTGTGTGGTGCTGAGCAGGTAGTGTACAGTGGGGTTTTAAAGCTTTTTCAGTGAAAACAGCTGCCTGCTGCTGCTGAAAATGACGCTATGAGAGCAGTGAGAGTGAACCAAAACAGTAAAGTTATGGGCCAGACAGCTTAACAATGAACTGAATATTGCTGTAAAGCTCTATTAAGCCAAGGCAACCTGCAGAAGCAGGTGATAATTCAAAAAAAGAAGCAACCAAACAAAAACCAAAAGCTATGATTATTCAACAATATTGCGAAGCTCTTGCTAAAAAGTTAGACGTGTTGGGACAATTTGGTCACATTCACGTAGAATTTCATTTGGGGTTGGTGTCGTGTGAAATGATCAGTTACAATACAATACCTGAGTTTCAGTACCATTACCAAAACCTAACTTTATCTAACTTTGTGGAATATTACCATGTTTTTCTGTTAAACCATTTTTTTCTGTTCGACAAAATAAGCTAAACTTCTCAAATGCATGTGCGTAATTTTGTCATAACCCACTACATCCGTGCAAGAGCTTTGCCTGAATAATTTCCAGTCTAAAATCAACAAAATTATGATTTAAGTAAAAAAATATCTAATCAAGTAAACAAGACTAAGAATCGCAAAAATAGCATTCATTGCCACGTTTTGGGTGCCTGACAGTTTTGATACTCTCTGCTAGGGACCACATATTGGCCAGCACTCAACAAGTGTTGACAATCAATTCCCAGCCCTAAAACTTCAGAGTGGCTTTTCTCTATTTTAATGTTAATGCATCACACTGTGCACTCAGTCCTACCTCAAATATCATCAATGAATAAGATGTGTTCATTAGCCCTGTCCACTTTTCACTTCAAAGTCTGACACCTTGTTGTCTTTTTTACCCTGTTCCACTCAGCCCATTTCGTGACTAACATCTCTTACCGCATCATTAAATGAAATAGTTGTCTGTGATCTTGTTTAGATAAAAATTACATCAAATTTTTCCCCCTATGTTATATTGTAACAAAGCAGTGAAATGCAGGTTTTCACTGTTGTGCGTCATTGTGTATTTGAATATTTCCACATGTATAGATGTGTGAATATGTGTGTACTGATTGTTTGATACAGTACAAACGGTCTCCCTCTTTTCACTATGTCCGCAGCACACTCACAAGCACACATTTTAAAGCAAACAATTGTTTCTTCCCTTTGATGCTTCCACGGAACTCCATTGTCCATCTAAATTGCATCAACCTGTTATCTCAGTGGATGATGCATTTCACAGGCTTTTCTGCCTCCACCGTATTCTCTCATGATGTACAGTGTAGGCTCAGGTACACAAGCCTCCACACTGTTGTTGTTGTTCACTACAGCATTGACGTGTTTCATGAATGCATCAGCAGTCGTTCACCCTCTTTGTCTCTTCCAGTGTTTCCCACTGGTTGAGAATTTACTTGTGGTGGTGGGTGGTGCGGCATGTGACGTAATAAACTAGTTCAGGACTTCTCAAAGTCCAGACCAAGGTCCGCATCCGGACCGAATGGCAAGTCAATCCGGATCCAGCCCATACCTCGTGTTATGAATACAATACGTTATGAAGTGTAACGTTTTCTATTTTGAAATACATACATACAATATTGATCAATAAATTGTTAGTGACATTGAATATACAGTGTAGCTGGAGATCATTCACAGCGATCCTCCATCTTTCCTAAATCGCAGATACAGAATGTGTCTTGTTTTCTCTAGTACACGATTTCTACAACTAGTGTAAATGTAGCTGTGAGAATACGTCTGAGTCAGAAATAAGTATGGACTAACTGTCTGAATTGTGTCTGCCGAGGTTTCGTTTTTTGTTTTTTTTTCTGCCGAGGTTTCGTTCTGGCCAAATCAAGAGAGATTTGACATTAATTGCAACAACGAGTAGCCTACCTTTAAATAGAGTGTGTGGGTGGGGGACCTCTGACCTTGAATAAAAAGCAGATGCGGACCTTTGAGTAATACGTTTTCAGAACCCCTGAACTAGTCAAACAAAGGTTTATGAATAACTCAGAGAGACCTAACGTTAGTTAGCTTTTGTGTTAGCTAAATAGCTAACTTATCTATACATAACTTTGTACTTTGTGTTCAGTTAGGTGGCTAATATTACTAGCTGGCCAGTCCCTCGTAAGTTATAATAAGATGTTTAACGTTAACACATTAAATATGACAAAGCATTCTTTTTTAGGCATCCAGTAACTGTACACAAAATTCACGGTTCAGTATGTACCTCTGTTTTGGGGGTCACAGTTCGGTACGTTTTCGGTACAGCAGGGAAAACACAAAAATGCAGAAAATAAAATATTTGTTATTTATTTTGAAAAATGTAAACATTCATTAGGGGCTCATTGGCCATAATGCACTCAAATACTGGCATATTCTCAATAAGATCAGCATGCTACAGCTGATAGACAACAACTGGTGCACTGCCAAAACGTTCCAGGTAAAACTCGCGCTCTAGAATTTCTGTTTCGCGTGTGTGAGTTGTCGAGATGAATAAATTATTTTGGGACTGATTTGGATCCGCTGGTCTGTGTGCATTATGAAATGACAATTGCACGTCTTGATTGAAAAACAAAATTGGAATTCGGATTTTCATCTACCTGGGCAGGTCTTGATCTACCTGGGTGGGCCACACAAGTGGAGCCTATGTATGGGAAACACTGTCTTCCCTTTCAAACACACACTCTCTCTCTCACTCACACTCACACACTCTCTCACTCACACACACACACACACACACACACAGATTTCCCTCCATCCCGCTCCTTTTCCCATGTTGACAGAGATGACAGTTGAAACCACTCCCTAACTGGTTGGCTGTCAAGCACCATTTTGCCCCTGTCATTCAAATGTCTTCACCTGACTCTGTCTATGTCAGCCCATCTCACATCATTACCTCAGGGTCAGAGCTGTTCCATTTCAATTTCAGGACATCTGTGCACTTTTCTGAAAGAAATGTTCTATTTACCCAAATAGGTTTCCTTTCTAACATGTAAAGGAAAGTTGCTTCAATCAAATTATTAGCCCTCACACTGTGAAAGGTATTATTGAATATTAAGGCCACAGTTGAAAAACAAAACAATACAAATAAATCTTTACAATAAAGTCAGAATATATTTAGACAAAAATTGTAATATTATGAGAAAATATTACAAGTTATGACAAGAAGTCATCATTCTGAGAGTCATAATTTCACAAAAAAAGCAATTATCCACGTTAAGGATCAGATGGTGGAGTGCAGAGACAGAGGAGTCAGTTCACAGCTCTCTCCCTCCCTCTCCTGTGTGTCAGTGAGCAGTGGGCTTTAACCCCTTTCTGACACCATTAACTTGTGTTTTGTTGGCTCTGCGCTTGTTGGCACAGCTGACTGGCCGAAACTCAGTCCACTCTAAGCCTCCAGCCACTGCTCTAAAACATGCCAGTCAGGCATCTTGTATTTGGTTTTTATTTATTATAACTGATAGTAAGACATATGTTCTCATACCACTTCAGATACCAAGATACTCAGCATCATCTGATATAATTCACTGTCAGAAATCATGCCCAGTACATTTTGTATGTAGGTGCAGATTAAGTAGCCTATTTACTTATTGGTGAAACTTATTCTAAAGATCCTCAACCACCTCATACTATATATACTCCCTTTTTCTCCTAATAGTATATTCTCGAAATATTAAAATTTTCTTTTTCTACTACAGTTTTCTCCTAACACTATGGCTTTTTCTTCAAAATATTGCTTATATTTCTTCAAATATTTTAACAATTTTGACTTTCTCAAAATCAAGACTCACAAGTAAGACTTTTTTTCACATTTTATTTTAATTGTTTTCCAAATTTGGCTTGCAAAAAGTAGGCTTTTTTTCCCCCTGGTACACAGTAGTTTAACATTTGTTTCTTACAAATTTTCATAAATTGCCCAGCTTTAGGTACAATTTCCTTGCCTTTTCTGTCTAAGGACCATTATTCCACCACCTTGCTATCACCACTCTTCATCTCCATGCTTTCCAAAGACAGTATTTATTTCACCACCTGGAAAAAGACAAGTTATACAATTGGAGGCTTTGTCCGTCAGAACACTTTTTCTGTCATGATGCCCAGAATGTCTAGAATACTATCAAGACTCTTTGCTGAATTGGATTACGGAGTAATGGAAACACATTTGCTAAAAAAGGAGAAACATGTTTTTATATGTAGCTAAATAAATTGAACCATTGATCGAAGTGCCTTCAAACATAGAGGCAAAAGGAGGGAAAAGGGGAGTGAAGGAGAGTTAGATTGATAAATAAGAGATGACAGGAAGGAAGAGGAGAGAGGCAGAATAATGTAACAGGGCCAATCACGCCCCAGTGGTTCTACTAATCATGCAAACAAGGTCACTGTCCGCCAGAGCCAAACTGGCAGGCTATATGCATGCATCCGAAGCATTGCTCTCTCTCTCTCTCTCCATCTCTTTCTCTCTCCCTTTTGTAGTATTTTCTCCTTCTGTTTCGGACATACAGGCAGCTGCCCACACACAGGCTCACTGGAACACCAGAATTGTTGAAGGATATACAGTGCATACAGTACATTATGTACATTACGTTATTTACCCACATTTATTGATAATTAAAATAATTGTTGGTTGCAGCCCTATTATACCACGTCCATGTGCACACCTTGTTTATATAACTGTTAAGGTAGTCATGTGGGCAAGAATATGAGGTAGATTTGGAGTCTTAATTTATCACTGCTTAACAGCAGCTTTCATTCCAGTCAGAGAGAGTAACTCCAAACTGACTCAGGATTTGCATATTGTTCATTACACGCAGCACAAATGCATGTTTTACTGACAAACTCTCAAATGACAAATGATACAAAACACCTGCAGTTTTAGTTTCATTTTCTCAAGCTTGTTTGTAATCGTCAACTCTCTCTCACTCACACACACACACACACACACACACACACACAGTTACAGCTCTCTTGACAGAGAATCTCATGTTTCCCTGCTACCCTTAATTGGCCACATTGTGAAGGGAAGACAACGTTGCAGTTTTCAAATGTTAGTGGCCATTTTTGTGTAGAGAATAATAGGAGACCCAGGAGGCTCAGACATCACGTAAAGTCATCACCTGCTTTTTCTGTCTGGGGCACTGTCCACACAGACACTATTCAGAGTATATTTGCCTATTGGTATATAATAAGCCTAAGCACAGTTTGGACACCAAGCCTTCATGGAAAGCCTTTCATAAAGGTGATGAATTAAGTCATTTTGCCATGTTATTTTCCTCTGCTTCCTTTGATCCACAGTTGAAATGTAAGCTGCATTATCTTTCAGGGTTTGCATCATCTTCTATATTTTACTCTCATTCAAGATGTTGCAACAGTGTGATAAGAGATGTTTATTATTAGGAAATGTCACCATGATGTCTGCATGAGAATATCAAGAACCAACACGTTAAGTTAGTGTGAAAGTAGTGCTTTAGTTTGCTGGATATTTCCTGAAAAATAATATGATTTGGACAGGTTGTTCAATGAGCCGTTGTCAGAGTGTTGTTTTAGTAGTGATCCTCTGTCTTCTGCTGTTTGTGGAAGGGTGTCCACACCGCCACCAGAAACAGTTACCTTTGCACCAATGTTACAGTGACAAGCAGCAGTGTACTGGTAGCCACAAGTTTGTGATTCCTCAAGGAGGATTAGATTCAGCCCGGGTCCTGACATGGTCAACACCCTGATGACAAACTACATAAATGTGAAGAATCATCCATCACACACAAATACACACACCAACCAATATTGTCCCAATGCCCTGAAGGCAGAAGCTTTGTATGTGTTTATGACCTTAAGTGCTGTTGACAGGTGAAAATAAATCCCACTCTACTTTTCTCGTTCCCTGTGCCTTTTCTGGCTGTGCACTTATTCCTTCTCTTTTCCTTTCCCAGTCATCTGTTTCCATCATTCAAACAACCCTGCTTT
This sequence comes from Macquaria australasica, assembly GCA_005408345.1. Lineage (NCBI taxonomy): Eukaryota > Metazoa > Chordata > Actinopteri > Centrarchiformes > Percichthyidae > Macquaria > Macquaria australasica. Next base: position 374,761 of record SEMN01000067.1, on the reverse strand, counting down.
CCCTTTTTGCTTGTTCATTTTATCCTCATTGTGTCTTCCTGCTCTCTCTCATGTATTCCTTTTGTATATGCTGTATGTCTTCCTTCCTCTTTGATACCATCACCACTGTCATCAGTTAGAGCTAGATGATGAATCAAATTAAATTTGCCAGTTACACTTGAGCCAGAGGAAGCATCAGTCCCTAGCTAAAACATTCACCTCCTCGAACATTGTGCACAAATCATAGCTCTTGTGAATTTAAAAATTCAACTCAATTTTGATATAAAATAATCAATTGTACAGCCCTACAACCAGTTGCTTACTTCTCATCTACACATCCGCAGTCCAGCAGACAGATGAAGACTTAATGTTCTGCTCCTTGTTCCCAGTATATACAAATGCCAAAGCCCCTGGCACAAAGGTGCTTTGTCCGTTTGCCACTGAAACGCTCTCTGCATGAGAGAAGGGGGTGAGGAAAGGAGGGGTGAGGAGTAGTAACAAGGGAGATGTTGTCAGGATTTGTCACAGTCCTTCTGTATGAAATGCCACCAGTATTTTGAAACAGGAGCCACAGAGGAGGAGGCATTAGCATGATGCGTGTCTGTGTATATGCCCGTCTGTGTCTTGGGACCATTTTACTAATGTGTACAGCTGTTTTTAAACAGGCCATCTAATCAGGTTATATTGAGATCCAGGTAGTTGGGGATAAAGGATTCATAAGCTAGAGCTGTGTACTAGGCACTATGTCTTGTTCCTGTTGCAATGGTGAGCGGAAAAATGTATGTATGTAGTACGAAGTATGTGTGTGAACGCATGCAAAAACGAACGCACCTTTACATTCACATGTACATGTGCAATCAAGTGGTATTAGCCATGCCGGCACCCCTCTTGCCACATGTCAGAGGGTCCGTGTTGGTGATGGAAGTGGAAAAAAGGTAAATCTTTCCCATAGCTCTCCTTTTTCTTTGGCTTTGTTTTCTTCTTTCTCTGTATCCTCTGTGTTTTATTCACAGCAGTGACTGTGTACATGCTGAGTGGAAACCATGAGCTCTACAAAGATCATCTCTCTCTTTCTTCTCCTCCACCCACCTATGGCAATGGACTATTAGTAGTCACCACACAGCAGCCTGTTCCAGTAGGAGTCTGTGCTGATTGCACTGGTTCTGTTCCAGCTATACCTGTTCGTCAGGTTGTGTGCCTGTAGGTATACCTCAGCCGAGTATTCTGGTTAGGCCTTCGTGTTTACAGCCCAGTTCCATTCAGAAATAGATATTTGTAGCTAATCCTTTAATTAGAGAGAGAGGGAGAAAGAGAGATATGTCATTTGTAAAGCCTCCAACTTCATATTCAGTGAAGATATGGTCTGTATTCAAAAATCCTATCAGTGCTTAAATCATTCCATTATCTATTCCTGTCATTTTGTTGTGAGCAATGTCATTCACACACAGTGAAGTTTGGAAATTAGAAGTCTGCATCTGCATTGGTGTCACACTCACTATAGCTTAGCCTTTAAAGTATTTATCCTCATAAAAACTATATTCAATGCAATTTTTCCTCAGTGGCTTCTCTGTAGCAAAAGCCATTCAATGTATTTTGTTTGTGGTCTATAAATGCTTGTCTATGTATAGTTTTCCATTGTTAGTGCCAGTAGCTGATACCAATGAAAAATATAATACATGTACATGTAATACACGTTGGTACACACAACGTCGCAAGAAATAATGTTCTGTATGCAAGCACCATACTGCTGGGTCTGATGAAGTGAAGCCAGTGGCTAGCTAACTTAACTGCTAATCTTTGCTCATAAAGATAGCATGCACATTTAAAATGCATCACATGTACATTTAATTACTGTAAAACAAGAGATACATACCTGACAATAGTGATGAAGTGTCTTGTAATGAGTTTGGTCATTATTTTTGTACGAGTAATTATTTGTGCATTAGCAAACTAGCTGTACTTTAGATCTTTAGCTATACACACAAACTAACTAGCTATGTTTCCCTTAATTAGAAGGTTCTGTGGCCCAATGCATAATGGTCCACCACCAAACAAGTGTTAATAAATAACTACATTAAAACATTCATTAATGCTGCATTTTCAACTGTGCACATCTCTTCAGACCCAGCCTTTCTCACATTGTGTTTTTAAAGACAGTGCCCCTGAGAAAACATGGTCCAGCCAAAACATGTCACTGTATTTAATATGGTTATTGGCAAAAATGCTGCAAACAAACTCCCGCACACTTGCAAAAATACATTTATTTGCAACTCTTTGGTGGTAGACCTTTATCGTGCAAAAATGCACCTCGGAAAATTAAGACTTTCTTATCAAACGCTTTGCCATTCTGATGAATTTGGCATTATTATTAGTATAATTATTAGCCAAAGTAATAGTCTCTAAAGTTTTTCATCATCATCCATCTACAGTTGCTGAACAAGATTATTGTTGCAGACCAGTTCTAAATGTGTGTATGCTGTACACCAGGATAATACCCTAGGATCTTACCGGATATGTAAGCTGGTTCTCTTCCTGTTATCTTCCTTCTGGGTTTAGAGATGTCTGATTATGTCCAGACTCAAGCAATTCCAATAACAATGTAAGCTTGGCCTCCTCGCCAAGTGGTTTGGCAGATATAAAATCAGTGCAAACAAAATCTGATTTGTGCATGCCCAGAGCTATAGCCTAGCATTACTGAAGTGACTACAGTAATCGTAGTCATGGAAGTAGTAGGTTTCAGGCCAAGTTTTACCTATACTTTGTTCTGACTCTTGCCATTACCTCTCTCCCCCATTCAGTCCCTTCATTACAATTCAATTCAAAAAACAAGGTTGCCAAAGCATCAAAACATAATTTGTCCAAATATATGGATAGCACACACATATTACATTACACATTACTTTCACTCTTGCATGCCGTATTTTCTGTTCACTGTATTTGCATGTGTGGGAGACAGCGTTGATTGCAAGGATCTTGCCGTCAACTGATCAGTTTTCTGTAACACTGTGATGAGTGGTGACTGCTGGCGTGAGAGAATGAGTCGATGCATTTCAATTAACCTACGGACAAAAAAGACTCCTCCAAAGAGACTGTAAATTCACAGGTTTGCAATCGATGGTGTAGCTTCACTGGCTCATCTAGTTTGGGAGGTCGAGGTCTTGGTGAAATCATTTTCTCAACTAAATTAACGTGTTATCTACCCCACAATTAAATGAGTTGATTAGTACTGCGGGATAATTTCTGTCACAGCAAGTTGAGCAAGTATTTAAATTTCACTTTTGATAGTCTGCATTCAGTTATTAGTATTTTTTACAGCCAGTGTAATTTATTTTGAAAAACATTTAGGATCAATCACTTTTGCGCTAATTAGAATTTTCTTCCTACAAGCACATGTTGCTTGTTAGAACTTATGGAATACTTGCTCTCTTTCCCTCTCTCCATCTGAAAGCAGAAGTGTAACCAGTTGAATTCCTCTGCATTTTTGCATAATTGCTTCTGCTGGGGTGACATGTTGCTTTTACCAAGGCAAAACTGTCAGGCTGGGCTGGTGTTTCAGTAATAAATACCTTCCTGTCCTGCACCCTCAGTTGCACTAGTCATTATTTGTCTGTGCCTTTACTTATGCAAACACATTTCTCGCCATACTAAAAAACATGCATTTTTGATGTAGGCTTTTTTTTTTTTTTTTTCAGTGGGTGCCTAAAGGGTTATGTTTTTCTGAGTTTGTTGTTGGTGGTGTTGTTAGAATATGATGTGTAATGTGTGCTGTGATTTAAGCGTACTTTCTGGCCAGACTATTTCTTGCTGCTAAATCTTAATGAGGCAGCTGTAGCTAAAAGTAACTGTCATTTAACTAACTTTCCAAAGCAGTCAGGAGACACAGACACATGTGCCTACATAGCCCTGCTCTCGCCCCCTGTTTTATATCTCCTGTCTGATCAGTGCTTGCAACATACAACAGCACCAAAGCTTCCCTGATTGTTCGCAGACAGAGGGTGTTACATGCTGTCATGGTGCATTGTCTTTTTTCTGAAGTTATTTACTTGTTTGTCTCCCCCTCGATTTCTTCTTTGTTCCCATGTTTGTCTTGTGTGTATTTGCTGATTGGTGGTGTGATAATTACAAGTAGGATTGTGCCGCAGGCGCTCCTGTATGCTCTGATGTCTCACACTGAGCCATTGTTCTCTTCATTGGCTGATTAAACAAAACAAAACACACATCTAGGTGTTGTGTTATTTTGTACATCTGACTGTGCTGAATAAATGGCACAACTGTGCAAGTTTAGAATACAGGTGTATATCTTTGACAATCATTCAATACACATCTAGATAAATAGTAAAATATTTTATGTATTCAAGGTATATTATAAGAAGGCAATAATTCAGCATAATATGATTTATACCTGTATTGATAAAATACAAAGTGGTGCTGTATGATACAATTTAGCAGAACTTCAGTTCCATTTTACTGTACTTATGTAGTGTTCTCCAAGTTGCATTTTGTTTTTCACTGAATCCTGTCATATGTAAGAGTAGAATGTGCAGTAAAATGACAAATGTGAGATGTTAATGCCAAGTATATCATTATTTTTGGAATCCTACGTTAGTTGTAAAAAGAATAATATCAACTCACAGTAATCCTTCAGTCAAATAACTACTTATTAATAATGCTTTGCTGCCATGTTTGTTTCACAATTGGAGCACGAAGCAACGTTTTGATATCTTTTTTTGTTGCAGGTCAAGGAAAGCAATAATTGTTCCACAGAGAGGGTCATGGCATCAATTTAATCAGGTTTTACAACTTAATAAATATTCAAAGTAACCCTTTCTTGGGATTTTGGATTCTGTTTGGCCAAAATCCCTGACAAAATAAATGACATGTAGGGCGGTAGAGCACAAAGTCATTTTTTCCTTTGAGCAAGGGGTGGTCAACACATGATCTGAACTTTCACTGAGCTGACAAGACCGGCAGATACAAGAGAGGGAAACACAGAGTAAAAGACAAGATATGCCTGTCATATCAGGCTTTTCTGATACAGAAATGCCTGCATTGATTCAGCTGCGATTCCCTCCCAGCTTTGCCGTGATTCAAGCAGTTTGAATCGATGCAGCTGTATCTTAGACATTAAGCCCGACACATTGATTCCAGTTGGTGAATCGTGACGCCCTGTGTTAGTGTGTGTGTGTGCGTGGGTGTGAAGACCCGTGTGTGTTTGCTTTGAATTCTTTCAAGGTTTTATCCACAAGAAAGCTATAAATGTGGATTTTAAGCATGATCATGTACAAAGAAGCAAATTAATAATAATTTGTTACACATATATCTGTAGGTCAAGGCTAATATGAGCACTGAACTAGCAAGACAATTTATTTGTGTTTAAGGCAAGTACTTTGTCAGCAGGACTTTTTGTGATTCTCTGATTGTTGGTGCAGTCATGTATTGATGTGTGCAATGTGTGCACATTTTTACTTCAAGGCTCTCTTTCTCATAGTCAAAGCTTTCAACGTGCTGCAACCCTTTTGGCAGTGTTCTTCTGCCAGCCATTTACAATATTAACCCATTCTATTGTCCACTCAGCCACCGAGTCTATGGACGAAACATAGAACATGTCTGAGGGGAGCATGGATTGCTATGGGCCCCATGGGAGCTCTCAGAAGGAATGAGATGGATGACACACTTACAGTAAAGCACTGAACTCTCCCTCAGGCCAGATCTGTTAAGCATGCTTTTGTGCTAAACCATCAGTACATGCACAGATATTACACTCGTGTACTATACCAGTGATGGGATTTTTGTACACACTTGGAAGTTGACTAAAATAATAATGTATTGCCTACACATACACACCTACCTTGCACACGTACACACACTGAGGTCACTGCTGTGCAGGTCCCACTCAGCTTGAAAGTTATCCCCTGGGTGTTTGCTAACAACTGGCTACAAAACGCAACTCCGCTATTTAAATGTGTTTCCTCATTTGGAGAGGGCACACACCTCTGTTCTGCCCTCTATTGATTAAAATCACTATGGTCCAATCTCATCAACACCACTGTCCTTGGCCTACTGATGTCTGTCTTGCAGAGGACTCGGGGTGTGTGATGAACTGTAGCTTTCTTTGGGCAGATCCATACCTTTTGAGTTGATTGGGTTAATGTCTTCCCCTGAGCCATGATGTGTACAACCTCCTGTTTCGCCACATCATTTGTCTGCAGCTGATTAGAGATTCATTGAATTGAACAAGACTGGCCAGCCATCAGTTCTAAGTGCATTAGGAATATGAAATTGGCATACATTTGGCTGTGCACACTGTGCTGAATGGCTGTGTGCATTTACATGTGTAAATATATTATGTTCTTCAGAGAGTTGCGTAGACCATTGATGCATGTATTTTTAATTGCCAGGCCTGTATGAGAGTTAGAGGAAGAGGCCCCTGGACAGAGGCTGAGCTAAACTCAGCCATACTGCCCTGTCACTTAATTTGTTTCCTCTCTGACTGCCTCCCTCCCTCTCTCACTGTCTTTCTGTTTCTCTCTCTGCATTAGTCTGAGTGGTGCTAGCTGACCTTCACTGGGACACAACCATGACTCTAATTGCATTGATATGTCAGTGAGCTCCAATGGTTGCAGGAGAGCATAGCAATATTACCCCAAAGCACTGTGGTGGTGGTGCCATGTGAATTTTGCTTTCTTTTCACTGATGACTCACAGAGGCGAGCTGATGAGAAAGAGAAGACAGACCAACATTTACACACACAAACACTTTGCTAATTCAGGATTTTCTCTGGGGCAACATGATATTAAGGCAGTACCTAACTTAGTGTGTAAGGCACTATAAGCCCTTCAGCCATATAGTAAATTGCGGAAAAACGTAGCGCCCGTGACGTGACCCATAAGTTTCTAATGGGTTGTTTTGAAGTCTGGATGCTTTCCGCTGTCTTTTCTAATTAGTGAAGTCAGAAAATACAAATACAAATGTGCCACTGTTTCACAGCAAATGCCACAATCAAGTCTGGAAGCTTTTACTTTGAAGCAGCTGCAGGAAGTGTTAGGTTTGCATAATCAGTATAACAAAATGGAAAACATACTAGCCTTTGCATGCACATGCTTTCTGTTCTTTGTAACTCTTTTTTCACTTTCAGTGTTTTCTCTCTTGAGGTATCATGCCCACAGTAGGGACATTAATTTATTTTTCTTTAATCTAGTTGTCCCACCTTAGTGTTATCTGGTCATATAGACCACCTTTCACCCTTGGCACCCTAAGCAGGGCACAACCCAATGTAAAGATCTGCCAATTTTATGTTAATGGAAATTAATTATATCTTTATTTAATGTCCCCATCACCCTATATTGCGCCATTTGGCCTGATGCTTTGCCTGTCTCCTGTCTCTTAATTTTAATTCTGGTATGGGTTGATTTGATCAAATTTCTATCCTGCCAACTGGTGGGTGGGTTTATGCACATGCTCCTGCCCACAGGCGTCTGCACGTGTGTGTCATGTTTATTCATCAAAGATTATATCTGAAATCAAGTGGAAGCATAAAATTAGCATATTGTAAATTCGGTAGATAAAATAAAAAGCCCTTTTTGTGTTCTGTATCAGTAGGTCTGGCTAGAGTCCTCATAAATGTTGTGTTAACCTAGTTTTTTTTTTTATTCATTTGATATTGAATTTCATCACCATGCATACATTCAATACCATTTGGTTTAAATGAGGTGAAACATTGACATTATTTAACCTGTAATGTGCAGTTGGTGTATAACAAAAATACAGTTGTTCTTAAGTGATATTATTTAGTTTTTTAGTGTTTCCCATATGAAAGTATTTACCTTGGTATTTGTATCAAAGTTATCATTATTTTGTATCCTAATAACAATACTATTTCTTAATCTCTATTTAGCATGGGTGGAAAGTAACAAATTAACAATACTCCTGTATATAATTAAGTAACATTTTTATGGTGTTATGCTTTCTTGATTTCATTCTAAAATCATTAATTAGACTTTTGGTAAAGTGTTGTACTCAACTACTTTTGTAATGAGAACAGAGTGGCCTAACAGACTGTTACTGTATGCTGTTATGGCACATTCCAGAGGATATTACTTTTAAGTTGAACTTCTTTTCAGCCAATAGTATCTGGGCAAGTTTATTTGTAATACTTGTATAATTGATAAGAATTGCCAATTGTCTAAGTGTTATTAAGTCTCAGTCAAGCATTATATTGGTTAGAAAAAAATATTTTATTAATTGTTTAAAATATTCTGAGATGTTAAAGTTTTGAACTAAAATGTAAAACTAGTCTCACCTATGTGTTAGCATACTTATTGTATGTTGGTCCATTCACATATCTGACAGAGGTTTCCTAAGTGCTGACTGACATGTCCCACCTGTCTGGCCAATATTGTAATACACCAGAGAAATCACCTTTTGTAAGGAGGAAATCTAACAAGGCTATTGACTGAACAACATGATGAACTTGATGTCAGTCAACATGAGTCATTCTGCTCCTTAAATTTGGTTTGTTTTAACCAAGTTTAATCAATCGCTGGTGACATTTGTGCTCTGCGCTCTGATATAAACACAGTCTTTTCTCTTTGCTGACCACTTATTACCGTGAGGCAAATGACTGTTATGGATATGCTCGATGTCTGCTTATGACACAATAGATATCTGGATAAATTAATGCTTAAAGCTTAAATTATGTTATTGTTATTTTATACATAGACAAAGCCTATCCAGGGTTGCTATGGGCATAGTGAGGGTGAAACTCATACTGTAATCACACACATTTGCTCTTGCTACGCCGTTTCTCACGTTGATTAGTCGATTTTTTTCCCTTTTTTTAATTAGAGTCCGGATCACTTTGATCTGTCTGACACTGTGCTGTCAGACACAGGCTGCATTGCGGTCTTTCTCCACTAATTTTGCTGCATCTTGTCAAATCCTGTGCCTTTGGCTCACTTTTTGAAATAAGAAACCAGGTCCATTTTGCTGTAGGAAGAAAATGGAGAACCATCGCTTCTACCTGGTGGTCTGTGTGATTCCCTAAAAAGAGATGAGGTTAAAGGACAGCTCGGGGTTGAGAGTTACAGTACCAATAAAAGGGGGAAAAAAGTGAATTGTTCCAGACAGTGAGGGAGAAAAGGGAAGCAAATGAGATAAAGGAGGCAGGAAAAAGTGTGCGGTTGTTTGAAAGAGAGAGAGAGAGAGAGCAAAACCTGTGTTGATGGAGACAGGCTGGTTACCAGATGGGTTTTGTCAGAGAGAGAGGGGAACAGAGAGAGGGAAATGGTTAAGAGATGGAGGCTGATGTGGCTGTCTGTAATGCGATATGGCAGATGCGATTTTATTTTTAGGACAGAAGGCCCCAGAACGATAGGTTTTATAGGGTTTTGAGTGGGTTGATCTTTTTAAATATTCAACTTCAATGAAATATGGAGCATGACTCCGGGCTGTTTGGAATTCATAAGTCTGTTTGGCAGGACTGGCCCTGCATATTGAGAGCTGTCAGAGTCGGCCTGAGTGTTAAACACAAGCCCTCAGCTGGCAGTAGAAACAATGGTAAAAAAGAAACACCTCAGAGGGACTACAAAAGAGACAAAGAATGGAATTCTGCCATTGGAGTTTGGGATAGTTAATCACCTTTTGATGTCAAGACAGTGGGTGATTCTGTCTTGTGTTGCATTGTGGGTGTGATGTGATTAACATTACCTCAATACAGTGGTGTTGCTAGGTGATCACTTGTATATAGGCCTGGGTATCATTCAAAAATGTTCAATACTGATGCCAAAGTGGTGCTTTTTTACATATCTTATATTGAAAATGTAATGTAGTTTCTTTTCTAAAAAATGTATTTAACAAAAGAAGCCATGTTAAATGTTGTCTAAACACAAGCAGCAGTACAAGAACTTTGCCTAAATAAAAACAGCCTCAAATTTATATTATAATATGGAAACAAGATTAAGAATCCAACCAGACATTCAATGCCAGCTTTTGGCACTTGACAGTTTTCAATACTTGGTGCTCAGGACACATGACATTTGTTACCAAATTAGTATTAAGGTTCAATACCAATCTCTACTTGTATAAACTGCAATGTATGACAATAAATCATATTTAATGTATTGGTTATGTCTCCTACCTGAACATTGGCAAGTGAAAACCAATCCAAGAAAAACACCAGCAATGTAAACACATACATTTTTATTCTTCTTAATAAGGAACTTTTACTTGCAATCAAGCACAATCTCTTTTTAATTGCAAATGCATTTATCAGAAAAATTAGGGTTGTAAAGGTCTTATGGATACAGATGTCTTATGCAGGTTATCAACTATGTTCTCCATAATCCACTGCAGTCCGTGTGTGTACAACACAGAGGAGTCTATCGGTTGTGTTCCTCATCTATCATATAAACTTCTCCTCTGTCAACCAGTTCATTAATCCATGTTACCGACTGATTGGAGGCTAACAGAGAAATGTGTGCTTCTGTCTGTTTGTTGGTCTGTGGCTGCATTTGTGAGCGCGTTTCAGCTTCGTGTCTGGAGGCGTGTGAAAGATCAATATTTTACTCTCCCAGTGTGACAGGTGTACACTGCTGGAGAAAGCGGCTGATAGTTAGTGTAAAGCCACTGAGGGGAAATACATATGCATTAGACTATGACTGCTGGGGATATTTACCAGCAGTAACCACACAAACAACAACAGGTAGCAGAGCCTGAAACCAAGACATGTTTAATTCATGCCAGAGGGAGCAGAGTACACTGGCTGTACACCTGTATCAGTGGAACAGTGCTTATTAGAAAAGGACTGTATATGTGTGCGTGTGTGTGTTTGCTTCTATGCAGTGATGTGTGTCTGTCAGGCTGTCTCGCTGTGTTTGTGTCTGATGTCTGCTTTTATGTATGTGGGTGTGCAAGTGTGTGTGTGGGAGGCCAAGAGAAAGAGAAGAGAGACAGAGACCCCAGGAAGTGATGCTGTCCCTGTATGAGGAAACATTCTCAGTCCATTACCCTGCATGTAGATATAATTAGAGTAAAGCAGGAGTAAGAGCCCGGGCTGCTACAACCATCTGCCAGGTGTATTTCCTCTTTGTAATACATGTGGACAGATTTGTTTATATTGTAAAGGATCATACCTCTTTTCTTTTGCATGTTTTACCCCATTTATTACAGATTGCACATTTGTACTATCGCTGACCATGCCCTACAGTACAGCAGGTTTTTTAGATTTATGAATACATTTTAACAACTTGCAGAGATGTAAAACTTGCTCGAGACGGGTAATTTACAACACTAAACATCATGTTGCCTTTTTTTTTTCTTTCCTTCAGAGTTATGTTATCATGTGGCAGTGCAGTTGAAAGCGAGGAGAGTCATTATTTCTGGAAGACGCTATTTCTAGTTGGTAAACAAAAAAATTAATTTAGCTTTTATTTATTTTCCCCCCAAAGCACAGTGCACTAGTGTGAATTTTATCAGGTTTATGTATGGTAAATATAGTAGCCATTACACTATAATGATAATGTTTGTTGTGACATTGGATATGTCTGTGTTTGCTCTACCAGCAACATTCAAACCTTCAATTATGCATTTGTGTCTATATTGAGTTTATTGAAGATGGGCTGCATCTTCAATAAACTCAATATAGACACCTCCTGAAAAGGCTACTGGAATGAATTTGTCATGATAATAGTGTTGTTTTTTTACTTGTATTGTTTATTTTGTTAATTGTATTCTCAATAGAGCATCCTCTGTAGTGTGTGTAGCAGTACTAGTGGCAGGGAACCAGGCTCACTTTTGAGGCATTGTTAGACGCACCAAGGCATGTTAACGCAATGTCATGCTTGGCTGCAACTCACAGTGGCTGGGGTTCACACTGAGAGGCAGAAGACTTGAGGGACATCCAGCTCAGCCCTTTCATATCCTCCACGCCGCCCTTTTTGGTTTTAAGCAGCAAACTCCCACCCACTTCCCTGCTCACTTTGTCATGTACACTTGATTTTAATATGACTCAATCATGTCTGCTAAAGCATGGCAGGTGACGTGTTGACATGTCTTCATGAGTGTGTCCCTTATGAACGTGTGCTTGTGCAAAGACCATTGCCATGTCCAGTCAAAGAATATTTATGTGGATGTTTACTATGGATTTGTTTGTAGGTGAGTCAGAGGGTGACCTATAAATGTCAAGGAAATGCCCCCATTCTCTTTTTTGAACCGGTCTGGTTCTTATCCAGGCTCCACCTACTATGTTCATATATTATTATTATTATTATTATTATTATTAAGGATGTGCTTATCACCATTATGTTGGTTTTATTTTTAACTCATAGTTTTTACACTTGAAATAACAGGCTATTTTATCTCCCAAACATTGTAAAACCAAAAGTCTCTCCACTTGTGTAAACTCTACTCAAAAAGCACCTGGGCAGCATATTTTTCTGAAAATTAGCTTTGAGCCTTTGCAAATGAACTATACCAAAGTGATGATTGTGAAGAGCCAACACTGCTGATCATCACTGTCACTAAAGCAACATATACACTTCTGGTAGGCTTGATAAGATGTACTTGCCCCTAGGGCTGCAACTAATTATTATTTTCATTATCAATTAATCTGCTGTTTTTCTTTATTAATGTAATAATTCTATGAAATCTATGAAATGTCAGACAATAGTGACAAATTCCAATCACAAGTGTGACATCATCAAATTGTTTATTTTCTTCCAATCAACAGTCCATAACCCAAAGATATTCAAATTTACAACAATTAAAAACTGAAAATCCTCACAATCTTCACAAGCTGGAACCAGAGAATGTTTGGCTTTTTTTGCTTAATAAATGACTTCAAAGATGAATTGATAATCAAAATAGTGGTTGATTTATTTTTTGTTGATCCACTGATCGATTAATTGTTTCAGCACAATTTCCCCTAAACCCCACCACCAGTTGTTAGCTTAAACAAAACCTTCAAAAAGAAATGCCATTTGGAGCCCCAGGACAAAAAAAGAAAGAAAAAATATATAAACCCAGTCATGAATACACGCTGGCACACATCCTTCTAAAAGGCTTACAAATGATGTTGCTTTTCCGCTAACACTGATCTATTCTTCTGTATTCCAACAAAGATATTTGGGGTTCTTAAATATGGGAGAGGAGAGACAGACGAGTCAAATCACAGCTCAACAAAGGAAAACACTTTGATATGCATTAGAGCAGGACAGGCTTCAGTTACCTATAACAGTGCTGTTTTTCACATTACCCACAGGGATTGTTATAGTGCTCTTTCAACAATGCATCCCCATACCTCCACTATTTTCTCCTCCTCCGTCTCCTTATTGCTCCCTCTCTTTTTTGTACTCTTGTTTTCATCTACTCCAAATCACAATCATTTGCCTCCAAATCATGCCACTGTCTTGAGGCTGTTTATTCCGCCCATCTTGTCATCTTCTCCCTCATCGTCCCATTTCCTCTACTGTTGTCCTCCTTCCACTCTCCTTTCATTCCTTGTTGCCTCTCCTTGTTTTTTTAATCCTTTCTGCTGTTTTTCTATGTGACAGAGAAGCTAGACAGACTGCTCTGCACACACTCAGTCAACTACAATGAAGGGGACAAACCTTCAATGACTGGTGCGTTGCCAGGTAATGATCTTTAATTACAGCCAGCCTAATGCACACAGGCAAGCTAACAAGCTGTCTGCTAGCTTTTACCTTTTTACAAGACTCGCCTGGGGACATTGGGGCATCACACACGTTTATGACACCGTACCTTTTCAACTCTTAAATGTAGATTTCCTCTGTGCGTTTCCTTTCTGTATGTTCAAACACAAACACATTAAATCATAGTTTTCCACACCGCAGTACACACAGTCTCATGCTCACAGAGACAAAATGACTAGAGGGGAAAGCAAAATGATTAGGAGAGGAAGTTCTGAGGGTTCTTTGTTGTCTGCTTCTTGTACCGTTCAAACCCCTTTTCAGTCTGTTGTTCCAGGTTTTTCTATTCCACGTCTTTTCAATCAGTTGTTCTATTCTGAGGTAGATAAATGGCAAATGCAGTCTGTCAGAGTTTGGCCAATCATAGATAATTTAAGTCATCAAGACTTTTAATCTGTTATATAACTGGAACAACATTATAATTGTCCCTCTTTATTGCAAAGTGGTGGACAGACTATGATGAAAGGGAACTTTATCAGAAGAATACTTAGCTCAAAATTCTACTACCAGCCACATATACTTGAACTGATGGGATCCAAATCCAGGAACATCTTTTTGTATTTTCATTCGTACTGTACAGTGGATCATAGTGAATGTACTTTTACACCTCTAGTTGGCCAATTGCTGGCTGACTGACATACAGTAAAAACATCTCTGGTGCCCTCTTCTAATACTCTTCAAGGATTGCGAAAATACATTGTTGCATAGTTAGAAAAAGTCTCCCATGTAGAGGTGAAATCATTTGTGATTAATCGATTAGTCGATACAGAAAATGTATCTGCAACTACTGAGTCATTTTTAAAGCAAAAACGCCAAACATGTTTTGGTTTCAGCTTCAAATATCAGGATTTGCTTCTTTTCTTTGTCAGATATGATAGTAACTGATTATATTGGGAGTTTTTTACTGTTGGTTGGATAAAACGGGATATCGGAAGAGGCCCCCTTGGGTTATGGGGTGTTATAATCTGCATTTTTCACTCTATTCTGACCGTTTTTAGACGTTTAGAAGTGATTAATCGAGAAAATAACTGTCAGATTAATTGATGATGAAAACATTAGTGGCAGCCCTGCTCTCATGGAAAAAGCGGACTCTTAAAGCAGTCGTGGTTGGCACCAATGGCTGATCCATATATTTGACCTGATCCTCGTGCAGTAAACTGGGCCCAAGTGTTCCTATTTGTAGATGCAAAAAAACAGGGCAAATAGTTATCATTAGACAGAACATGCAGCAAACTGCCAGTTAGCTGTGTTGTGATTTATGGCGGGTGTAGAAGTGTGTGTTTGATCTTGCTAACTTCAACTTGTTGTGTCAGTCACTCTGCAGAGAGAAAAAGTCACTTCACTGTCTGTATTTTTGTGAGTCTGCATGACTACTCTCTTCTTAAAGTGATCAAATGCTGCAAACTTCATAAGAGTGGAGAGAAGGGGAGGGGGGCAAGAGATGAGAGGAAAGGCTCATCTGCATCTGTATTTGAAGTGGCAAATGCAAATGGACCAAATGATCTGACGAGAGGGAAATGTGAATTCCTCTCTGCAGCTATTTGCAGATAGAAAAAAAGAAACACTCCGTTTTTTCTAATGGACAGGGCCTTTTATATTCCTACTAAATGCCACCCTATCAGACATTTAATAAACCCCTATGGTTCCATCATTCCTGATGATATTCTCAAACCATTCAGAGCAGCGATTAGTCTGTTTTGTTTGAGATCTTATGCTGCAACAGAACCAGTGTCAATAGCTGGTTAAAAGGCTGTGGGCTGTGAGATTTACAGTTTAAAGAAGAAGAAAACGTTTCAGCAAATCTGAGAGCAAGAACAGACACAACAAGTTCAGTCTGCCAACTCTTTTATCATTGTTTTTCAACTGTTTTGCTTTTCCATTCTGCCTTCCAGCAAAGTAAAGGACAGCGGCAGACGGAGGACTGTGATAGACTGGTAGTTTAGCAGAATCGCATTGTGTTCATGTTTTACAGACAGTGGAAAATACCAATCTCCAGGCTTTCTCATGTGTTGACTGTTTTTCTCCCAATCTCTTAACAGCTCTTCATGTAGATGAGTTCATTGTCACCACAATGGTGGCAGGCAGTGTAGCTTTAACAGTCAGGGAAAGAAAAAGACAGGCAAGCACTGCTGCAGTCCAGACTTCACTTTCTGTCTCTCTGCAAAGGCTCCCTGCCTCAGCTTGCCTGCCTACTAACTTCTCAAAAACTTCAAGAGTGCAGAAGAGGGGAGGGAGGAGAGAGATGAGTAAAAGCTCATCTGCATCAGTCGAAGCAGCAAATATAAATGGAGCAAATGATCTTACAAGAGGAAATGTGAACTCCTTTCTGCTGATATTTGCAGATGGGATAAAGGAATACCTTTCACACTCTTTTCCAATATTGGACAGGAAAAGTTTTCCAATTAACTGCTATCACATCGAGGTGTAAAGATGAATTGCTACGTATCATAAAATCAATACAAGAGTGCGAGATGTTGCTACATTAATACACAGATCCAAACCCAAATTCAATTAAAACAAAACTGGCAAAAATGTTTTCGTTTCAATCAGTGGTGGGAGAAAAGGCAGAATCCACCGTGTGCTACACTGCCAGAAATCCTGACAAAAGAAATGCAACAACAACTTAAAATATTTAACAGTGGCATCACCAACTTACTCTTTAAAGAACAGCATGCTACAAGAACAATAAAGCGCTGTCGGAAACATTGCCTTCAGGAGCTGTCAACCCGAGGCAAGCTAACAACAAAGCTAGCGATACCAAGTAACGCTCCTTGCCCCTAACTCCTCCTGGTCAAAGGCAATAACTGAAGCAATAAGCTATTTTATTTATAAGGACATGCCCCCATTTAGTGTTGCTCAAAGGGCTAGATTTAGATGGATGACAATGACCCTGAAATCGAGGTAAACAATACCCAGTTGCCAACATTTAAGTGAAAAACGCATCCTTCTTGGGGACTGTCCAAAATGTTGTCCTTTTTGTCACTGCTTATTGTTAAAGGGGAACTCCACCAATTTTATACATCAACGTCTGTTCACAGGTCTTGGGGAGTATTTCTGCTATGTGAAAAAAGTTGTATAAAGCCTTTTGTGGCTGCAGAGGGAGCTGCGCAAAATCTGATCTGATCTGAATTGTGTGTGATAGAGACTACATTGGCCGCTAGTAGCAATGACCCATACGAATCTCCAAGCGAACTGCAGTGATCGAGTAGAATTGTGGGTAATGTAGGTGCCAGTTTTGACAATGTTCTGCTACATCGATTTTTATCCTTTTTTTTACTGTCCATCGTGAGTCCCACAGTCTTGGGTGCAATGCTAAAACCGAGTACTTTTAACTATGGAAGGTGTGGCAGTTACTATAATTTTTAGGGGGCTTTTTGTACTTGGTACTTGAAATAAAAAGTGAGAATATCACGTATCTAAATCTGTATCAAATTGTCCTATCATCACAGCATGCGTTCAATAAAAGGTTTTGTCTTTGAATTCGACTTGACTCGTTCTCCCATAAAACCAGTGTAAGTTGTTGGTTAAAGGAGTCCAACCTGTGAGATGAGACGTGTTTTACATCTCTCAGACGTGTTTTACAGCTTAGATGAAGGCATATGTTGAGAAGCTAGCGAGGCTTCAAAGGAAGGGGCAGCTAGGTGTCACAGGCGGGCAGAAGAAGAAACTGGACTTGCCAGCACTTTGATCATGTTCACCACTAAAGGCCAGGGCCCTGTTAGGAAGAAAAGAAATACACTTTTAAGAGGTCTTATTGATGTGTGGGGTTTTTAATCTTTTTTTTTGAAGTGTGGATTTATTTAGATGTATCCATACAGTACTGTGCATTTCTCACAAGGATGTGTTTTTTATATATAATCATTAAGGGTCATGCAGAGCAGAAAACTGGTAAATGATAATTCATGCTAATAAATGCTCAAAAAAAATAATTTAAAATTCAAAGATTTGCATGTTTGAATTTTGGCAAAACCTGATGTCTGATAATACCCTCTTGCATGTCTTCTTTATTTCTCATCAAGAAGACAGAAATGGCATCAGTTTAAAATTTCAACAGAACTGTAAACAAGATATTAAAATGCAAATTGCTGATACCACAATTGATCATTTCCTCAACATCAGCTCTGAATCTGTGAGTGTGTTATTTGTTGAGCAGAAAGAAACGGGCATTTGGGGTAGATGACAGGTTTTTAGAGGGAGGAGAGCGGAGCAGGACAGGATAGGGGAGTGTGGTGCAAGAGGATCGACAGCAGGGAATAATTGTCATCTTTTACAATTGAGACTGCAACAACAGGAAGAGAGCAAAAAGGGTGAGATAATGAGAGGAGACTTGGATTTTCAGCTGTGGTAAATGTTCAGTCACAGCAGCAAGGCAACACACTCTACTCATTTTATCCTTTTAAAATCCCCCACTGCCTCTTGTTTGCCTAACGAGTTTTTGTGTGAGTGTGCCTGTGTGTGTGTGTGTGTGTGATCGTTGGCTCTCTTTGCTTAATTTTGCAGTCGGTTCCTTCTTGTCTGCTCTCTTTCCTCCCTTTATCCTTATTTATTTGTCAGAGGTTGTGTTCAGGGACGTTCCTTGTCATTCGTCAGCGTGGCCCATAAAACACACTGTCATGACTGACTGGCCACGCTCCAAACTCATTACCGATTGGCTGACAGAGCGGGTCGCTCTGTTCTGCTCTGCTGTGTTTGACTCCTGTTTGCCAGACATTTAATGCTCAGGAAACTTTAAATGCGGTGGTGTCTTTCCTCGCGCCACTCCTCTTAGCCTCACACTCAAGGTCATATGAATATGGATTTACCCTCTCCTTCCAGCGCACACATACTGATGATGAAGTCTAAGATCTACTCAGAGGGATTATAATTCAGAACGTAGGTCTGATCTGGGCCGTCGCTCTGTTCCACTGTCTGTCTGGGTGTGTGTTTTTAAGTCGGAAGCCAGAGGGGAAGGCTGAGGAGAGAGAGGAGGGGGGGGGTTAAGAGAAATAAGAAAGATGAAGAGGGCTACTGCAGGAGCAGAGAGCTGAGATGAAGCGGAGGAAGGAGAATGGATGATAATGGTGGAATCGGGAGGTGGAGCTGGGTGGGAGGGTGTCATGTAAGAGAAAAGGGAAAGAGACTGGGAGATTGGAAAAGGGCGACGCACAATGTTATTGAGTTTCTGTTGCGGTTGATCAGCCATATCCATTTCATCATAGTGAGCTTGCTGCATGCCACAGTCTGCTGCAGAAAATTTGTCCTCATCTGTGTGTGTATACACGGTGTACGCTTCCATGGTGTGTGTTTGTGTATTCATCCAGACTAACAGTATGTACAGTGAGCTCTTGTGTATATGTACCTTTGCTTTGTTGTGCATGTGCACATGCTTACTAAAATGCTTCTTGTTACTTCCTGATGATTTCTGTTATTCCAGAATTCTGTATTTGCTGCAGAATTACTGCATTTTGTATTCACTTGCTTTTATTTTTTAACCTTTCTTCTTCTCTTTCTTGCCTGTAATTCCATCTGTAGTCTGATTAATACCTTGCTTCCATTCATTTAACCAGTCAGTTGGGCATCAGCTTCTTCTCACGCTGCTCCCTCATTCTCACAGTTGTGCTCACTGCTTTCTCACTGTTTTTTCACTCACAGAAAACAAGGCACCTTTACAAAGGTCTCGCTCTCGGCAGAATATAAATGCGGGTTCAGCGGTGGTGAAAGCTCCCCCTGCCAAGGAGGCCCATAACGAGTCTGAAGGCCATCCATCTGTAGCCCGTGCCAAGGAGTCAGGCCGCAGGTACAGGAACGTCCCGAGTCACAGCTACTGGCTGGACAGAGAGAGGGTGGTGGAGAGAGAGACGGTTAAACCGACTGAGAGAGAGATGGAGGTTGAAGCAGAGCCTCTGGCCTTCCAGCCATCCTCCACTGGTGCTGCGGTCAGCACCAACGGAGAGTCCGATGTAGAGGCTCTCCTGGCCAAACTCAGGGCCTTGTGAGGTTCATTTTCACATTATCACTGAAATGACAGACATATATGTATTGTACTCTAACATCTTAACCCGCTCTGAATGTCACCTAAAAGATTTTCCTTCAACAATTTTGTAAACAAGCAGAAAATGTTAACTACATTTTCTGCTTGTTTACAGAGTTGCTGAGTTTGTTAAGACAATGTTGTAAGAGATTTGTCAGGCAAAAATAGCAGGGCAATTCAATTATAAGTATTAACGTTAAATAAGAAAAGAAGGACTTTTTTAAAGCTTCGTAAAAAAATAAATTTGTATAAAACTAATTTGAGGACCATGATTTAATGCTTGATGGTACAGACATAAGAATCCTTTTGTAAAAGAAAATTCAGGTCGAGCACAGATAGCTGGTCACACTTATTTCATGAAATAGAGACTGATATACAAAAGTTGTGATTTAATGGAAACACTTCAACGTATTTGTGTCATATATAATTTTTAAAAGAGAAAATACAGCCAAATAGATTCAGTGGCGTCTCTACCTGACCCTGTAAAGTGCACTGCCAAAACGTTTGGCTATCATTTATATATTCCTAACAATGGGAATATAACATAGCTTGTTCTCTAAAAATCCATCAATTTTCTATACCGCTTATCCTCTTAGAGGGTCGTGGGGGGCTGGAGCCAATCCCAGCTGACGTTCTCTAAAAATAAAAGATGCAATGTTGCTAAGCACTTTCTTTGTAATCCAGAAGTATGCAATATTAAATAGAAATGATATCACGTTTACTTTCACCTTTGCATTTCTTAGAATACTGTAGCTTTTATTTTACACCATTATCATATTATCTTGTCCAACCTGTATTTTAGTTTTTAGTTACACATTAGTTATTTTCATAATGCATGTTGTTAGTCATGTAAAATTAAAAGATTGTGAGCTCATATCTGCATTTATTACTTTTGGTGTTTTAATTATTTTCTTTTTTCGTCTTTGGGTCTTTTTCATTCCTTGTGGGGAAACTGGGTGTCTTTTATATTCAAAGCACTGATCTTATTGTTTGTGTTTTCTATAAAAATGTTATCTGCATTCTATAAAACTATATATATATATATATATATACACACAAAGGATCAATACATATGAGTACTTTCACAGGTTATAACAGTAATTAGATGTAATTTCACAAGTTGATTTTGGTTGTACTCGACTGATTTGTCTCTGTGTCATTGCTGGTGAGGACATTTATACACAGTGAGAACGAGTCTGCAAGAACAGTGTCTAACAGTATTATTGTCCAAAATGTGGCACAAAAGAAACAAGTTCATCCAGATCCAAGTTATTTTTTTCTCCTACATTTTCACTGAAATGACTCACAACAAATATGCTTAAGATGTATCTTTATTCGTTATAGTCGCATTTACAATAAAATAAAGCAAAAAAAAAAAAAGTTGTTTTTTTCACAAATCACAAAAGTTTCAAACATGACTGAAATTAATACGTCGGTGTTTGTGTGGCTGCCATTTTAGTGCGCTTGCTGGTTTGTTTTTGTTCTCAGTGTTGCTCATCATACTTGAGGATTTACCAAGTTAGTGAGCAGAAACACAGATCACATCCTCGCTATGGCTATCCTAACATAATTGTCATTGATATTGAAGTACGCTTTACGACTTTAATTCCTAAAATATCTACTACAATTACGAGCATGTACAACCTAACTGAAGGCTGAATACTAGTTAGCAGCACTTGCCGGCTGTAAAAGGGCTAAAAACCGACACTTTGGTGTTGGAGACAACATGAGACAATTAACACAGGTACAATGGGCTCACATCATCTGTGCCCAAATTCACCCAATTGATGATTTAGTCCTTTTACAAGTGTTCACAATATTTTCTTTATCTCCTGCACTGTTTCTCTCTGAGGGTCAGCTGGATTTACATTTCATCACCTACCCATGCCCATGAGTGGTCTGCACTGTGCACCCCAAAAGTTATAATTGCAGCCGCACGGGCCAACAAATATGTGAAAATGTATGCCTGTGCACAAAAAAGGGTACTGTAAGTGTTACTACATGTCTCTTTTTTTTTTTAGATGTGCACATATCAGTGGTCGCTATTAGTGACTTGCTGGAACCTTTTTAAAGTTAAGGCCTGTTGAACGACCTTTGTATATGTTCAACCTTTTAGTTTTATCTTCTTATTTCTGAAATGTGATAATTGGGCTCTTCTAAAATGTAGTGTGTAGTGGTTGAACAACATACAGGGTATTTAGTGTGCAGTGTCCTTGTAGAAGCTGTTGTTACCCAGTGCATAATTTGTTACATTTTTCTTATGATTCATTGAACGGATTTGCTCATAAAACCCTACGTAATCATGTGTACACGTAATAAAAATCCAGATTTATAATCGTTTCTGTACATCTGCATTGTTAAATTGTCTAAGTAAACATCACACCTGAGTCAAAGCTTGTGAAGAGCATGTGTGAGCTTTTATCACTCACTTTTATTAATTAATCAACACATTAAAAAGGCACCGCGCTGAACATATGCCTCCTTTAAAACATAAATCAGTTGTACATTAATATGCAGTAGATAAAGTCCAATATAATCTGGACATAGAGTTACAGGGAGAGAGAGAGATCTGCCGACCAGTTGACCCACTATCTGACAAGGTCTGCTTGCTGTAGCCTGTCAGCTGGTGAATATCTTCAGCAGTGGGAGCAACACAACTGTCCCTATCTGGAGCAGAGCCAGAGACAAACACCTCTGCGGTGGTGCACTCAGCGGTTTGGGAGAGCAAAGCAGTCGTTGCTCCTCCAGTGATTCAGCTTTAGCTGGCTGCAATGCGCTTCTCACTGGACAGTCTAACATCAAACCGCTTTCTTTTAAGGGTTCTCTACGAGGACGCTTCTGCTTCAGTGTTTGTTTTCTCCTCTTTTTCTTTCCAATACTACTGAGAATTACTTCAATTTCTGTGTCGCTGAAGTTCTTTTTCCAGTTTCCCCGAATGTTATTTTGATCTAGGAGATTATGTGTGTGGGTGGCTTTTCTGAGGACTTGCCATGATGTTAATACAAGATGATTAATGTGCTGTAAACATGCTTCTGATTTACAAGTGATTCAGGTTCTTAACAATACACCAAAAACACAGGAGTCTCCAAATATTTTCAGAATTCACTCTTGTCTGAAATGTGCACTGTACTATGATTGACAAAAACCTTGCTAAATAAGGGGCTGTGTGTGTGCGTGTGTGTCATGCAGGTAGTAACACTCACTGTCTAATTATTAACATAATATGATAAGCTGGAATACATTTTGTCCACATCAGGATTAAGAACCTGGAGCCATACACATTGACAATACATTCTCTTTAATTGCCTGCGTGCTTTCAAGAACTAACAAATGATTGATTACATTTTGTCACAGCATCTGAGCGGGCCTGCTCCTTTGGAAAGGAAAGCAGGAAAATGACCAGCTAAACTCATAGACACACTGCAAATGGAGAAGAGAAGGAGAGCATAAGGAGAGAAGGATCTTGTTATGCTGAGGGAGCCTTCATTACTCACAAGCCTGTGTTCCAGCCATGAGGTTTATCTATGGGGCTAATAAAGTGGAGCAAAACATATTGTGTAGCAGATTGCAATCTGGGCTTCTTTGATTGGAGATGAAGTTAAAAATGTGTCTGAGGATTTGTAGAGGAGGGGGAAAGAACGAAGCAGATCAACAGATTTGTCACTATTTCTTTTCCCCAAGAGTCAAAGAGTGGGCACTCTGCTGTATTTATAACTGCCTGTACACATCATACTGTGGAATTTTATGGTGCAAAAATTGCTTTCTATTTTAATGTTTGGCAGAATCATTTTGTAATTTTACTGCTGATGGTGTCAGTCCCAGTTTCAGGGAGTAGTGCGGAAGATAGACGAAAAACTATTATTTGCCATTATAGAGAGGTTATGTGCTGTGCTGTTTCTTCCTGGAATCTCCATTGTCTGGCAACTGCCAAAGAAATAGTCCAGCACATGACCCTCATTCTTCCATCTTTCTGGCTGATTGTCTCCTCATTGTCTGAGAGCTGTTCCCAAAACTTTTGCCCTCCACTTCACATAAATTGAAGTGCTGAGAGACTGAATTTGTGTCTTTAACATGTACTTTCTCTTTTCGGTCTCTCACACAACCAAACAGCGGATGTTTTTCTGTTCTTCAGAGCTGTGAGGCTGCACCACAGAGCATCGCAGTGTGGCAGAACCTGACTAATCATTGTACAGCCAGAGCAGAGTCACCTTGTTGCTGGGCTCTGATCCAAGAGGAGACAGTTATGGTGGTAAACCAACACCCTAATAGCGTCACCCAGGGACAAGTCGGGCTCTCGTTGTTCTTTCCTGTTTATAGATCAAGCCAGACTGGTCTTAGACGGAATGTTCATGTCTGCGCAAAGTGCTTATGCGGTGTTTGTGGTTGAACACTTACTTAAATCCACAATGGATTCTTCCCACCTTCTTTATTATTCTTCCCTCTACCAGTTTCTCTCTCAGCGCTGTGTTGCCCTCTCTCTTCTTTACTGGGGCATCCTCCATCTGTCACTGCAGGTGTGTTTTTGTGTGTCTTTGTCTGTATTTCTTTGATCACTGCTGCATTACACCAGTGTACATTGTTGCCCTCCTTCAGTTCTTTGTCTTTGTTGTTCTGTCTCACAGAGCCATTTGTTGATGTTTTTGTTGTTAAAAGCATGAAAGATGGAAAACTCATCCCTCGCCGCATTTCAAACAAATAGCACAAATTTGGCAATCATGCAAAATATCACAACAGATATTGAATATCTCGCTATCTGTGCAATGCGCTGATTTATTCCCTCTTCAAACAGCTGAGTGGTATCCTGCGGTCTGAACTTTCTGCATGTTCATTCACTGTAGTCACAACAAATTAGTAAGGTTTGGTTTGCTGCTGTTTTTGTCAGCGGCAGCTGATCTTTATTGGTTGGTTTCTTGATAGTTTAATAAGTTTGGTTTGCAGGAGTGGAGACAAAACTTCAACCCAGCATGAGTTCAAAAAGGGACTACATATAGGAGAGAAGTTAAACAGCTAGAGTCACTAATACTGTAGATGAGATGAAAAACAGCCAGGTGGAGGGAAGCATGATAAACATCACTTGAGATTTCACATGTTTCTGAGAAAAACATCATGTTAGTGTAGAATTATATAACATAGTTACATGTTGAAATGTCATAGGAGGGGAACATTTAAAAATGACAGAGAAAGTTAGAGAAATAATATATTTAGAAAATTCTGTTCAACCAAATTATTTTAGGTGTCAAATGTTCTTTAAAAAAATGAAAATGTGATTGTGGTTGTAGCCTTACAAAAAAACAGAATTATAGTTGACTTTCATTGGTCAGATTTAGCACATCTTCAATATCTCAAATTCCTTATTTCAGTTGCAGAATGTGTGTGACAGTCCAAGAGATTAACTGTGGTGTGTTTTTAGGTTTGATGCAGTACATAGAAGATTCCCTAAGGGCTATGGCACTGAGCAGAGTGACAACTGTAAAAACACTCAGTACAGTTGTGCTTTGTTGGCGGCAACAGAAGTGAGCACATCTGGCTTTGATCACCATGGTGATGGTGGTGCAGAGAGTGACAGGGCAAGCAGAGCGATGGAGACAGATTCTCAGGGGAATCATTATCCTGTTTAGTAAGTCTAATGAGAGAAAAGGTGTTGCTCCTCAGCTAACTGCTGTCCTTGTTTAAAACACAGACACACGCAACAAATACACACTCGCTTATGCAAGGTTTAAGAAGTAAAAACAGGCACACTGTGTATCACAGATGTAAATAAACCCCCTATTCTATATTCCTCACCAACACAGACACATAATTAGTCTGCTATCGCAGCCCTTAACAAATGAACACACTGTTAACACTCAAAACATGAGAAATGTCACAAGGGGGTGTTAAAATATGCTCCTAAATGTAGTCTGCTATTAAATATCAAAGTTTGATTAAATTAAAAATCACAACAATCACAGACGAATAATTGCTGAAAAACTGGTCGACAAAAAGAAGAGATAACACTGTGGGGGAACTGGTGAAGGCAAACTAAAAGAATGGTGTTTGATTAGAAGCCATACAACCCGCCTGAGTCAAATACTGGATCCACCTCCCTTGAGTTTTATTCAAAAGAATGGTCCGAGATTGTACATTTGGTCAAATTACTTTTATGTTACTCATTAAACAAAAACTCATATTTTTAAAAACATACATAGGTCCAACCGTAGCCTACACATTTCTGTCCACTTGCTCAATGATGAGAGGTGGGTGGCTCTTAATTGTAGACGATGCCATTGGCAGAGATGTCAAACTAATGGCAAAGACATGTAGCAGAAAGATACAACTAGTACTTCCCCAACCCTTATTTAGGCTTGATTTAAATACATATATCCTGACAAATCAATGGTCATGCAATGCCATGTGAACACTGACAATGAGTGTCTGTATGCTAACTAGTTTAGCAATGGAAAGAAACAAAGCAAAGACAAACTAGAGGAGATAAAACACTCATCTATCTGAACAATCAAAACTTCCAGAGTGTAGCCACCCATGAGCATATTTTGGAAAGGGGCACGCAGGCTGGAAGAGGAGGTGACCTGTTCGTATGTTTTGCCCCTGGTTCCAGTGTCACCTTGGCGTCGGTCCTGGTATGCCACAACACCGAAGCTTCATCCTCAGACAGCACAGTCTCTTAAGTGTGCCAAAGAACAGCGATGGCCTCGGGGAGGGAAGTTAACTTTGCTGTCACAAACACCTTCTTCAGGAGCGCACAGGCATCTGGCAACATGAGACTGTCATGTCAGGACAGCCTGACCATCACGTATAAAGCAAATCTCTCATTATCAATCATCTAATATGTGGTTGGAAGTCATCAATCCTTCTCTTCATCAGTATTTCATGCTGTCTTTAAACAGAACTCACGAGAATAAGTGCAGTATAAATTTAACTAAATTATATCTGATCTAAACAAACACTAAGTAAGTTTATTGCTCTAATCAAGCATTCATTGTCAGTTTCAGCACTTTACACTTTTCAGTACTTGGTGCCACAGACACAATTGCTCACCACTTAAAAACAAGATGTGTTGAAGTGTTGCAAGTTTTTTCTAGTGGCTATAATCAGTACAGCATTTGAAGATTGCAATAATGTAAACATCTTTTTTTATTATTATTTGATATTCCTATCAAATAATTTCAATTGATTTGATAGGGATGATAGGGATGAATTTTCAACTCTTGTCCCTAGTTGGGGCTTTTACATGTACAGTGCAATTAAAATATACATCTTTCAGTATCATAAAACCACAATACACAATGGAAATACAGTAAAATACACATACCACAATACACATACAGCAATACACCAAGAGTACAATTAGCCAAAAGTGTGTACAGCTCTGGTTTGCTTTAAGGCAGCACTTAACCTTTGTTGTAAAAAATTTTATATCTGGAATTAATTTGATTTCAGTTGGTAATGTGTCCCAGAGTTGACAGTCCCTTATGGAGAAAGCCGATTGTACAAATTTAGATCTACAATGTTGTATTTTACAGTTTCCTTGGAAATGTGTGTTCAGGAAAATGCCTCAGACTTGATAAACAGGGGCATATCTATTTTTTAATGACAAATGTTTAAGCCCCTCAGAGCCCAGTCTAGTCTTCATCATCCGAGACATTAAGTAAAAAAATCTACCTGTTGCAGAGAATTAATTCCTTGCTCACACACATTTGTGCTAACATAACTCCACAGCTTAACGAAAACAAACAGTTCTCCATGTGTGGGTACAACAGGGGGTCGGACGCCATGTGCTGACTGCTGCCAGAACGAGTGCTGTTGTAAACTGCCAACGACTGTGGCCTGGTGCTTGAACCATTCAGCCCCAGTTTACTTCCCCCCAACCCACAGCAGCAGGCTCCCAAATAAGATAAGACAACTGAGGTTCTTCAAATTAGAGCGCTGGCATTAACTTCTGTGCTCACTCATGCACCTTCTGTGTGTTGAGTCTCTTTTTAACAGGAACAGCGAGATTAGTCTCCCAACAGCAGTGGACAGCAGGGGCAGTAACTGTTGTCTGGTGAAGCTCCGGTAGACAGGTAAATGGTGTGGGGAGTTTGGCTTATTGAACTTTGTCACAGAGTTGATGAGATGCAGCTAGGCAAGCCACAGGCTGTACAAATCACCTGGAGCACACTAAGACAGGATGTTGGCAGAGGAATGGAAACGCTGTGCTTTTCTGGAGCAGCTTCTCTGGCAAAAACAGCCGCTACAGTCACCTCCATGACTTCAAACCTTGTCCACCCAATCACGTACATCTGTTTTCTGGGTCACAGCATTTGCAGACATCTACTAAAAAAAATTAAAAAAAAGAACGAAACAAAAACAAAACAAAAAAAATCACAGTCCTCACCTACTGGCCCCCAGAGTTCAGTCCTCTCCCCAATGGCATTTGTCAGCCTCCCAATTCACAGCTCAGTTTATAAAACCTTCCAGCACAGTTCAATACAAGGCGAGTTTCTGTTCATGTTCAGTTCCACACAATTCACTTAACTTTGCCTTGCAACCCAAGGATCAGATATAGTTGCCCTGTGGGACACAGCTTGAACTATTGTACAGAATTCCCAAACACACTTACCTAGTGGTTGACTGTACTATACATAACAATCATAGTTGTTGTTATGTTGGACGCCATTATCTAAAAATAGAAATACCATCACTAGATTGACCCTAACGATACAGACATAATAATCCTAGCACGCCCCAGTGAATCAGAGGCAGATCATATAATCTTTATATGTTGTGTGCAGCAGAGCATGCGCATTTTTATTCCAGTGATGCGGAAGTGAAATGATCATCTAGCAGCCCTGACATCCGGTGGTATTGATGCCATAATCCATAATCTGCCCTACTGGATCTGGAGCAGGCGGAGTTATGTGTCCGCAGACTTACAAGAACAGAACACGTTCGGTTTTTTTTTTTAAATATCAAGAAAAACTCCCCACTGAGCTTATCTTTTTTTAATTTACTCTCTTGTACTGATGAATTCTTCAGTTACCTCACCTGTTGCAGGTTAATGTCAATAAAAGCTCTGTTTTATGCAGAGGGAGACTCCCCTCTCTATACAAGCCTGTGATCAATAAAGCTCATAAGTCTTTTCCTCCAACTGAGCGAGCTTCTACTCCCTACCCGCCGAGAATCACTGAGCGTCAGACAGACCAGACACACTCCTCCTAAAGGTGCCTCCCGTTGCATACAAATCCTCAGTCTGTCCTACCTACTCTGCTCCGCCGGGCTCTGCCACATGCACATTCCTCCCTCGAGACTAGAGACAACCAGACAAGTAGATAACGTTTTAGTGAGTCTCGGCCAAGAAAAAGATTAATATGGGGAGCTACATATTGTTTGTGTGTCTGCGTGTGTGCTGACATGCTAAGGAATGTTGGTGTGCTTTATTTAGGCTATATTTAATGCATGCTCTCACATGCAAACATACAATGTTCAGTTTTTTAGAGACGTGTTCAGCAAATTGCATTAGTGTAGAAGGAGCCACTGTCGTATTTGCCTAATGAGGGAATAAAGATTAAAATGAAGTTTAGGGCCAAAAGCTACAACATACTAGAGAAATAAACAGCTTGTCTCATCGAATTTGCAAATCTTGTAAAGTGTTTTGAAATCCCTTTGATTTCTGCTCTGCAATGTAAATCAGCTGGTGAATAAATTACTTTGTGGCTTCATTAATATGTATGCACATGTCAAGCTTGCCTGCAGTCTGATGTCAACAAGATTTGGGACAAACTGGACACTCATTTTAGAAAGACGGACTGACATAGGATGAGATAGGGCGTGTTGTTGGAGCAACACGTTTAAATTCCCACAACAACATTATTACCAGGGATTGCATGCAACATGAGAATATCATCAAGCAAGTAAAAGAAACACACACACACACACACACACACACGAAACCCCATTCAGGAGTGAAACGCATGTTGGTTCTGGACCCAGGCCCAGGCATGGGAATATGTCCCAACCGATGTCACACATGGCTACATCACTAATAGGAGCAGGAAGGTTGTGGTGTAAATGAGGAGCTGAAATAGATGACAAAAAGGAGGGCGGGAAGGTACTGAAATTCAGGTGGGCAGGAAGCCCACTGATCCCCCCTGAGGTCCGACAGTCAGGTCAGACAAACACATGGTTCACCTGCAGATGCTGAAATCGACATCCCTGCATAAAAATCCAAGCTACGTTTGGTTCAAAGCCAGTGACAGAGATGCCTAATTGCTCTTTCATTATGAGTCAGACTACGGAGTATTCATGTGTAATTACTGAGTAATTCAATGAATGCGTTTGTGTGCATACAAGGCCCATATTGTAGGCATGCATGTGAGCAGACCAGCTCCAGAGACAGAACTTTGATGTGTTTCCTTGATCCTCTGGCAGATAAGATGACTGTGTTATTCGGGGTGCAGGGGTTAGAGTGTCTGCGTCAGCTCTAGCTTTGCTCTGGGAACAGCCACTCTCCCACTCGTTTGATTCCTGAGACGGACTGTACGTTGCTGTGATTTCAAACTACCAGAGGCATCTTCCAGCACAGTGATGGCTGAGACCTTATCTGCAGCACTGAGATACAGAGGTTTGCCTGGTGCATTTCATTTCATTTCATTTCATGGAAGACCCCATCAGTGTGACCAATTTTCACTTTGTAGCAATTTAAAAAAAAAACAGTCAAAAGTTATATTTAAATCTTCAAAATATACCCAGCTGTCCAAAACAAACAAACAAAAACAAAACAATTTCTTTTTTTAATGTTTCCCGGGTGTGTTACGTCATTGAGGATGCCTCAGTGTGTTACGGTTCGCCATACCAGTAAAAGAGAGAGAGAGGACCCAAATGCAGACAGGCAGGCACGTCGTCGATTTTCCGAAGGTTTATTTACTTCCACCAAAAACTCACAAATCTCCTCTTGACAAAAAACACGTATAGGAACCACATCCAGGAATCACTATACCATAACTTAGAACGAGACACATGAACCACCAGTGTGACAAACTAACGTTAATGACTCGACAAAGAACAAAGAAATGGAACAAGACCAGGAAACAGATAATACACAAAAGACAAGACCCATGACTTTCAAAACAAAACAGGAAGCACACACAAAACCCAAAACCCTCACCAGTCCAAAACAACAGTCCTTATAAACGTGACAGTACCCAAAACCCTCCAGATCCTGACAGTGTGTTGATGTTATGCACATATATTATTATAAAGCACATATTTGCTCTGACATTTTACGACGTCATTAACGTGCTAGAGTTTGGCAAGAGCAAACAAAAGAATAGAAGGCAGGTGGGACGCTAAGCTGATCCAGCTGACAATGATATTCAATTGTAATAGAAGATGATAATAGATTATGTCCTTTTCCCAGTATACTAATAACTTGAATACTGAGCTGATTTTAGCACTTAGAACAATTGGTTTTAACAGTAACAATTGCATCTTTTATGTTGTGTAGAGGGGCTGAGTAGGTCAAATGAGGGGGTTAAGTAAATAAATGCCTCTCATGGCTGAGCAAAGCCCATTGACTGCTGTAAGTAAAAGTAAGCAAGGAAATTCAGTAAGCAAGAATGTTTCTTTTACTGAATAATATATATTCTTCCTCCAGCGTGCCTGCTTTTGCTTTTCTTTGCTTTGTTATTTAATTTCACAGTGTTGCTGGACTGTGTGAAACAACTCCATGCTGGCCTGTTAGAATTTTTTGATGGTCAGTGTTTGAATTCCCCCCCCAAAACAAAACCTAAAACTGTGATTAATCTTACTTTCTAGATGAAGTTCAACTGGACTAAATGTGCGATTGTTAAACCTACATTTATTTATTTGCTACTTGTGGGCAGCGGAAAAAGCTGCAAACAACACTGACATATTCTCATCTAATAAAGCTGATGGGGCGAATGCGCTAGCAAACAGTGACCCATTTACACATCCAGTCGAGCACACAGAGCAAATAGCTGCTAAATGCTCCACTATGTTCACCAGCGAGTCGCTAACTTTGTCATTCTGTCGTTTGGTGCTGAGCAGGTAGCGTGCACTTGGTTTATCAGAGCTTTTTCACTGAAAACAGCTGCTGAAAGGAGTCAAGTGCTCACGCTCAAGTGACAGAGCCCTCTAGTGGACACCTTTTTATAATTTATAATCTGACCACAAGGTTTGCCAAGGAACAGCTAACAACTATCCAACTACTGCTTAAATCTTGTCTAAACATAAATAGCAACACCAATGTGCTTTCAGAATACATATAAATCTGTCATAATTTAGACTTTTTCAGAGTTTAACCACACATTGATTTCGTTGGTTTTCAGCTTTGATCAAACTTGCTTTCTGGTTTTGCTTGCTGCCACTGTTCTTGTTTCAAATGATTTTTTAAGCCAGCCGTTCTGTCATCTTGCTTTACTGCAGTGTTGTCAACTCCCCATTTAAATATTATTTAGAACTGATGGCCAGAGGAGGGAAAATTAAGCTCTTTGTGAAATAAAATCCACATACGTTGCCTGCAATGAATAAAGGCACAGTGACTGCCAGTTGCTTTATTCCTCATAAATGGAGCTCCAATTAAAGCAGTAAGCTTTGTCTTGCTGGAGAGAAGAAACCAGGCTCATTTACAGTACCACTTCCAGTATCTTGAAAAGTCATGACAGATAAGGAACACAGTATTACTGTAAAACACCCAGCCAGTGATTGGAGAGAGACTCGGGGGCAGCAAGAAACAATTCCTGACATAGAATTGATGAATATTTTCAACTTACAAAAGCAATTTAGAGAGGACTGAAATAACATAATGCTCTTAGCTTACAGTGCATTTCTGATGTAAGTCCCTAAAGGCTCTATTTTCTTAGCCATATGGGGATTTAAATACACTGTGTTCATATGGATGAAGGAAAGAATTTGTGGGTTTTGGATACTTTTGAGGACTGCATTTATTTCTTTTCACCCATCAAGCTTTCATATGGGCAAATACTGCTGTATGTCTGATATTAAAATCACTCAAGAAGGAGCTGTCTGTGTGGTTTTAATTGACACTACAAGTCAACAAGGAAATGTGCAGGAGTTCAACTTAAATTAAATCCCATGTGAAGAAACACAATACAGTGGAGGAAATAAGAGTTCTTATAACACCATGTATTCTCATTAGTGTACACTGCATGTTTGATGTGTGTAGTGTACTTACTGTCTTCCAGGTGCTGTCTGACCGGGGGAGCCAAGCCAGACCAAGTGAGCAGAGTTGAATGGCCTTTCTCCTGCCGTTAACACTGCTCGTCTGCCAACATTACCGTGCATATGGTCAGTGTGTTCCCGAGTGGCCGGGCTGCACACAGACTCGCAGCACTTAAAGCTGCCATCTTCGCCTACGCAGACGAGCTGGAGAAGCACACGCATATATGCAGACTGTCTCCTCTACGTCCGTCTGCCCTACATCCCATGATTCCAGTTGACAGCAGCAGACGTGTCACAGCTGGCTCCGAGACCAAACTTGAACAAAGGCAGGTTAAGCCAAGTAGGTCACATGCCTACTTGAAGGCTTCAATCCCTTTCTCCCCCACAGGGATCTTCAGAATTCTGTCTGTCCGTGTTAAATTTCTGGTGTCATTTAGTGTTATGGCCCATTACTAGTTGGTAATATACAGCATATAAGGATATATACACATATACATCATCAGCCTTTGAACTTCCAGTGAATGAGATTATAGAAATGTTATCATGGTGCTGAGACTTGAGTGGTTGAAACTTTTACAAGTCTTTTATGCACATCTCAAGATGTTTAACTTAATAGACACATTGGCATAAATCTAGTTATTTTTAGTAAGTTAGTTATGTTCATCCATTATATCATGCACATACAACTGCCCAGCCAACCTGGATTTAAAGGACACCCAAATAACTGTTGCAGTGGTGTTTTGTTAGACCAAAACATAACTTCTTACGTTTAACATTAGAATGCAAACAAAGAACTTTATTTGCAGAACTTGGGACAAGTTCTGCAATTAAAATCTGTCACAAAGAACCCATTCCCTTCCTAAAACACAATTCAATTATTGTTGTTTTTTACCATTCAATCAGAACAACACATCAGAAATGAAGGACATTTTATTAAAAAGTGTAGCCCTTACTGTCATATGAGCAACAAAAGATTAAATGGACTTGGACTCGAATCTCACCTCAAACACATCACACAACAAACAAAGCCTTTTCTCCTCAGGGAAACCATTAAATCTACCTGTTTCTATAGCTCATGGTAGTGTACCTGAATGCAACCGTGTTAAATTCTGCTTCTCATTAGCCAGTACACCATAGTTCTTCTTCTTGTTTTTCCCCTATCTTATAAATAAGGGGCAATATGTGCTGAACCTTAAGAGTATTACAATGTAACCTGTTTTGAAAAAAAAAAAAATTAAAATCAGTGAATCATTCAAAATAAAAGATTTTGCAGTCCCAGTTAAAGATCTTTGTGAGCTGCTGTTTAGGCCTATTCACAAGTCAAATCGTCTCACATTTATATATCTGTTATTGTGCTCACATTTATATCCAATATTGTTCAAATTAAAATAAATAAATGCAAAACCTATGTTTAACAACAGTAGCTGTCAGATTGGCTTGGCATCAAATATACATACGCAATATTCAATTTCAAAAATGGAGCAGCTGAGAGAAGAAACATCAGGAGGTATTTCACAGTTTTGTTCAAATGTGTAACATTCTTTGCATGAATGACCACCCTGCCATTAAACCTGCGATGAACTCTGTCTCGACTGCCACACGAGGTGCAAGCTCTGGGAGTTAGAGTTGTTGGACTGCAAGGCAGTGTTAGATAACAAGTGTCAAGAGGAAATGACAAGAGGGGCTTCAGATATGGACAGGGGGCCTTATCCCAACTAGAATCTATGCTGAACCAAGCATCCCTAACCTCAACGCTGTTTTTCTACAAGGAGGGACAGGAGAGAGAAGGCTGCTGGAAGGCTTTTGTATCATCCAGTTAGGGACAGGACTCACGGAGTACATGTGCTGGTGGGGAAAAAAGACATTTTCTGAATCGAGAAAACCATAGTTATAGGTTGTGTACTTTCACCAAATCTTGTCAGTTTGTTTGAAACACTGCGACCACATAGCTTGTGCAACTTGCCCTTAACAAGAAAGATGTTCAGGTGCACTTTCATCAAACAGTCTTTTTATCTTTCTTCACAGATCATCTTCAAAAGTTTTCTGCAAAGCCTTGAATGTCCTAAGACGCTCTCCTGATGTCATGTTCTTCCACAGTATTTAAATCATAACCTTCTGCCTGTCAATCTTGAGCAGTGTCATCAGGTTCTCCTGCAGAAATGGTGTGACGTGTGTGATGTCTTTTTCCCCCCTTTATATACACACACATTAAATATGTATATTTCTGTACGAGATAACGTGATCCCCCACCACCACACAGGCACTAATTATAGATGCACATATAGAGACAAAGAGCTACTGGTAAACAAAAGGCAACTTTCCTCGTCTCTTTTCGCATCTCTTTGACCCACCCACTCGTACACAAATACACTGACTTCTACACAGGAGCTTTTGAATCTTTAATAGCAGGAACATCTGTGTCCCCTTCCACAGCGAATCGACCTCTCCCACTGGTGGCTTCCTTCTGTCTGCGAGTGCCCAGGCTCTCTTCAGAGCCTCCTAAGTTTAGTTTAAAAAGGGAAGACCAGAGACACACCGTATATGTTCAGAGGGACTAGCTTCGAGAGGGGTCTGGTTAAATGGTCCCCTGGACTTTCTTTTATGTTTTTTTGGTGGAGGGGGTTGGGGTTGGAAAAAACAACCATCAGTGGGAAAAAGAAAAAAAAAGCTGTCATCTACCACAGTTTCTGTGAGTTTCCATTCACTGTTCAGTTGGTTATGAGTGTCCCTAGAGCTGAAATAATTGGTCAATTTAATTGATCAGTGGATTTACAGAAAAAAATCTGCAACTATTTTATTTATTGAGTCAGCGTTTCAATCCATTTTCAAGCAAAAATGCCACACAGAGTGGTTCCAGCTGCTCAATTGTGAGGATTTGCTACTTGTCTTTGCCTTGTGGGATAATGAACTGAGTATCTTTAGGAAATTATGTTTTTTCACATTTTATAGACCAGAACTACAATCACTTAATCGAGTAAATAATCAGAAGATTAATTGATAGTAAGTGTTAGTTACAGCCCGTATGGTGTCCTGTTTTAAAAATATTTAGCTTGTATGAGTCAGTTTCCATTATAAATTTCCCAACTTTTCTTATCTGTCACTGATGTTCTGGCACTCTGCTGATTCCCCACAACTTTCTCCCCACACACTGCCGAGAAAAACAAGCACCCCGTGGCCCTCACCATCCTGGGGGGGGGGCTAAAAAACATTGCACATGTTGTGTTTCATGGTAGTCTGCACTGGTCTCTAGCCAAGCCCCCAGGAACAGCTCTAGGCTGTGTGGCCATTTTGGCATAGTAGACAGAGTCAGAGCTGCAGGTTGCGTGACACAGTCTACCCTAAAAAAGATTTTACCATTATACAAATTACAAAAGAAAGTGCTGTAAAACTCCGACCATATCCTGATCAAACACATTCAAAATGTACTCTTTTTTTGATTGTCCCTTGATTAAAATACTTCTGGGAAAAGGTCTATAAAGAAATTTCTGAAATGTTTGGTAAAAACCTGGCTCTTAAACCTCGGTCTTGTATTCTTGGATTACATTCTGCTCTGAATATTAAAGCCCATATGTTAAAAGTGCTTGACGTTCTTTTATTTGGTGCTAGAAGGTGTATTTTACTTCAGTGGATCTCTGACAAACCTCCCAGGCTCTCACAGTGGTTACAAACTATAACAGAACTCATCCCTCTGGAAGCTTTGACCTACTTGCTCAAGGACAAACCTTCAATGTTCTATAAAATTTGGGATCCCTGCTTGAATTACATTGGAATAGATGGTGCACAACCTTTGCAGAGAGGCCTCTCTGGACTTACCTGGACTCAAATCCCTAGAAAGGCTCATACATGAGTCTTAATCAAGCAGTATGATGTAATACTTCACTGCCTGGATGTCTGGTCATTTATTTATTCACTTGTCTGTACGGTGTTTTTTTCAGTTGGCCAGGTGGGGCCTTGTGGGGCCTTGTGTGGGTCATGAATGTGGAGTGGAAAAACTCTTTTCAACCATCTTGAAACACAATTATTTTAATACATCTGTTGTTTTGGCACGTTTTAGACATTTTCTGGAGTCTCGTTACATTCTTTTTTGCATTACAAATCATCCAGAAAAAGCACTATGAATTGTTTAGCATAATACAGATTTTTTTTTATGGGAGCTAAAGCCCACAAAATGAAGTCTGGACATACCACTTCACTGTATTTAAATTCCACTTGCCCACTTCTTTTCTGTCTGGTCATTTTACCATATTGCAGTGTGGCAGAGAGGAGACATGGGCTTTTGAGAACACTTCACAAGTGACTTTATCTGTGTTTGCTCAGGCCCTATAGACGACAGACTCATGGACAAATGCCTCTCTGTGTCACACACACACACACACACACACACACACACACACACACACACACACACACACACATTGTGACAGTGGAGTCTTTGTGTGTCTTGCTGAAATAGTATATAAAAAATATCAAGGAATGAGAAGCGGTAAGAAGAATTTTGGCATGAAATGGCTTTTCAAAAAATAAAAATCTGACAAATACTGCTTTGTTTGTACACAGACCTGTTAAAACTTTATGTAAGTGACTTAAAAACAGAGGTAATCTGCACCTTATTCTCACATCTTCATTGTGTGTGTGGCATTGGAATGGCTGTGGAGATAATTGCCATGTGAAAAGTTGAATATTTTTATTGACATGTCCGTATTTTCTATTAAGCCCTCTCCGGATGTTATTAGTGTTACTCGAAAAGGTAATTTATTTGATTCTGCCCATGTACATCAGTAATTTCAGTCAGTCATCTGGATAGGAAAAATAATTCACTGGGGAACAGTAATAAAACAGGTACAGACCATTGAAGATGATTCACGCAGTATAGAAAAACTCCCTTGCTTTTACATGGGCTTTTATGCACTGAAAGCATTCATCAACTCTTCGTCAGGAAACTCTTCAGATGGCTCCATTTCATAGTAAAGAGTGATGCTGCTGCTGGTTATATGGCCCTTATAATAGTGATGCCAAGTGAGCTTGTCAGTTACAGCGAGAGACATCAGACATCAATCTCAGAAACATAAAACTTGGGTGAAGACTAAAAATGTCTGCGTACACAAAGCTAAAAACATGCATAATGCAAACACCTTCATCGCATCTTTTAAAATTATGATTTCATGGTGTTCACACATCCGTTTATCTCAATAGTCATGCACATACACGGTTGGTTTGGATATAATACCAATCATTAGCACAGGCCAGAAAGCAAGACTTTATTGTATTGCACAGACATTATGCACCAGTGTACAGTATATTTTAAGCCATGACATCCTATTAATTGATCATTAGGTCTAATTTATGATCCATGCACACTAGTCTTATTCTGTCATTAGTACACTGTGTGGTGACAATATGAAACCCATTTCCTCACACTGGAATTAAAGTACTGAAAAACAAGAGTGCTGACACATAAATAAATGAATCTTGAGGCAGGCTACTATAGTGAGCATTGTATGATGAAATTCCAAAAAATTTTTTGCCTAAATTCACTCTGAACTATGTGTACAATGGCATAAAACCAGGACTGAGGGATGCACAAGCACTATGTTGTTTTTAATAAATATCAGTTTATGATGTGGATAGTAATGTCAATCTCAATGAATTGATGGGTCACATGACTGCTACTGACGAACCCACAGTAGCACTCTGCAGTCCTTCACCTATGAGAAGTTACACAGTAATGACTTTCAGCTTATTGTTATGATTTTACAGCCAGCAACTTTACTGTTTTTGTTCACTCACTCCTTTCATATGATGTCTGCCTGCATCAGGCAGCAGATTTCAGCACACAAAAGCTCTAAAACCCCACAGCATGTTACCTGCCCAACGGCAGACACAGTTAGTGACTAGCTAGTGAACATAGTGGAGCATTTAGTAGCTACAGAGCCAAATATTTCCCCCAGGAATTAGTGGAGACCGAAAACGGAGCAAAAGGAGAGTAAATATTGGACTTTACATTTGCCAAGTGGCCAGAAACACGACTCCGGATGAATGCTAATGTTACTCCATAACTACTGGATGTGTAAATAGTCATCTCTTTGGTAAAAAGTTCGCCATATCATCTTAAAAGGCTGTAATATGATAATGATGTTTTCACAGCTTGTTGTGGCCAAAAAAATACATTAATTAAAAAAATGATAATCAATTATTGCAGATTTATTTGCCGTTTGTTTTAACTTGTGTATTTGTTTGGTCAAAACTGTGATTACCAAAAAGAAGAGTTTTATCATCAGATCATACAAGATGGCATGATATTCTTGCTGTAATGATCAGACCTCCTGTGAGATATGAATGCTGTCCGTAGAGAGTTTAATTCTTGCACAGGCAAGCAACTGCGTGCAACTACAGTACCATAGTAATGACTACTCATGGGGTTATTGTGGCATTATTAGACGCTGCTCTTTTCCACATCAACATGTTTCCAGGTCAAGTAGATCCACTCCCCACTGGGAGGACTCAAAGCCAAGGTGGAATCTAAAGCCCCTATAATCTGCCATGTTATTAAATTAAGGGTTTATGCCTGCTCTTCACAAGTATGTCAATTATTCTCATTTCAATGGCGATATCTCATTTCTTTTTCAATTAAAGGTAGATCCAGCGCTTAAATAGAAAGGGATGCATGCGTTGAGGGATGCGTGGGAGGGAGAAAACAACTAGAGGAAGATGTATATTTCAGTTTCTTTCACCAGACCTATATTGTCGTTTTTAAATAATTCAGTGCGTTTGTGCTCTACTGGCATTGGTGACAAAACTTTTTTCAGTGTTGTTAACAAGAAGGCACACACACACACACCGTCACCACCTTCCTTCTGTTATTTTGTTTCTTATAATAGATCGTCTATTAAAGCCATGAAACATGGTCAAAGTCAAAAAAAGAGACAAGACAGCCTGGTCTCTCTAATGAGCACCGATTACACAATTATTTCTACAAGTTTTATTTTTTGAAGACGCATTACAAAGTTGACATGGCTCCTTGCTTTTGTGTCTTTTGTAGCTCACACTTGAAAAGAGGCTATTTATACATTTTTTCTGAAAAAGTTTGAAGTGAAATTGACTGTATCGACAGTGGGGTTTGTCAGTGGGTGTACGAGAAAGACGGGGAGAGAAACTTTCTACTCCTAGCAAAATCAGCTTATGTAAGACTGTTGCTCAAAGTGTACTTCATGTATGATTGTGTGTTGTTAAAGTAGTGGAAGGCAAAAAGGTCCTGCAATATGTTGCGTAAAATGACAAAAGATGTCCCATTTTGTGCAGTCTTTCCTAATAGTATGTTGCATTTATTTATTACCCATCAGGCTTAGTGCTCTCTGTAAAAATGTACTTTTTAAAAAACATTTTTTACACGCATACACTTTGACACATGCATTTAAATTTTTCAGTGTGAGCCTCTTTTGTACTGGCATTTGACAGCGCCATACAGCTAACTGAAACCATCATTGCTTTGCTGGTTAGAAACTGATCGCTGACTCCGGGTTAACCATTTTGTCATTTAGTACTAAATGTCTTGTGAGACCTTGTATGTGTGCAGCTTGATACTGGGCTCTCATTAGAGTGCAGACAGACAATCAAGAGGCAGTCTCATTGCAGGAAGTTCAGAAAAGGAGGCAAAGAAAGGGAATGAAGGCACTATTTGTTGTTAAGCCTGCTGTACTTAGACAGAGGTCACAAAAGTGTAACAGATGAAGACTGTTTCAGCTGCAAATAGGACTAAGTAGTTAAGCATGTTGGGTAAAAATGTACTCCTTGTGGTTCACATCAACAGTATCAATATTGATACTGTGTGATTTTAAATTGCTGTTGATTTTTATTTTATATGGACCCCAGCAACCAGTTTGTGAAGGGTTAATGGTTAAAATAATTATATTCTTTTGATACGTTTCCATATCTGCGCAGTTATCTGTGCCGTTAAAAAGAACAGCATGTGAGAAGAATATAACAAAGCTTCATGTTTGACGTGCTGTAGGCAAATTTCTTTACAGCTGCCAAGACAGCAACCTTCATCTGACCTGATCCACTCACCGATCTTGCCTCATTGTTATGAGGTAATGTGACAGTGAAAACTGCTATCTGTGAAATGTTACCTAACTGTACATTTGTATAGAAAGAAAGAAAGTATAGAAAGAACCCGTGACTTTTCACTGCACTGCAGATGATCAGTGAGCAGAACCTAGCATGAAATATATTCATAGTAGCTGATAGTTCGTCAAAAAACAAAGACTAAAACAAAAGAAGCACCTAACTGGGGCAGAATTAAATATACAGTAGTGCATTGCATTTTCATTTCATGGTTGCAAGTGTAATTTTAATATTTCTTAAAGCTCAATTAAGTGATTTTTTGTTTTATATGACATTGAATTAAATACTGTAATGTGAAAGAGTCACTAGTGCAGGACCCACTCAATAGGTGCTCTGCAGCTCCTGTATGTTCTTTAAATATATAGTTTGGGCTCTCATATTTAGACTGTTTGTGTCGCCACTCTCACCAACCCCTCTAGCCAACGGCAGCCATTTCCAGGAAACAGCTCAAGGCAAACCAAGTGTACTCTAACTGTCCAGCATGGCAGAGAACTGAAATAAATAGAAACAAAAGGTTAAGCAACTAGAAAGTTAAAATATAAAGAGATTTTTCTTAGGACCAAACTAGAGCTAAAAAAAAAAGGTGAGAGAATATTTGACATACATTTATCAGGTGGCCAGAAAAACAACTGCACTGGGTTGCTAATGTAATGTAAACAGGAAAACTAAAACTAACTAATATGATGATATATGAGGATTGGAATTGTGTTGCTGTGTCTTTCTGCATCCTAGTGACGGGTAAAAGTTATATTTCAGTCATTGTTGGCAAAGTTTTCTCCTTAGTGCAACTCACATGTTCTTCTTGTTATCGTAATGCTAACGTGTGGGCGGTAGATTTATTTTTTTGCAAATGGGACAAGTGAAGGAGAAAAAAAAAAAGGTCTTACTGTCAAAGAAAAAAAAGGAAAGAATATAAGACAAAAAACTCCATCTTAGTTCAACAAAAATCCTTTCAAGCTTAAATAAAACCCTTCTCCCACCACTACAGACCAGTAAATGGCATTTTGTCTTCTCAGCTCCACCTGACCGGGAACCTACCATCTGCTCAAGTAAGCACGAGGGTGAGGTAAACAGGTGCAAGCATCCAACAATACTCAGTAAACGAAACAGCCATTTAGGCTACTTAGTTATTTTTGACGCGTTATGTTAGCTATGAATACACTGGAGGGCACAAATGAGCACAACAAGCTTGTGGTAGAATGTCATCTACAGTAGAAAAGCTTTACCCTGCAGCCACTTGTGAGAGCCCAACCACAGGGTATGATTATGCAGACCTGTTTTCTATTACATTGATCTGCAACGACACCACAAACAGAACAGCAATAAACTAGCATACAGACATAATCACCGCAGCAATCAGGGCCCTTTTAACAGTTCACAACCCCTTGGAACACAATCTACATAACTAACTATATTAATTTAAGTGCACTGAAATTAATGTTTTAACACCCAAAGAAACCTGATAATATTGGGGGAACAGAGCCTACTGAAAAGAGAAGGAAGCAGCCTTTTCACAGTCTCAATATGGATAAGGTCTGGGTGTCACTACAATGCAAAGATGAATGTAGCTTTCAATGCCTCAGCTTCATTGGTAGTCCGCTGGCCAAGTGATTTTCTGTCTTGTATCGATAACAACGCAGGTGCTTTATCTCCTAAACGTTCTTCTGTTGTATAATGCTCTTAGATTATTAAACAACTACATTAGACAAAGCCAGAGGTCTACAGGGAACCTCTGCAGCCGGTTGGCATTCCTGGGGAAGTGTGCAGCCTCTAAACTACATCCTGCAACATCATGTTCGTCCTGTCGTATGAGTTAGACTAGCACTGAGTCATGACAAAGACATGAAGATGATTAAACTCTCCAGCTGTTTCCTCTGTTCGATATCTTGCTAGCACCTCGTTTTACACGACTGCTATGTGGTAAGAAGTAATTACTGGTAATTATTTTGTCTTGAAAAATACTAGGTCATTAATCACTAGCACAGAGGCAAAGACTTACACCCAACCCAATCGTGCACACACACACACACACACACACACACACACACGCCCATGCAAGGCTGCATTTATGTACATCATAGTGCTATTGATCCATAAAGGGCCCATTAACCACTCTGCTACACACAAACACACACCCGTATTTGCATACAAACACACACCCGTATTTGCATACATGTCTAATTGTTTCTGAATGGTTCCCTGGCAACACACCATGTTTGAATTCTCCTTCAAAATCATACTAGAATTATAGCGACATGGACATTATCATCCCCAAGGTCTGGGACGTAAAACTGTTAGTGGGCGTGAATAAAATACAAGTGCAATGCCATGTGTATTGCATGAGAGGGCACAGGATCTCTGAGTGTTTGTGTTTCTATCAGCAGGCCTGCAGCCTTGATTGATGAGGCGATTGAGGCTGGGGAGTTTGCTACAAATCAGCAGTGTTGTTGTGAAGGCTGGCTGGCTAGCC
The DNA here is from genome assembly GCA_005408345.1 of Macquaria australasica. NCBI lineage: Eukaryota > Metazoa > Chordata > Actinopteri > Centrarchiformes > Percichthyidae > Macquaria > Macquaria australasica. The sequence continues at coordinate 331,296 of SEMN01000067.1, read as the reverse complement.
CGCCATGCTTGGATCTCTACGATGTCTCTACTGCTCTGCCCAGGGACAGAGTTTTCACAGCGATGTCTGACCTCTGCAGTCAGACATCGCTGACTGGACAGCCGAGAAATATTTTTATTCTGACCACTCAGCCAGCTTGGTTAGTGAGAAAGACTTCCTACCACTTGCACACACGCGGACTCACACACACGTAACCCTTACCAGCAGTGCATCACCCTTCTCAGCCCCAACCTCTTTCAAGTCACAACTCAAGCACACAGGCGCACACCCATACTCGCTCACAACCCCCTCCTGCTGCCAATAAAAACATGAAGAATGAAGACAGTGAGATGGAGCTTCCCGCCATGGCACAGGGGGAGTTTGGGTAATATTCAGACAGCTTTGCCTCAAGCAATGAAATCAAACAGAAGCTCCCTGCAGAGTTAGATGTCTGTTATTAAAGGCTGTTCTTTTGCTGTCAGGGTCAGCACAGACCCTCTCACATTCACCCCACCAAAAAAAAACAAGGCCACATTGGTAGATGTAGAAAAAACAAAAGCTGTGTGTGCGCGCTTAGTATACAACACACTTTTCAAAAGGTACCCTGTGAAATAAGTTGCTGCCCTTGAACAAGGTGAAATGCTGTCTACATCTTTATGTTTAACCCCCCCCCTGGTTTTCATTAAAGGCTGGGTGCTGTCAACAGTGAGTTATATGAATGTAGGTAAACATGAAGAGTTAAATACCCATTTCAGACAACACGGAGGACCTGGAATAAATTATTTGTGTTTGTAGTCAGTGCAACAGGGTCAACTCATACATGACCCAGCACTAATATAGCACTATCAGTGACGGCAGCATAGCTTAATGGGTATGGAAGATTTAAAACGACTAAATTAAAAACAAATCAAACAAAGAAAAAGTGAAATACAATACACATTGTTATGTACGTTTCCTTTATGTATGCATGCTGTGTCACAGTTAACTGAAAAACATATTGTTGCTGTCCTGAGAAAACCATGTATCTCCAAAATGTTGACATTCCTGAGCCAAGAAAAACAGCCCTGTTTTCAGCTTTCTGACAAAGCATATTTCAGATAATCAAGTGTTTTTAAATGGTTTATCTAGCTTAAGAAGTAGGAGAACACTTTACCTGAAAAATTCAAAATCACCAAGATTGAAGATTGTTATTGGACACTATGTGAAAAAGACAATTATTTAGCTTTTTGCTTTTGCGTTTTGAGATGGAGATGCGCTGCATCAGCTACCACTGATGAAATCAGAAAGTCTAGAGCTTTTTGCCAAATAATTAACTTACAAGTACAAAATAACACTGATATTTGATCTGTTCTTACAGTAATTTTCTGAAATTTAGCACTTTGCTGTGTTGCCAGCACAAAAGTGACAGTAACGTTATGCACAGCAAAATTTATCCATCCTGTGGTCTCCCATTCAGCCCTGAAATTCTAGTTATCTAACTTAGCGGTCATCTATTAGCAATAGCAATGTATAGTAAAGCTTTCAAACAGGGTTGTTTGGGAATAAATAACATTTTCAATTACATTAATTACAACTCTACCCTGCAATACAAAAAGATTTCCATGGCTCAACTGGTTAGGGTGCTGAGTTAGCCTCAGTATTTTAGCATGAAATCATTTAAGACATTTTGCAAGGTTCTTGTTTTAAAACCAATAAGCTGGAAACATTTAAAAGTCATCTGGAGTTTTAAAAACAACTTACAGAATCAGTGTTTATCTTGCCTTGCAAGAAAGGAACTCTTGACAGGCATAGCAACAGTAACTAAGGGGGGTGGGGCCCAGTGAAGGGTCAATTGACAACTGCTAGTTTAGATAGGGAAAAGTGGCGTGTTGCCCTTTTTCCATTCTTGAATCTCTGCCAACCAAAGAGATTCAGAGAAAAAGTCTTTTAAAAAGGCCCCTCAAGTTCTCTATTCTGTATCACTCTATCTTTTCTATGTAGTGGGCATGTGTGTAGGTAGTGATAAACATCTGTCCTTCCCTCTTTCCCGCTCCTCTCCCTCTCTCACTCCTGTTGGTCTTCCAACCCGTTTTTTTTTTTTTAAAGAAAGAGTACAATCAGAGAATGGTACTGCAAGTTTTGTCACCCTTTAAGTGCATTTAAGCATCGGTCATAAAGATTTTTTTTTGGAGAGGTAATACATGATATCTCTGGCTCATCCTTGAAGCAACATTACAGCATAGTGTTTCTTATCATAATATTTACACTTAATATTAACCACTTCAAGATTAGACTTTATATACTGCATGTCACATGAACCTCTAAATGATCAATCACTGAACACTTTGAAGAAGATACAAATTCCCCTGTTTCTGAACATTCAAAGTTCACCCAAACAGCTTCATCTGCTGTATAATGTATCTATTTTTAAGCTGATTGTTCAGTGCGATGCATATTTTAGCACAATCCCATGAGCATTAGAGAAAAGTGTGGCAATATTACTGAAACAACTGTGTGTCATTGCGTACAGCAAGCAACAGAGACAGATATTTCAAATTTTTGGTATTGCGGTGCAGCAATTATGTGATTTGCCTAAGACTGGTTTAGTTGTACCAGGCGAACAGTCTGTACTGATTAAAACTAAAATTATTCAATACACAGTCACCTTTGTCTTTAATATCCTCTTTGAACACGTGGGTGTAGCTCATCCAGCATTCATGTTAGAATAACTGGAACACCTTTAAACCTAAAACCAGCACCAAATTCAACCATTTATTTCCTGTGCATTCAGAGCATTCAGTTTCTAATTATAAACACACGTCGTTTTGACTGTATTGTGACGAAACAAAAATAAGTTGTGGTGCCTCGTCATTGTGATAAATCATTGTTATTATGTTACAATTTATGTAATGTACACATACAATATCACAGAATGATATTTGATAGTTTATAACAGACAAATATAACCAAACTAATGATATAAAATCATGTCAGTTAAACAAATTTATGGTAGTAAACCAAGTGAACGGCATCTTAAGGCCCCACCACAGGGGCAAAGGTAAAACAGCTGCTCCACATTAAAAAGACAAAATCAATAACTTTTTTGACCATAGCTGATAAAGTGATTTACAATCGGCAAGCAAGTCAATTTATCAGCCAGATCAGCCTCGGGAGTCTGGATGAATTAGTTATCCACTCAAGACAGTTTTGCGACGTTAGCTAGCTAGCAATTCATCCACGTTAGCAAGCAAGCAAGCTACATTAGCTAGTGTTGCACACTGTTGGGAAGCTGCGTGCATAAACATCACATCCTTTGGATTTTTCCAGAAAAAACGTCCCGAGTCCTTGACATGGAAATCAGTCCACAGGCTGTTATAGGCAACTGAGAAAGTTGAGAAAGGTCTTATTTTTTAAGATACGTTAGGATCCATTCACACATTGGCAATACAAAATTATTAATAATGTAAATTGATACATACAGTGCATTTAAAACAACTGTCAATCAATTTGGGAGCAATAGAATGTTGCTTACATTTAGATAAGAGATCGTACCTTTAACATTATGACTGTTATTGTAATAAGGCACTGATATTATCGTAACAGAACACTCTAAAATCATTATGCATGCTAGGGGACACATCCATTCATCCGTCCATGTAGCATCCATATATTCAGGTCAGGTTTCTGGTGGCAGCAAGGTAAACTTTACAGCCAATTTGTCCTTTTCCCCAGCAACTTCTCTGTAGCTACACTTGGGGGATCCCCAGGTGCTTTCACGCCAGCTGGGAGGTATAATCCCTTTGGTGTGTCCTTGCTCCACCCTGAGGTCTCCTCCCATTCAGGCATGCCTAGAACACTTCCAAAAGGGAGTTGGCTGAGGACACAGGAGGTGTAGAACTGCCCAGTTTGCACAAACGCATGGTTTAACCAGCAGCATCCAGGATGTGTTTTGAACTGAATATTGCATGAAATGAATGACAGCGAGCAGGGATGGGGTGTCAGCATCAGTCATGGTAATAATACAAAGAAAAGTGGCATCTCATAAAAAGGTTAGATTGCAACATGAGCCATGTGAGCTTCGTGAAGAGGTCAAGGCTGTCAGGTGTGCAGCTTAGAAAAATGAAACGGGGTTTTCATACCAATCTCCTCCTCAAATAAATTGAAGATAAGTGTCTCAGCAATAGATAGCATTTATAAAATTATTAACACGTCATCCCCCTGCAGAAATAATGATGTCTTAGTATGTTTTTTTTCTTATGATATATTATCATGTTTAGCCAACCAATAATAGTGGCCTCTATAGGACTATGTTGGGTTTGGTGTAGAGTTTGTCCTGTTTTTTGCCTCAGCAGTTGGCTCAATGTTGCTTCGGCTGTAGCTGAAACCAAGAGAAGACTTAAACAGAAACTCCGCAAATATCAGTATCAGTATTAAAGTATTCAAACAACCAGATCCAAAACATGTCTTGTGGATATTTGCCTTAAGGCAAACACATGTTTACTGTGTTTAATACTGTTTTGAGCCATGTAGTTTTTAATAAAACAAAATCAAAATTATTTTTCCATTGTGTCCAGTGGGCGCAGATGTGGTGTAGGAACTGGACAAAAGGCCATGAGCCATCTTTTACCTTTTCTCTCCTTTTCTCATTCTGGTCTATTTTTAAAGCCCACTAGATGTTTGAACATACTATTTTGACATGAGTGTGTATTTGTGTAAATAATATACTTTTAATACTTTTCACATGTTGATACATGGTAGTGTAGTTTATCTGGCTCTGTGCCTATAAAATAATACATTAAGTACCACTTAAAATTGTCAACAAAAAACCCACATTCAGATAGATGGATGGCTTCACCTCAGCCATGCTGTTGTATCACACCTACAGCCTACAGTAACACTGTGCCTGTAGATGGCCTTTTTCTAAACTTGATTATTTTGGTCAGGAGTACAGATGCCAGAACCAGGCGAACCATGGCAGAGATACAGCAGGTGAAAATGCACTGCCCAGGTCTGCTGACAAAATGCTTGTGATAGAGGCGGCCAGGGCACTACAAAGCCTCCGCTGTGGTCAGCCATCCATATTCACTCACCATAGTCAGTGCAAACAAGTTCAGTTTTCTTAGTGCGTTACTATATGTGCATGGCTTGTTAATTACCCATGTGTACAGTATGCGCATCCCTGTCTTCCTATTCTGTGATTTTCCAACAGAAGCAGAGATAAGATTAAAAAAAAAATCTCCAACGGAATCCTGTTGGAATCTAATATTACTGTTACTGCACGATTCCCAGCCTTCATATAACTTCTACAACTTATGCTTCTAAAACTCAGTGGGTTGTTAAGTATAATTTGCTAACCCCAGCTCTTTGACACATCACACTCTGTGCCTTTGTGCAGTATGCATCGCAGTATACTTTAGTTTAATGAAGCCACTGAACTCCTAGCATTTTGGATTTGTGTCTTAAACATCAGGATGAAAGGTGATATTGTACCTGCTCTTAGCACAGCAAGAAAGCCTTCAAAATATTTGTTTGCATTAATTGCTTCTGCTGTATCTGTGCATGAACCTGAATATTTCTCAATGAACACCTAATGAAAAATATGTTGTTGGTTATTGCCTCTGTTTGTCATCAGATTAAGAGAAAGCTGTTAAAGACAGAAATAAAAAACAACAACAACAACAACAAAAGTAGTCACTGTATTTCAAGCAGACAGAATTTACACCCACCTTCTACTGAAGCTCCAATTTTGTTTTTGGCCACCAGTCAAAGATAACAGCTGTACACTTTGCGGGTTCAGTGAACTCTACCAGCCCCTGGCAGCCGGTTACTCCTGTGGGAGAGGATCATAATTAGAAACGTTTTGGGTCATCTTGAGAAAAAAGCCTGCATAAGGAAGGAAGGAAGGAAGGAAGGAAGGAAGGAAGGAAGGAAGGAAGGAAGGAAGGTGTTTAGCAAGATAAGGTGGTGGCAGAGAGGTGCATGGTCAGGAGACAAAAAAAAAAACAAAAAAAACATATGGAGTCAGTGTCTGGGCTATAAAAATGAAACATATGTCCACATGTGTACCGTTGCCTCCATTGCAACATTATTTTTTTTTACCTCTACCAGTGAGAGTTTTGTGGTAGTCTTAACTACAGTGATGCTCTGAGTAACAGAGATAACCCTAGAGGTCTCAAAATCAAGACAACCCCACAGGGATGTATTCTTTACTGTAGAAAGACCATTAGACAAATGTACAGGCATGCATGCACTTCTCTTATCAGTCTCCATTGTTTCATTGTCTCATGAGAAACTGACTTGTAGCCTTAGGGCACGTGAACAGTTAGGATATAACAATAAGTGTCACTCTCTCTGTCACCCCCAGTCATTCCCTTAGTATTTTCAACATGGCCTCAGGTGATGCAGTAGAGTGACCCATTAGAAACTCACTTTATTTACTGAAGTAACAGCTTAACTTGCATCAGTAACTTCTAATGCCTGGGGTCAGTTGCCACTGGTCTACTTCTTCAAAAACCAGATACATATCCTGCAGGGAATTTTGATAGGTTGGCACAGTATTCGCCAATTATACCAGTTATAACTGTAGTCCACTCCATGTTACTGTCACGAATGGTTTGATATGTCTTGGGATTTGAGACAAAAAAACAAAACAAAAAACAACTGAAAAAACAGGGAGACAAAAGCATAGCATACTGATCCCAATATTCTTATATTAACAATGGATCAAATGAATGTGTAATGTAAAAGGTGCTGCTTGTTATGACAAACCCAAAGCAAACTATCACTGGGCACTGCAGCGTTTCCTTTGCTGCAGAACCATGGTTTGAACAGAAAATGCTGTCTGACTAGATCTTTTGTTGTCCCTATGGTAACAAGAAGCAGGGCAAAGGTCTCTGTGTGTAATAATTACTCTATACTCTATTGATCCCCGTATGGAAATTCTCTTTTTGCTTACCCTTGTCTGCAGGCAAGTCAGACTGCTGCGTCAGCTAGAGAAGTGCACCCCTGAGGCTGGTAGAGATTCAGTGTTTTGCTCAAGGACACTTCAGCAGGATGAACGCTTGTCATCACTTAGCCTTAAACCAGTGCCCTCCAGTTGAAGGAACATGTCCCTCCTCACTTCACCACCTGGTGCCCTGCCCTTTATTGCATCTTCAGTGGTGTTTGTTGTATGCGCTTGTAGCAGGGTTAATGATTCCACTTGCCTTCCCTCATTATTTTCCAATATTTATCATTATTTTACCATTTTTCACTATTTTCTCTTATTTATCTTTATATTCCATCAGTTGTAATTAATTTTCATCATTTGCCTTTATTTAATATTGATTTGTTATTAATTTCCTGATTTTTATTTTTAATATTGTTCGGAATTTGTAATCCACGGGGACGGTTGTATGGTTATAGTGCCCCCTAGTGGGACCCCTGTGTACTTGTGGGGTGCAGCCCGCCTCCTGTTGCCACTCTGCTGTACGCTGTCCCTGAGGTAAGTCACACTGTTACGAGCTCCGTGAAAATATTGTATTTTTCTTTCTCTGTTGGTTAAAACTACTAGTTGGTTGTGGTAAACACTTGTGTGATGCTTAAAATACATTGTTAGACGTTTTGTGAGGAGTTTTGTTCTGTTTAACGAGTGTTTGTCCGTGACTTTGCAAGCTAACCTTGTGTGGAAGCTACTCGCTAGTATGGCTAACCAACAGACATGATCATTTTTTTTAATTTATTTTAGTAATTCCTGGATAAGTGAAGCTGTGGGGAACCTAACCGTGATCCGTGTTAACAGGAATAAACGGCTGGGTTGGAGCCCAAAAGTGAGAGATTGGTGCCTGTCTTTAATTACAACACAACGCAAGAGAGAGTATTTAGCCGCCACACGCTGAAGTTCTAAGGCAATATAAGAGCATTCTGCAGTAACTGGAAAGAGACGAAATGAAAGTCTTGAGGTTTGCACGATATTCTGTGATCTAATGTTACAATATTAGAAGGTAATCAAAGATGCAGTTTGACGGTAATACAATCTACTGTCTCCTCCCACAGGCATAGTACTGAAGTGATCCTTGAATGGCTTGAAGATATTATCCTATTTCCTTTAAAAAGCAAAATCGGGATCAGTATCTGCATGCAAAACTCCATCTACAGATTGGACCTTTTGATTTGTGGTGCTGTTTTGCAGTAAACACACTTTGTTTAACTCATCACAGATGGTAAAATCGTGAAAGAGGTTACTCTGAGAATTTCTCTCAGTATTGATTCTCATCATTTATCCCAGCAACATGGTGGGCACTTCACTCAGCACTTTAGTGCATCCTCAATGTCAGTGTGACCATCTGTGCTAATTTCTTGTAGTAGCCCGAAAATATTATATTTCAAGTCCCACTCTGTACTCATATTAGTCTGTAAGTATAGTACTCTCCGAATGTCCACTCTTTATGTTTGGACACCTATGTCTCTGCCTTCCTCCCTAACACGCAGACTCAAAATAGACTGTCTGCCACTAATGGTTTTGACTCATTGGCTGTGTCCAAAAAAAACGCACACTAACGTACTGCCTACTACATACTCAGTGTGTACTGTAAACTGCCTACTAAATGAACGATTAAGTATGCCATTACCAGCAGACTGTTCAGACTGTGACTGCATCACATAACTATATTGATCACAAGAGATGCAATCCATTTTGGGGCAGTTGAGTATGTCCAGTAAGTTCACGCTGCATACTCAGAAATTCTTGCGAATCTAGTATACATACTGGTATTTCCCTTTTACACAAAATCCACATACTATGCAGTTGGAATGCATTACATACTCAATTTGACGTCATACTTAGAATGAATAGTGTGTTAGTATGTCATTCCGAACACGATTTTTGTATCTGTCTGGGTAGGAGACATCAGTGAAGGCACAGTGCTGCAGTCACAGCTGCAGGTAAATTGGTAATTAGTAATCTTGTCTATTTATCTCCCCTGCAGTGAGGCTGGAGTCTCTCTCCTGGCGATTATGTACGCCAGCAGCATGCTCCCCGAGCCTTAAGTCCTGAGTTGTTTTCTAGCAGAGTGGCAAGAGCCCCGGTTGTGTTGTTTATATTTAATAAAATCACCGGTGTACGTAAACTATTCCCCTGTGTGTGCGTGCTCCTGCGACTCCTGAAGACATCGGACCCTGTTACTACTTACCGAAGGTGCATCTCATTTCATTTCATGTCCCTCCGCTCTCCTGTCCTCCAATGACCCTTGGAAATTGATTGGGTCCGCCATCATAAATGACATCTCAATTTCCCTTAATTCTGCTCGGAGGAGCTGGGAGAGCAGAGGCTTGAGTGGAGAAAAAGGATCATCCTAAGCGGAAACCTTTATCAGATGGACACATTGGAAATGCATTAATGATTGGGTAGATTAAGTGATCTGATATAGCAGGCTGCACTGAAAACGCATCGCCACAACACTGCTGTTATGTCCAACTAGCAGCTTGGATAGACAACTCAGGTGGAGTGTGGGACTGGGGTTTCTTTTTTCCACCAACGCTTCTTCTTCTCTCATTTCTCATTTCAAAAGTGCATCTTGGCTCACGTCAGGGAGAAGAGGAGAGTCCATCCCTTTAGTTTTCTCCACATATGGAGAAAGATCCTATACAAAGTATTTTCACCTTAGAATACTCCCTGGTTTAAATGAGACATTTTAATACGCCCACACACCATTTTATATGAAAAAGTTATATATATATATATATATATATTTTTTTTTTTTACTTTGTTCTATAAACCATGTTATCACTGCATTCAGTGTTATTGTGCGCTGCTAAAGTTTGTACTCAAACTTCAATAAAACATGCCTATTGGACAAGTTCATTGATGAACAGCTGGCACCTGGTGTAAAAGGCATAGTTTAACTGCCTGGGCATGCCAAATCAACTTGCAAATTCAACTGGGCTTTGAGTAATCTGTACGGACTCTAAATGCAGGTTTATTGTGCATGTGTTGTCCACCAGTACATTTGTAGTTAGTGACGCAGAAAAAAATAATCTAATTTATTTCAGCTTAAATTGCTAACTGAAATAAAATTTGGAAAATAAAAAAAGGTTCAGTGTTCCTTATATAGCGTCTTCTAGAGAGAAGGGGACTTTGTCGTGCCTCCCCACTTTTTTAAAATACCACTACACAACTGGAGGACATCAACATCAATAAAAAAAAATAAAAAAGCACAACAGTGGCAAGTGTGCACCCAAACCCTTTGGACAATAAATCACATTATCTGTGCAAAACACAAACTCCAAGGCAAAAATAGATGCTGCAGAGCGGTTAAAATCCTAACAGGTGCTCCAGCTGTGCAATATTCGCTCGCAGTGACTTCAGCATTATTAAACTTTTGTGATTATGTTTAGGCAAAGATTAGATTATTAGGTTAGGAAAACATCATGGTCTTGGTTTAATACAGAAAAAAGACTGTAGTGACTTGAAGCATGACGCACAACGTGTTTATTAATATTTAACTGAAACGATGATCTCCCCCAACCTTAACCACCAAAGTGCTTTTGTTGCCTAAAGCTAACACAGACAGGACTCAGGATGTGAACTGGTGTCAAAGTCCTGAGCTCTGTATGCCCACCATCCACCCGGACCACCTCCCTACGACTTGGTATGGTCTGTAAATGTAGGGCTTTATTCACTCAAAAAAAACAACTCTGAACATGATCCAGGCACTGATTATGTCTGTCATCACTACGTAAATGTAGACACACACACACACACACACACACACACACACACACGTAATTTCGAGGAGACAGGGTTGTGCAATGATGCAAATATCCCTTAAAATCCAACATTGCCATACAGCGCTACTCCTTATGGATTTACAACATTGCAAGCAATCAGCCGATATAACCAGCTATATTAAAAAGGTACATGGTAGCAAAATCTTTAGTGGTTGAAAAATATTTGAGTATACAGTATACAGCACATCGTTATCACCCAACCCTATTGGGAAGGTTATGTCATTTCACTAATATTTTCTTTCATTTTGGTTTCTCCATTATTTGAACACTATTGATATTTCTTTCATGTGTGTTTCATTTGTACCTTGTATTTCAAATGACCTTTGCAAATCTGATATTAAATTGCCACTACCTCATAAATTCCATCTGCATGCACTGAAAGACTGCTAAGGTGCTTTTGAGGTTATGAAACTAAAACCATTTATTGTGGCTTTTAATCACAGATCAAGACCATAAGAGACTCAGTGTCCTTGCATTTGAATTGCTTAAGCATGCCACTTCTTTACATGTGCATCACCCACCAAGCAATATGAAGCTGAAATGATCAAAACCCAAAGAAAGAAACAAACCAGAACAACTCGATCTCTCATTTGCATGAAAGTGTGAAGAACATTCCTTTTCCTAATTGCTCCAGAGAGAGTGGAGTTAGTTTGATGAATAGGGATCAGCCTTTGATTACAATCCCTTCAAGATCCATTAGACACTAAACATAATCACTTCCTTTCATTCCCCTTCCCCCACATATTGATGTCTACATGTGCCTCTCCCCAGGTGTCACTCTCAGGGGTAACCTAAACCACTCTGCCCATCGCTCTGGCCGTTTCCCTCCTCAGTGGCCTCACACTAAAGCAATCCATAAGAGATTAAAGAGGATCACCAATTTGTGTGGAAAATCACATTTTACACCGTTTAAACGGAATCGATGGAGAGACTGAATGTTGAATGGTTTCAATTCAGATGGTTTGGCATGGAGTTAACACATCTTCTTTGTAAGTGAGATCAGGTGTTGTTAATCAAAAACACACGGTACACACAGAACCTTCCTTTACCAGTTTAATGACAGGGATGTGTGTGTGGTCTGAGGGGAACAGACTTGTACAAGAACCACAGAGAATAACCAGGTTATATTTATGTGCATTCAACAGTATTTGTATTTTTAATACCACTGAACAACATAACTGACCATGAATAAGATGACAGCAAGTCACAGGAGGTTTGACGTGAACAACTTTAATGAAATGACTGGATAAACAGTGCCATATGCTTTACTCAATCAAATGTAATGCATATTGTTAATGTAAGGAAAAATATCACATCTCCATATAATCAGCCTGTGTTTAGCTTCGACATCCAGACAGATTTATACTCAGAGTGGAGAGTTTCTGTTTCACCTGCATACATTTAAATTGATAATAAACATAAAAACTAAATTGGAGAATAGCAACACTGTTCTGAATATACACATCAATTACATAGAATTGAATGAAATAATCTTAAAGTTAACACACTTAGTATTTACTCTTCTCTACATATCCTACATGAAATTACAAAGCACATGCAAACAAATTAGACGCCATTTAGCTTTAGTACAGGAGATGAGTTTAAATGTTTCAGTAACATTTCAGTTTACGTAACAAACTGCATAAATTGCGAACACAAAACAACTGAATCTCTTGATCTAACAAACACCAGATTTGATTAACTAAACAAGCTGCTTCTGAAAAGATTAGCTAAAACATATGGCCCTTCTACAGATGAACACAGAAGCAGATAAAACATGCATTTACTTCTCTTCACAGGGGTAATCCAATGGCAAAGAAAATAATTAAACTCAAACTCAGCCAACTTTTCGCTGCCTTAGTTAATGCTCTTTTACCTGCTGTTTTTACTTCTCAGTGACTAACTAGCAGAGTAATTGGCTACAGCCACACAATAGGTGCATTTAAGAAAGTATACTCTGATGAATGTGACATGATTGAGTACACTGTCGCTTCTCTTGAACATTCTTGGTCTTATTTTTTTGGTTTCTCTGCAATGTTGTGGAAGCTGGTTGGTTTCATTTGTTTGAACATGTGTTGTCAGCGTCACAGTTTTTGGAGATATAGATTGTGAGCACATTTTCTATTCTACATGTCAACATGCAGAGGTTGCTACAGGTTTCTAAAATATCAACAGCTTTTCCAATTTACTAACATCCTCATGCATTAATATACAGTATGTATGTACACCAATAAAACACTTAAGATAGGAGTGAAACCAATCACAAGAGGAGACAGATCATTTTTGACTTAACAGTAAAGAAAATACACTGACAAAAGTGAATACATAGAATGTGAGTCTTAGGTTCGGCACCAGAATACTGTGCATCCTTAATGCCTTTCCAAGTTGCATGTCTCAGAAGTGGATACTTTGGAATCTCCTCTGTGTTTTCTAGCTCAAAACGCACTAAGATCCCCTTCCTGGAATTTTTATTGGAATTAGCCTGTTTACCCCAATCAAAAATCAATATAGTTATTTTGGGAATATTCTCCATGGCAAAAATAGCCAAGAGGCATGCAACGCTGAACAGCTTGCTGAACCAAATGCCTCAGATCGATAGGTTAGTGAATTATGCATGGTATCCGGGTACAGTACAACTCCACAAAACCTCTTGTGCCTCTGACGCCTTTCCTGATGTGATGTCTCATTTCTATGAGCACAGATGTGTGTGTATTGCAGTATATTTCTGATCTCTATCCATGAACATAGTACTGTTGTTCATGACTCTAAGTCTTCCTGCACACCTCATGTGACATCCCTTCCTAAGAAAGAAGGGAATGTTAAAGAAACACGGACCAGCAGACAACCACCCACACACACACACACACATATTACACAGTGGTCCTTCAAGAAAGTCTGCTCTTCAACTGTCAAGGGAGAGCAAAACTGCATGAATGTGGCACTGGCTTGTTATCGCAACAATCTCTCAACAGCCTTCATTTCAAACAACGACACATGGTGATGCCTTTTATAATTAAAATTCAAGTGGCTCTATTTCATTTATTTATTCAGGCACGGCTGTTTCTTCCCTTCCACTTTCATGCTTGTTCAAATTGATTTAACTTTTGAAATTGTCACTACAAAATAGGTTAGCTGCTGCAATTACAAAAGTTCTAATTAAAAGCAGAATGCAAATATATTCATAATTGTGTTGCTGTCTTATCTGTTTCTTGGCTGGTGTTACTTTAAAGCAGGCAGGGGGAAAATTACAGAGAGAGAGAGAGAGAGAGAGAGAGAGCGAGAGAGCGCAAGAGAGAGAGAGAGCGAGAGAGAGAGCTACAGTGATCTAATTAGCTGTCGCAGATGACACTGTAGTCTGACATGTTCCCTGTCACAGCATCAATTAACTGACTGGAACAATCTTTACCAGGGCTTCACTGCCACACACACACACACGAGATGAGAGGTCATTCTGAGACATACCAGTTTGGCACTGTTCTCAGTTTGGTAACACTATGCCACAATACTGATGATGATTCACTTATTCACACCCTCTGACATTTTGATAGGATGAAAGAGATGGCTATGAGAAGCAGAAGTGCTGTTGGTTGAAAAGGTTGAAATTTAAAACTAAATAAAAGAACACACTTCAAAACCATGCATTCATTACTGTGTTAGTGCTGCTTGTGTAGGTGTTGACTAGAGAACCTGACCGGCTAATTATTTAATTTTATTTAAAAGGTAATGTTGGTACCTTGAGTAAATATAGATATACATAAGGCAATTCACCAACTCTATGCCCAAATATGAAAAAACCAAAACAAAATTGGTGTTTTTTGATCCAAATTTTCCATTTTAAAAATTGTATCTTCACTCTTCATAATATTCAAGTTAATGGAGTTCAACTGTCGTCACTTTAAGGTTTTGGCATTGCACTGAAGTGAAAAAATACATTTTCCACAGACGTTCACTGTGATTGTAGTCACAGCATTCTCAGCTGAATTTTTTATAGAGATATTTTTGTAGTGTTTTTTTTATTTTTTGATTTCAGTGTAATCTGTTGTACCACATCCTTAATCTTTATCGCTCAATTTCCTTTCCCTTTCTTTCAATTCATGTCTTACATCTTCTTACCTCCCCCTCCTTGACAGAGCATACACAGGTTCAATGACTCATTTCACTGATTACAGTCAAATCCAATACACCATTGCCCTAGAAACCCGATTCCCACCCCTAACACCTCCCCCTCTCCCTAAAACATATGTATAGTAATAAACTAACTAATGCTAATATAATCAAGTAAGGAATGTTCCAAGCAGTCGGGCTGGCAAAGCTACAGGGGAGATAATCTCAAACAAGGATGTTGCCAATCTGTTATAAAAGCTTAAACCACTGTCTTCTTTAGTAACGTGAGCAGCACATTTGTTTTATATCATTTCATTGAAAAGGCTAAAGATAACTGAATTGATCTCATGCCACATCTGACACTTTCAGAAATACTTTAAAAGTTTGGCTACAGATTGATTACAGGAAAATTCCAGTATCTTTCAGCCAACAGCTACCTTGGTTAGCCAACTAGCAAACTGTCTATTCATTTGCAGTCATTTTTTTTGTATTCAGATAAGTGATTGAAAGGAATTATGTTTATGAATTAAGTGTATTTGGAAAAACTTAGGGTTAGGGGGCTCATGCTTCCTTCCCCAATATACGTTGTTTACCACATTTTTACAACAGAGGACTCTCTTGATTAACCATTCTGACAAAAAAGGTCAGATGGTTAATCAAGAGAGTTAGAAACCAGGTTGAAAAATACTGGAATTTGTTTGAAATCTGATGTTGTTAAAACTGAAATCCTGCTGCCTCAGAGACCACCTTATGCTTTCGGTGCTGGGTTTTTAATGGTTTAAATACCCAACTGTGGGATGAGTGATCCATTGCCACTATAAAGAGCCTCCCCTGCAGGTAAACCAGTTTCCAAGGACCCAGAACACAGCAACACATTCTAGTTCTGGGCAGAGTAGTTTCTTTTTGCACAGTTTCAACTCCTGATAGGAGGTGTGAGTACTTCCTGTATCCATAATAATGCTTGCTGCACCAGTACAGCATCAAGACCAACTTCAGTAGCATCAGTGTAGATCAGGAAGAGAAGCTTAGAATTGAAGGGATAATCAGGTGGTTTATCAGTGTTTTCTTTTAATTTGGTAGAAACTGATCTGCCATTCCCCAAAATCTCTGAAGAGCATTAATAATTTGTTTGTACTGGGAAATCTTTGACTGATTCTGTCTGTTTGGGAGCTTCATATCAGCAATGGACAATAAATGTCCCAGAAACTTGCTGCCGAAAATTCACTTTTGTTTACATTCATGGTAAGACCTCTAAGTTTACCGTCTCTACGTCTCCAATAATAAACCTCATCAGCATTAAAAGGCATCAGAGTTCGGTTTCTGTTGGGAAAGGTTGCTTTTTGAAAAATAATGTGGATGAGTGGTGCATAAATCTGCATAATGTTCTTTTTTTTTTCTTCCTTTTTTGGCAAGTTGATTAGGAAAACACGATGCCGTTAGATTTCCGTAGGGGATTGCAGCCGTATCTGGTACAGATGTTTCCATCATCTGTGGTAAATGACTCTCCCATATACATACAGTGGATGATTTGTAAAATTGTAACAAGGCTAATGAGGGGCGAGGTGAGGGTGAGGGGAGAGTGACTGAGACGACTGACAATATAACATCCAGTATAAGGGCAGGAAAATAACTAGCTTTCAGGCATTGTTCATTGATTCAGATATCTTGTACCCTATAGTTTAGCTGTGTGATGGAATGTTTGGATTACAGGTTGAGATTTTAAATGGTAAATGGTGAAGATACTGGTCAAGATCGTGGTCATGGCTTGTCTTCATGATTGAGAAACTAATGTTGAGTGCTAGTTAGACATGGGATGTGAACCTCTGTCTCTTCCATTGAAAAACATTGCTCCATGGCGCTATTAGTGGTCAAAAACTACACAGGGTACCTTTAAAGTCTGGCTTTGGAATGCTGGCTATACATAGACACAGATGTCTTATTTCCCAACCATATTTCCCAAAAAATACATTTATCCACCACAAATTTGCTTTGCTAAATACACTTTAGAGGGAAACATAACTGCTTCCTGTTATTATGTTCACTGGTAACTTTTTTCCAGTCCAAGAATTGTGACAACCTTTGTCTGTGCAGAAGTCATAAGGAGGAGGTCAGGGTGGATGGCTGGGCATACAAAGCACAAGACTGTGACACTAGAGACCAGAGTTTGGGTCCTGTGTTCCATGCTTTGTTAGGTTTGGGCTACTAAAATTACTCAAGGTTAGAGAAAGAACAGGTCAGTGTAGACTTTTTCTGCATTTCACCAAAACTGCAATCTTTCCCTAACATTAATAAAGTGTTTTGAGTTGCCCAAACATAACCATAAAAACATTAATCATGCTTTAGTTGCCGTCTGCAGATTCAGTATAAACATTTTGCATTGGCAGCTAACACCTTGCAGATATGTTCAATATCAACATTTCCTCATTCTATTGATAAAATAAACCTAATTCAGGCAGTATTACGATTCCTAAAAAAAAAAAAAAAGCATTTGTCAGTTCAAATCACTTGTACATGAATGCAACTTTTTTGGGGGCAGGGTTGTTGTTCCACAAGTCCATTTCCTGAGGTAAAGTAAAGGCTATGCATATTGTGATTGCATGTGTAAAACAAGCAGCAACACTTGATTTCAGTGGGCTGGCATGATGAGAAGATGGTGCCAACAACCAGATGCTTGATGCCTAGACAACATGCACCAAGTCCTCCAAATTAAATGACAAAATTTGTTGTTTGTAACTGCCCTCCACAACGACACAAGCGTTCTGATATGCCATTTCTGCAGGACGACATCATTTATCTGTGCTTTCCAAAACCGTTACAAATCACTGATGGAAAAATAAATCTGCTTTATGACCTGACAACAGTATGATTAAGGTTTAGGCACATAATCAACTTGGTTAGGGTTAGGAAAAGACCATGGTTTGAATTAAAATAAGTAATTAGTTAAGGTTAAAATGTACTACTTGTTAGGCCGTTTTCACACAGAATCAGGTGTTGCGGCAATTCGCCGCAGGTTTGTTCGGCGGTGTGGGAGTGTCTCATACTAACCAGCAATCCCAGCTTGAAGACCGATACAAGCCAAGCCACTGTACGGCAATTAACATCTTTGTACTCCCTCGAGGCAGGGTTGAACAGCTGATGTATCGTAATCACGGAGCCGATCGATCAGTCTCTTCTATATTCACACTTGCTCAGTAAACGGTGGAATATTAAAAGGTAAACAGCTAATGCTACAAGTAAACAAAGTTCTTCTTCACCTGGGCGTCTGCTGGTCTGGTTGCCGGCCACAGTGTGATGTCGGGTTGCATTTCTCCAAAAGTTGACTCCGTTTTAACTTTTCGCCACACGCTACTTCGGCCCCCACCGCCGCAGCCTGAACGCAGTACCCCGGTTCAAATTAATGGGATAATCTGCGTTTTTGCCGCAGCACCTGATTCTGTCTGAATTAAGGTTAGGGAACCTGCGTCATCGTGGTTACAATATAACCACTTAGTTAAGGTCACGGGACGATCGTGGTCATGGTTAAAAGAAAACCAAAGTTGATTGTCGGTTGGAATTTCCTGTTTGAACCGCAGTCTCCTGTAGCAAAATCCTTTTGTTGACCCAACTGTCCACCACAAGCTCCTCCCTATGCAGACTTTGTGGCTCTAATAACACGCAACTTCCTTCTTTGCTCTCAACAGACAAGAGTCGTAATTCCTATGGCCGCTAGAAGGATTTGTTTATGTCATTTGAACATAAACAAATGGTTTTGGGCAATTGCTGAGACGATTGACACTCATTTGTCTTGGGAGAGCAGTCTCACAAAATAGCCTAGCCTGATTGTTTTCTGTTCAAAATATGTTTGTCTTTCAGCTGGAATAGAGCTGAATACCACATGTACCATACAAAATGCATACCTGAAGAGTCAACATTCAAAAGAAGCTGCAGCTCTTTCTTCAATTGGTGCATACCGTAATATACACACAGCCCACGGTATTTACACTTTAGCCATTCCAATTTGAGTCAGAAAAATTACGAGGATGGATGACAACTTTAGGGCTCACTGAACCAAAAAGGTATTTCCTTACAAATTAAAAATATTTTAAAAGCAAGCAAGACACACAGGGACCCGGGAGTAAGATTTTCATTAGAAGACATTTCCCTTTAGGGTGGTGATGGTTTAGACACTGAAAGGCAGAAACTAAACCACATGCCCAAACAGATGCTCTGGGAGTCCAATTTAGAGTTTATTAAGCAGCAAACTTGACATTATGCATACAGTATAAAATGATTTTCTGTCTTTGACTGCGGCTGCACACTTGTTTTCTGGACTTTCTGAATATAACATTCATAAATTTTGAAACTTGAGATTTAATTTGTCCCTAATGACGTGTACCTCCAGTCTAAGTAGTGCATAAATGATAGCATATTTAAGTCTTGCAAGATTAATGGAAAGATATTGACAAATGAAAGAGGGAGAAACAGAGAAAGATTGAGACTGATGGCAAATTTTTTCAAGGGGCTCATTAATTTGGACTGATGTCTAACTGCAGGCTGCTGTAAGGAGGAAAACTAAATATTCCTCACAATTTGAGAAATCCTCAGATTTTTCTATCCTTGCTTCCAAATATCTAGCTGAGAGAGCAGATAGGAACACACTTGTCTTCTTTAGTTGTAACTTTTTAAAACTTCTTTCTGTGACTCACCTTATTCCCATTCCATCCTTTTATTTCTCTTACCTTTCAATCACTTCGTTCCTCATCTGTCTATTTCTTCACATCTGTCTACCTCTTCCTTCTCCCAGTAATGACTCATTGAACGTGCCCTGACTGTGGAGAGCCCTCCATCTGTAAACATGGCATTTTCTGGGCAAGAGGTAACAAGATGGCTGCTATAAGAGAGCAATAGGTAGGTTGTCTAGCCTTCTTTTTTCAATCACAGAAAAGAGATCTGGAGATCAGGAAAAACTGACAACGATTCCTAAGCCTGCTGCAGTTAGAGATGATGAAAAACATTCACTGGAGACATTAAGCTGTCCTCTCCCTCTTGTTACTCATTCTTATTCGCTCCTCTTGCTCACTTTAGAGTAAAACATGAAACAAAGAGACAAAAAATTAATAATAAATTCGTAACGCCAAAACATAATTGATGTTGGTTTGACGTGGAAAATAATTGATGTTGGTTGGTTGATTTTTACAATACTAAAATGAAAAATGATGTCAACATTTATTTTACCCATCCACCCACCCTAGCCGTCTCTGATTATTTTTCCAATTACTGTCATGTAAAATCATTTGTGACAGCTTCCCTCTCTGTATACCTTAGGTTATCACTGACTGACTATTGTACAGTCCAGCCTCAATACAAGCTGTCACATTAAAACAGCCTTTGGGGCATGGAAAGTTCAACATCCGAGTGAAAAACATTATCCTTTGTAGAAATGCCACGTGAAGAGCAAATGATGCATTTTGTTGTTTGGTTGTGCCTAGTCATGTGCCAGTGGTCATTTATATTTTTCCTTCTCTTGCCCCCCCCCACACACATTCAACGCTCTTCTTCTTACTTGTAACTGCTTCACTGACTTGTCTGTTGTGCCTTCACCCTATGTACTCAAGTGCATGTCTCATTATTTCACTACACAACACAAAATTGATGTTTTAAGGTCATCCAGCATGGGATGAAAATGACCACAGAGTGTGTTGATTACTCTGGTGCTTCACTGCTTTCAAGCAGCAAATAGTGTATTTGTTGAGTTCTTCATGATAAATGACATTTTCTTCGATCTCGCTGTCCATTTTCTTGCCCACCATCAGTTCCATTAATCTTTACGTCCGTATTCATCCCCTGCCTTCACTAATGTCCAATTGTTGGAAAAATTCAAAGGAAACAATTCAATTACTGGCCATAGTCGTTAAAACAATGAAAACGCCCCAGTCAAAAGTGTCTGCACAAATCAGGACAAAGGCTGTGAAGATGCAAACAGAGCTCATATAGACACTGTTCTAAAGCTCAGCCTCCACACGGGCCATGAGACAGGGCACAAGATCAGTGCTAAATGTCTGCCAGAAGTAATCATTGATTTAGAAGTATTTTCTGACCCAATCACTATACAAAAAACAAAAAAACAGCACTGCAGGTGATATTTCAGTGCTGACACAGAACTGCAAACAGGCACAATGTGATGTTCTTATAAAAGACCAAATATGTGCAGTATTTGGTATTTTTGCGCTTCCAAATGATTCTGTTGTGCTGAGATGGATGGTGGTGCAGAGGTGGTGTTGAAGCAGGTCTGGCAGCGTAGTGCAGTTTTGGTATTCAAAACCAACCGTGCAGTATTACTTCAAATGCAAGTTCATAGAGCAATGTTTGTGGTTTTAATTGGCAAAGATCATCAAAAAGTCACAAACTCTTTTCATAGACAACATGTTGATGATTTTTATCTCTTTATTTTTTTATCTAGTAAACATTTAAATGCACCTCAAAGTAAGTGTAGTGCAACTGAGGCAGACGACTGCTATTCTTAATATTTGCAGTGGTCTACATATACATTTGCCTAAATGTGACTAAGCAGTGGCAACCTTTTTAATCATTAAACCGAAACATATGGTAATATTCCAAAGCATGTTTTTGTTGTACTACAATTTACACTTTTCTCATAGGAGAAGCCAACCTGCACTTTCCTCCCACCTCATTAGTCCTTAGGAAACTGTATAAAGGTTGACAGGTGATGATGACCATTGTTGAAGCCTGTTTAAACTTCACACACTGATACTGTATTTTTCTTACTCAGTGTATTCAACCTGTTCCAACCCTTATCCAGATCGTGCTGTGCTGTGTCAGCATTGTGCTTGCACCTCTGGTTTCCAAAACTGCATAAACAAGTTGCTCACACTCACGTGCAGATGTGCACTGGGTTGGCATTTACACCTGGAAAATATAATTTAGAAAAATATACAATATGCAGGTGAAATATTCAGATCCTCGTGCAGTGTTAGTCAAGTCAAAATGTTTTCTATTCCTTCCTGGCTACCTTTCCCATTTAGATAGAATAAAAATTCATAAATGAGCATCAATTCATAACATTGTGCATCATTAAACATTTAGTCAGGTAGAGCTGTTTTTGAACTAATAATTGTTCCGTTTATTCCAGATTTGTGTATTTATACTCACACCAACCTGGTGGAGTCTAATTAGCTTTTCTGGATAAATGAATTGAATTTGTTTCCTAAGGGCTGTATGAATGGGAGGAATTTCTATAATTTCTTATTGCTTGAGCTATTATGGGTTACAAATGATTTATAATATGCCTTTTATTTTCATAATTGCACTTCCACCCCTGAATGCAGTCATATGTAATAATGACCAAGTCATTCCTTAGTGGTGTACTTAGAGCTCATTTTCCTCACACCCCCTTTCTTGAATTTTTGGAATTTCTCATTTACATTGTTTTGTTTTTTTTCTCTCGGCTCTCCATATTTCTTTTTCTTTTTTCTTCCCTCCCTCACAGTTGCACTGCATCTCTTGTGCTCTCTGTATCCCTGTCACATGGTCATGATGTGACATGTTGCCATTTGAAAAAGCAGCAAGTGAATGAATACATTTTAAATTTTCAGTGTCGTCCATTAGAGCATTTTGATTTGCTGTGGAGATGGTGAGGGGTTATAATTATTGTAGAAGAAGCTTAGTCCCCACACTAATTTCATCTAAAATTCTATAATTGACAAAAGAGCACACAGTGGGTGATACAATGGCTACACACGCACGCGTCGGCATTGTGTTTCTGTATATCAGGTATTACTGATACTGTTGAGATATCTATTCAGATAATTCATCATGTTATGAATTGATACAGCCTTAAGTGACACTGTACCGAGATCCCTTCTTTCTGTTCAACAAAATGAATGGTCTTATACAAACAACATGGAATGGAATGTAAAAGATAAAGCAAAACAGAAAAATGCGATGAAAATGTTTGTTAATTGAAATGTGTGGGTGATGAATACATGTGAATAAATCAAATGATTAAAATGTGATTTGATATTATAATTTATACAATAAAATATTTGTCATTGCCTTAAAAAAAACACCAAAAAAAGAAACCCTTATTAGCCTCTCCTGATCCTGCACTCCATTTACCAGGGCGACATAATTTCTCAGTGCCTTCCAAAATACTTATGGCCCTCACAAAAATGATTCATATGACTGATTTGATGCTGCTATGGTTAAGGTTTGGTTGGGTTTAGGCAACTAAAACTAGGTTAGGGAAAGATTGTGGTTTAAAAGTCTACAGCCACATTAGCAGCTCTGGGAGGCCGTACTTAACCACAGTGGTACTTTGAGCCAAAATGCTAACGTCAGCATGTTAACATGCTCACAATTAAAATGTTAATATGCTGATCTTTAGCAGGTAATGTGTACCATGGTCGCCATTTTAAAGTGTGAGCATGATAATGGCACTCAAATTCATCCTATGGGGAACACAAATGTTTGTTGTATTTAATAGCAATCCATCCAGTCTTTGTTGAAACATTTCAATCTGAAACAAACACATTTTGTGCCATTCCATCTAGTAGATGTTGAGATATTTCACTAGATCATTTTAATTCACTAGATAAAATTTGGCCTGCTGGTAGCCCTGTATAAAAAAAAAACAAAAAAAAACAACAAAAAAAACAAAAAAAAATCGGGATCAACAAAGTCATTAAGATTTATCCTCCGGGGACCTTGACTATCTGTGCAAAATGTATTTTTCAATTCATTCAACAGTTGCCGATATTTCACTTAAAAATCAAAAACGCTAACCTCATTGTGGTGCTAAGGGAAATGTAAGAGGATTACCAAAGCCATTAAGATTCATCCTCTTGAGACCATGACTGTCTATACAAAATTTCATGGTAAAGATTAGTTGCATGTGAATGTAATTTGTAACAGACAATGTAAACCTCTTCACATTTGATGATTACTTTGACTATCTTGCACATTAAACAAATGATAGATGTACAAAAATATTGGTGTCATTTTCTATGTCATATTTACATACACCTTGCAAAGCAATCTAACCTAATTTAATGTCAAGAATTTGCTAAATTCAAATTTGAAATGACACAGCCCAGCTCTGAGGCTGGGACCAAAAACATGAGACACATGGATGTACTAAATAACAAAGTAATTTATTAACAACTAAATAATCAAAGCAAATAAGTAGGAGGAATCTGTAAAGTCAGTAGTGTAGAGAGTGGATGAGTGAAAGTGCTGCATGGATGTTGATGGAAGAAAAAGCAACAAGAGAAACAACACAGGTGTGGTAAGAGGACATCTGCCGAAGGACTGGCTGCTGCTCTAGCTTATATGCATGGGGCACACTGGGCCCAGGTGAGTCCCATGCCGCTGATTAACCTGCCAATTGGTCTGCAGCCCTGGAGACAGAGAGCAAAGCAACAGCAGAAAGATCCAAGCGAAGGGGCCATCACAGAAAGGCAAACACTTTCACAGTGCTGTTATATTTAAAGCTGTGAGGCTGTTTGTATTACACTTACTGTAATAGGAACCTATAGAAGTGTGACCTGAGGTCCAGAAATAAATTGTTTTTTGTGTTTGTTATCTCATCATAGGTCTACTATATAGTACCTATAGAACTCACAGAAGTGCTTGGCCAAAAAAAAAAAAAAAAAAAGCTAACCCTTAACAAAGACTTGTGAAAGATAGTTGTATCAATTGGCTGGAAAATGCAAGAAGCTGAACAAAGGCATTATTTCCTATGGTTGAATGCCATGCTTCACAGCCACTTTATGCATCATGTTGCTTTGAGCTTTATTTTAAAAACAGCCCCATTTTTAAAGCAGATCTTAAGGCCATGTCTCTTCTTCGCTGTCAAGGACTACTCTCAAAAACAGCAAGTAAGCCACAGCAAGGTTAACACAGCTGTATCCAGTTGAACTGATTAGCCTCATTAACTAGCTTCAGTGTTCAGGGCCTACAGGCAAACTGACAGACCTATGTCAATGTGCAATACAAAAGCACATCAGACTGTTGACTGGATAACCATTAATTCAGAGGATCAATGAAAATTAAACCAAATTAAGTTAAACTAGTAACGCCTAATTTAGTGAATTCACTGAAGGAAGGGTGAGAACAGATAGGTTTACTAAGAGTAGACAACAAATGTGATCAGTAAATCTTGTAATGTTGTGGAATATGACCTTCCTTAAAATTTGTGCATACTTTCTCAGTATGTCCTAATTTTTTCACCAGAAGCCTATGTGTTCTTGTTATATATTACAAGTAACCCTAACCCTTAGTAAAATGTCAATGGTATGTCATGGTTTGGAATAAAATCACTGACAAATGTGATCCCTATTCATGCAATGTAGTTCTGTAGTTTGAAAGGTCATGGGTGGCATGGTCGCTCAGGTCCTGTGTTCAAATCTGGTTAGGGCCTCTCTATGTTGAGTTTGCACGTTCTTTTAGTATCTGCATGGGTTTCCTCAGTCTGCAGTCCAGAGACATGCAAGTTAGTTGAACCGGAAACCTAAATTGTCTATAGGTGTGAATTGTATTTGTCTCCATGTATGCCTCATACCCATTGTATCCCAGTATACAATGCTGGGATAGGCTTCAACCCCCCATGGCCCGGAACAGGATAAGCGGTTTAGAAAATGAACAGATGAATGGTTTGGAAACAATCCACAAAAACTGAATTTATATTATGTTCTTCCCTGGCATGAATTTGAGACAAAGACATACTGCCCAGTTTTATTACCTCATCTTAAACCAACCCAGATGGCACAGCTGAGCTGAGCCAATGTACGGTGATGTCTGGAAATATTGTCCACTGATTCCACAAGTTGTCATGTTAGCCTGCTTATCTCTTGTTTACAAGGCTCACTTTTCCCACAACCCTAACTATGTCCATCATAATTTTTTCTGTAACCACTTAAACCTCATTGACTTGCCGGTGGGCTTGTCATTACAAATCCATGCTGTGGAGCAAAACACTGTTCAGACCCACAGAACATTTACATTCTAGTGAAGTATCCAAAGACACCAAATGTGACAGGCTGAAGACAAAAAAAAGAGTGAACCACACACTCTGGCTAACTCTGATACATTTATTTCAATTAATGGAGAGTAACATTTTGGGAAACTACCTTCTTCAGGATGAAATACAGCAGTCACCTGACTGGCATTTATACCAACTGGGACAGGTGATACAAATCAGGGCAATCAACTGGCCAATGTAAGGGAGGCCTGAGACCAAACACAGGTCCACATAATCAAGAAATCAATCAGTACAAACCAGAAAAATAGTCAAATAGAAAACATATTACAAACAAATAAGAAAAAAAATATATCCATAATTCAAGTCTATATCTATGCAAAAAGTTTTGCAAATCAATATTAAAGGTCAAATGAGGAAAGTGAAATTAATTCAAAATTTCTCTTTTGTTTGACGTCTGCCTGCGAGCCAACACCTCACTAGAATAGGTATAGATTTTCCATCAGTTTTTCATTGTGCGAGTGACGCAAAAGACACTTTGAACTGTCCAATGCAAAGTGATCACTAACTTTAGGATTTGGCTGACAAAACCATGGTTAAAATGTGCTGGATGTGTTGCATAATTGCCTCAAAATGTTGGAACATTGAGGGAGCATAAGCACATAAGGAGGAGGTTAGGGTGGTGGAGGAGCTGTGGTGGGCGTTGGCATGAAGGTAGAGTAATGAGTGAGAAGTGTCAGGTTATGAAGGTTGCCTGTACAAAATGTAAAAATATTGCATACAAGTCAGCTGGTTGAAATAACAGCTGAATGAAGCAATGATAGTGAAGCATGAACTGTCAAAACAATGCAATTGTCCATTTATATGCTCACAGAATTGTATTGTATATAGAATACTGTTTAGACCTAATGTTTTGTACTGGATCAGTTAAAGTTGTATGTTTTTGTGGTCTTATATTTAAGTCAGAAAACTAACAAACTAAGTAAAGTTAGAGCCAGTAAGTTTGTTTTTCAGTCTTCTTTCTCTTGCCCTATAGAAATAAAAATCTCTTAATGCAGCTTTTAAAACTGAGAAACTGAGTTATAGGTTAAAAATAATAATGCAGGTTGCTTTTTATGGACTACTTTCAAAACACACCGTTTGTTGTGGAAAACATTGGTTGTGGAGTAATATGTGTTTTAAGTCTCAGTAACAGCGAATGGCAGAGGACGGTGGAGTAAGACATACACACACGCGCAAGGACAGGGTAGGGGCAAAGCTGGGGTAAACTACACACATACAGAAGATTGTTCGAGAGAGCTACAGCACAACTATTCAGCTGAGAGGTTATTTAAGATGAGACAGGAGCAGAAAACTTGAAAAAGAAGAGTGGGAAGAAAACAAAAAGGAAAACATGAAAAGATAAAGTGTCAGTGAAATAGAAAGGGAGTCAAAGGATCAAGAGGCAAGGAAGCACAAGAAGTGCATAGGTTTGAAAGATGAGGACAGACAATAGCTTCCTAGATATCTTGATGTAAAATAAGAAGTGGAAAATGAGGTAGACGTGGCAGAAAAATATCATTAGAATTGGGAGAGTGAGAAAAGTGTAAAGAAGAGGACTGAATCCATTCTTGGAGATGACAAAAGCATAGGTAACTGCAAGTTTTGCCGGTTGGAGAGAGGAGAATCCATAAGTGCACCACGCAGATTGTGTTAGACACAAGAAAAATGCAGCCCCTTTTAGAAATGCCAGAATGGTACTTGACACAAACAGTGGAGCAGAAGAAATGTCCCATTTTGAAGGCAAGGACAAGGAGATTAAGAGGACATGGAGAAGCTAGGTGAGCCTTGACTGTTAGGGAGCTTTTTGAAAAGCTTTGCCCCCCCCGCTTTTACAGCAGTTTTAACTTTTTATCAAAACATTTAGTGTATTTTGCCATTTCACAAAGCGGTGGTTAAAGGTTCCCCCTATATGATATGATGTAAAGTGTCTGATAAAGTTTTGATGAGTGGCATTTTCTTTGTATCTGATCTTTGTATCTTAGATCTTTGTAGCATGCGTGAAAGCGTGTATGTGCACGAGCACAAGAAGTGATATACATACATACTTGTAATGCAAATCTGTATATTGTATTTCATGTTGTTTCTTTGTTTGATTTGATTTTTAATCATCCATATCCTTCAGGCCTAACAAACATGTTAAACATTTCCTTCCTTGTAAACATTTTTTAATATTGAAACCTGTGTTGTTTTCCTCCCTCTTTACATCAGCAAACAGTCTTTTTCTTCCCTGCCTTTATTCATTTATCTATTTTCCACTACTTGGAGAATTACCTTCACTTTCTATTGTCTATCAGTACAATAGTGTGAAAAAAAGATGTCATTTAGCCCATCTCTCATGCATCACCAAACTTCGAGGTAAATGCAAAGTTTATTTACGATCACACTGAGCAATGTTTCCTCTTCTTTATGTTTTATGGTATATTTATTTTCTTTTTATATATGCATTTACTGCCATAATTATATGTTAAAAGCACAATTATTTAGGTTTTTGTCTTTACCAACTGAATTAATTTTTTTCTCATTGTGACATGAATTTTCCATGCCACATTAACATCAAATCACACAGGTCTTGGAAACAATGTGAAAGGCTGTCCACCATGGGGGACAGCCTTTCACATTGTTTCCTGGGGGCTAGCCACCCAGAGGGACACTATTTTTGACTGTACATAGTTTGTGATTGACTATCTGCAGCTTTAAGGGATGAATTGTGTTGCAGGAAGCTAAACACTCCTAGGGATTTTCTGTCTGAGGGTTGTTGATTTGTAATTATTTAGGCATTTTATCTTTTTTTTTCTTCCATACAAACATATACACATTGCATTTTGGTGGGAAAAGTAGGACATTTTTACATTTTGGGCAGGTTATTGATGCAGAACCTGGCAATGTTTAATTTAAATGGGTCCACGACAAGAAGGTTAATCAGTTTATTCAAACTCCCCCATCTGTTTTCAAAAATAGCGCTCATAGGCTAGGTTCAGGCAGGAGTTCCCTGAGTACAAAATACATTCACCTAACAGAGTGGTCTGTTTACATGCTTACCGCTATACGTATAATCACCCACTTCTTATCCGAGAAGAAATGGGTGGCCTACAAGAAACTAGGCTTTCAATGGCTAGTAAAATTTCATCTTCTCTGTGATGTTTATTGAAGAACTAAAGGAAACACACACCTGCTGTAGCTGCTGGATCAGATGTCAGAGGAAAGAGAGCCATGCACACATACTCTAATGAAATGTTTTTATTTATTATAATGTATTTATTCTATTAATCAACATTTTGGCGCTATTGGTTTTGCATTTGTGTGTGGAAAAGATTTGAATTGTAAATCATTTTCTGATATCTAATAATAACAATAACAATGATAATATAAACTATTATTGTCACTGTCTATGTTAAGAACCAAATGCATTGGCAAAGTATAGCAATACCACATGAAGATCTGTTTTCTGTTGCTAAGCTGACGTTTTGTGCCAAATCATACTTAAGTGCTCCAAACACCCAGAAAAGCCTGGTTCTGCCTTTTTGCCTGGTGTATCAATTAACCTATTATTAACCAAATTACTCTGACAGCTCCCCTTTCACCACTGTAAAGAAAATGTTCTCCTTTACTTTAAAGAGAAAAACTAAAAATCTGTAGATTTCTTTTTGGGAATTAAACTTTCTTCTACTCTGTCATGATAAAGGAATAAACATTTTTGATTTTTGAGCTTTATAACCCAAATACACACTCAAGTCATTTTTGGTTATGCTAGTAGCGGTTACTGCAACCTCGAGTCGCTAGCCTCTTGCAGTGTTGAGCAGCAGCCTACAGAGGTCTGGCAAGATCACTTCTTTCTAACTCCACGCCCCAAGATGTTTTTCATTTTCAAACTTGTAGTCTTCAGACTGAGGCAATTTATCACTTCGTGCAGCTCCCTCTACCTGTAAATAGATTTTAATTTAATTGGTGGAATTCCCCTTTAAGGTTTGGCACCTAGAACACCTAGTTAGGGTTAGGGAACTTTTTGGTTAGGGTCATGGTTAAAAAAAGATTATGTGTTTACAGTTAGGGAACAGTCATGGTCATAATTAAAAGAAGGAGTACTTGGTTGAGATTAGCAAAAGTTTGTGGTCATCGTTATTATATATTTATAGTATATATTGCATGGCCTAGCGAGTTTGAATGTCACCAACATGTGTCGTTTTAAGTGTTTGAACAGGCGACCAGTGCTGTTGTTTCTTGGAATATAGTCTGAATACACATAGAAATAGGAAAATATATCTTATCCCTGTTCCAAATAGTTTCACACAATATATTCCTTGATTTCCAGAATGTCAAACTTAATTTCCTAATTGTCGTGTAAAATGCACAACTGACTTAGCCACTTCCGCATATCCCAACACTGAAGAACATGGATAGTGGATGAATACCTCCTCTTTTGAGGCAGCTTCATTGATTATGGCCTTTTAGATTCTGTAGACATTTTAACTGGCTTTACCCGGGGCTCTACTAGCAGTGAAGTAGCCAAAGAGAGACTGGTTTTCTTAGAACGCCCTGCCGTACAATGTACCTTACTGTGAGTGAAAACAGAAGGTGATCTAACTTGTGGGCTTTGCAACAGAATGGGACAATTTGATTTCCAGGAAATGTACACATTATCATTAACATTACTCAGAACTCTGGCTGTTATTTGTTCTTGCCACATTGGTGTTAGCAAAAGTGCACACCTCCTATATATGCACATTCATATATAACCAAGGTACAATTGTCCTGGTTGCTGCATGCAGTACATGGCACCCCATTGGAAGGTCACCCCATTGGAATTTAGATGGTATGGATGTTTCTAATTCAAAAGCCTGCTTTTAGAATGGTGCTACAGGATACATGATGTATAAGCACTGTTAGTTCAGTCCTGTACAAATTCACCTTGTTCAGAATCTGAATAACTCTGTACCGTAATCTGACCTACAGGCAAACAGACAATGCAAGACACATTGGAATGTCATGTCAGTGTAAAGGGTTGAAAATGGAGTGTGGGCAAAAGCAATGGGGCACTCTCTTCTGCCATACTAATGGGCTGCTTTGAGGCACAGAAAGCTGTGTTCTCAGCTCACCATGGCAACTGATGATAGGAATGTTTGACTCATCTCAATGTCTCTATTTGCCACTTTTCCTTTTCTTCTCTGAAGATGAGCAGGTATGTTATGTCATTATCACTCTGTACTATAGTTTGAAAAGCAAAGTAATTTAAATATAAATAGGTAAATGCCATTAAATGCTTGTTAAAGCATCTAACTGTAAAGGGAGGACTATCTGTCTGTTTGTCTGTCTGTATATGTTTCCAAGCTGGAAAAAGTAACTTTATCAGACTTTTGATATTCCATACAGTTTTGCTATAGTTGGCCCTCAAAGTTTGCTCTAATGCTGCGGGCAGGGCTTATATTACAAAAAATGTCATATCTTCTGAATGCTTCATGCTATTGCAACTGCATTTGGTGGACATGTGTAAAAATGATGTCTGAGTGACCATGACAAATTTGGTATTATTTGGCCAATAGTTGGCGCTGTAGAAGCTTCATCTAACTATAAAGGAAGGAATCCCTGTCTGTCTGTCTGTCTGTCTGTCTGTCTGTCTGTCTGTCTGTCTAGTATGTATGTGTGTATGACTGTCCTTCGCATATCTCAAGAACTGTTCATCAGATCGACTTGGGGTGTATTGCTAAGGTCTCAAGGGAGTGCAGTGTCAAGTGTGAAGTCGATCGGCTGAGCGGTTCGAGAATGCTGCAAGCAGCCAATACCGTGGTTCTCGATTCTGCAAGCAGCACTTCTAGGGACCAAGCAATCAGCCCGTTCCGAACGGGCATGCGTTCCGAACGGCCATGCCTGAACGTGCACTGCACTATTTAGGCTAAATGTAACAAAGTCCAAGTTTATGTTTCATAGGAAGAACAAGTTAAGTTATACACATGTGCCGCCTTGTGTTTGCTGTCTGTAGCTGTGCTTCAAAACAGAACACTTGTTAGTGCTTGTTAGTGTGACAACTGGCCTTTATCTATCCACCCATAAATATTAAAAAAAAAAACTAAAACATGGTATTAACTTATACTGACATTTTGATCAATACAATATGTTTGAACCTTGTAGTTCAGTGGGAACTGTGTGTTGATGTACACATTCTAATTTGACCTCTAAACCCTAAATACATGTTAAAAAATGAAAGTGATTAGTTGCTACTGAACTAAACAGTTATGCTTAGGGATGTTGAAACATGTCAGGCCTGCTTAGCATTACAGTGCTACAGCCTTCTGTGTGATGAAACAATGAGACAGCTTCATAAATAAAAGATATAGATACAGGCCATAAAATTGTCTTATTTCCTACAAGTATGATTTTATTCCAGCAGCAAGATTTACTTATTGTCACCCAGATCATTCAATACTACTTGTTTTAATAACAATGCACATAAGATCATAAATTAGTCCTACTTGTAATATTTGTCAATAAGCTATTATAGTCCAGAATATATAGAGAAGCATATTGGGGTGCATAACAATATACTGTAATGGCTTCTCCACCCTCCAACTCTTAACAAAACCCATGTTGTTCCTGAATCTAGGCATAACAGTAGCTAGCTTACATGGTAAGAAGACACTTGACAGCACAATATATAATTTTCATTGATACAGTACAGTACATAATTTAAGAATTGTCTCACTCATTACAGTGAAACCCAACATGCACATCAGTAACGACTTTTCTTTAGCACACTTTTTCCTTTTCATAGGAAAAAACTTTTACAACAGCATCAGAAACCAGTTAGATAAGAAATCAATATTGCCTCAACACTGTCAAAACCAGCTGGCTGTCTTAAAGTGCTAGCAAAAAAACCCCCAAAAAAAACCAAAAACAAAAACAAACACCTGCAATATTTCTTTCTTTCAAAAGAAAGAAAATGGAAAGGATACATTTCATCAAAGTTTCATCACACTGACCGACTGGTAACAGACAAAAATATTTTACAGTCTAAAGATAGATTGCAGGATTGTACTTGTAAAGCAAAGGAGATATTTCATGTGTCAGTCGGTTTTACATTTACTGTCCTTTGAATTAACCCCAGGAGAAACATGGTTCCAAGTAAAATCCAAACATCACTCTATCAAATGAAAACTGACCTCTTCCCTGAGGCAACTACCGTACCTGGCCTGTAATACGAGAGCAAAAAAAATAAAAATAAAAGACAACTTCTTCACACTTTTTTTTCTTACAATGTGATTGGATGGTTCTGTCTTTGTAAATTATGAACATTTAATCAGGGAAACATATTTTCATCAAAACTAGGAGCATCAGACACAGTGACAGTGATGCTTGTCTGCTAGAAGAATAGTTTTGTTCTAACATAAAGCACATCCCCATTACAGACACAGACCACACTGTAATGAGCCTTTTTCTGATCCACAGCAGAACACTGTTCTAAGGCACTGTAAGACCTAGAACAATGTGTTCTTAAGGAATAATAGATGTCTCTGGTGTTTCACAAATATTCAAGAGCTGACAGGTGATACATCAGATCTTGCTGAATTTGACAGTTTTTAATTCCTTCTGCTTTAATGCAAACACATGCACACGCTAAACCATTCCTCTATTTAACTTTGAACTGCATTTCTACTCTGTGTGTGTTTTGTTTGACACCGTAGTATTTTTGGTCTAACCACTACTAATGAGTTAGGTCTAATGAGTGAGTTAATTGCCATGTCCATGTTGGGAGTGGTGGTTTTATAGTATTATCATGGGTTAATGAGCATGGCATTACACTGGGTGTAATTTTAGCTCCCCTTCTAATAGTGTAGTGCTAACAGTGTAGCACTACTCTGTGGTGTCAATTAGAGTTCAACCTTCAAAGAAAAAAAATAAAGTTCAACTATTGCTTGTCAGACTGACAGTGATAGCTGCTGTATGAGCTTCATTCATGGATTCTGTCATGATCCACCATGGACTGTGTGTTAGGTGTCTGTGTTTCCTGTTTTATTCTGAAATTCTTACCTGTCTTGTCTGTTCAGTTCCTGCCCTCGTGTCTCTGATTATCCACACCTGCTCCCCATTACTCACCTGCCCCTGATTCCCTGATTAGCCACGTCCCTATTTATACCGGTGCCCTTCTTTTGTTCTTTTGTCAGTTCATTGTTGGTTGTCTCTCCTTGTCATCCGAGTTTCCTTGTGTTACGCCCACCACGTGCCTTGCCTTGTGTTTTTTGGATCACCTGCTTGTAAGTTTTTATTTTTTCTTGTCTTCAAATAAATCCATGGAACCTCTGGAGCCTCTGTATCTGCGTGCATTTGGGTCCTTGCCCTGCTGCCTAAATGGCAAACCGTGATACTTCTTGTCTAATTACACATAAATCTTTGTTGAGACATATATTCTATTATAGATGTTTTTTATGTCTTCCATTGACCTTCCAGGTTTTAGCTGTTCCAGATTTTACCCGGGGTTCAAATTACTTGAACTTTAACCTTATTTGCTGCTGACCTGTCAAAGCATGTCCAATCAGATTGCAGCTGACCTTGAAGCTCAGACTCTGGGTCTTTATTACAAGGCATTTCGGGCAATACCAATATAGGGCAAAGACATGATATAGCTGAGTTATATAACAATATGTTTACTGCATTCATGTACTAGTCATTGGGATAGTCTGTGTACTATTAATTCATTTTTTTATCTCTGGATCAGGAAAAGTTTGAAGGATTCTCAGCAGGCGGCCTGAAAAGCTAAACAATTCTATGGCATTAAGGCAGGAACTGATAGCGGGTGGAGGTCACCAAGCATGAACACAAAGATGACTGAAGAGAAGACCAAGAAAAAAATGAAGACCAGCCTAATAATGCTCAATTTTTTTTGTTCAGCTGGAGGTTAGGAAGTAGGAGTCCGTGGTGTGGAGAGGAGGAACAAAAGACAGTTTCAAGATGTGAGGGAGTGGCAGGAGACCTGGATCTTCTGCTGTTACATTCATTACTGATGAAGACCTTTTGTGCACGGCTGATGTGCAGCTGTGCTCATCAAACACCTCCTAAGAAAACTTGATGTGGGGTTTCTCTGTAAAGCTTGTTTATGTGACTACATGTGCATATAAATATGGGGTTTAAATTTCAGGGTCAAGACAGCACAAAAATCAAAAAAGAAAGGAGAAGCACACAAACAGCAAGACATAACTTCATGCTGACTTGATTTTCTTGCTTTTGTTTCCACCACAGCTTCATGCCTTCCTTGATAATTGACAATTTATTATGTGTGCTGCATCAGTTTTTCCATATATTTAAATTAACACATCAACACAATGCCCGTGACACTTTTCCAATATAAGCAGATTAATATACTGTCTATATCATCATCTTGGATTGTTATTCAATATCATGTTGTTTTGTGAGCCAGTTCGTCCCTCACTACACTTAACTTGCTTAGCATAAGGTCTGGAGAATTTAATACTCCTAAATATTGATTTAAAGACACACTTGAACCATCCAAATGTCCTGTTACTGTTTTTCATAAATTAAGCTCTTATTATTACTGCTGCATATGTATTCATCACAGCCTGTCCCAAAATAACCCAAGCCTAATTATTCTGCCACCAGTGACGGATGTTGGTTATGAAGATATCCTTTTCTACAAATGATAATCCTGTTGTACTGCCCAAACTACAATGTTTGGATAAAGCAGTAGAGAAAATGAGGGTTTCACATGATGATGGCTCTGAAAAGGATTTTTTTTTTTTCTTGATGATTGACACTCTGCAGATAAAAAAGATCACTGCTTATAATTATACATATTTTGAAACAATGAGTGATTATTGGATAGCAGTGAAAATGGTAGTTTGTTAAAATACTCGAGCAAAATTATATTTGTATATTAAGAAGGCAATGTCATGTGACTTAAAGCAAGTATAATTGATATTTTTATAATAACAATGTATCAATGACAATGTGAAAACAATGTAACAATATGAAAAGGGTTGCTCAGTAATGAACCTACAGAGCAGCCCCCCTCGGTTTTACAGAGTTTTATGAGCTTCAGCTCATTGTTTAGCTGTCTGGCCCACAACTTTGCTGTTTTGGTTCACTCTCTCTGCTGTCATAGCATCATTTCAGCTGCAGCAGGCAGCTGTTTTCAGAAATAAGGTATGAAAAAAAGGCACTGTACACTACCTACTCAGCACAAAACGGCAGACAAGCATTTAAGAGATAGATAATTCCCTCAGGAGTTGGTAGAGACCAAAAACAGAGCTAAAAGAGTGTAACTATTGGACTTACATTCATCAAATGGACACAAACATGACTCCAAATTAATGATAATGTTCCTCCGTCACTGTTGGATGTGTAATAAGCAACTGTTTGCTAACAAGTTCGCCATATCAATTTAAAAGGTGGTGATATACCAATGTTATGTTCACAAACGGTTTCCGCTGCCCCCAAGTGGCCAAAAAAAAATCGTTATATATCCATTCAATCCAAATACTGACAACAGTGCTACGATCAGGAAAGAAATGCTGCGATGACTCAGAATTAGTACAACAGCAGTTATTGGTATGGTTTTACTCATCTGCAGAAATAAAGGTAATGTTAACCCACAGCTAACCAAGCTGAGGCTTGTAAATGTAAATCGTCACTTAACCGTAATGTCACTTGGTGACATTATCTGCAGCCTTAGAGCCATTTGCCAGTCCAGTGAAACAGAAAGAAGCTGATATCTAACTACAAGAAGCAACATGCCTTTCAACTCAAATGTAAGGCTTACTAGAGAGAAAGACATCAGATATGGCACAAGCCTAAAAAATTCCACCGATAACCTTCACACTGCAATGCCCCTGAATAAATGTCAAATACTATCTGCTGTTTGCTCAGTGGAACCATTGCATCCAATCTGCCCAAATGGAAGTGAAGAGCTGTGAGAAATAAATCCTGAAATCACACTGTGTGAAGTTTCTTAAAGAACAGAGAAGACAAAACATTGGTAGATTTCTTTATTTTCATTGGGTCCCTTAATTGTGGGTGTATACACTGTGTGAAGTAAAAGTAAAAAGAGTGAGAGAAATGTGAGCTGTGTTATTACACATATGTCCATATGAACAGCACAGGATTGCTTGCCCAAGGACACACACTGACGTCAGGTCTATGAATATTCCATAAGGGCAAGCTGCAACTGTCCCTTTTTTCGATGAATGGCTCCAGCAGCTCATAATGAATCTAAGGTAATATCTGCGTCTGCTTTTATCAGGGACAGGGATATCAGTTTGAGGCAGGACAGGAGATCAAGCCATGAAGGTCTGCCCTTTGGATAGTAGGCTTACAGTACTGTTTTCATTGATGCAGCCATTTTACATTCAAGTGATGGCAATCAAGAAGCTTTTACATAAAGTTTCAGACATTTTCTTTTTTGTCCTCTGTATTTTAATACAGGAGCATAATTATTCACTGATAAAATGTAAATTGTTTTAGACATGCATGAATTGCCTTTATTCAGCAAATTTTATTAATTCAAATTATTGTCAAGTATGAATCATAATGTCATTCAAAGCTTGCTCTTTGTTTTCACTGTTTTGTCTTTACTGTGCTTTTTACATTCAGTCCAGTCCTTTTGGGCATTTATGCACTAATGTCAAATCTGTGTAATTACTTTTCTGAAATAAAAATGAAGTGAAATTAACCTTTTGATACTGCTCTTCCCACGCTTTGCTCTACTAGCTTATCAAACTTCCATGTAAAAAAACATGCAGATTAATCACTGTATTGTTGATTCACAATGCTGCTTATTTTCAATAGTTAAACATTTTTTTATTTATCATAGATGTAATGTGTAATAAAATGACATTCATAAAACCTTGATATTTTGATGAATATAATCTTTAGCTACAACACTTGAGCACACTTTAATGTAGCATAAAGCATCCCAATATTTTCTCATTCATAATTTGCAGATCTTCTCCTGCTTGGCGTGCATATACTCAGGCATTTCCTCAACAGACTGCAAAATACTGGTTTCTCTTGTTTGATGTCGTATTGAGTGCATCTGATTGAGGGTTCACACTTGCAGTAAGAGATGATGGGAGACTTTGGAATTAATACACCATATGTATATACCATGCTTGAACAAAACCAATCATCCAGAAGTCTACTATTGATTAAAATGTTAGAGTTGACTTCACATTGTAACATGGTTTTTCATTATGGACTACACACATATAAACTTAGATGTAGTTAAGCAGTGCATGTGATACTCGACAGAGGAGATATGAAGGGAGATGATGAGATAAAGGCCTCAGATTTAGTTACAGCATTGCAGCACTTCGCTCCCTGCTTAGACTTGATTCTCATTTTTTTACTTTGCCCACTATCTAAATGCCAAAGGATCTAACCTGGTGGGATAACAGGTTGCCAAAATGCTTTTCAGTAAACAAGGTGAATTTAAGTGAATTTAATTTACAGGCCCCCAAACAGCCTAAACAGCCTGAACATCATTTAAAAAAAAAAAAAAAAATGAGACAGCTCAAGGTTTTTGCCTGAATAATTGTTTTCAAAAAGACAATATAAAAAACATGTTCAAATCTACAAAAAGTATATATTTAACGTTCATTTATTGTGGCGAAGTCACAGTCTCCATAATGAATGCAAAAGATCCCATCTGCAGAACTGTAGGGTAAAGGCATTGCTCATCTGATCTCATGTTGGAAGATTACGTTTTAGGTTAAGCTTCTCTACCTCTTCATCTAACCACTTCAACTGTGTGTGGATCTGTAGTTTGCTTATTTACTCACAAACCAAAATTAACTGAAAATGAAATGGAAGTTGATAAAAATTCACAGTTGCTCATGAAACATTTTTTGTTGTTGTTTGTGAGTGTGTCTGCAGTATATAGACGACTTCATTGGGTTACTGCAATCTGTTACAATGCTGTCCGAATCACAAAATGACTGTTGGCGAATAGCAATAAAATGAAATTATATATATACACACATACACACACACACACACAAATGGGCTTAACGTTTTTGCTAAATGTCTTGGCCTTCTGGATGTAATGCATAAAATATGTTCTTCAGGCTGTTTGTTCTTGTCTACACTGGATGCATTTCAGCCGTGTCTATCAATTGTCCCTCTTATGCATCTGAAGGAACACATTCACTTCAATTTGAATCAATACAGCCATCTATGCCAACCACATAATCGCTTGCACTTCACTCATGTATATTTTTAGGTTTCAAATGTATTTTCTTCTTACATACGTGCAGACTGCATCTGCTGCTGCTGCTTTGCTGCTGACATGTTCCATTTACTGCGCAGCCGGAATTGACAAGCTATAAGTGGACTTGCTTTGTGTGTGCAAATCTAAAGGCTGCTTATTCCCATGTACACATACCCAAGTTCCCCCACTTTGCATTTATGTGCTAGGTGTATCAATTCAAGGTCTAGCTGTTTGGAGTTTACCTAGTCTTTCAAATATTTACAAGGTGGTGGCAGCAGCTTTGTAACCGCTAAGAAGTATGACAGTCCTTCCATACTTAGACAGCCAGTCGGTTTTTTTCTCCAACTTGGGAGCAGGGAAAGTCCCACACGGCACTACAGCAAAAGCAACCTTATGCACAGCCGGCAAATAGTTTCTCTTGGCAGACAGACAAACAAACAGACAAACGGTGGGTTGTTAAAAGCTGCTCTCTTCACAGTATATAGATGACATTCCACATATACTACATAACTTTCAACAGGCAAGCAGCAATAACACAACCTTTAAATCTTCTCTTAGTCCACAAAAGACCACCGTCTTGGAAACCCTACTCAAAAGGGATGAACATTATTTAGTGGAGGTATGACAGAGC
Organism: Macquaria australasica; assembly: GCA_005408345.1. Taxonomy (NCBI): domain Eukaryota; kingdom Metazoa; phylum Chordata; class Actinopteri; order Centrarchiformes; family Percichthyidae; genus Macquaria; species Macquaria australasica. The sequence continues at coordinate 291,612 of SEMN01000067.1, read as the reverse complement.
AGATGTGGACCTGTTTGGCCTCTAGCTTGCTCTAGACAACTTAATATGGCACCTGAACCCAGATCATTTGCAGCTATACATTTGGACCCCTAGGGCCAGAACGTTCTCTTAGCATCTTGTGACCAGTCATTGGCCCACACCAGTTCGAGGCACCCTTAAATGGCAATAGATGCCATCTACCAGTGCCAGAGCATGGACAACAAAACGTATAAGTCTCATAATCTAGTTGTTATTGTTTTGAAAGGCTCATTGACTGTTGAGATCCTTCTCTCTGCCCCCATGTAAGCCACAGAGACATGCAGAATCAAAGTAGGTGTCTGTCAAGACAGTTGTTATACTTGCCATTACATGAGAAAAGTGAGTGAACTCCATGCCTTGTCAGTGAGCACACATACACTGGTATGTGGATGGGTCAGGAGTAACCCTCAGGTGGAATGTGTCATTTTTCCAAAGAGAATGTCTCCTTTGTAATGAAATCAAGCCATCAAGTTGGCAGCATTCAACGTCTCAGATCTGCTAAGGGAGACAGATGAACCAATAGAGCCACTGTGCACTGTGAAGGCACTGAAAAAATGTGAGAGAAAGATGCATCTTTGTATTAACAAAGACTGTCCCCCCAGGAGTGCACCAATGGCATGGGGTGCAAACTCATCCACCACAGCAAAAACCAGAGGTCCAATTCCAAGTAGCAGATCCTCCAGCTTGGTTCCAACAAACCAGCTGTCGCTGTCTGTAGGTGGGAAGCCATTGAGACGCTTGTGAGGAGGAGGGCGGGATGTGGTGACAGTGACCTCCTACTGTATGTGTTAGCAGGCAGGTGAAAAGAAGTGGTTGGTTACCCCCTGTGGCATGAACACGTCTCTCTACTCCCTCCCTAGATCAACAGTGGAGTTAACAGTGACAAAGACAATAGTGCTTTCCAAACTGCAAGAATACAGGGAAGAAATTACAAAAACAGAAAAAAAAAACTTATAGAAAAAAAAATAAAAATAAGAACTAGTAAAAAAAAATTTTTTTTATCTGTAAATATGTCTAATGCATTTTCAACAAGTACATTGTTGACTGCGGGAGCACTGAACTTCACAAATTAATACAAAGTGGTTAAATCAGGTATACTTTAAATAAATGTCAGTTTTTGAAATGTGTTTCTTTGCTGAGGCTAAAAGCAAAGAAAGACCAAAGAAACCTTTTTAGCGCACAACCAAAGCTGCTTACGTTACAACATAAATCACTGCTTAGGCTCTGGGCTCCATTAAGGACCAACTACTGTTATGTTGTTCAGCCTTCTTAGCTATAGTTGCCATTTTAAGAGCCACTCAGTGCCCTGGGGTTCTATATGCCTCTACCACTCGGTTTCTTCTCAAGGGCTAGCAGGGTTTCAACACCTGCTATGTTTAAGAGTGACCATGGTGATATTTCAGACTTAGCTGGCTGGAGACAAAAAGGTAATTTGTGGCCATTTGCCTAATATTTAAATTCATTTGTATTTTTTACTACTGGAAGAACGGCAACGCAGAAAAAGACAGATGTTGTATTTTCTGTATGAATTCTCTCATTCATGGTATTAAGTCTAACATTACACTGTTGAGAAGTCTTAGCGTGAAAAGAGTGTTCCATATTGTTCATTGAAGGAAGGAATATGCAGAGAGCTGTTTGGCACCAACAACCGTTACCACAGTAGTGTTAATTCATCAATTTCTCAATCTTAAGATCCAGACGATCTCAAATGAAGAGTGGATTTACAACCTTTTTTGAATTTTTCCTTCAGGCTTCTCTTGACCCCTTTCTTTCTGTTCTGCTCAGTCACTTCTCTCTCTCTCTAATTCACTCACACACATATATATTCTGAATTCTGGACAATGCCTGTGCAGTGAGTAGTTTCTTGTTTCTTTTGAGATATGTGGCAGGACTAAAATTAAAAGTTGTCAGGAATAAGTGTAGAGCATTCTTCGTGTGAATGCAACTCCATCATTGTATCTATTATGACTGTAAAAAAAAAAGTAACACCTCTTCACATAAGGGCCCCTATCTTTGCCGGTGAAATCACAAGCACTGGCAATGGCAAAAGATCATGGTGCAGGCTTATTTAAGTGTGAGCACCACATGTTTGAGAATGGTTTGGGTAAAATGAACTATGAGTAAGCGTGGGCGGGCATCAATCATGGACATCAAATCAGCTGCATTCATTCCCCTAAAAAGCAATGTTCTCGTCTCCTTGTGTTGGTGCTAACAGTATCATAAAATCACCAAGTGGGTGCAGGCTCAAGAAAAATCTGCTTTCAGCCAATGAAATTGATACTTACCCACTGCAAGGTCACTGCAGTTGATTTGCACCAGCATGAAAATGGGCCCCAAGATATTTTATGGGACAGTGTTCTGCACACAATATAGTCTGAAAGGTTTCAAGATGTCACTGCAATTGAATTACATTTCCTTTCATCTTGAGTCTGAATGCTCCCTTATACTGTGCTGTAATATACAAAACAGAAACTTGGGAAAATGTAACAAATGCTGGGCACACGCTTATGTGCTCCTGTGAGTTTGTTTTTAGAGTAGATATTTAGAGATCTAAGTGTTGTATCATATACTCACATTAACCTATCATTGGTTTCCCATCAGCTTGGTACCCGCTTTTTAGCTTTGCTCGTGGCGTGGCTGTACGGATGGCAATTTCTGTTAGTTGTTTGGTTCACAACTTTGACCCAGACTGAAATATCTCAGCAATTATTGGATTGTTTTCCATAAAATTTGGTACAGACCTTCAGGTTTAACATTTTTGGTTCAGATTGAAATGGCTTGACAACTATTATATAACTATTACATAGATTGCCATGGAATTTGACATTTTATGTTCCCCACAGGATGAATTTGAATAACTTTGGTTATCGAGTTTTCACTGATTTTCACCTAGCAATATCATCAGGTCAAAATCTCTCCTCGTCAAATGTAGTAAACATTACATGCTATACATATACATGTTAACATTGTCATTGTGAGCATGTTAGCATTCTGATGATAACGTTTAGCTCAAAACACCACTTTGCCTAAGTAAAGCAAGAGAGAGACATTGCTGTAGACTTAGTCCTGTTATCAGTTGTTTGATTTGCAAACATAATATTGGCTTCTGTATTTATCTCATACTGTGTGATGACCTGTTAACAGTTATCACCATGATCCAGGGTAAACATTGATACAGTAATAACTGAGACAAAGTCTTGTTTTTGCCACATCGATTTCACATTGCATTTTAGTTTGACAGGAAATGGTGAGATTGGAAGAAATGCATTTAAATGCAATTAAACAATTTTCACTTCCAGCGTTTTACTGTGACAACACCCTTGCTTTTGAGTAGCTTTTCATGTTGGCTTGGACAAGCATCACAGCCACATCATCTCTTCTTTATTTGCCAATCTTCCTGTCAGCAACTGGCTGTTACCTACTGGAGCAGCCACCTGGACAGGCCCCTCAGGCTAACAGATATGTCAGCTTTCTCCTTGGCTGCAGTTGACTTCCCCTTATCTGGCCTGTGAATATAGCCAAATGATCTTTGGCTTGAGGTAAGCAAGGGGAGAAAGAATTGAAAGGAAGAAAGTGAAAAAATGGGGGAGGATGGGAAGGAGAAAGAGGTTGAATTGGGAGAGAACTGCAAAGAGAGACTGAGGAGGAAGTGTGTGTGTGTGTGTGTGTGTGTGTGTATGGGGTGGTGGGGTGGTGGGGGGGGGGCACCTAAGACTGGGCCTTGATCCAGCTTGGACATCTTGTCACACCTGTAGCATCGTCTGTCTGGCAAGCACGAGTGAAGAGAGTAAGGGGTAGCCATCTGCTCCATCATGCCCTTCTCCGGTGTGCTGCCATGGGGATTTTCTTGCCCAGCCAAATGTACAGCAAAGGCCTTGCCGATAGACAACAGCTCCCACCCTCCACCCGTGGATCCCTCCTGAGCTGATTAATTTGTTGATTTTTCAAATTAACATCCTCTGGCTATTGCTAACATAGCTGTTGATCCAAGACATGGGGTCTAAGGAGGGGATAAGGACAGAATATTAATGATAAACCTCACCAAGGACTAAATGCTAAAAGTGATTGAGGAAAGCTTTTCAAGGAAAATAATCTCCCTTGAACTGCAGAAATGTGTGATATAAAAAGAGTCCAATTATCATCAAACTATACAACATAAAATGTTTACATTTTAAGGAACATGAAGATCAGAGCTGACCACCCACTGCAGAATTTAAAGACACTAATATATTATTGAAAGATTTGTAATATGTTGCAGTGATGAAGAAAGTGACAGTCTACTGCAGCATATCTGTGTGGTTTTACAGCATTTGAGGATAGAAAGACACCCTGATCAAAGTGCCTAAAGTCTCTGTCTGGGGTATTAGTAGCACTTCACTGGATGAAGAATCCATCCAGTATTCATTGTGAATATTAATGATTCACCACATATACTGTCTAGTACGTGTCATCCATGTTTCTACACCTATCAGCCACACAGGGAAATGTAAGACTGAACCATTAGTAATTATCAATATTTCATTACACACCAACCCACAGAGGATGTCAAGTGTGTGTGTGTGTGTGTGTGTGTTGCCAGATGTTGCTGTATTAGAGTGTCCTCCTCTTGGTTTCAGAGGGCAAAACTGTATGAAAATACCAGAGCTTTTACAAGTGATCTGGAGGCATTTCATGTACATATACAGTCAAACCAGGTCAACACCAGGTCACTGTCAAACTGAGCCTTAGTTAGTAGAAAAATATTCAGTACACCATTGTGCACTAATGTGGTAATTTGTGTACTTGTGGTTTCCAGGACCTTGTTGCTTTATTGCGCTGTTGTGTTATTCAGCAGGTTCAGATAAGACAACTGAATCTGGGATGAATCAAACTGTCCTCTAATCAGCTTTGGAATACAGCTTAGAGGAACATAAAATTACTGCATCTATATATGCTTTTTTTTTTTTTTGATTTAGTAACTCATGGGCCTTGGTCTTAGCCAATCAGATGGAGTGCATGACTGTGGCCTGCTGCATGATGAAAGCCAATTTGTGCCGCACCATATAGTGGCACAATTTTATTGTAAGCAATACATTTGCCAGTAAAATAAAGCTCTATTTACATCATTCATTGGAAGAGGAGTACTTTGTTGTTTGTCCAATGTCATAGGAATTCAGACTTTTCGTATTTTATACACATAGATGATCAAATATTTAATGGATGCGCTTTTGAAATTTGATTTTGCTTGAGTGGTTAAATGTAAAGTTATTGGACTTTCAAAAATCAATCCTTTTTAACATGGCAGTTTCAGAACAATGCATTACAATGAACCTGGCCTTGATGTAGTAAGCTCCACTCAAACATATACAGAGTGTCTGTATTCCTGCAGCATTCCTATCCTGCAAACTTCAGGGAAGTTATATTCAGTCTGTCATGATCCAATATTGTGGCTATTGCACTTGCAAGAATATTTCAAATTAATCCAGTTCAACTAACTGAGTTACCGTTTTAACAACTTACTTTCAAACCACCACAAACATTATTTTTATCATCAAAAAATCAAATGTTCATATAGCTCTCATATTTTTTTGTAGCATTCAAAGGTCTGTGTACAGAATCACCATGGTGATACACAGCATAGACAACAGCAAGACTGCATAGAAAATGTATGAGAGGCTTACTGAGTTGATCTGTATGCTGTCACAGTTGACAGGTTTAGACCACTGTAACTGATATTTGACACTGACATTTTCTTATTTATCACATCCACTGCTGAAAGAATGGGGCAAATACAGAGATTCATTTAAATATGTTTGTGTCTGGTAATTTTGTATCTGTATTGTGCGTATTGACAAGGATGATCAAATAACATACACACCCTGTTTCAACCACATAGCACAAAAATCTGTAGCGTATATTTACAGATACAGCTGTTACAGATAGGGCAACACTTCTCATATTACTTATGCACATCATTAACAATCACTGTATTAACTAGGGTAAAGTAAAACAGCAGGATCTAGCATAATTTGTGATTTTTTTTTTTACATATTTAGTGTTGCATTAAGTGAACTAGAGATTTTGACTTTATGACATTTACTGTGTTTGGTAAGGTTTATCTTTTATATACTGAATATATTACATCATCATCATCAACATCATGGGCTGTCTAATGAGATACCATGGCCCAAAACACAACATCAAGTCAGTGGAATGGGAAACAGCCCACGGTTAAAACAAATAGGTACGTGGCCAGAAATACTAAGAAAAGGAACACATTCACATTTTTTGGCGACTGCATCGCCTAAATCATGTTATCAGATGTGACAGAAATGCTGCAGGCAGAGCTCAATAGAGGGCAACACATGAAAGTGTGCCATGCTCTTTTCTTTCTCTGTCCTTAAAACAGGCAGGAGCTGTAACTTGATCAAAATAAAATGATAAAATTGAGTAGGCTACCCTACCTTACTTGCAACAGGAGAACTTACAGTATAAATTGTTTTCTATATCAAACAAATCTTTACCAGCCAACAATATACTGGTTGAGAGAACACTTAACCAAGCATTTATCCATAGGGAACTTAAAAGGGGTGTCATTTTTATCTATTTGCTGCCTCTCTGGAAGCTGAGCCTGGGAGCTTTGTACAATATTGAAACAGATGAGATATGCCTCTTATTTATAGTCTGTGCAGCATGGACTTGGTATTTCTTCACTGTATTACAGAAACAGTGGTCTCCAGTGGTTATTCAAAACTCAGGTATCTAATCTAACCAATGTACCAAAAGCAATTCATAAAATATTAGTATTAATCTTTTGCAGGTTTTAAAAATAATATTGCTCACAATTAATTTGTTGTTTTTTTACCTGCCTGAATGACCTTCCCAAATAAAACAGATTTTAAACTAAACAGATCTCAGTCAGTTACACTGACACAGTTCATGATTACCATTTAAATTAATGGTTTTTGTAGAATGCCTTTTGTTATACAAAATTCTTTTCCTTTTATTTTCTGTGCAAAAGAACAAAAATACCTCGGCTAGGAAACAGGATGCATGCAATATTTGTATTTCAAAAAATTAATTGTTTATATATAATTTATCTATATCTACATCTCCACAAAATTCCTTTTAAATGATCAGAATTTTTCCCATATACATATAAAATGTAGTTGTGTTCAAAGTTTATCCAATGTAAATATATAATTATGTATATATTCTTTGAGAATATGAAAGTGAAAAGTCATTACCTGACTCACATCTTTGTTCAAGAAATGACTGTTTGTTTGATGATGCACTATTAACTATTAATCACAGAGTATGTATACAAAAGACAGTCGTTTCAAAAGCAGAGCTTGAAAATGTGAGCATAAGTAATTTGTAAACCAGCATGGGACCAAATGACATAAAAACACTTCTATTATGAATCCCCTTTGAAAGTGCCCAACTATCACATTTTCCTTGAAAATAACTGGTCCCACAGCTCTCAGAGGAAGCCGAACCCGTAAAAACACTCATCCACAGTCAGAATAATACCTTTACATAACTCCCTCTATCAAAGCTATTATTTTCTGTGCAGTACTGCCAATATAGTCACCTCTGCTACACCAAGCCCACTGAGGTAAACATAATGAACAATAGCAAAACTGTGGTCTCTCTCCACATGCCCTGGAATGGGTGAAGATGGGGGAAATAGAGTGGCCAAGCTCAGCGGAAATAAGGCAGACTGCCTTGGCCAGCGAGTGAGATCACGCTTTATTTGAACTGGATAAAACTGAGTAAGCCACTTGGTGATGCATTTAAGGATAACTCTTCACAGACAGTAGAGAGTGTAATTTCTATGCTTGACACAAAGGAAACTATTCATGCATATTTATAAGTGGACTGTGCAGTCGTCTGCAACCCTTTTACTCATCTGTCCTGTTTTTAGACAGCAGTCTGATTTTATATGAAGAGTAACATGAACAACTTTAGGTACAATCTAATTCAGTCCAGTACAACAGCACTGCAATAAATACTGTTGAATTCTGCTGTTTGACAAGATTTAGGGGGGTGGGGTGCAAAATAACATGGTTGCCATACAACAGAATTCCAGACAGTGACCTACCTGCTATCTCTTTTGCTTTTAACGATCGGGTGCTCTTAACGTTCCACATTTTCATTTATTCCGTTATTCGACTTTGCATCCTTTGCAATGCACCCATTCCCTGCCCTATCCACTATTTTTTTTTTTTTAACGCTTTTGTCCCTTTAGGCTCTTCCTTTATTTCACCCTCCTTCACCTTTCCTTTATTTTTATTTTCAAAGTATCTTTTGTCTCTCCCTCAGTTCTGCTCCACATTTGATTTATCTGTTTTTTTGGCAGTTCCCCTCTCTCCATTTTCTCTTAGCCACATTCCTTCCCTCCCTCTTCATGAAAGGTTTATAGAGTAGACAGGAGAGGCACATCTTGGGTGCTACTGATGGAAGAGACTGCAGGACATTAGCTCGGTGATGTCAGAGTAATTTTTTTTCTCCCCGCTGATGACTGAGAACAGTGTAAGACCTGATGTTAGATCTTCTCTTTTTTCATGCATCCTTGTAGGCATTTCCCCTCCCAGTCTCCTTCTTCTGTCTTTCCTTCACTGCATTTCTCACCCTTTCCCCAAATAATGACTGTCTATCTGTCTGTCTATGGATGTCTCACAAAAGGAGATACCAATCGCTATTACACCAGAGATCATGGTCTGATGAAACCAGACTGACAACATTATCTGCAGTGATGCCACCGTGACATGACCAACAGTAACTCCAAAACTCAGCAGCAACTTTATATCCTGCCCATGAATATCACAAACAGGAAAAGTGAAAATGTGCATCCTTGTTGGGGACTGACCTCTTTTCTGAGCATATTCTTTGTACTCTTGACTTGACCAAAAACAGGAAAATCAAATGGCTCATACATATCCTGGGAAGAATGGTCACAAGCCTTACTTTAAAACTACACAATACATATAGATAGGAGTAGCATATACCCATGACCTCTTTATTATCTGCCTGAAGGAAAAAAGCTAGTCCAAACAAGACGTATTATTGTTTCCTGTATCCTGTCAATGGCTTTTTTTAAAGGAGGCTGAGAAGTGTGAGCCCTTGAAGGTTAGAGAACACACCCATCCCATCCTGTTAACTGGAAATGGGGACCACCACCCCATCTGCTATTCAAAGGCACCGTTCCAAAAAATTGTGTGACTTTGAAGTGACATGTCATCAATAGTCCAACAGTATCCACAGCCTGCAGCATTTCAGGACACATTTTATCTACTCAAGCCCCTCTGAAACTTCCAGCTCTTCCTCCTGAGAAGACACCATATCCAAGGAAATCCTCAGAGTGCTCATTCCAGCTTCCAAAAATGTCACCGGTCAAGGTTAGCAGTAAATTACCTCTATTGGACTACTAGGTTGATGTTCTGACTCCCACTCCTTAGTGACCAAATTGTTTTCTCCAAAGATCATCACCAGAATCTATCAATGGGTTCCTTTAGTCAGTCAGTTACCATCATGAGTACTACCAGCTCCTAGCTATGGCTTCCTAAAGCTGCTTCTGTGACAGATGTTTTCACAATGACCCATCCTGATTCCATGTTTCTAGTCTCCCTCTGCACAGAGGAGAAGCTTGGAGGTAACCTCCTATTGTATGTCCAGCAACTGCCCTAACCCTACTAGCTGGTGTAAATTAAGGGAAGAGTATGCATAGCTTTCTCCAGCCACCCAGAAGCAGTACCAAGAAGATGCACAAGTCATATACTGTATGGGAAATCAATTTATTTGCAGTCTGTTTTTATTTTCAAAATTCAAAATGGCATTACGGGCATAATGCTTGGCTTAAGAATGTAATGCCATTTGCAAATATCTGTAAATGCAGAAAAGGAAGAAGAAGAAGGACTGTAGTAGTTGTTCTATAAGCACAACCCTGTAATAGCCCCTATAGTCTTGATAATTCATCCATGCAGAGCAGAGCACTGAAAATTTGGCTCTGTCTTTTGAATTATAGTGCTAAGGGCTGGGTCTTCTGCTGACGTCAACACAAAAATACCAACAGAAGAAAAACCTCTGACACACTCACTAATGAGGACACTAGGAAAGCAATAATAAATAGAATAAAGAAGGAAATTCCCAAGTCATATACTGTCACATGGCCGCGTGACACGGGCGGGACACAAGCCAAGTTAAAGTGCCAATAATGTGTTTTTATTACAAATAAAAAATATACAAAAGATGGGGGTGGAGATTAGCTGCATCATTAGTATGTGAAATGTATGGATGAGTGAGGAATATGTGTGTGTGTTAGTAATGAGGAGGACTGGCTCGACTACTGGCTAAACTTGGTGGAGGCTTATACAGGTGCCACCACGTTAGGTTAACGACCCTCCCTGACCTGAAGAGAGAACAGGTTGGTCACCGCAGGCAGAGAAGAAGGGGTCGTAATGATACATTCTAGCTAACCAAGGGGAAGCTTAGAGGGTTGTAGGAAAGACAGGGAATGAAGCCAAAATGTACTCACCAGCAAGAAAGGATTGAAGCTGGAACCAATGTGCTCTGGAAACACACACCTTGGCTAATGATTAACCAACTGACAAACACAACGATCGACCAAGACATCATATGGCCTGTGGGGGTGGCGATACAACGGGAGCAAATTCATCTGTCTGATATATGCAGGACAAGCTGAATATACTCTGCTGATAAGGGAGCCAACGTGTTGAATGCCAACAAGAACACACTGAGCATCATCAATACCACTGCCAAGGACGAGGACCAGAGCAGAATAATTCACACAGCCCGAGCGTCTGGTGGGTTCCAGAAATTGGAATTAGAGCTTTTACCTGCATCAGCTCCAGTCATGCTGATTACAGACGCTAACCAAATTAACCAGGAAGAGCTGGAGGACGTGTTGGGAGAAGGGCGTCTGGGTTACCTTGCTTTGCCTGCGTTCACTGCGACCCACACGGACCTGGATAATCAGCAGAAAATGGATGGATGGATGGATGGATGGATGGATGGATGAACTGATGGATGGATGTTAAGGGGGCCGTTGCTAGGTGGGTAGAAGGGCCATGCACTGTATGTACCCTGTAGGGTTTGTAGATTGGTCCTTACTAGTCAAACCAAAACAGACAGCAAAGCTTATGTGAAAAGGAACTATAATATTATATGAAAAAAACAACTATAATAATTACTTGTTTTTTATGCATATGGCTTATACATTTTTTTTCCTATGCTGTAATTTAAATGTGACCCCGAATATTCCCTAGCTACGAAAGCAACATACCTACCAAAGTGCTGTTCAGCACTGTAGATAAAAAAAAAATCCCCTATTTAATCTCACTATCTATTTCAGTTATTATAAGTACAAATGGTAATTGCATGTTCGTATCTTGTTATGCGATTTATTTTGAATTGGCCTTTTTTGTTTTTAGCCACTTTAAAGCCACGATAAGCCTTTCAGATACAGGGATAATCTTTTTCGATCAGATGAAAAAACAAGTGCTAACAAGAAGAACTCACAGATAAAACCAATCCAACAGAATGATATTTTAACATTGGTACATGTTGTGAGAGAGGGATCAAAAGAGCGCAATCTAATCCTTTAGGCATTTTGGGCAGCTGTTCAATCTCTCTCTCTCTCTCTCTCTCTCTCTCTCATATATTAAATATAGTTTTTCTTGTCTGCTCCTGGTCAAGCCTGCACCTCACAGATGCCAGTACCGTTAGGTGATGTCCAAGCAAAATGTTCTAAATTGTAACTCTTGCTAACAATTAGTAAAACTTTAATTTTCTGGAAAACAGTGCAGTTTCGTTGTAACTTAATGCTGCACTACTGGGTGTACAGCAAATAGTCAAACCAGTAATTGTCACAACATCAGTTGTGTTTTTTCTTGCCCATTCCTCCTCTCTGTCCCTCCTTTCAGTCACATTTCCACTTCCCTAGGCCCCTGCATCTGTTAAGCTTTATTGCCACCAGATGCCCTCTGACTTTCCCCATCAATCCTGGTCACCTGACTCCCACATCCTTCTGCTCACCTGTGTCTCATTCCCCAATCACCCTGTCAGTACATACACCAGCCCCTTCTCCTCAGTCGGTTGTCACATTGTCTTATGTGTTCCTTACTAAGTGTCCAGCCACTTCATTGCCTCCCTGTTGATGTCACAGATAAATAGGTATATCATCTTGACAAGCAAAACTATCATTATGTCATTTTTTTGCTTTATTCATTGGTTTGTACATGAAAGCAACCATTTACAATAAGTGCTAGATTCAGTTATTTGTGTATGACAAGCAATAAGTGGTGAAAAATACTAGTATAATTAAACTGACATCTGTCTTCCCCTTTCCATGTTCATTGGCAACAGAATAATTTCTCTCTCATCATTACTTTTTCTGGCAACCAGTTTCAGTAGTAAGTTTGTAATCACTAATTCTGTGTTTAGGGTTTTTAATTTGGATTAAATATGGGGTCACTCATATTTTGAAATGACTAAACATTCATGTTTTTGAATTAACTGAATTTGTCTAAGAGCTGATTTTTGTTGTTGCCTGACAGCAGAGAATCTGAGTTTGATTCTTCCAAAATGTAGCTGTTCTTTTGCCAGAATTGTATCCACAATCTCAACAGTTTGTGAACTTTTGATATGCTTTTACTGAATCCTATAGAGGTAAACTCAGCTTTTTCCTCTTTAATTAATGTACTCCAGATTTTGCTGCAGGTTCTGTAACACTTTCAAAAACTTGAATCCATATTATAATTGGGAGGTTGAAGCTGTAAAAGCTGTAAAATACTGTTAGAGCTTTACTTCCAAAGCAGTTACAGTCTCGTTAAAATGCCCTAAAGCACTATTTTTAGACATGGAATAGCTCATGGAAAAATGTAACCAAATGTTTTGAAGCAAAAGATGCTGATTTCTATTTCAAAAGGACATTTTTCATTTAATTAATTTTAATTTAAGTTGGGCTTGGAGGCGTGCACTTATGGGTGGGACTAAGAATGTTGATAAACAGCTGAATCTCTTTGATTCCTTTGTACCTGACGCAATGCCGATTTGGGCTTTAAACATTGTACTTTTCTTAATGTAGTGAAGAAGAAATGTCAAAGGGAGTAGATTACAACATTGTGAGTCCACATATCATAGTGCATGTATTTATTTGTATAAGCTTTACTCAATTAAAGTCAATAAAAAGACATAAACCAAGTTTAACAGGCGTGGATTCTTGTAGGTGGCATGATAGAAGATAATGTACAGTGACAATCAAAAAGGAGAGGGTCTGGAGAGAGTAAGTGAAACATCGGGAATTAGTGGTTTGTTCTGAAATCATTCTGTCTGAACTCACATACACATTCTTCAAAGACAAACTCCACATATGTGGATGCAATGTATGTTGCAAGTCAGGGACAGGTTCATTGGCTTAGAAAACACAGCCTGCAAAAACACTCCAATGGTCCTATTGCTGCAAATACAGTGAGATGGAAGTTTGTTTCGAATGAATACATTTTATAATTTTGTCTCTTGCTTTGTAATGCAGGAATAAGGTAAAACCTGTGTGTCTATTGATTCGGACAATCAAAAAACATTTTCATTTTAGCACACTAGTATGAATTAGCATCATAATTCCTTGGTGTTGTGGTGGTTTAGTGTGATATATATTTACAGTCACAGAGTCTTCCTTGTGGGATATGCCACATAATATGCCAAGAGACAGGTTTTAATTATGATCTCACCAGTATGCTGCATGTGCCTTGTGTTGGCTCTGATTAGTGCTTAGGGAATCAAGGCTGTAATTGTTTGTGCTAAGCGAAGTGTGTGTGTGTGTGTGTGTGTGTGTGTGTGTATGTGTGTGTTTGTGTGTGTCTCACTGATGAGAGTGGTTGGTCACCCATAGGGCTTATGTTTCTACTCTGAACAGAGGAGAAGTGATTTATTTGCTCAGGGCCACACTGTGCGTCCAATCAGCATCAAGCACCCTAGGGTGACACCATCATGGTCATCTCTTCTGCAGGAAATGATGCAAGCTCTACTGAATTACATAGGGTGTGAGACCAATAAAATGGGGCCTATTCTTGTCACAGCATCAGATAAGGACCGGCTGCTGGATGCATTGCAGCAATTACTGCAGGCCTGCGCTCCACGGCTGTGGAATTGGGAAATGATCATCTGTGAAACACAGCAGAGTACCACCGCCTCCAGCACAATAACTCAACATGTCCACTTGGCTATGTCAGCTCTACGTGAAGAGAGAATGTTAGGGATACAAAAAGGGAAAGAGAAAGAGAAGATTTGAAGGAGATGAAGAAAGAAAGAAAGAAAGAAGTTTAATGTTATAAAGAAACCATAAGTTATATAATTCTTCACTGTAAATCATTAATCTGTGAAAAGCACCTAGAGACATGCGCACGGGAACACATTCAGTAGGGGGGGCTGCCCTGGATATGTGCATGTGCGCAACCGTGTATTGTAAGTGCACATGCATATGCAGTATACTGCATTTTCTATAGTTAAATCTGAAACTTGTGTGGAAATAATATATCTGAATATATTTAAATCTGCAACAACGTCCGCTGCTGCTGACTCGAAACTACAAAAATGAAAAGAAAAAAAAAATTGTAAACATACAGGCTTAGCATGTACAGGTTAATTACCACTTTGATGTTTTATTGAACATGTTATTAATATTGTCATGTTTCAGATACTGTAGATATCCATCCTGCTTGTCCTTAGAATCAGCACCTGCCAGTACTTTCTCTGCATAGAGCATTTGTTATTATTTCCTTACCTCCACAGGTTGATAAGGGGTTAGTTGCTGCTCTGTGTGCACAAGAGGACGCAGAAATTCAGTTTCAACAAAATTAGAAAACACTGGATTCTCTACAAATGCGCCTGCAAATGTAAAGAACATGCAGCCTCACTCTCACTACTGGACACTGTCTCTTTTTTCAATCAAGCCTATTTTTAGTTGGGTTTGAACTATGAAGTGAAGAAATGTGCTATTTTAGGTTCTTTTCTGTGTCACTAATTTTCTCTTATGTTTCATACTGGAACCAGAACAGAATAATGCACAAGGTAAAGAGATGATAAGGTCCTGTATTGGATTCTGCTTTGAGGAAAGACAGAATCAGAGGTAATTGTTAAAGACAGTAAGATTACTGGAAAGACATTAATGTCTTGGTCAGTGTGTTCTCTGGTTGAGTTCACCCAGATTAGGCAAGATAAATAGATGAGAGCTAGCAAAGGAGGACAAGGTGGCTTTTAAAGAGTGAAGAAAATCCAAGAGGAAGTTACAGCCACAAGAAGAGAACAGATACATAATGAAGAGCTGGAATAATGAGGTAGATGTCTATTTGTATCACCAGAGACAAGATGGCCTGCCATCTGCAATCCACCCTCTTTATTGCTGCTTATTGGTTCATGCCAATATGATCTCATCTCCCAGTGGAAAGGTGTGCACAGTGTCTCTGACAGGCTGAAATCCTCCCTGTTGGAGAAGGTTGGAGAGGGTTGGTGGGAGCACAAAGCGGGGTGCAGTTGGAGAAGGTCTTAGGTCAATGACTGTATTAGACACACTGATTGATCCTGTGGAGAAAGGTGCCATCACACCTAATTAATGAGCGAGAGCGACGGTTATGTGGGGTGGCCCTCTTTCACTGACCTGGAAAGGAAGACATGAGGGGAGAACACTGTGGCTGAATGTGAGACAGAGGAAAACTAATGATCTGTTTATGCATTTATATAGTATGCTGGATAAGCATGTAGTTATATTATGCAATTATCAATGCAATTTAATGTGCAAGTATGTACACGAAGATGTGACCGTTGACCTGTAGAGGGAGGGCACATGAAGCTAACGACATACTTTCATATAAATGTGACCCATTTAACAACAGGGACTCTATACAGAAACATGCTATGCAGGGGCTTATTAGGCAAAATAACCCTTTTATGACATTATTAATACATAAAAAATAATAAATAAAATTAAGTGAAATGCCACCCTGTCGAGTGGCACACATGTCCATTACTCTTACACTGGTAAATGTTTCACTTTCAAGCCTGCAAAACTCAGACAAAGAAAAGCCTTGATCCTGATACACTCCTTTGTGGATAATAGTGTATACATACTAATAAATACAACAGTTTTCAGTGAGCTGCTAAGTTAACTAAAATGCTGTCTTCACCAAGACTATAACACATCTCCTTTTAAGATTTCATGAGGCGGTGTCTCTTATGGGTTGCAATATCTCTGAATGGTTTCACTTTTCAAGTCTGCTTCGCATCTAGTAAGCGAGAACATCTGGGCTGAGTGTGTTTGCTTGACAGGGGCAATCTGGCTGCGTGTGGGCTCTGATGGCATTTATGTGTACATTTTCAGGATCTGTTAGGGAAACCTAGCAGAAAGATATTCTGGTACAGACAGAAATGGAACTTTCTCAAGGCTTCAGAAGAGATGGATAAGTGATTGGACAGTTGAGAGAGAATGAGGGAACTGTGGAGACATTATAGTGTAACCGTTCTTAGTTTCTTAGTAATCAAACATTATTGCACAAGAATAAAAGTCACAAGCAAACAGCATAGAAAGTATAAACTAGAAGAAAACATGAAAATATATAAACAAACTTGTAGTTTAGAAGAGAAAACAAAGGCAAATGTTAAACATTTGAAACAATCTGTCAGTTGTAAATGTCCATTACATTTTGCAGGGCAACTTTGTTGTTCAACTTTGACTGACTGTAATTATTATAGTTGTGCATGCATAGTTTTTCTTAGCCCAGCCGCCAGAGGAATTCTGTTCATAGTGGATAATTCTTCTAAACACAATTCTTATTTAACGCCTATGCTCACTAGATGTGCAGGATCTGTGTTCTCTTTCTAAGTCGTGTTAAAAAAAGGAACAGTGTAATGCATCTGACTTTGATGCCTGACACCAGGGTTCATATTCTGCCTCACATCAACAATTAATGTTGCTATGCTTTATTAATATTTAACCATGACAACCATAAGCCGAACCAATTTAACCTTAACCATATTGTAGCTGCCATGTATGTATACTACATAAATAACAATTTTGGCAATGCATGTTGAAAAACATATCTTTTGAACAGAATCCATCTAGGGTTTTGCAGAATCATCAATTTTTTTACTGTCTAGTATAATATAGCTAAAATGGGGCTTTGTTCACATCTGATTGTCTTACTACCCTTGTATCGTGTTGGACTGTCTTCAATCAATGTCACTGTGTACTCAGAAGTAATCATAACATAGTAATGATGGCCACTGCTATGTACATAAAGAAGAATAAGGTTGTAAAAACAAAATTATTTTTTTTACAGCTGTGTATTCTCAGGTCAGATCTCAGCCTCAGTTTGGTGGCCTGACTCCCGATTCATAACAGATATCTGTTATACACGGACATAAATCCCATCAGTGCAGCAGAGCAGGTAGTGAACAGAGAAAACAGCTGCCGATCACTCCAGAGACCAGATTCAATTCCCTTGCCCCCCAGTTTTAACTGTCAGAGATTGTTTTCTCTTTTATATCTCCCGCTTCTCCTCTTCTTCTCTTTACGCCTGAATCATTTGTCTTCGATTGATCTTTGCTTTTGCTCCTCATTTCTCCTAAGGGGGTTTTGGGGGGTGGGGTAGGGGTTAGGACAAATAACTCAGAATTCAGTAATCTCAATAAGAATGATTTATTTTCTCAGGAGAAAAGCCAATTGTAAGCTGCAAGTATTTCCTCTGGGCACTCAAAGCAATAATGGCCTGAATTATAAATTCTGCCTCGTTTTAATGCTGTAATTCTTATTGTACTCTGTACAGATTGTTTGTTTATGGTCTTATTTTGCTCTTAACATTTACAGTTTATTTATGACCAGTTGATAGAGATGGCCCTCTGGTTGTTCTGTCATCACCTGCTCTTGCTTACCCATACAAAAGTGATTTGTAATACAAGTGACACATGATATCCAGCTTATACAGCATTTACCTTTTGAGAGCTGTTTGTTCATAATGTTGTGAGGAAGGTTGTTTTGAATGAAATGCCAAAGGTGACCTCAAGTGCAAGCAGAGTTCCAGGGGTATATTTTCTCTTAAGTGTTAAATAAAGAGAAAATGAACATGTGTCTGGCACTACAAATGATTTTTTTTTTTACCAACTGATGTTAAAACATGAAGTGTTTCTAACGGGGTTCTAAAATTATAGGTTTTAAAAGCACTACTGGGGGGTTTCTTTTCTCCCTCTACTGAAAGGCAACATGCATGTGATGTCCTGCTGGGACAGTCTCTCATTATTGCCTATGTTGGGACCTTGCAGATAACCTCACACTGCAATTAATCACACCAGCCTTAATTATTTCATCATGAAAGCCAATTTATCCCTCATGCAGCTCTTCACAGAGAAGGAACAAAAAAGAAAAAAAGAAAAAAAGAAAAAGGAAAAAAAAAGCCTGGATCCATGGTGAAAACCAATTGAAAGGTGAAGAAAAATTTTAGAATAATCCCAAAAAGATGTGACAAAAAAAATGTGTTCTTTCTAACTCTATCCAGCCGCCTGTCTCTCTTTTTTCTCTCTCTCCCCTTTTACCTGGTTGGCTGTCCCACTTGCTGACAGGAACTGTCGAGTGAAAGATCTCTCCTGCAGCAGACGGCGGTGACGCCTCATCAGACTTCCAGCAAGCCCTGTGGCCCCTGATGGCGCCACAGCTGGGTGGATGGACATGATCACTCACTCACAGACAGGATTAACCCCCCCCAACTGCATCTGTCTTTGCTGTCCTGTTTCTAATCTCTGTCTCCTGGCCTCTGCCTGTCTTCCTGCTTCAGCTTGTCTCTATCCCACAGTGCTCATGTCCATGTCACAGTGGTGTTAAGTCTAGACAAAGCAGGCAGTAGCCCAAATTCTTAAGACCACTATTTACTGAGCAGGCGTTCACAGTATTGAAGGATTTTGTCAGTAACACGCAGGGTTGTGCTGTAAAAGTACAACTTGGACTAATATAGCAGTATAAAACTGAGGGTAGAGGGTCAGAGGGTAAAATAATTCAACTCTGCATCAGATGGTGTGCAAGAGAGCAAAAGAAAAAAATTTTTAGAATAAGCTTAAACAATCCTTATACTGCATATTCCATACAAGTTCTCTTCCATAAGTTAATGATAAGGTTTGATAATTATTACTTTGAAATATACTACATGATCAAAGTTTCTGGTCTTGTTTTTGTCAGAAAAAGAGGACTATCATGACTTCTGCAGCATTAAAACAGGTTCCATTATAATCTCCAAGACTCTGTGATCAGACACTTGTTATCTGCGCTGATACTGAAAATGCACTTCTTAATTTGAATGTCTATTCGCTGCCTGTGAATCACACTGCTGTACTGAAAATTCAGTGATCTTTCTCCACTAAACATAAAATGGAAATGAACAGCCTCTGAAAGCTCTTTAATCTGACTTAACTATTCTTGTAAAAACAGCCCTTTCCTTTGAATTTCTCCTAATAAGATTTTAGATACATTTTGGCTCTGTTGGTCTCTAATGATTTTCCTTGTTGTTGTGCCTTGGTGTCGCATAAAAAAAACCTTTTGCACATTATGCAAAAAGGCAAAACTTTAAGACTATACAGTGCACAGCTTTATTTGGTATTAAAAGACACCCACACTAGAATACTGGAATACTACTGTTATCAATGACATCAGAAGTAAAAAGGGTTATTATAAAAAAAACTAAAATGTCAGGTGACAGCTGACTGTGATTATGCTTTAAAAATAAAATTACATTTAGTTTATTTGGTTCGTGAAAACTCTGCTTGATAAAAAAAAAAATATAAAAATAATCTGATAACTTAATGTAAAGTGAGGTTGAAAAATAAATACAAAAACTAATTATAAATACATTAGATATATAAATGCATGGACACACAGAGAGAATCTAAAATGGTTCCAATGCGATATGTAGCGCTAACTTCAAAGCGTGTTCATTTCATTGCCACGGTTGTTCAACTTCCCGCGATGCGAGGCTCATACAACGACACCGACATGCATTTCAACCAGCACCATAACACACCAGCACTGCCCACTCTAGCTGCAGTATTCACACCAGCTAAGGCTTTTAGGGTCCCAACGGACACACAGAACAGTGTCATGCTGAGCTGCTTTGATAGAGACAGCTTACGTTCTATCACAAGCAAAATGGGTTGGGGGGATGGAAAAAAAAAAAAAAAACACTACATCAAAGTGTGGTAGCAGAACAGATACTCTCATGTGACCCAGTGGTTTGCTGTCTCACACATGCATGCATTGTGCACTTCACATGCGCGGTTCACATGCAGGGTTTGTTGTTGCACATGAATATTCCAAGGTGATATGATTCCTCATTACTGTCCCAGAGAGTTGCTTTCTTTGCAACTGGGTCACCAGGAAAATTGTGTGTCGCGTTTCCTGCTCTTTTGGTGTTGTTAATGACCAGTGCACAACAAACAAGATTCACAGACATAAACTTGGTAACCTACATATACTGCATTATGACCCCAACCCACTTCTGGGGTAACTGTTGTTCCTTTATCTTTTACTGCTCCATGTAATTTCTTATAGTGGGCTTAGTCTGAAAAACTGAAACATATATATTTTTTCCAGCTTTTCTGTACATATTCTAAGCTAAATGTATATAGTAAAATCTGAACTCTTCATCATTTTAACAAAGATAAAATAATGATTAGTTTGTTCGTATTCAACAGGCTGCCATGAGGCTTGTTCGAGCTCTATGACCAATACTGATTCCCGAGCAATGTGCCACTGTGTGAACAGGCACTAATTTGCCCAATAGGAGGGATTATAATGATTACTCTATTGATTCAAAACAAATAAAGGCTGTTTTCCAACACACACACTGTTTTGAATTGTGAAGAAAAACTACATTCATTTTTGGATATGTCAAAAGTTGGAATACAAAAAAATCAAAAAAAAAAAAAAAAATCACACCAACACAACCTAAGGACTAACTATCTTTAATTCAAAGCCCAACATATGCAGCATACATTTGTATCCCTCCTCAAATGCTTCCCTCCAGGGATGCACCACCTGTCTGGCTCTCTCCAGCAGTCTCCGCTTGTCAGATGTTCCACCCATGATACAGGAACTAATTGGGCATGAAGGTGACAAACCAAGAAGCATTCTGTACAAGACCTCTGCAACACACACCTGTCATAACGGAGCTAAACTCAAGAGCGTGGCAGGTAAAGTACCCAAGACTGTGTGTATAAGAACTTGTCAAACTGATAAAATAAATAAGTGGTCCTCAAAACGAATGTGGATGTGTGTACCTAACCAATAAAAACATCAGACTGATTTTTAAATTTCGAATCCAGCATGGAAATTAGTGTTGAATTCTCCTTTTCACCAAATATTAGGAATGTAGAGAACGGCACTGCAGAGGCATTGCAAAGAATTAAGTTTAATATGAGCCCACGAAGTTCAACAATGCCTGACCTGACCTCTCTCAGTGATGTCCCAACACACTCGACTGAAGTCTTCCTTCAATAGACTGTGAGAGTCAAAACAAAGGTTATTTAATCAAACAAGCAGCCTAGTAATATAACTTGCAGGAACCTGTCATCCAAACCTCTTCCTACAACCTTCCTTTGAACCCAAGACTGTCTGTGTAAACAAAATGGCTGAGGTGTGAATGTTGACTGTAGATTACTCAAGATTTATGTGTTCCAAACAAAACAATATTGCAGCATCAAATATTCATAGTCATCTGTGATCAGCAATGCATACACCGCCATTGATCCATATGGAAAATGCAGCTGCCAGTAACACAGACCTGATCCATCAGCAGCAGCAGAAATAAGAGTGAGGGACATGGAGTGCAAGAGCAATTTGCAATCACATGGAGAAAATATATGAATTTCTTGGAGTGGAGTGTGAAGGTGAAAGATGTTGCGCCTACGTGAAATTGGAAGCAGACACAACTTTTACATAAATATGATCCTTAGACAAGTGGCTTTCTCCATCCTGACAGCTTATTTTCTGGGCAGACAGATGAGCGATGTTTCAATGGGTGTGACAGGAAGAGTGGCTGACGGTGGTTTTCTGCTTTTTCCTCGATGCTATGGAGGACAAGACAAGCCTTTTTGCAGAGAGGATTGAGATGGGGGGAGAGGATATGTTAAGTGATGGAGAGAGGTTTTCTGATTGAAAGAGATTTTAGAGGAGAAAGTATTTTGGAAAGAGGTTAAGCAAAAATGGGAAGGGGACAACAAAGAGGGACATCACAGGTTGGCAGCAAGCCACAAGAATCCTCTCTAGTTTGCCACCATTTTCTTTTAGACTAAAAATCTGATTAAAATTTCTTTTAGGTGTGTGCAGTATTGGCCTATAGTACAGTAGGGGACTATTTTGTATCCCTCATTTGTACATAACAAGCAATAACAAAACACAGCCCTCTGCAAATATCAATGCTATTTTTCTACTCACATTATGTTTCAAGGTACATACAAGAAAAGGGTTTTACATTCTACACCAGACCTTATAGGAGCCCATTTCTAATAGCCTTGAAACAATGTCCAGTCATCTTAATAGTTTGTCTCATCCTCACAGATAGTCAACAAGTAAATAAATGCATTATCTTTCAAAACACTCAAGTTCACTACAGCAGTAACTAAAAGCATCAAGCCAATTGGACAAATTGTTAAAAGCACAGTACATAAATGTTAAAGAAGACAGCGTATCTGCCACAGTAAAGAACAGGTAACCGCACAGAAAAATCACAGAAGACAACAAGACAGAGAAAAATTTCATCAGAGTGAATAGGCCAGCTTGAACCTGTCTGCTCAGAGGCATCGTTTTAATGTTCTTAGTGCTTGAAAAAAGGAGGAGTTTCAGAGCTTGGGTGCAGTGCAGCTGAAAGCTGTGGCAGAGCTTTAAAGGTGAGCAGAAGGATATTGAAGTCAATCCGGTGTTGCAGCCAGGGTAGCTGCGTAAAAGTGGAAGTGAGGTGATCGCAGGTCTCCGTTCATCTTCAGCCATGTCAAGGAAATAAAGGAAAGATTGTGGTTTGGGTAAATACTTGGTTAAAGTTTGGGAACAATCGGGATTGGGGGCAAAAGAAACCAGTGGTGACTGTTATGCGTTCTATTGTGTCAAAGTCCGAAGTTTTGTTGATCCATCCATCCACCTCGACCTCCTCCCTCTGCGAACTTTGAGACTCTATAACAATGTCACAATACTTCGTCCTTTGTCCCTGACGGACAAGAATCATAATGATTATTATCATTATTATTACTATCATTATTATTATTATTATTATTATTTCGGCGTAAATTACAGTATGCAGTATAAGGGGAAATGTCAGTCCATTTGGGTAAATGTCGTGTTAATCTTGTGGAAATTACAACCTATCAGCACAATAAAATGCCGCAAGTAATTTTAAAGGGAAAGCAGTAGTTGGTCATTTCTACCCCTATAGTTTTTCCTTTAGTAGAAAGGTGTGGCATGACAAGACTACAGACTGTGGTCAGTGTGACCCAACCCTTTTGCCAGAAAACAATGTGATATTGAATGATTCTGCAAAAGCCCTGCATTAAGTTCAATGACTGTCTTTAAATGTCTAATGCTTACAAATTATTTCTTTCTACAGATTAATATATAATATTGCTATAAATAATTTACTCCACATCTACTTATTAGGATGTGTTTAATAACATGATTTTAAGAGAATACACATGATGTATGGGTTCAAATTAATAACTATATACAGTGAAAAAGAAAACTAAACAGAATAAACACATCTCTATCTCAATATTAAAAATAGAAGAGTAAGGACTACGTGAAATGTGGGCTTTATCACCTATAAAACACTTTTTCTTACTTTATCACAGACTCATTGTTTCCAGTAACAATATTAATGTAATTCATAGTGTTACATATTTTAAAACTTCTAATGTCATTTTCCTATGGCTTCATTTTGATTAGCCTGAACAGTTTACATTGTATAGAGTGTATACAGTGTATATATATATATATAGTACATTGTAATCTTAAAATAATATCTCTGTTGCAGTTGCTGGATCAATTGTGGTTTAGTAGGAAGATCTAAATGAATTCATTTGCATGAAAACGTTATCTTGTTGTTTCATCTTACCTTGTCATATGGATTCAGAGGACTGTAGCCATCAATGGATTGTCTTCACAGAGCACCCATCAATAGGCATTTTCAGAGATACAACTGGTCAACCCTCAAAGGACATATCTGCTTATATCCTCAGTTTAAACCAGACCCAGCTGCATATTTTAAAGATGTTTCTTAGTGTCTGCGGATTCTATAAACTATTCACACTTTTACTGGCTCAAAGACTCCTGTCTGCCTATTGACCTCACGGAGGGGAGCAGTAACCTCTAGTGCGCTACAGCTGGCTTTATTTAAAATTAATGTGGAATAGCCTCTTGCTTTAATAGACAAAAAGGTACTATTGACGTTTACTTTTTTACATTATCTTGATGTGATCTGGATGAGCAATGAGAGTCATTTCAATGCAGGACGAACCGAGCAATCATACATTTTAATAAACAATTCTGTCAAATGCATGGTTTGAGAAGAATGCCTTTGAAACTGTAGATATGCATCAAGGGGAAATATGACTAAGCCAGCAGTCTATACCCAGTGTTGCTGAAACAGGAAAAATACCCTGTCAGTAATTTAGAACAGTTTGTTAGAATCCGAAAACGATGGTAGCAGAATAATTATTGTTGACAAGTCGATTGATAGAGTGTTGGGCTGTTGACAAATTACAGTAACAAAATCCTGTTTCTGTCAGCCACTTTTGTGTATTACCATTTCCTTTCATATGAATAGAACATTCTTAACATAAAAATTGACATGTGAATTGATACAATCTGTCATTTACAATATTTCATATTTCTTTCTCAAATTTAGAGATCTGCACAAATGGCATTTTGATAAAAACAAAAATGATGTCCCTGTTTTATATTGGAATGGCTGATAATACGAATGGCACTGTCATGGCTTTAAGCAAGAGCAATAGGCTATGATGTGGAACACACCATACACAGACCGTCTATCTAGAAAAAGTGTCACACCCTCAGTGTACTCTAACACAATATTTTCATAATTTCACCACCTTACCATATGAAAGGAAATGGTAATACACAAAAGGACTACTGCTTCTATTTGTGGTTCAATCAGTCAAGTGGATGACTAGCCTTTATGACTAGTGGTGTGTTTTTCAAAGTGTTTCCTGAAACTGTTAGAAATAAAAAAAGGCTCACAGTTCTAATCAACTGAAATAATTATTACAAACGAGTTTAAGAATTTAGTTAAGTATGGGATAGTGAAGTTCATGTTTGGTGCCTGGGGGAGGTGGACCTTCCAGTTTGTGCTAGTAAGATTTGACTCCACAGAGTGTAGAGAGCAAAGATTGCATTGAGCTTCCCTCTCTCCACTCTTTGAGTCATGGTAGGGAGAAGCAGAGGAACACATTCAAATATCTACTTTTCCATACTTGAAAGATCTGCCAAGAATAATTCAGCAGCCTCCACTGGA
Source organism: Macquaria australasica (assembly GCA_005408345.1). NCBI lineage: Eukaryota > Metazoa > Chordata > Actinopteri > Centrarchiformes > Percichthyidae > Macquaria > Macquaria australasica. The sequence continues at coordinate 266,041 of SEMN01000067.1, read as the reverse complement.
CTCATTTGGCAAGTAGGCTATTGGTTTTGTGGGAAATCTTTCTTTTGCAATGCAATGTTTCTTCACTTTACAATATCAGTCAACAAAATCTGCATCTGAAAAAAGGCTTTGTTAAATGTTATTATTTCAATTTAATTTTAACACATAAATTATACACTCATTCAGAATGAGTAAAATGAGATTCCCCAATTAATGAAACAAACATTAAAACATTACAACATTTCTCAATGCTACTAAAAATAACACCAACACTGGTGTTGATGTTATTGACACAAAGTGCTCCCATAATGAGGACCTGAGCGCCCCCAAAGGGACAATTAGGAGCAATGAGAGAGCAATGCTGACATCGCTGATCTGTAGAATAATTAACACCTCTGCCCTTCATGTTATCCCTGAGGAGAGACCTTCTTCACCACAGTGGTGCGTAAGGCTGCTGGAAACTTTTACACCACTGTAATAAACACATGCACGTACACTGTTGTAAACGTTCAACAACAGACACACAAGTCTTGCAGATGAGTTTCCTGTAAATAACATGTAGAGTGACATGTTCTTAGTTTCAGTAATTTAGGGGCCGAGAAGCACTTTGAGAGAGTTAGGCTTTGTGTGTTGTTTGCTTTGTTAGTTGGTTCATTTGTGTTTAACTCTTTCTATAGTATTGAGTGATTAGTGTTTTTGTATTTGGTTCCATTCCAGTTGTTTATATTGAAAATACATGAAAGTACATTTGCTATCAGTCTCAGTTTTTTTTTTCCAGTTTTTTTTTTAATAGTTATTCTTTCCTGTCTGGTACAGCAGCAGATAACAGCAAGCAATATCATTTAATTACGCAGCAATTCACCTACATGTGGTCAAAATTAGGTGTGTACTTTCTAATCAATATGGCAAATGCCTGAGAGGGGTCCAAGTTCAGACTCCATCTTTGTCTGGAGACTCTCTGCCTCCAGTCCAGCCAGTCAATGCTGACTACATTCCCCAGGCACTGTTAGTCACCTCTCAGTATGACGTAGTATTCAGTGCCTAAGTAATGAAAAGTACTTCCTAGACCATTAAATTAAACTTGACTGTTTGAAGGCATAAAAGCTATTTGAACAATATGTTGGATAATTGAAAAGCCACAAACACAGTTTGCCTTCAGCAAAGTTACTTGCTTAAATCAATCACCACACGCTGCAACTGGAGCCTCTTGAAACACAATAAAAACATACTGTACCTAACACTTATGGGATTTACAGGTAACATTTTAGATGGTCTTAGTGACATTTAGTGTTGTTGATTGGATGTTTTCATTGTAATGGGAAAAAAAAAACATGTAGACACTGAAATCTTCAAATGCTGATTTGAATTACATTTCCACTTTTTTGAAGGCAATTGCTGCCTCTCACTGTTCTACAATTTATGAAAGATGCATGTGAGCAAAATATGACTTACCCCTGGGGTAGTAAATAAAAATTACATTCAGAAATATTCCTCCCAATACAAAATCTGTCACAATGTTCAATATGTCCATCGTTTCATTTTTGCTGGACATTTGGGAAAAAGGAAACTCTTTCTTTGCCACTGGATAAAAGCAGGATGAATTTGAGAGCTTTAGAATAGAGAAACTCTTCTCATGGAGTAACAGTTAGTGTCAGCAGCAAGAATAGGCCAGAATGGTATGATAATATGCATAACAGAAAAGAACAGCCTCTGTTCCCCAAGGTACCCAATGACTCCTTGTCAATTTAGCAAATTATATTTCCATTATTTTATTTTCATTCCACTTTTTAGAATGGTTGGAAAATTAATGAGGGATATACCCATGATACAAATTTGCCATGAAGCACTGTTTTTTTTTCTCTGCTAATCACATTCCTCTTGAAGGATATAGTGAGAAACAGGGGGAATAGGGGGGAGAGACACAGAGAGAGGGTGTGTGTTGGGGAGGGGTGTGCAAAGGGAAATGTTGTGGGGTGAGTTAAGAGGACCCTTGGCAGCAGCTTTAAGAGTCATAGATAAAAGTGAGGAGGTAATGTGACTAGGCTGAGCAGGTGAGGAGCACTGAGATCAGCCTAGAGGAGAGATAATTACACAGAAGCACAGGGATTACCATGATTGTAGATGAAGAGGAAAAGCCATGCAAAGCATATTATTATGATGAGAGGAAAAAGAACTAGATCTGTATATAATTTATCCTCTGTGGCAGCATGTGAAGGGGGGGATTGAAGAACTTATTTATCCCTGGAGGAGTTCAAGGTATTTAGGACTAAATAACATGCATAGAGACATCAAAGGGTGTTAGCCCACAGAAAGAGCTCCAACCTTGCTAAATACCAAGATCGGTAAACAGATCTATTAAACAGTGACATATAACATTCTATATATTATTTTTTTTAAGTATATACAGAAAGTCATTTTTACTAGTCATTTCTGTGAGTATTGATATTCAGGGTTATGCCTAGTAATCACTTTCAGCTATACAGAATGCTGAGAGATCAAAAATACATACATAATGAAATATACATACAAGAGTACATACGTAATATGTGTTTAAATATTCATATGTCATTCAGCCCAGGATCCCAGCACTTGTGGTTTCTCACATTAACAACAAAAACGGCAAGAAGCTCTGGTGATATGACACTATGAAACATGCTTTCGCTCAGAGTTTCGAGGCGTGGTCTAATTTAAATGTTATGACATTTTTACCTACTCTGTAGTTGCCTGGCTCATACAGTAGAGCAGTATTGTCCCTTTTCGCATTTCCACCAGCTGTGCTTTTGTCAGCATGTAATTAGCCATAGTAGGTGGGCAAATTAGTCTCAGAGGAGTGTGTTCTGTTCATGTCCTGGCATGATGTACCATAGACTTGTAGCACAAGCATGTAGATTTTCCACATATCTACATTTGTGGTGATGATATAGACCTAATTATGATAATTGTACAGTCACTTAATATACCTCTTGGGTTCCTTGCGTAAATCTCCATCTCTATCTCTTATCTAAATTTTATGATACAGTAATATCAGGCTACTTAACTTCACATTACAACAGAAGGCTATTACAGAAGAATGGCATGGGTAAAATACTGAGCCTGAACTGACTGAGTGGAATACCTGTATTGACAATATTAAACATACAGCAAATTCATATAGCCAGATTGCTGTGATATGTGCTCTGGATATTCATAATCCCCAGAAGATGAAATCTAATGATTTTGGAGACACCCTCTTCCTCTGACCTCTATCCTAGCTTTACCACAAGGCCATCATTTTCGTTTCCTTCACAAGAAAAAGCTAAATGTAACGGGTTTGGTTTGGGTTGTTGTGGAGCAGATTGTGGATGAATCATTTCATCGTTGAGGACTTGTGGGCAGAGATGACACCTCAGGGGTGTCAGGGTAGCAGGGTGGTGCCTTCAAGCCAAAGCTGATTGGACCCACTGTGATGATGATGAAGTCTGGTGGTTGAAACTGCTGATTCTCTACCAGGTGACTCACAAGTTCCCACAATGGCTGCAACAAGAGCGAAAGGGCTGACAAAATATCAAGGTTTAGTGGCAGGCACTTAAGGGTCAAACAAGGGTCAATCTTGACCCCTTTGTCTTACAGAGTTAAAGCTGGGGTAGACAGTTATTATTATTATTTATTTTTTTTTTTTTTTTTGCGTCATTGGGCAAGAATTCCATAATAATGTTTCAGCATATTGTAATTCAAGTGGTCTGAGAGAAAACTAGACTTCTGAACCTCCTCTTGTCTCTGTTTTCAGGCTTTAGAAAATTTAGCCCGTGACAGGAGACTTTGGCCAATCACAGGTCATTTGAGAGAGAGGGCGTTCCTATTGGCTGTTCTACAAAGGCAGAATGCATGCAGAATGCATGCACGTTCCTTCAGATGGTGAAACCTGATTCAATGGCGGAAAATCCTGCAGAAAATCCTGCAACTTGTGATACATTTCCAATACCTCCTTTGCCTACAGTGGCATATAGTACAAAACACATGTGTGAACACGTCCCGGCTCCATGCGGGGCTTCGGCTCATTATGTTCGATGCTATGGCGCTCATATCGATGAGTGGCAAAGAGACATGATGACAAACAGTGGGGAATAACTTTTGAGGAGGGACAGTGGTGTGTGGTGTACTAGCCTCTCATCCTGCTGTTAGATGGCGTCGCAGCTGCCTCTGAAGCCTGGGACGCTCTGTCCTGGGGCCCCAAAGTGCTGGAGGGGCGTCTTTGAGAAGACAAGTCGCCGCAAGAGGGACCGGGGTCTTGGTGAGGCTCACACTGTGGAGATCAAGCTCTACGAGGCATGAGGTTTCGCAGGGCAGCTGAGTCCTTTTGCTGCCATTCGAACTTGTGGCTAACCAAGGGCGTTCACTCTCAGTTAAACCAATCATCTCGTTGCTGTCAAACTTTAAAACTGTTCCTTTCTCTGCTGCTGTCAGGTGTGATTTCAGTGTCAGATCGATGCAACCCTTCTCCATCCCATTCACCTCCTAGTTTCATTACATCCAGCGCCCTGGATGGGTCCTTCAATTGAGTTCATCAGAAGTCCTGCGCCACATCTCATTCATCCAGATCTTCAGCCATTGCTCTTCACCCCTTCACCACCACCACCAGTGTCTAGACTCCATCGGGGGGATATTCCTGTACAGCTCATGGCATCATTACCCCCTTAAAAATGTCACGATGGGTTCTAATTGCCAAAGACTCCTAATAATTCTTCAACTTTCCTATTGTGCAGTATGCCAAATAAATTAATCTAATTACTCTTTAAGCCTCTTTTTCAATTCATGTCCCTCCTGATTGAACTATCAGCAGCGGGATGAGACTGTAGATCACTTCCAGGTCCACAGCTCACATGGAGAATGATTCCAGCAGTCACTCATTCTCCCTCATCTGATCAACATTTTGGGCAGGAAGATGAGATTGAGATACAGATACAAGTACAGAAGTACATGCTTATTATTCTTACTTATGCGACCAACCAGCCTCACTGACCTGACAATGCTGACGTCCTTGCATGGGAAAGTCTTCATCAGAGGCCACAATTCCAACATTGGATCGCTTTCATTGGTCTTTTCCTAATGACAAGACAGGTGTATGGTTGACTTGTTTTTTTTTGTTGTTTTTTTTAACCAATCAACAGGATTTTCCTGAACAGTGATGCCAATTTTATTTTGATGAGATGGGTGGGTATTTTCCCTGAGCTGCTCCAACACTTTAAGTCTTTCTGTTATGTTCTCATAGCATCACACCAAAACATTAGCCTGTCTTGCCAACAGAAGTGTGGAGAGAGTGCTTTCACAGTTCGCACAATGGATTTCATACACAGCAGTAGATCTGACATCAGTGGAATATTTTTGTTGAACCTAAAGTCCTCTGATCAGTGTGTTAGTTTTAATGCTAGTGGTGTTTTCACATGTGGTGTTTTGAGGCTTTTTTTTGTTTTGTTGACTCTGTCATGTAATCTGTGAAAATAAAAGAAAATAAACAGTGAAAGAGTTGGGGGTTGAAGAAAACCAATCAACACATGTACAATTCAGGTAGAGCTAGAAGCCAGTGGCTTAAATTAGAATAAAACAGTCAACAGTCAAGTGCACACAAACTTCTTTGAGCCGTGTTCAAGCAACGTTAAAGAACTTTATAAAGAACCATGTGTTTTACAAAAAGGTGACATGCCAACAGTGTGTGTTAAAATGCCAAATAACTAGTAGCAATTCATAATGCCTCTCTGTCACTTTACTTTGAGAACGCTGCCCATGCAGTCCGCACTGTTGGCATGTAACCTGAAGTGTCCTTAAAGTAGGTATTTCTGTATTGTGCTGAACATTACTATTATTAATACATAACCCACAAGTAAATTCACAATGTACCTAAGGAAATAACCCAGCTATGGACATTTTCTCTCTTAAATGTGTACAGCACTCACAGGGAGCCAGTTAAAATGGAAACAGTACAACGTTACTGTTGAGATGCTCACTGACAGTGGCCATCTGATTTAGAAAGACTAAAAATGAAATTGCAGATAGCATTGTTTTATTCATGATGGAATATAGTGCTGACAGTGAAAAAATTAAACTTGTCTTATAAATATATTTATACTGTGATAGAAAGGTAATAAGATATATTGCAAATTAGTATTGGAAGTGTACACTCAAAAGCAGGAGAGCATGAAGCATTGTGAAACACCCCGTGAGGGAACATGACCTAAAAGGTCTCAACAAAGGTTCTGCATCAGGTAGGGAGTGCAGGTTATGCTTTAACAAAAGCTCCATGACATCAAAGTTTGTGCAATATTCTGATGCCCTAAAATGTCACCAAAGTCCCGAGAACTCCATCCTAAATGGGGCTCACGAGGTGGATAAATATGCTTTCATTTTTCATCCTCTGTCTTGCCAAGGCGAGCAAACTATCCTCCATTTGCTAAGGTCTTTTCCAATAAAGACAGAAATTTGATATCTCAAGATAACAGAAATGATATTACCCAGAAGCCATAACTGAGTCCTGTCATAGAGGAGACGGAGTGAATGATTGCCCCCAGTTATGCAAGAGCTGATCTATCCCATTAGGCTTTGGTGTAGGCGCAAGCCCAGAGCTTGTGCCGCTGAGGCTCACTAGCAGTTATTGCCTGACATGAAAATTCTTCTTCAAGTGTAAAGTGTCAGAAAGTAGGATTGATGCTTCTGCTCATTATTGCTTCTGCATTTTGGGATGAGAAAGGTAATATTAGCTTGGAAAAAAAATATGAATCGCAAAGCCATGTGATTGATCCTTCTGGGGACTTTGTGGCAATTGAGACTTCAGCTGATATAAATGAAAGGGTACCAAAATAAAGTGAAAATAAATAACCATATGAAAGAACAAAACATATATAATTTAACATAAAATAGCATACATGTGGGTAACACAAGTTTTAATTTATTTCAGCGAGTGACGATTCACAAACTCTTTTAAACAGCCTTGGAGTACACATATATACATACAGACCTATGTATAGTACATACATTCTGGCACATATTGTAGTAAGATAAGATAAGATAAGATAAGCCTTTATTGTCCCACAGCGGGGAAATTTTTAGCGTTGCAGCAGCCAGCAAAAGTGTCATATATAGAAATACAATAAAAATAAATAGAAAATAGTCCTATACACAGTATAGACAGAAATAAATAATAGAGTGACTGAGTGCAGTTGTAAGTATGAACAAATAGATAAGATAAAAATATTGCACATATATAATATACATCTATATGAAAAATATTTCACAGCAACATATGAAGTAGATAACATCATGAATACAATATATGTATGAAGATAATGCACAGCAGTAGATGAAGTATAGTAGCGAATAGTCTGCACACTGACAGTCAAGTGTAGATTACCGGGAGTTGTACTGATTATAGAGTCTGACAGCAGCAGGCAGGAAGGACCTACGGTACCTCTCCTTCAGACACCGCGGGTGGAGCAGCCGGTCGCTGAAGGAGCTGCCCAGTTCTGAAAGAGTGACATGTAGGGGGTGGGAAGTGTTCTCCAGTAGTGATGATAGCTTGGCCACCATTCTCCTGCCTCCCACCACCTCCACTGGGTCCAGAGGGCATCCAAGGACAGAGCTGGCCTTCTTTACCAGTCTGTCCAGTCTCTTTCTATCCCTGGAAGAGATGCCACTGGCCCAACAGGTCACCCCATACAAGACAGCTGATGCCACCACAGAGTCATAGAAAGTCCTCAGGAGCGCACCCTGCACTCCAAAAGATCTTAGTCTCCTGAGCAAAAAGAGACGGCTCTGGCCCTTTTTAAACAGAGCGTCCGTATTGTCTGACCAATCCAGTTTGTTGTTCAAGTGAACACCCAGATACTTGTACGATCTCACAATCTCAATGTCCGTTCCCTGGATGTTCACTGGTGTAGGTGGAGGGAGTTTGCGCCTGCCGAAGTCCACCACCAGCTCTTTGGTTTTACTCACGTTGATAGCTGGATGTTGGAAGGTCTCAGGAGTGTTATGACCAATTTATCCGCTTGATGTGGTCCATCATCTGTGGCGATATTTTATAGGGTAGAGTATCAGCACTACTTCAAAAGTGTTGCGTTTTGCAGTCTGTTTCTGTTGCAATGAAAAATAGGATGTGTTACACAGAGGTGGAGGACAGGAAAGGTCCTAGACAAGACCTTTGCAGGAAATATGCTTTATTTACACTAACTAAAATAAAAATATTAAAAATGAAAAATGTCAGTCATGACTTACAGTAATCTATTGCTGGACCCAGAGTTACTGTTGCTGTTTGACTTTCCACCTTATATGTATATATACTCTATTCACAGGCTTAAAGTACCTGCCTTGGAAAAAGACTCAAGGTCTCTGCAATAACAGAAGTAAAAACAGCCAACTTGTGTCATTATTTCTGAATTGCTGCTGACTTTTTCAAAGGTTTTTTTGTTTGCCATTGTGGTATATTGTAATGAGGTGACAGCAGACATCTACTGCAGACATCTTCAACCCTTGCCAAATCAGACTGAAACAATTCAGATGGAGAGATAGGATTCCCGATAAGAGAATGAGTATATAACCCTTTAAGTAAGTTAGCTCAGACTAAGGTCTGGGTGCTACCAGTATGTTTTAGACCATTTATTGTAAAATTTCCCACACATCTACATTTAACAAAATCATGAACAGACTCTAGTGTGGGTACAGAATACACAACAGATTTGGGCTTTCTTAAAGGGGAAAACTGAAAACTTGCAGTAACAGTACCTACCCTTTCAGGGTACATTAAGACAGACAGTATTCACAGTAGAAGACGCAGTGCATACATTAATCACCTCAATCACATGGAGTGAAATGTGACAGTAGTGTAAGTGTGAAAGCAGTGTAGTGTAAAGCAGGAGCAGTGTAATTTCTATGGTAACTTAAATCAAGCTCAATTAAACTTCACTGGTTACTTCAATTTGTGAAACAGATTTGGATGCATACAACCTTGCCTAATGGTAACATAGTAAAGGTGCAATTTAAACTTTAAAGTAGTTTGAAATTGGCTGAGAGATGTCTGGAAAAAAAGTTCAGGCACGAAAAACGTAATTTGAAATATAGCACACTGAACCGATGTATTTGGAATACAAGATATTTTAAAGATCCTCTCCAGACATGTTTTAAAACATATAAAAATACTTTGCTTTGAATAATAGTTTGTGTCTGATATGTTTTTTCCCCACAAAATTGTTAATTTACCTAGTTAAAAAATCTTGAAATTCCATCTACTCTCTCTCTCATTGAAAAATCCAGATTCTATGAATATGCATATGCGTTTGATTTCATAAAACAAGATGTCTCCTCACTGAAAAGTCTATTCTCAGTGTGTGTGCACTGGAAGTTTCAAGTTTCCATGTCACACTTGTGTAAGTTGCATACTGGACCGTGATTGGCTTTGGCTTTGTGATGTCACAAAGCATGCTTGTACTTTCCCCCTTCAGCAGATGAATGTGAAAACACATTTTTGAGAGGAGGGGGGCTTTAAAATACAGCTTATTAAACCCATATCAGTATAAATAGGGGGTCCCCTATTGGTCAAAAATCAGACACTTCCGCTAACATTGTTCACCCAGCTTTCTTTTCTAATCCTTAAAGAGGTACTGCACACTTAAATGTGTTTTTTGAGCTGTAAACTAAATGATATGACTGTACTGTGATGAAACAAATCAATGCTGAACCTTGCAAGGCCAATGCTGATATAGAGTGTCAACCGGTTGGGACTTATGTAAGTCATGAAATTTATATAAAATTTGCCCTCTAATCAGTGTCATTCAGTTTCCCCTGTGTCCCCTGACCCACCCACTACGTAGCCATGACGCCACGCCTCCTACAGCTGTTGCTCCCTCACTCATTGCATTTTTTAAATTATGTTGGGAGAGAGGGTTCTAGCTGAATTTGGCAGTGTAGTTACACTTTAACTGTTACCAGTTTTACATTTTTCTTAACTAAAAAATTAAGCTTATAATTTAACTTGATGAATTAATTTACCTCTGTAGCATCACAGGTATCTCAGCAGCACTTATTTTGTATTTTTATGGCCCTAGTCAGTAGTAAATGTGTGAATACACTGTGGTGACCGTTTTTTAAACCATAACATTGTCAATGGTCTTGACATTGTTTCAGACACCGTTGGAGCCACATGCTGCCTACCAATCAAAGACAACAACGACAGATGGGAGGTGGAAGGAAGCCCCAGAGGAAAGGCCTTATGTCTCAGTTTCACTGCGACAATGGAGCACGTGCACTTGGTATTGTGGCTATTGTTCACTCACACAGTGTGCATCAGCTGACCAGAAAACTACATCACATCCTGTCTCAGAGCTATTGATCCTGAGTTACAGGGCCTCACAGTATTTTAACGGATGACGAGGTTTCCTTAGCAATCCTCTGCTGTGAGAGGGACCCCAGTGACCCCGGCGTCTGGCAGTTGCATCATTCAAACAGGAACAGGAAAGTGATGCTTGCCTTTCCACCAATCACATCATGACATTGTCGTGTTTTGCTGTTTTAACCAATCAAACATCTCTGTATCAATTCAAGTTTAGTTTCTTTTTTTACTCCCCTGAATGACATATAGCCCATTTTATCACTAACTGAATGGAAATTAACACAGCTTTAAATGGCATTATAAGGGGGGTGATGGTAAAGAAGGTCACTGAAAGATAAAGATTTTCTAAAGGTATATTCTCCAACAACAGGTAAAACTCATAGAATCCAAAGTCAAAAGATGAGTTATGGAAAATAATTGTGAGTCAGATGCCATTAGACTGCTACAAAAGAAGGTGGAACAATTCATCAAAGGACTATCTGATTTTTTTGCTGTTGTTTTTGTTACCTTTATTTGTTTTCCTGTGTATTTTAATTATTAACACTGCTTTGGGCCAAGCAATACATTGGTTAACACTTATCTTCTTAGATAAAAAGCTGTAACTGGAAATTGTCCCCGTGTGTGGGTACATTTGAGGAATGTTATTCTGATAAGTAACATACATAAAGAACAAATATGGAGCAAAAAATGTTACTTCAGTGAAAATATTAATATTCATGTCACATAATATTACATTAAAGCAGTTTTAATTCAATGGCTTGGCACTCAAAATCTCTCTAACAAAGCGTTTGTAATTTGACCAAGGCTGCCTGTTTGCATTTGAAAATAAAATTTTTGTTGTATATACATCCTGCCCTCTTTTTGTTGTGCTCGATGGTGGTCAAGGCTATTAAATTTGAATTCCTCAAATGAAAATGTATGGGCGGTTTCAATAGGCAGGCAGCTGGGTTAAAGAGTAATGAAAGCAGCTTGGGTATTGAGGAAACTGATAAAGGAAACCTCTCTAAATGGGAGGTGCTAGACTGGTGGACGGCTTTCTATTGTTGACCATATGCAAGTGTGCTCTCACACACGCACACACACTTTTGGGCACGGGCCAGGGGGTGGTGTCAATAGACTTATTGGGGGATGGGCAATTTCTACCGTTGAAAGTAATTATTTTCTTATGGGTTGTTACATGGTCTTTTTTTAAGGAGGGGGTTGGCTGTTGAGAGGTCATTTAAGGAAATGGAATTTATTTCCGTTGGTCTAAGGGAAAGTTTTGTCGTTGGGAATTGACAGATGTGGGCTGAGAACATTTTGGAACAAGAAAGTGAACAACAGACTTTTGATATCACCGTCGTTATAAGAGAAAACAGTCAACGTGTATTTAAATAAAAATCAAAAAATGTCAGCAGTAACACTCGTGAAATAAACAATAATTGGCCGTAAAGCTCTTTTGTGTATTGTTTTGCATTGCTTCACTCTTATTGACCTTCTTGTGACCTGTGTGTGTGTGTGTGTGTGTGTTTGTGTGTGTGTGTGTGTGTGAGAGTGTGAGTGTGAGTGAGAACGAATCAATGCCTGGTTTTTAAAAAATTTAAAATTTTATTTTCAAAAAGTTTCTCTATAATCACAAATATCCATTACTAAAAATGCAACGATCAAGTTAAAGTTTGAAAAAAAAAAAAAAAAAACATTCTCAGGTATTATTTATTAAGAGTAAAACAAACTCAGCTAATCTGCTTCCTCGGGATTCTGTAGGTGGGTTTTGATCCAATTTGATTGACAGTGACCTGCCAACACAAACAAAAGACCCACCAACTGTCAGATTTTAATTCAAACAATGCTAAATCCTGATTGGTGCTCAGAAGTGACATCACCTTTTTCCAACTGAGCACCACCTTCTTCAAACCAGTGAGAAGAGCCCAGACCAAAACCAAAACCTACCTATTGTGACTTTGGCAGATGTAAGATCACATCACTTGCTGATTAAAAAAAATGGTTTTCAGGGCTATTAAAAGTGTATTAATTGAGAATGATATAAAGTGTTCAAGAGCTGTAGTTACATTATTTAGTGAGTTTGAAGTTTGACGGGCAGCACACTGAAATTTACGTGTTGGGAGCCACTGAAACATCAAAGTACTGAAAGTGTCTTTCAAGTCTAAAGTGGTAAGCCAGTCACCTGATTGCACTGGGTCCAGTGGCTCTTTTAGTGTGAGCATTGAAAAAGGCATACACATGTCCAGGCATAGGCATTGGTGCAGAATGGGCCTAATAGCTTTTCTTGGAAACCAGAAAAAAATCCTCCTGTCCCCATCAGGAACTTCTGAAATAACCTGAGCTTCAGTTTCTGGATCTTGGTGGAAAGAACACTTTTCTCCACTGGGGAGTCAGATCATTTTGCCTAGTTAATGCAACAAAGAGAGCCTGCCACTGTTGTAATCGCTGCCAGTATTGCTAGCCAACATTACAGTATATAACTGACCAAGTGAGACTGATCTGCTGGGAGCTTAATATTTGTAGCCAACAGAAACTGAGTCATTGGAGTTTTTAATATAGCCATAATGCCGGCCTCTGCATACAGTTAATCAGTCTTTTTGGAAGAATATACAGAGATGGTTACATGGCAGTGTGCAGTCCTGAGGGCAGGAGTTCTAAAAGGGGGGGGGGCTGAATGATTCAGAGGAGCCAAGACCTGCAATAACCCAGTGACCTCCGGGATTTCTAGTAGTGCTCCTGCTTGAAGATGTTTGTTGTTGTAGAAAGAGAAATTTAAAATGTCTAGAGAAGGGGTGCAGGGGTAACACAAGGGCAAAATACTTACGGTGAAATGGTTTCACCTCCTGGCTTGATCATGGGTTTCATCAGACACAACTAGAAGTGCTCGTGGTTGGGATGCTGGGGAAGAATGTCTGAAGATCTTTAATTGAATTGTGTGAGCAGTGTCCACAGTGATCTGTTGACTGGCAACCTATAAATATGAAAGCTGTGTAGCACACTGAGTCATATGAGCAGGGCCGTCGACAGGGGGAGGAGGATTGGGTCAGTAGTCCCGGGCCCTGGGTCAAGCGAGGGCCTAAAAGGGCCCTCTAACCTTTAAATAATCTGCTGGAATAATTGGTGGGCGGGCCTTTGGAGATCATCTTGTCCTGGGCACAAGCAAGACACACGGCGGGCCTGCATATGAGTCACACAGTAAAACCAGTTTGTATTGCACAGATGCACAGCAGTTTGTGTGGTTATTTTGCAGCAGTCTGGGGCAGGTTGCAAACCTTTTAATCAAGGTACCCACACTGGATGAGGTATTCCAAAATATGGAATAAGTTAACTCATCTAAGATTTTATTGCTGCATCCCACTAATGTCTCAAGGACATGTTGCCAATTAAATCTTTGCGAATAACTGAATCATAGGCATGGTATATAAAGGCATTATTCTAACAAAGTCATGAAGAAGAGAAATGTCCATGGCCTAATTTTCCATTATACCAGTAGGAAGAACAAAGATACCAACTGTATGAATGAATCCGAGCACAAATGAAGTTACTGAAAATTTCTCCTCACAAACATCAGTAATCTGAAAAGGTGCTAAGTATCTGCATTCTGAAGCTTTTTTTCTTCTTCTCTATTTATTAGCATTGTAGGTGATGTTTGGTATATAACGCTATTAGTATTGTTTAGAAACCATTTTCTATGATTTATTCATTCTTTTTCTTTCAGTGTTTTATTCAGTGATACAGAGACTGGAGCATATCCCAGTATCCGTTGGATGAAAGGCCTGGAAATACACCAAAGTAGGTAGAATCCTGCTTTTGCCTCAAGAAAAGCCATATTTTAGAGTTTTTAGTATTGTTCTAGTATTTTGTCACACTAACAAGCAAGATGGCTAGCAATCTGATAAAACAAAATTGGGCTAGTTTCAGTGTGGTTTGAGTTGTGTGTGTGTATAATATGCAAACAAATGCATAAGTCAATAGGGAGGGGCCTTTAACTTCTTACAATGTTAACTGGCCATTAATATGGCAGACACATTATTTATTTTGTGAAGGTTAACACTGAAATACTGAATCTACATAGAAATGTGTTCAAGGTAAATGTCCTTTCTCATACTGGTAGCTGACATTATCTCTGACCTTAACTACAAATAAGGCCCATTCTGGACTAAACTTGCCCATTCCCTAAAAACAAATTAAAAATTACGTCCGACACACACACACACACACACACACACTATGAACGTTCCATCTGATACACATGAGGAATGTAATCCAGGTAACTTAGATTTCTTTCTTTATGACACACTAATAGATCGATTTAAGCAATTTATTGTTCTGTATTTTAAGAAGCTGTAAGTTGCCATTTTATGGTGGACTACACAGGCAGGATCAGTAGGAAAGCCAGTCCTGGTTTTACTTGCATGCAGGGAAGTCACTGTCCTGCTCTTAGTGATAAGAGATGATAACTCTGAATCATCAAGGACTGCAAACTGCAGCTGCACTGCTCTCTGTAGGCTGATATTTTCAAGCATGTTGCACTTCTGGCCACACCCCAATCAGTGATGTCAAAGCCATTAAAAGCTGACTGAAAACACCTGCATGCATTATCAGTTATTATGTTAGTACACTTGTGTACTGAATGGGTTGCATCTGAGGCTATTTCAATACCTGTTATTATACAAATGTCTCTGCAAAAATCAGATGGCCACGTAAAGCAGGAGCAACCCAGCAGATTCCAGTGCCATTAGCCACCCTGCTCAATAATCAGCTTCATTTGCTAAGAAAACAAACTGGGGCCAGATGGCGAGGCTGATGAGTGTTCATCGATCTGGGGTCTCTCTTGCATACTTGCTTAATTTTGGAAATGGAGGGGATGGCCTTCTGAAGGGTGAGGAGGGAAACTCTGGGGCAGATGTGACTTCCCTCCTCTAAGCTAAGCACAACACTCAAAATGTGAGTGGTATAAGAGCTTTGGAGCAGCTCTTGGAGTTTCAAACAGTCCCTTTAGTGAGCCTATGTTCACTTCCAACTATCTGGGTATTTTTGTAACTGCAGCCAGTTAGAGGGCTAAGCCTGTTTGAAATAGAACTTCTCATCAAGATATCATACGACCGTTTTAAGAATAACCTACCTTAGTGCACTTTGGTCTATTAAAACATGCAAATAATGTTTTAATAGTCTCAAAGCCATATTTGATAAGTCACATCTGATAATTAAAATAGTGTTTGAAGAGCTCTTATTTCTCAGGTAGAGGAGATTGATCCCTCATCTAATCTGATAGCGGTTATTCAAATAACGTTTAACCTACAGTCTAAGGTAGCGTCACCTCTGCTACTGTCATGTTTGCATAGTCTTCTGCGCAATTGTTTTTATTTTATTTTTATAAAACAAACTTTTGTGCAACTCTTTAGTAGCAGTGTTAAAAGCAAATATTTAAACAAAATGCAAGTTTGCTTTTCACAAAGTTTGTCTCATAATATAGCCATTATCTTGGCACTAATACCACAGACCAGTTCTTAATATTTAAATCTTTTTTTTCTCTTTCATGTTTCAATAGATACTGAAGATTTCAGAATTAAAAGTGAGCAGCAATTTCATCTGGATTTGACCCGAGTGACCCTCCTACTTAGGCTGAGATATTAGTCTCACATTCCTGTGAGAGAGAACAGGCAGCCTATTAAAAACAACCCTTCATTACCATAAGACATAGCAAAGCACTTGGCTTCCTAATCTTTGGGAAGCTCCAGATATATCTATATCTATCCATGACCCAAAAGTTGTTATGGACAGTGCAGCAGAGTGCAGTGTTTGCCTGAGAGGAGAGAAGCTGGTGGTGGCTGTTGATGTTTAGCTGTTGTTGTGGCCAAATAACTATTGTCTCTGTGAAATCTTGTTTAGTCATGCTATGATTGTCCTTTATTGGCAGGGACATGGTTGTTGAATATTGGTTGCTGTGAGCAGAGGAGGCAAAGCAGAGGGAGGAGACAAACAGATGGTGTCAGGATCAGAGTTGCACACATTTAGTTGAAGTTAACAAAAACAAGAGAACATAAATGTTTTGGAGATGGAAAGGAATATTAACCTGTTCATTAAGCTCATTTTCAAGAATGAAACAGATATCAAGAATCTGATTATGATCTTGGACTCAGATGAAGACCAAATGAGTAGAGGCATGGGAGAACCTGAATCCACGCCAGGGCATGACAAATGCAGGAAGGCAATGAGAGATGCTGAGTGAATACCAATTGATCTGGAGACAATGCCATGGCGAGTACTCTCTAGAAAAGCTGGCAAGTCTGGCTTTAACTCTACCGGACAGCAAGAGACCATGTAACAGATTGAGCTGATTATGCTGCTGATTATGTTAGCAAGAAGAGAGACAAGCAGCACTGATAGCGATGGAGGAAGAGGCCCTGCCTTCTTAATGAACTCCTGACTTATTTGCTGGACTTGCAAGTAGATAGAACCATTATGTTGATATAAGCTGCTTATTTTAATGGTTTGACTTAGGTGCATGGGCTTATAGTGGGGTTTTGTTATGACATAACAAGTCAAAATATAATTAGGAATCTCAATAAGGCACTTTTGTCCATGTAATTATTTTGCAAAACAATGGAGAGCTTACACCATACGCTTATGAGAGAGGATACTGTTTAATACATTTTAGAGTGTTTTGCTGAATATTCCTACTTATTGTACCTTGGGTCTTTAGAGTCTTGTTACTTTTATAAACCATATTGAGCTACAAATCACAATAACATTGCTTATAAACTTTTCCGAACACAGTATTAACAATAATGAACCCAGCCAAAAAATACTTTTGCTATTTATTTATTTTCCAATCATCTATAGATGCCAAATTTTACTTTCAAAATGTATTGATATCTTCCAACGTATCCCAATATATTTTAGGTTTGTATTGGTTATGTGTTACACATAGGCTGCTGTAACTGCTCAATGGCTGGCACTGAATAAAATGGAACAGTTCAGTTTGGCATCTTAGTATAACTTACTTGAATCCGCAAAAAAATACTGGGTTGCTTTTTGGGTGAAAACATAATGCATGGCTTTTTCTTTTTTTTCCCAAACAGTATTTTTGAATTGGTTTCATGGGCCTTTGCCATACTGCAAAACATAAAAAGGAACAAAATAGTATGAAAGATTTCATTTGAATTCAAGAAAAAAAGAAAGAAAGAAGTGTTGTCTGAGCAGCGTTGGCCTAGTATCTTTTGTATAATGGATTCAATCATTTACACTAGTCTTTTGTGGTACTGGACTCACTGTTGCAAGCAGCTGGCCTCCTTTTGAGGGGAAACCAAATGGTTCCTCCTGTGACTGTTTTTTACTACAGAGAACAGTTACGCTACCAGCTTTCCTTATCTCATCACTTACATTACAGATTGGCGGTAGATTAAGATAACTAGCAAACCTGTTAAATATATTTTCATCGAAATACACATACACCTGCTACAGCCCACCCATGAGTGAGTCTCTGAAAAAGAAAAAGCATGTAAATTGCTTAGTTTTCCATGTTACAGAGAACTGAAGAGATTTTGTTGCCAAGGCTTTTGTGAATCCTATAAACGATCTGGAAATTTAGCTTTGATATTGTTTGGCGGTAATGCCTTTTGAAGAGATGAATATAATGAGATTCTGTGTTGCTTTCTTAAAACTCCATAATGATGTCAACCTGAATGTATTTGGATCATAATCAGAGTTAATGTAAAATATGCTTCTCTATCTGTAGTTCCAGCTTTAAAAATTTGCATTAAAAACAAATGGATATGCAGAACCCTCTGAGTAAAGAGAGCTCCCATACCTGGCCTTGCAATTGAAGGAAAAAACAGTGTCTTCTCATTTTCACAGTCTCATTTTCTTCTGTTCAGTCTCTTTTTTCACAGAGCGCTGTATGTAAGTTGGCTACCATACAAGTTGTGAACCGCTTTTAATCCATTTCTTTTAGTTGTGCCGGTGTAGATTTTTGCTGGATCAGAGGTGGGCAATGGAAAGGCTAAGGCTTCGACAGAGAACACAGGGTTTTTCCTGTTCTTCTTCTCCCAGCATTAATGGCTGGAGCATTCCTATTACCTGCTCTGAGCCCTGAAGATGGGATTCCTGTGGTGCTGGCCGGGAGCTGCTCTGCTGCACTGCATTGTGATGAGTTCTCCACTGATGTTTTCCTGCTCTCGCTCCTCTCAACTCTGCCAGCTCTACTTTTCTCTCCCGCCTGTCTTCAACTGTGGTGTAGTCGCTTTCTCTATGTCTAGTACTTTTGTGCTTCTTTTTTCTATCCTCTTGCTGAATTTATGTGTACTCTTTTTGCGCACTTTCTTCTGTGTGTGTCTCTCTCTCTTTTCTTACTATTCTGCATCTGTTTTTACTATTCCTATGACCAAACTACTACTGTGGATGTGAGTCAAATAATAACGACTGCAGTCAAAATTGAAAATTTAAATCACTATACATTTTCAGGTGGGCTGTGAATAATAGGTATCAGGTTTTAAGTTCACCTTTTGATTTGGCCAAGTCAAAATACACTATAGCAGTATTGTTTCTTTAGGAATCAACTGTTCATACAACCCAACCCAAGCCACCTTCAACAGAAAAATATATATTATCTAAGAAAGAAAAGATAAAGTAAGATTGTTTCTCCCAAGAAAGGAAATATTTTATTATGATGGATTATGCTTTAAATCAGCAAAATATTTGAAGCAGACGTACAGTCATTATGCAGCTAAAAGCAGCAGAGCATAATGAATTCATATATTATATTCACCACATGTCCAATGACAAGACCATCTGAGAGTTTTACCTTCAGATAAAGGGACAGAAATTGCAGGCTCTTTGGTCCTTACTGTCAATTTCTCTCCTTATTTTCAGCTCCTGTCCTTCTCCATTTCTCTCTTTCTACTAATGCTTCTCTGTGTTGTCACTCCACGTCCCGCTATCAGACACCACTGTTGTCTCATCTGTTCATACTCTCTTGGGAACCCTGTTTGTCTCCTTATTCCCTCTACATCCTCCTCTCCTATTCTCCCCTCCTACTTTCTCTTTCTTCCCCAGGAGTCTCCTGTCACCTCCTGTGTTCCCAGTGGTACATCATGGAACAAACAACCCAGAGACAGCAATGTAATATGGACAGAGTTAAAATGAATAAAGACACTGGAGGATCCAGAATATTGCACTGACAATGAAATGCTTCAGTAGTATGTTCTCCAATACTCTTCTAATTAAAACTTAGTGAAGTGGCCAATGAGGAACGTGTGTATATATGCTTGTGTGTGTCTTTGGGTGCATCTCTGTGCATTTCAATTCTACAGATGGACTCGCCCCTTTCTGCTTTTCTAGGCTATTGCCCCTCCTACTTTCACACCCGTCCTCAGGGTAGTTCTGACATGGGAGCCTCTTTTACTTCTGGGTTGACAGGAACCGATATCTCCCCCATCTGAGCCTGCATGAAGTCTGGGTCTCTCATCACAGAACTGGCTGCCTGACAGCTCATCCATTCAGCCTGGCCCCACTAGGCTTTGCCCCAGCGCTCGCTGCCTTAACTGGGCCTCCATAACAAACCTCTTTGCAGTGTTGATTGTGGAAAGCAAAAGGGCATAGAGCTGAAACTGGGCAGCCTGTATGGTGCTCTGGCCTCGGGGGCTGTTAGGTGGTTGAAATGAAAGGGGTGAAGGAGGAAGGGCTAAGGGAGTGTGACAAGGAAAATGAAGTAAGGCAGAATGAAAAGAGATGTTACAGTCAATAAGTAACATAATACAGCAGCGGTGGGCAGACCAGGCATTCCTCTTCTCAGTCCCTTGTGGTTAGCACAGCGAGCCATTTTTCAAGTTAAAAGAAGGATTTGGGTTAGATGTGCAGGCCCATGAGAGTCAATGTGGCATTTGCACTATGCATTGGGTACCTGCTGAAAAAAGAAAAGAAGGCAGACTGTAGAGCAAATAATAATTTCACAGTGTTACAGTGCGATAGTTGAATAGTTGGATCTATAGGTAGTATAAAAATATTTTTAAGGGTTTAATGTATTTGTCAACAACTATAACTCCTCTTGTGAGGCATTGATAACTGATTAATGAATGATTGATTACACAGTATAAAATAACTGCAATCATATGAAATGACATTGTATATAAGTATGAATTTATTTCTAAATACGTCTTCACTCTTTTTGACAACCGAACAAACTCGCTGATGAAGGATGCGGCTGAAAGCTAGTAAGTGGACCTTGAGTTAAGATTTTTTTTCAAATTACTATTACTAATGTCAACATGTCTTCATGAGTTTTGAACACATTAAAAACTGTTGAAAACTAGATGTGTACATGAGGATTTGTTCATGTGTGTAAGCATATATCATTAAATATGATAACAGCTATGTTACACTGTGTTATCAATCATTCACTGTCTGTCGATACACCAGCTATGGATACGTTGTTATAAATATTGACAAATAGATTAAAATTGTCTTTATTTCTGTTTGCATCTATATTAAATGTGTTACAAATAATTTCTGAAGTGTTTATAAACTGCTTTTGAATGCTAAATTGGGTGTTAAAGTAAAGTTTTGCCAAAGAAAGAAAAAGACAAAATGAGAACAGGACAAATCAAAAAGAAAACATTCTTACCATCAGTGAAAATTATTTTTTCAATAGAGAGAATATCAAACAACAATATAAACACACCTTCATTGAGAAGGATATGGGCATAAGACACCCGTTTAAATCACTTAGACCTAGATACTGAGGAGCTCCACCAAAATAGCTCTGTGTTCCGCCCCGCTTATTCCCTCACGTCTGAGTGGGTGCACCATTGCTGAATAACCTCCTCCACACTCTGATGGTGGCCAGCCACTACTACAGATGGAAGGAAATTGGATGGATAGAAAAAGAAATAGAAATAGGACAAGCTAGGCCTGAAGCAAATAAAACAGAAGTGGGAATCAATTTTATCATCCAATTATCATTTTGGCCTGACCCCTGTGCACTCAATATTACTAGTTTCAATAATAGATTTAAAAGTGCGTTCCCTAAATCCTAATTAGAATTACTACATAGAAATAGAGATGCCAATCTTATTTATTCACTATACATTGGTACAACCTATATGTTAAACACTTATAGTGAAATCGGACATACACATAGCAACATACTCATGTGAATAAACATTAAATTAACCTAACAAAAGTTTGATTCTTACAGAACGCACATATTCTGTTTCTTCAAAATAAAAAACTCACCATGAAGCCCATCAGTGAACTGGCATGATCATCATCATATCATGCTGAGAAACTGTCTAGTTGTCATTGGCCAGGAACCATCACAAGAATGAGAGCTATCCCCTCAGATGGAATGCTTACTATTGTTGGAGAAAAAACATTTGTCTGAATGAGCAGACAATCTGCTGCCAGAAGAGTTATGCTGCTATCCTCACACAGCGATCTCCATAACTTGTTTGCTAGATTAAATGCTACCTAACATCATGGAGCATCACCAGCTAAATGTCTCCATTTTGACTTATTTTAATCTCCAGATGCAAGTATAGTTAGGGGAAAATGTAGGGTAGTATTCTTCAAACTGTCAGAGAATCAAACAAATCCTTTGGAGAAGTGCTGGCACAGCGTAACAAGTCCTACAGTACAGGAATTAATTGTACACATATAACTTATATGGTATTATTATTCATTCTTATAGAAATGTCAGTTATGTAACATTGAAATGTAGTAGTGTCATTTACTATACTTATGTACATTTTAAGAATTGATTTAATATTGACATATGCACTTTAATTGTCAAGAGCAACATCCACAATGGGTTTTCCCTGGCAACCTCTTGTGGTTATGTTTCTTATTATTTTTAGATATATTTTGGTGAGCACATGCATGTGAAGGATGCATGCTTAATATGCAGGTACTGTAGCCTTCTGTTGTTTAAGTGACTCTGGAATTTCTCATTGTTAATGATTTGCACAATAGTTTGTCACTGTATGCTACCTGCATGACAATGAGTTGTTTGATGGGGACATTGGATCCTCGCAGTTTAGGTCCAGGTGATAACTACATCTACATTAGACAGTTCCAACAGTAAGTTAGAATTACATGGAGACTTGATATCTTAATCAAGTGGGCTGTTTTATTATATCAAATGTACAGACTCAGATTCATTTATCAGAAATAAACTCCAATTGCACACATAATTCTTGTATTCAGTTGTCCATTAGTGATTTTGATGACAGTAGTAGTAGTAGTAGTAGTAGTAGTAGTAGTAGTAGTAGTAGTAGTCGTCTTAACCAAACCAAATAATTCTCCCATTTGAAGACAGGGTACATTGAGGCACCACAGACCTAGAAAACATTGTCTGATGTATTAGTATTTCACTTCCCTGTTGCACAATGTGTAGACACCAGGCATGTTTGTTGAATAGCAGGGGTCGCTGACCTTTAGCCCACATGAACTACTTGTGAACCATGTAGGCCTGTTTTTGTGCCCTGTGTGTGCGCTTCTGTCACTTCTGGACACTCCAGTGGCAGCCAACAATGACCTCTGCCAGCATGTCACAGACCTGAGCTGCTCCCGAGATAATGGACAAATTATGCTGAACAAATAGAATGAAGACACAGGTTCCTTCTAAACTCCCCCTTTCTCCGTTAGTACAGTAAAACCACATAGGGTTAGGGGTAAATGCTTTGGAAAAGCACAATGCCTCCTTCAAAGTCAAGGCTGCACATTCTGGACACTGATCCTTTTTCCTTCAGACAGTTGTATTAAATCATTTTACTGAGAGGTAACATCTTCTTACAGCCTACAAGCAGAAAGTGTTTGTATATTGGTTAACAGGATGGAAGTAGCTACATCCAGCACACCCAGTAAATGTGTCAAGGGTTGGGTGATAGTTGGTACTTTTGGGATGCCATTTATTTATTTGTGTATTTGAATTCATTATGTTGGAGGCTCTTAAGTTTAAGGGACCCTCACTGACTTCTTTTGCTTTAATGGCGTGGGATGTGTTACATCTGCTTGGTTGAATGGTGGCATTTCCACCGCTAAAACTGATGCAATTATTTTAAGTGTGCCAGGGGAGACACTGTGCACAGATGCAGGCCACTACAATGTGGCTGAGGTTAGTAATAAAACTCAAAGTAATTGTAACAGTTTCCGTAGAGACTGGTTGTAATCCATATGGGAACCTTGCAGAGATTAAAGCTTTTGACCTCAGTATGGACCCTTGTAGGCACCCAAGGCCAGCAAAGTTTCATTTAGCTGGATAAATGACTCTGGAAAGAAACTGATTCAATTAAAAGTGATGACTTAACGTTTATTCTTTTGATCCTCTCTAAAAGCCATTTTAAATGCATGGTTTAGTGCATATTTTAAGTCTGTGCTTTTCATTTGGTCTTTTCAGTCATTTCTGTTTTGGTTTTATGATAGTGACCATTTTAGCTATTCTTGATATTGTTTACATTATTACATTAAAAGAACAGGCTTTAATTTAAAGATTTCCTCCAATGTTTTAAGACAAAACAACTAATTTTGTCCGATGGTTTTTCAATTAACTCGTTCAATTAACTACTCATTACTCCTCATTGAAAAATCCAGAATCTATGGATATGCAAATATTTTTCATTTCCAGTTTAGCTGCTGGACACAAGATGTCTCCTTCTGTCTTCTTCTTTTCAATATATATATTTTTTTAAATAAATAATTTTATTTTATTTATTTATTAAGTCTTTTTTCTTCCATTTTAAAAGCACCACTTCAGTCTCTTATTCTATTCATCCTGTTATAATGAATAGAGCCACAAAAAGAGTTCTAAATGCTAATTACAGATAATCTGATTGATCATGTAAGGCAACAACACGGCATCTGTAAAATTATCTTGCACCTGGGCTAGGCTAACACATGATGAAGGCCGTCTGACCTACATGTTGATAAATTGGCCATGACTGTGTGCGATTCTGCTTTTCTATTTGTGGGACAAAAACATTTCCCATCTCCCCTGGTATGTGGAAAAAAAGGAATATAGAAGTACTTTATACACAGCCCCTCTCTCAGTCCTTTTCTCTCTGTTTCACTCTCACATGCACACAATTATCCCTTACTGGAGGCTAGTTATAGCTCAGAGTTTTCCAACATTTTAACTTGTCTTCTCTTGGAGATACTATGTGTGCATATTTTCTTAATTTCTTATTTTAAGCAGAGACTTATGTACATGCATAACACTTGGACACAGTTCTCGGAGCCATAACGTGTGTGATTATTTATGTGGTAAATGTGTGTGAATACTAGCACTCTCATCTGGCACTTGAAAGACAGTGTTACGCTGGCAACAAGGCAGGTAGACCCAAATGCAGACGCTGAGATAAAGGTTTTAATAAAAGTAATAGAGTTCTTACAGTCAGGATTTTCAATTGATCAAGGAGCATGACATGAAGACATTGAGTGTTGAAGACGATCTGGCAACGAGACAAGGGAAATGCCGACAATATATACACAGGAGGTAATGGGGAACAGGTGGAAACAATTAGGGTGGGGCAGACAATCACACAGGCGGGAAAACACACAAAGGCAGGAAGTAAAGGGACCTGAAACGAGAGGGAAGGTTAGATTTTCCAAAATAAAACAGACACGCCAGAACAGGATACAGAAACATGACAGACATGGAACTTAACATAACCGACGAGACATGGCACACAGAAGGTGGTCAGCTCAAAGAAGGCCAAAATGCAAAAAGACCAAGAAACCGAGAGAATGACTGGTGGGCACAGCAAGTGCAGCAAGCATCCATCACCTCAGACAAAGGATAATGTCTAAGAAACAAGACTACCTGTAACTAAAGAGCAGCGCATACTGACATACAGCATTCAGAGGAGGATTACATAAGGGTGCCATGATTGCACGGCCCAGATGGCTGCAATGAGTAAGTGCCAATTGATATAACAGTGCCACTCAATGGCTCTGCCACCAAACCAATTTTGATTAAGATCAAGATACTGATGTCTGGAAGCACTCGTCACCCAGTCTGATGTCTTGATGACAGGATCTTCAGTCCCCGGTATGAAACAATCACTCCCACGCAGGTTCTGTCTGGAGACTTGAGACATGGCCTCATGAGTAAAAGAGAAACTGAAAATACAATGTAAATTGTGACAAAGGGCGACAGATTTTCTTAGTAATATAGGACAATGAAACAAAAGCACAATGCTGTTTTGCAACCTCTACTGAGAGGTTGAGATATATTTTTGTCATCACAGCACCTGGGTTTGTACAATACTTTCCTGTTCACAAAAGAGACTAACAGTTGAGAAATTACATTTTTTGATGAGTGGTTCCCTTTTGTAAAGTTTTGAAATTTGTACTGTAACTTTTGAGGCACTGTTCCAAAGAGACCTGGGCTTTCTTTTGTCATGACAACAGTTCAAAAAATAAATTTCAACTCAGACGTGTCTGAAATAAAAATCTTGGAAGAACATTTTATTTTGATCATTTTCTGTGGTCTCTTATGTAAGTGTGGTATGTTGCACACAAATGTTTGGTTCTGGTGCAGTAATAGAAAATTAAAACATTGCCTCAGAGCATGAAGATGAGTAGGAAGTCCTGTTTGAAGTTTCTGTTTCAAGGAAGAGAGCAATTATGTATTATACAATGAGCTCAATAAATATTTAGACAGTGATAGATTTATGCTCCCATTCCATAGTATTAATTATTAGTATTAAATTAAATTTCTAATTGTTTGATATTAGCCATAATCAGGACATCCAAATCAATGAAAAAGAGGACCTTTGAAATAACTCTAGCAGTGGCGATGCTTGTAGCTTACATGTTTGAGTGGAAATGTGGCCAAACCTGCACAGAAAATGAAGAAATGTAAAGAGTTTGCAAAGCCAAATCAAATATTCCATAACTGTATGAATGACTGATATTGTAATTTGATTATATGTGGCAGTTTGTTGGCAAGTGGCTGTGCTATGCTCGCAAAATTTTGTTTGCGATAACAACATTGTCATACTTGCTTACATTGTGCAGTGACACTGCTGCAAATGGTGGAAGAAAATGAAGATGTCTATGCTTTAATATAGTGACTACTCCCCATAGTCATATTACCAATAACACATGAATTTGATGATTGTAGAAAAGGTATAATTAGTAAAGATAACAGTAAGAGAGAAAAGGAGACATTCCAAAGAAATGTAACACAGGTTCAGCTATTTAAATGGACCATACAGTATTTTAAGCAACCAACATAACCTAAATATTTTCTCCAGGTAAAGATAAACATACATTCGGTAACAGAGTGATGTCTCCCTTTTTCCTCTTTTACACTTAAAATACCAAACTGAGAGGATTATATCACTTTCCTCTTGGTTAATTCCAGGCATTGACGGGAGATCAATAAGACATGCTGTTGTCCTCTCATGGTGTTTGGAGATCATGTCAGGATGGAGTGATGAATGGCAGAAGAACAGGCTCAGCAGTAGGGAAAGATGAGCTGGATGGAGAACGGGGGGTCAACAAGGTTAATGATGTTGGCTGTGATTATTTGCAGGTGTCAATGATCTGAGATTAATCATTTAGGAGCAAGGCTTGAATGACAGGAGGTGAGAAATGGCAATGATCAAACTGGTGGAAACGTTCATGACCTCTACAAAACCTTTACTGAGGTGGGCCAACAGGATGAAGAAAGGGAAAATAATGCAGCTGTCCACTCTCCACTGTGTGTGTCAGGACATAATGCTGAAGAATTTCAGGACATGTACTCTGCAACTATGTAGGGATTTGAGACCTTTGCTCACTGTGAATACTAAACCAAAATACTGGATTGTCTATCATCACTTAATAATAATAATAATAATAATAATAATAATACTACTGACAATTTGTCAGAAACCTAAAATAATAACAAATGATATCTAGTGTCTTAAGAGTGGGCATCTAGATAGTATTGGTGAAGAACAAAAAGTAATTGAATGTTGTCTGTGGTACAGGCCACACAGCATTATTTTACTTTAGTTCCCCTGCAGTTCATCAATGCCCTACGTGATATGCACAATTCAAATGTTGAACTTGTAACTTTATTGCTAAAAATCTCTCAGTCCACTAGCCAGTGTATCACCCCCAAAAACCTAAACATGTTACGTCTACACCATTGTATATTTAACAGATTAGCTGCATGCAAATTATTGTTAAAGAGAATCAAGATACTTCTCATGAAAGCAAAATCATTCTTACATGGACATGACTTCAAGGGCGTTTGCGGAATTACCTTAATTGTACAAACAGATGTATATCTGCATATTTTGTTTCTCAACAAGAAACAAAAATCTCATGGTCATTCACAGGAAAAATAACCAAGCACTGCACTCTCAGTGACATGACAGGAACATTGCGCTCAGTTGCCCGACTGGACCAAAGCAGATTACCCACGGCTCTGACAAGAGGAGATACATATATGTTTTTAAGACACACTTGAGAGCCCCAGAAAGCAGCTGATATAGATTTATTGGCTCTGTTTAAAATGCATCCGCACGTACATTTAGACCCAGCTGTCTGTGTGGCGCAATCAGCAGCATAGTTCTGGGAATACTGTTGCAACAAGGAGAATGTGTGGGTACAGTTCCAGATGGAAAGACATACATATATATATGATATATATATATATATATATATATATATATATCATATATATATATATATATAGGTGTGTGTGTGTGTGTGAGAGGACATGTTTGGAAAGTGAGGGAACTTTGGCTTGAAGTAGCTCATTGAAAGTTGTCTTAGGTGGCTTTCACACCTGGGGTTGGGTTGATTTAATCCAGACCAATGAAAATTGAACGAATTGTTGTCTTTAAGTTCTGGATCGTTTTGTCTTCGCACTGGCTTATTACAACTGGACCAAGCACAGTATACATGGAGTCATATGGACTGACAGGTAACTCATTCATTGGACAGTTTTAGTGACATCATTAGCATTACATGGACCCAAACACAAGTTGTTTATTTGACATAACTAAGATAAAGACAAACAAAATACAAGTGGAAGCCAGGGGAGAGAGAGACTGTCTGTCTGACTGCCACCAGCTTATACAGTATATCTTGCAGTCAGACCAGGTGAGCTGCATCTCCCCAACGACCCAACTCCGCCCACCAGGCTCCTGGAGGGAGAGGCCTGCTCAGAGGGTCTTCACAACATGCATATGCATTTCCCATGATACTCTTCAAAATCCTGTGGTGATATTTAAAACGACATCTGGCATTTAATGTAATGCAGAGATTATTCATCATTTGTGGGCATATTGTCCATAAGTGTCAAGGGTGAGTATGTAAATCACTTCAGCAATGGATGCATCAGGCTAGACTTGTGGAAATAACATGATTTCTATCGCAGATGCTGTTTTATTGTGCAGCATTTAAATTCTTGTAATTTAATGATTATGACAAGGTCCATTTTCATAAGGCACACTTTTAATCACCAATAGCAAGGCATGATTTTTCTGCCAGTTGCCTGTCATTGTGGTAAAAGCACACAGCATGAGTCTTAAGCTAATCAATGAAGTGACCTCCCACAGAGCTGTTTATGTCTTATGCATCTGACACATAATCGATTGGTTCAACTTTTAGAATCCACTTTTATCAATCAGCTGTTTCATTCAGAGTCACCAGCAATTCGTACATGAGCTGCATGACTGAGCAGCATACTTTAAAAAAAAATGATGGATGGGAAAATGAATCAGGAAACAACATGAAGGCCACGTCCAGTGTATTGCTGTACAGGCCACCAACAATGGTAACTGTAGATGTTTTATAAGTGGCGGGGATGATGACAGTCGATTCAGTGTATGTAACTGAAGTATATCATAAAATGTTGCAAAGTTGATGCATGAATCTATTTCACATATCACAGATGCTATAGGACTCCTTTTTTATTGTCAATGGCAACATTGCATTGATTGACTAGTTAATCATCATGTTCCTTGAGACATAATCTAAAATGTTCCTATATATTTTATATTTGGCCTTAAAGTTATGCAATTTTTTAGCACAAAGTTGCAAACAGCAGCATCTCAGGTCGTGGAGTGTCCTTTTGGCAGGTGGCCGAAGCCAAATAACGTGTGATCACAACTTCCTGGGTGCAAATCTGCTTTGGACTCACATATTTTATATTTGTACACCACATTTTTCACATTTCATTCATGTGTCTATCTAAACTTAAATATTTTATCTTTAATTTAAATTACAGGCAGCCAATAAAATAAAGACAACTGATTTTACCATACCAGTTAGTTATAATCCTAAAATAGTTGTAACTTAAGAGTAGTTACAAATAGTTACTTAAAAAAAGAAAACAGATTTTTGATCAATCATTTGTGGTTTTTGTATAATGTAAAGAAGTATTTAGTTCCAGGTGTCAAGTCCAGTTCAACAGAAGTTTCATAATATCAGTTAGATGTTTGAATTTGTTACCGTCATAACCCAGCACAGGGTTGGACAAAGGAGGGGAGACCACACTTGAGTTGGAAGTTAAGAGGTTTATTTTTCATGTAACTAAACAAAATTAAAGTACGCAAAGCAAATACAGGGGAAGGGGAAGACAGGCTGACAGCCATGAGCTTACATGGGGCAATCAACCAGTCAGTCCAGCTGAGCTGCATTCTCCCTGATGACTGCAACTCAAAGATCTCTTTAGGATTTGTTCTCCAGTTTTTCCAGTGAGTGGTAGATGGATCTATATTTTAGGACCACAATTCATCTTGCCGCTAGCAGAAGGTTTAAAGATTTTATATTTTCCAAGATGTTGAGAGCATTGGGTGTTAATATTATGATGTCCTATCTTGCAAACAGTTTAGGCCTGTGACATAATCAGCCTAACTGATGCACCTGAGTAATCAGCTAGCACACCTGATATGTATCAACTGTAGGTGTAAGGAAACTAAAGTAAAACTGCGAGCTTTAAACAGCAAATATGCGTTTGTCCTTTCTTGGAGTCTCTTAAATGTTCTGAATGTTCTTCTTCTGAATGTTCTGAAGTGGATCTTCATGGTTAGTTTTAACAGCACATACATTATTGTATGTGAATTTATATCTCCCACATTGTAGGTGCACATTATTCTACATAAAAACACAGTGAGTAAAAATTAGACAATCCAATGCCAATTTTTTTGAAGTTCTACACTTAATACTTTTAGTTTCTTTCATAAGTTTCTCTCTAGGAAAAAGCCTGTCTGAACTCTACTCACTGTAGTGGTGAGTGTACTGCTTTTGACCTCTGTGCTGTGCATGGATCTGGTCACGAAATTACCAAAACTCTCTTGTCATGGCCAAGTGAGCCTTTATTTGCAGATAGAGGAACCATTTAATTTTAAAATAGATCCAGGCATGAAAGGCTGAACTCCGAGAACAAAAAAACATCATCACCCACACACCCACGACTTTAGCTAAAAACAATACTGAGGTAATAGGTAGGCTCATTAATTTCAGTACAGGTTGCATGTGCTTTGTAACAGTACATCCTTCAAAAGACCGGGGATATTTCAGAACTATACTCAGACAAGGTCAAAAAGTGACCTTGTAAAATGAGGGATAGGCTGGTGCACCTGTCCTGAGAATCCAACATCTCAGGGCTCCGTTGCTCTGAATAAATTGTTTAGGCAGGAGCACACAGGCTGTGATTGTGCTAGTTCCATGACCAGAGGCACAGTTTGACACTGGGTGGGAGTAGGAGGAAAACATAATCAATGGGCATGGTAGGGTTTGACATCAGCCTTGACCTACTAATTCACCTGTTTTCATTCCCAATAAAAGCAGGGCACTGAGCAGAGCGGTTCCATTACAGATACTTCTCTCAACACACGCACACATGCCCTGAGTGAATATACTGCATCTTAATTAATGAGCTTGGTAGGGGGTAACATATTTGGTTTATTTGTTTATATGGTCCAAGGTGAACCCTTTCCCAATGTAGGCAACAATTTACTGCAGTAAAGTGGCACTAACTATGGACACTAGCCCCGCTGAACATGTGTCCACATCAGAGCACACCACATCAGAATAGCATAACTTTACCATTTCTGTCTCCACTACTCATATCTACTTTAATAACTAACATTACAGTATCTTATAGTTTCTTACATTTCTGTGTTTAAATTTTTTGATTTAAAAGATAAATAGACCTTGCACCTTTGGGGTGGCACCTAGGGTGGTGAATCAGATTTCAGGGGTGGCCTATACTCCAGGTCACTCCCTGGACATGCCCCTGTTTGCAATGGGCCATCATGAAGTCTTCACTGACAACAAAACAAGATTTTACCAAAGACCTTTAAGGTTAAACCTTAAATTGTTAAACTGTCATTCAGGTGAGAGACATTGATCGCAGGAACAAAACATGATTTAGTTGGTGAGGTCAGGGTTAGTTTCATGACATTCTCTCAAACAGAAATAAAATCAACAAATAACATACAGTATATGTGCATACAGTACATATATGTTGAACAATAATCCCCAAATATCAGAGCAAATCTGTTCTTTCTGTGTTCTTTCTACTTTGGTCTGTCAACTGTCCTAAAGTGTATGACAAATACAACAAAATGTTTCTGAGTAATCATTTTGATTATGATTGTGGAAAATTGAATTTTTGGGGGCTTTTGTGGTTTTGTATTAAGCCTTGCACAAATGCTTAAATGGGGTTAAATCTAATAGTAGTAAAGGCCCTGGCAAAATGGCTATCATGCAAAACCTCACTTCACAGATATATTTTAAAAGAACGCTATCATCCTGGAAGACTCTTCAGATATTACTTAAATTGCATCATGTTCAGAAAATGATTGTGATTATAATTGGTCTAATCCTAAAAGATGATTGGACTGATTCATGCCAAAAAATACACTTTACGCACACCACTTCAAAATCAGGAGACCTGCTGTGGATATTAGTATTCTGTTATTTTTTCTGTCTCTTTATATGCATATCAACAATGTCCTTGATACCAAACAATCCAAATGATTTCTGTGTTAACTTACGGGGCTTTGGTTATCCCACACTGAGAGTGAAATGTAATAGAGAAACATTGTACATTAGTATTCTGGACGTAAATTCAAAACGAGGGCAAGTGCAGAATCAAAACGAGATGTTTATGCTGCTTAATCTTAAAACAGTTAGTACACTTGTGTTAGGTTCATAAATCAAGGAACTGAATACACCTCTTATAAGAGGAACAGATCCAGAACCAACAATCCTACTACCCATACCCTGTTTTTTGCTATGGTTGAGAATAATATCAACTGTCTCCCTGTCTTGACATCATGGGGAATTAGTGAACATAATTGTTTACCACTTATCTAACTTGAATCTGGGCTAGTGCTCTCAAACACAGTCGTTCTGTATAATTAAATGTAAAACTGCTGGTTGCAAAACCACAATAGCTTGCACATTTTATTAGTCTTGCAGGCTATACATTTCCTTGACAGCGCGCTTCTGACATTGAGTGAGAGTTTGTAAATCTTAAGCACAAGATCATAAAATGTGTTCCAACATAAGTATTCTTAAGATCCCTTTGGCGCCATGTTCCTCCTGAGTGGTTCTGAATGTGTAAAATCTTGGGCTGATGTTTTCTTTTTAGCACAAAGATTTTCTTTGCCATGAGAAGGCTTTCTTAAAGTGGTGAGTGCCCGTTGCTAACACATGGTCCCACGTAGAGATAAACAATTTCCTAAAGTGTTCTTTTAAAGGCTATTAAATATGGAATTAAAATGGAGAGCAACAAAATGAAAGTTTGTCCAGCTGGCCTCAAAGATGCAGTTTTGAGAAGAGGAGTCGCAAGGACATTTTACAAAGGGCAAAAAAATGTAATGTTCCTCAATAATGTTCGGTATGAATTACAATAAGACTGATTGATGGACATTAAAGAGTCAGTCTGAAAACCTCTGCGTCTGTCCATGAAAATCTAGAGGTCAAGGAAGCTCTAAAATAAAATATTACCTTAAAACACAACACAATATAAAACATTGTAATTCATTCCAGTGGGAGTGCCAGGGTTACCGGCAGGCTCACACTCCTTCCCCTCCTCCTCCCCACTCTAACTAATGAGAAGCTATAAATGAGGAGGTTTGGATAGTGTTTATCTATGTGGCTCTAAGGGGGCCAAGGTGCCCTCACACACAGCAGTGTGTAGAGAGGGTGACTGCTGGGCATAATACTTCACACATCAGCTCCCTCTCACATATGGCTGTCCTCGCCTGGCCCTGGCTCCTGCCCCATCTGCCTTCCCACCTCAGTCCCCAAAGTTTGTTTTTCCATCCTGTGATTGGCTGCCTCTGAGTCCTTATTGTGTTGCCATATCACCCCCAAATCCAGCCGTTCTATCATTCCATGCCCTGTTCTTCATTGTCATGTGCACATAACAAATCTGCCCTTCTCCACTCAACGCAAGCCTAGTCACCCTCCTACCCCATAACCTTCCCTCCATCCCTCCCCCCCCTGAATCACTGCCCTCATCCTGCCAAGCTTGGCATAGGGTCACATCTGGAATGGAGAATTATTGCCACCCCATCCCGGCCCTCCCTTCCATCTATTCACAGATGGCCTGTTGATTTTAAGCCTTCTACTGTACAGTGAAAGTAGCCTGTTGGCATGTAGAGGATGGTTAATGTGTGGGGGGGGGGGCCTGATGAGAGCTGCAATGCCTAAATTATTTTTTTATTTTTTTATTTTTGGAAAACAGATGCAAGGATTATTACTAAACATTTCACACTTATAATTTATACCAAAGTAATGATCTGCTCAGGTGACCATGGGAATTGGCCTGCTGCTTGGTAAGGCCAGGCAGTAACGCACTGATATGTTAGCGCTGGACCAGGCTAAAATGGTTTGGATTGATGAAGCAGAGTATGACCTGTTTGGCTACAGTTAGGCTGGGGAGGGATGAGGTTAAACCTGACATATGTTGCCTTTTTCAAATAGTGAGGAACATATTTCTGAATGCTTGTTGTCTACTTTTACTTGCCACTAAGCCATATACTGTAGGTTACTCTGCACTATTGATTGCATGGTATGGAAGAAGCACTACATGTACAATTGAATACTTGCACGACTATCTGCAGATAATCTGTGCACTAAAGGGAACAGGGGGATGTTATCAAATCATCAACAGGGTTTTGTATTCATATAAATGTATTACATTTATTCTCAGTGTTGAATTTATGTAAACATTGGATTCTATTATTTTTTGCCTTGCTGTTAAAAGAGCCTGGGGTTGGTATTTTCCAGACAATTATGTGCATCAGGGGCCTATGCACAGCTGCTGGATGCTCTCAGTTCAGGAAGGTGTTGGTGTTTACACTGGTGTGGTATCTGATGATTAAAAAAACAAAAGCCACTGCATATTACCTTTTGTCTCATGCCTCTTTAAGGCCTTTACATACAGGGGCCGTTTTTTTTTTTTTTTTTTTCGCACATCAGTGTATTTTTATACTATTATTTATATGATAATATTATTACATTTTTATTGCTCTGTTTTTGTTGTGAGTATTTCCACATGGAACGCAAATGTTACGCGGCAAAAATAAAAAAATTTCGGAACGAGGTTGGTTTTTTGGAGCTATAAAGGCATCAACCAATCATGTTGTGTGGAACGGACATCACGTCACAACTCCTAATGACAATAGCAGCCCTGTTGATTGTTTTGTGTTTGTCATCACCCTGTAATATATGACAAAGGAAAGAAAAATTATAAAGACAGTGAACTCAAGGACAACGTGTGGAGAAGAATCGTCGGATGCAGGATAGTGAGTAGGTTATGTAGTTTACTTTTGGATGTAGTAGAGTTGGCAGCAAGGCAACAGTGTCATAGCAGGTTTGACACTAGAGCATACATATATAGTTTATTATGTTTATTAAGTAAATATTCACATATACTGTGCTGTTTGTTATCAGTTCTTCATAAATGAAAGTTGAAATCTGGTTTTGGATTTTGACACCCATAGTTTGGCATTGTCTTGCTGTAGCATTTGTCCGTAAATATCAAGGTACATTTAATAGTCATTCTACAACACAGAGCTGCACAATGAAAATATGAAGGGAATTCATCTAAAAACGTGCATCACCTGCACCATATGCCCCTTTACCCATCTATAGCCAAAAACCTACTACTTTAAAACTGCTTACAGCTGTTGTTGCTCAGGAGTTTGGCAAATGCACCCTGTCAACATCAACACACCACCTGAAGCCAGAGGGGTGATAGTGAAGCCAAAGAATGACTTCCCAAATTTGGGCAATCTTTCTATCAGCTGCTTATCTGCTTGGCCAACAGAATAAGGGAAGATTTCTTTATCAGAAAGAACAGCAACATTCACAAGGTGATGGGCTATCATTGTGTCTGCAAAATCTTCTAACCAAAATAAAATTTGCAAACATTGTTCTGACATAATCTGGCCAACACAGGCAATTTCTGTTTGTCAACATGTAGTATTAATTCCAAATCTGAAAGTTAAATCCATGCAGCTGTATCCAGGTTAACTAGTATTAATAATGTGGATAAGTGAAATGATCACTATCATCTGTAAGTTTCAAAAGTCAGCCCTAATCGTTCCATATACTGTATGTGTACAGTGCGTCACGATGCATGTACTGTAGTTAGATGGGAAAAACAGTGAAAATATAGATATTTAAGACTTGTTTCAGCTACCTGTCGTAGCTGAAAGTTAAAGAAAGCACATATAGAAGGAAAAAAAAAAGTTGTTTCCCATCACATTAAAAGGTTGTCAAATATTTCAGCAGTTTGGTTTTACTTAACGTAACACTTGCTGTGTCACTTGCAGTGTTTTCCCACAGCGACATGCAACATTGTCCTCTGGCTATTTAAAAACACACTGTTTGTACTGTACTGTATTGTACTATGGCTTTGTACATTCATACTAAAAGTAGAACATACAGGAACACTGGGAATAAGCCTCAACAACAAAGGAAAAAATACAGATTTACACCAGAGATGGGCTGGTTATAGTAAAAACAAATTAAATTCACCATGATAGAAAAATAAACCAGTGTTGCTGAAATTGTTTTAAAGGTCCTGACTTTTTACATGGTTACCACGAAGTAGCCTCTCTAAACTGTGTCTTACATGTGTAGATGATGATTGCAATGCAGAAACATCCAAAATGTGTTTCCCCTTCAGTAATTTTCCTTATTTCATGCATGGAGAAAGGGGGGCAAATCTGTTATTCTGGTACTTCCGATCCAAACGGAGGCATTGTGGCACACAGGAGATAGTACACTATATTAATAATAGATTTCAAAACACAAGATGTCAAATGAAGGAAAATATTGAAAAATGGAGGGCTGTTCATTGTTTCCATTAAGCCATTGCAACTTGATTCATCTGCAGCAGCCTTTTGTGCACACCCAGCTGGATGGTCTGGGGAATTTCTGTCTGAAATCGCATTTGGCAAACTTCCCTTAAACACCTCTATCCCCTAATAGCTCTCTGCTGGTAGATACTGGCAGCACAGATCTATTTATATTTAGCATTGGTGATTATCTTAGTGTTACTGACAGATGTTTCATGATGCATCACGTGTAATATATTCAAAAGATACAAATATAGGATAATCTTTTAATACTGACTTGCACCTTGTTTTGCCCTCGAAACAGGCTTAGTTAACTGCTGTGCAGATGGTAAAAAGTGATGAAAATGTTGAACAGACATGCTTCTATTTTACTAATCTCCAAAAGAGGAAATTCTTTTTTTCTGTTTTCCTGCCTTCACAGGCTCTGCTATTGAGCAGCTCCTCTGGAGACAGTATGGACTACTGGGGTGCTATCTTGCTCAAAGACATTTAAACAAGTTGGATGCTTGCAGTCACAGGTTCCTGAAACTAGGCCTTCCAGTTGAAGGGTGGTGTCCCTGCTTACACCAGCCTGCTGCTTATTTAATGGGATCTACTGACAGGGAAGGCAGCAGTATGTTGACTTTGTCATGCTTGTGGGATCATTCCTGACCAGCGGTAGCCTTGTGGTATGTGACATTATCATGCTATAAAAATGAGAGATGGATTCATTATTGCAGTTAAGGAATGCAGCAGCCTGGCAGTGATTGCAGTAGACCCTGCATACCCATGCAGTCACTTTGGTGAGTCATGTTAGCTTGGAAACAATGGGCTAATTTTAGGATCCTCACACTTTTCCTCCACAAAAGCAAATGAACAAATAGAGACAGAAAATAATCTGATATCAGCTTATTATTAGCAATTTACAGTAGAGCAAAGTTCAGATTATGTACCTTGCTCAAAGATAGGTAGGGCTTGTTTTTAAATAAAAGTCAGGGATTTATTGTATGTATTTTTAGCATTTGATCTGAAGCACAATCAGCAGCTCTTTTGCATTTTTCCTTAGTTATCTTTTCACTGTCAATTACAGGAAGTATAAAGTAAGATGTCCTTGCCTCATGCGGACCCCATTTCCTGTAAACTGCTGTAGTCATTGTATTCTTGCAGCAGGAAACAGAACAACTTTTTGAGTGGGAACAGGAAATTGCAGTGGAATTTTTATATATATATATCATTATGTATATACATTGTGACCTTGTTAATATTGACTGGAGACACTGCAGCATGGCAGTAGTGATGGCCAGTGCTGCTGAAACATTAGTAACCACAATGGGCTTGTTGTTGCTTCTAGTGCAATGACAGAGTGGGCTCATGATAACCACCACTGATAAAATAACCCTAGGACAGCCCCTGGGCAGGATCTGCCTAGCATATGCTCATAGTCTGTTTCTAGAACTATGAGGAAACCATTAGAAAAGTGCCGATGGGTGAAGCTTGTTCAAGTTCAGTGATTCAAATAGCCAAACAAGACAGGATGAAAGGATGTTGCAGCTGAAAAAAGAGACAGGAATAGAATCGAAAAGAAAAAAATATCTAATATAACAACAACACAATGCAAACTAACCGGTCTGTATTGTAAAGGGTAGCCAGCACCAGCCTAGTGGGTAAGCTAAGTTGGCATCACTTGGCATCCTGCCTCTAAACAAAGTGAAACATTTTCAAAACAGGCTTTGATGGTTTTCTAGGATCATGCACACTTGACTCCAGCAGTAGCCTGGAGGTTAGAGAAACAGCGTTCTGACTGAAAATTTGCCAGTTCTGGACTGACTACAAAAAGCTGAGTGAATACCACTCTTACCCTCAACAGCTACCATCAAAGTGCAGTTGAGCAAGGCACTGAACCATCAATTGTTCCAGGGCAGCTGCACGGTTGCCAACAGAGAAAAAGCCATAATGTTACTGGGCAAGTGTGGGTGTGTAAAACGCTGAATGGGTGTCAGACTCTCCAGCTTTCAACTGCCTGCCGTAGCTGTTGGTGTAAAAGTAAAAATACTTCGATATCAACTCGTCTTGTTAACTCAACATCATGAAATCACTTGTACTGTATTTAAAAAACAACACTGAGTTCTTCTTGGAAATCTGTCTTGGAGAATATACTGTAACCATGAAAGTAAATTTTATTATTCATTACATCACCTTGCCTTATTTTTTTGTATCATTGTGAGAATGGCAGAAGATGTGTTCTGACTACTGATTTACCTCCATTTTGCATTTGAAAGTCACAGCGATTTGTGTTATTACAGCTCTGTCAGGCCGATGGAGGCGGGATTGATGAGCTGTTTCCAAATGCTTGTATGAGAATAGAGGTTATAGTCTTTTTCTCATCAACACCTGTGACACTGTGATGAGTGGAAGCTTGTAGTTTTGACTGACAACTAAATGCGGAGGCCTGCCACATACTTATATTTGGATAAGAGGCAGCATGTGACTCTAATTTCAGGAAAACACTGCAATCCACGAAGCTTAGCAAGACATGGTTATAGAGTTGTGTGAAGAGAGGAGATATAAAGGGAGAGGGAGGGCAGGGAGGGGAGAGAAATGAGAGAGCAGTGAAAAGTTATCAAAAGAGTGTGAAGTCAAGAGGAGCAGAGACAAAAAATAATGAAAAGGGAAGCTAAAATAGGGAGGAAGTAATATAGCATGGGCTTGTAGCATTAGCAGCTTGGTGCATAACTTTATTAGCTAACTAGTGTAGAACCAGACTCATTTTACACAACAGCAGACAGAGGTCTAGCAAGAGGCAAACAACAACATGTCCAGCAAAGGCAGGAGCAGAGAACGCTCATGAAACTCTTGTACTATCCCAACAGAGCTTGGCTACCCAACTGACCCTGATGAAAAGAAGGGGTAAACAAAACCATGTGCAGGAAAAGGGTTTGTCAAGGTTTGTCTCTAAGAATTGAGAAGTGATGACTGGCACAGCAGTGAGTACCAGGTAGGGAAAATTGGACTTTAGCAGCACAAAGGGGAGCTTGATTTGATCCAGGGACACATAACATTCAGTCTACAGATAGAAACATAATTTACATTATAATCACTACATTGATAGTTAGCCATGTTGATCAAAAGTTATCCCTTTTTTTTTTCTTTTTTTTAACAGAGGGGCCAACATAGCTTGACTTTTTCAATGTCATGTTGTTCATCTGTTCAAGCATCTGTTCATGAACAAAATGCCAAAGAGAGAAACAAGCATTAGGACTTGTGAGGAAGACTGGTTGATTATCTGGCCTCGCTCTCCCTCCCCCTCCGTTTTGTTTACATGGTGGATTTATGATGATGTGACCTCCTATGATAATCAAGAGGGACAGGCGGAGGTTACACCAGACGGTGTAAGAAGACATATTGTCAACATGATTCTGCCATACATTTCTCCCCTTTCATCTCTTTCTTTGCCTCTCTCTCAGTCTAGTTCAGCCTTTTTTGCATGAGTGCCTGTATCGCAGATCCCAGTCCCCTCTAAAGCAGACATCAGTTGGCAGTTTATCTAGCTCCGCAGGCCCCCTTCATCACAACAGACCTCCAGCTGTCATAGTAGACATCCTTCCAGCCACCACACTGAGGGGAGAAGAGGTTCAGTCCAACAGAGCTGCTCGGGTTCCTCTCCGACACATCAAGCCCTCCTAGGAAGTAGGACGCAAAGGGAGCTTTTCCTCTCTCCTGCGGCTCAGCGTGCAAAGCTAGTTATTATCAGTAGGAGGAGGTGAGGGAGCACCTTATGAGGCAACAAGGTGCAGAAAGAATGCATCTCTTTCTTCTTTTCCCTCTTTCTTCTTATTCCTTGTACCTACCCTACAGTGTTCCTCCCTCGCTGTGCTTCTTTCACCTTTCCTCTCCCGGTGCCTCCCTCCCTTCTCCTATTCCACACAGCTGACACCAACACAGGTAATTCTGACTAATGTGACAAATAAACTCTTCTAATCTCAACAAAGAGGCTGTTGCTTTCTCCTGTACATCCATCTGTGTTAAATCAAAGGTTTTATGCAAATAAAGGTTTTTACAGGGTCTTACTTTTCATCCAAATAAGCAGCTATATCAGGTTGTAAGCTGGACAGCTTTGAACTTACTGTGTAAACAAGTGTCAGGCTTCATGCTGAAATGCAAACCTCCCCCAACACCCTGTCAGAAGCAGACTGTTTTGTTTTTTTCTAAATTACACCTTTTCTAACGAAGCAACATTTCCTGCAGAGAGGTTTAAGTTTTTAAATCAGGTGTGTCTGGTGAATGATTCATCTGCTCTGCTATCTGAAACTCCTGTGACCTTAAAGAGCTTAGCGCAACATCATCACTTCCACCGCAGAGCCTTACTGTATATGCAAAGCTTTAGGCTGTCAGCTGTGCAAACTAGATAAATAATGTCGGTAAATACTGCAAGTAAAGACGTCAGATTTGTAGGTCTGTGCAGTCTGGTCAATCACATTCCAACTTATATCTCCAAATAAACTTCATACGCTTTATTTTTTAATTTCTCCATCTCATGCTTGTGGGGAAGTACATTAGTGTGTTTTTTAAATTTTTTTTATTTATTGGCATGGCAATGAAGGCATTTAAACATTAACAACAATACATCAGAATATATGCGGCCTTTCAGGGTGTATGCTGAGTGCGGCTGGGAAGCACATTGCCAAAGCACAGCTGTCTTGTAAGCGAGGGTAGGTTCAGCGCAGCAGAAAGACAAAGCGTCACCCTGCAGTATTTATGAACAATTTTTAGAGGGGTGGTGCTGAGTGCTCGCCTTTGTACTCGCCAGTCTACATATCCTGACCTAAATAACCTATGTGTGACAACAAGCAGTTGTCTGTTGAGTGCTGTCTGCTCTCCGAGGGAAAGTCTTGTTTTCCTCACACATTGGCAGCACCTTGTACTCGGTTTAATGTGCCAAACAATTGATTCATTGAAATACAGGCGCACAGTGAAAGCTGCAACTCATGTCAGTTCACCCAAATCACAAATAAACATATTTTCGCACCTTTTCCAAGTGCTATCTAGCCATGCAAATCGTTTTGATTGTATTTGCCAAGGTTTTGAGGTCTCTGCCAATGAGAATTATGCTGCCACCCCCAATACAATGAGGGTGAATGGAATTTTTTTTGTGCTCAAATAATGTAGAATTTACATTTTTGAAACTGCATGCCTTTCCAGACACTTCAGGTTATTCCAAGTAGCAGGGACTGTGTCTGACATTTTGAATGTAATTTTTCAAAGGTTTGTCATATTATTAAAGGATCACACTAAGGCAGTGCATGTTTTGCACACAATAGTATCATGTTTAAAGTCTTTTAGATTATTCTGTCTGTAAAATTTACAAATTACAATATACTGTATTTAGTGATTACAATATTTCTAGCCTAAAAAGGAATCTGTTCTCTTACCCCATGACCTAATGCCATTGAACATGTGATTGTGATCCACTTGGCTATAACAGAAGGAATAATGACGTCACAGGCCTCTTGATCCAACACACACTTCAGACTGAATTTAGGTCAACACATTTGGATAAGCTGAATACTGGAGAGACCAAATATGTCAAGTTGATCTTTGTTTCATCCTTAAAAATGATCACTTCTTTTTCATATTGTAGTGTAATGTATCATATTGTATTTACTGAGTTATCCAGTAGTAGTATTGTGTGCATTTGACCTGCACGTAAGCTTATAGCAGTCAGTCGATACTTGGTCTACGTTACTCCTTGCAAAAAAAGCAACATACCCAAATGCCTGAAATAGAACATTTAATCACAAAGTTAAGCCAAATTAGGTTTATTCAATTTATTGAAATATTTAGAATTTATGAATAAATAATAACTATCTCCTCTATTTGATATTTCGTAGGCATTGGGCAGTTCTTCATATGACCCTGCCAGTCATCATCGGGCATCAGTTTGTGCCCCAGTGGTCCTGGATGATGCCATCAGGAATGGATGTGGTCTAGATACCACACAGGCCTCTCAATACCATGCCAGATGCAGCTTTGCCACCCGTGGCACCATCTCAACCTTTTGAAATTTAACGGTTCATGTACGTCAGGGCTGAACCATCTGGCCCTCCAAAGAGTTTTTGCATGTAAAAATGACTTTGGAGGTGATGACATGGACAACCCGATAAATGCAAAAAATGCATATTCACTTTTATTTTATGACATTTGATGAGTGGTTTGTTGCACCATAAAATTTGTTTATGAGCATTTACTAATGTCCATTTTTTTCATTGGTTGTCCATCATTCAGCTGGTGTGAAATGAATCAATTATTTTA
Source organism: Macquaria australasica (assembly GCA_005408345.1). NCBI lineage: Eukaryota > Metazoa > Chordata > Actinopteri > Centrarchiformes > Percichthyidae > Macquaria > Macquaria australasica. Next base: position 223,114 of record SEMN01000067.1, on the reverse strand, counting down.
TCAATAGCTTAATCTGTTGAGCAGTCAGTAGATCAATAAATTGATACATCAGTCAAATAGGATATGCACATGATTTTCAGGAATAAAATAAGTCATTGGACCTGACTCATTTGCCTGTGTTCATATCCTTTGATGTACAATGTGACACCTTATTGTAAACTGGTGTCAGGCACATTGTGTCACATGGACAGCGGATCTGAGACAGCACTGTCACTGTCCTTCTGCCACTCAACTGACACTTGAAAACAGGGTGTTCAGATGTGCACTGGACTGTGATCTGAGCTGTAACACTAGCCCAGATGCACAACACACACACACACACACACACACACACACACACACACACACACACACACACACACACACACACACACTCATGTCACTCACTGTGGCAGTCTGGGTGGTCCAGAGGAAGAGAGCGACAGAGAGAGGCAGGAAAAGAAAAGAGCAGTATATCTGAAGGGGGAAACATGAGAAGGGCATCTCTTATGTTTTCCATTAAGGTAACGGAAATGTGATGGCAGGGATATTGGGCCAGATAAGAACAGAAAGAGACATAAATGGAAATGGAACACTTTTTCCCCTGGATAACCTAAGGCTAGCATAATTTCACTGTGACTCCAAGACTCTTATGTTAGTTTTCTATATAAGCAACACAAGCAAAATATAATGTGCAGTATATTCTAATCTAATATATGTAGTACAGATTTGTGCAGTGGCACCTCAAATGGAGAAAGACAGCCAGTACCATTGTTGAGCCAAATTGAGAATCCTTAAAGATAATTTCCCTACCGCTGGTTAAGTAAATGTCAGATAGCATTCAAACAAATCAAACACCCAAACCAGGGAGTCTTTGTGTTATGTGGCACACATCTCTGGGGAGTGCCTGTTATTTACACCCTCTCATCCTGTCTAGGTTGGTGCTGTGCGGATGCATCACATTCTCACTTTGTTGTAGATCAGCTTTAGACTGTTTTAACTGTCAGCCGCAGCCCTTTAAATCCCTCAAGGCCCATTCTATTTGCACTAGCCATTAGCCGAGGAAAAGGCCTCCCTGTCTGTCGCCCAGCTTATTTAGCAACTCTTTGTTTGTTTTTCCCTTTGCTGATTCCTATTTGATCGTTCCATTCCTCACTCCTCATTGATGCGTACTGTGTATTCCTTTTTTGTTAGTGTATAAGTTTGGGGAATAGTTGGGGGTTGGGGGTGGGGGTTCAAAGCTCTAAAGGATGGTCTAATCACATGCAGGCATGCTGTCAGAGGCTTTAATCGCCTTTGTCAGCCATGTCTCAGAGTTCAGAGAGGGGCCGACGTCCCTGCATGATACCCACTGCTGTGTTCATACTGGAGACGCAAACTCTGAAAACAAAGGGAGGAAGGCAGAGGCAGAAGGCTTTGATCCGACTAAAAGTTTCCAGTTGCCGTTATTGTACATACTATACCATACAAAAAGTTTGGTTTGACCAAGGCTGAGTCTTTGAAAAGGTGCCAACAGACAAATGTCTCACAGATTTCATTGTGGTCAATTGATTCACAAGGCCGAAGTCTTCAGCCATCAAAGTGAAGTATTATTCTGGTAGAAGCATTCTTCATGCAAGTAGACTCAGTGAGCTGCCATAACTTCACTACAGTTGACAGCAACAGAAAATGTCTAAACTTTCATCACACAATGTTGTGTTGTGTGTATCTCCAAAACGAGCTGAGAAAAACACCCTTGTTTTCAAGATTGTGACAATGCATTTCTTAGCTAATTCAAAGGTTATTTAAATTGTTTATTTTGCATAGGAAGTAGGAGACTATAAGTAACACTTAATGTTTCTGTTTTTCTGAAAAGGTCTCAAAAAATCTTTTGATAACAATATTAGTTTATTTAGATTATACAGCATATTTTGCTGGGTTTTTTTCCAAGTAGCAAATACTGTTTTTTTGTTGGAAACACATAGAATAATGGAAATAAAATAATCTACAAATTTAGAATTATAGAATCTATGGATCTATAGGTTGTGATACAGGTATGTATTTTTCTATCACACTAGACACAACCTGTCTGAAGACAGCGCTTGATGTCTTCGGCAGCGCTGATGATGAGAAATACCCAACAGACAGAACTCCAGGCACTGAATCACATAATTGCTTGGAAATGTCATTTATGTTCTTATTTTAACAAAGAAAGTCAATATGGCAGATAAAGAGCACAAGCTATTAGGGTAAATTTAATTATCTGCCTCTCTAATTTATTTTTCCTAATATCAGATTTATCATGAAGCAAAAGTAACTGGTGAGTGTGGGGGGTGCATCTCTATGTGTATGTGTGTGTTTTAACATTTCTTACATGAGTGAAATTTAACTCAACACTGTACATATTCTGTTTATTGGGTTGCATTAATGGATAATGACTCTTCTTATGGAAGAACTTTTAGAGGATATTATGTCATGCACAGTTGTCCAACTTTGCTTTTAGCCCTTACCTGAACATTATTTCACAAAGATCACACTTCCACAAGGTTCCCTTTTCAAAGAATGTCTAAATATAGAGCAGACAAGATGGGCAGCTCAGGATATATCCAAAAGAACATTGTCAAAATGACATTGTGGTAAAGCTCAGTTAATGATGGCATGGCTAATTGATATTAGAGCAAAGTATCAATGGTGCAGCTCTGCCAAAGGAGAACAGCTCTTATAGTAAGACGTTTGTCCCCAAGGTCATATTCTGTTACTCTAATATTGACCTTCCGGTTCCCTCCTGACATTCTGTCCAAATCACATCCTGTTGTTATTGTACAGCCATTTAGGTATCTGTCTTCTCTTTCATCCAATACATCCTCTCTGTGATGGCCTCTGTGGCAAGTTATCAAAGTCTAACAATAAAATCACTTGAGTATTGACTATTAAAAAAACTGAGCCAAGTATATTATACTTGGGAAACAAATGAAAATTCTTATTATGCCCACAGATTTACAAATTATAAGCAATAATATAGATGCTCAACATGGACTTTGGTGTCTTGCGTAAACATTTAATCGAAAAAATGAAATGTTCAAGCATTTAAAAAGTAAGGAACCATTGCATTCAGTACTGAACCAGCTAATGCCTGTGTAAATAAAAATATATGACTAATACCCTGGAACATCTAAGGAAGTCACCTCAATGAATTACTACAAAGGCAGGACTCTCAGAGACTGTATCCGATTTGACTAGAAACACTGAAAATGAAATATTTACCAGTAACAGGAAACAAAATGGGTGAATAAAATTGGTTTAAAAGACTAGGTGGCATTTAGTGAAAGGTCCTCTTAGCTCCTGAGTGTCTTATACACCAGACATTGGATATTTATGGATTGATTCAGCAGTGTCAGTCAGTCCTGCACTCTGCCAGGGGCACTAATCCATGTGATGGAATTCATATGTCTACTTCATATTAAGTTTCCCGTGTTGCTTATTGACCTTTTCATCTAGCATTTTCCCTCACTGACGTGAGCTGGCCCCTTCACAGAAACTGTCTAGATCCATTATTTCACTGATTTCTATTCCACTTAACACACTGCCTCTCTTCAAGGTGACTGGGAAGGGGGGCTTGAATGTGAAAGAGAACTGGCAATATTGTTGTGTTGGGTGCAGTCACAAGTTTCTTGAATGGCTGAATGTAATAAACACGTTATTTGCTGTGATTGTGTCTTCATTCTGTACTCAGGCATCTGTTTATGTGATAAAAGCTGTCATGTTCTGTAGGTTTGTATGCTTTTGAGGGCATACAAATATACAAATGGTTTCTAGTTGATACAGGCTGAAGGAGGCTGAAGAATTTCAATAGAGTTTGGATGCACATTTACATAGAGCATCACACAACTCTTATCACTATGGCACATTCTCTGTGCCATGCACTTATTTAAGCATGTGACATTGTTTGCCATGATTGCGTGTGCCATCATTTCTTCCTCTATTTGATGAAAAGTGATTCTCTTCAACACCCACTCAGGCACTGTGGCCATAGATACCTACTGTGTTTCTGGGTTTTTTTTGTCAGTGGCATCAAATCAAAATCGCTATGCATGACTGTTCCTGTTGTGAGACGTACAGCACATTCATATTTCGAACCTCAGTGTCTCTCACATCTCTTTAACGCAAACGCAACCCCCCCCCCCCACACACACACACACACACACACTCTCTGCCTTTCACACGGTCATGCATACGCACGCACGTTTTTCAATTTGCCTACCTTCTCGAACACTACCACAAATGAAAGGAGAACCCTTGTCTTTTAACTCAAATATGATGAATACCTTCTCTTCTTCATGTTGAAAAGATCTTCTCTCCATTTGCCCTTTTAGCCAGCTCAATACAGAACAGTGCTTGATTAAATCCCATTAGCACAGTTATTTGGATCAAGGACCTTGATTAAAATGCAGAAATATGATTTTTCCTATCTAGCATTACTCTGAAATACTCTGAAATCTAACTCAATTTGCCTGAGACCCACACAACTAAATGAATGTTAGACTAAAGTATCCACCAACACTGTATGCAAATGTTCTTCCTTTATGTATTAAACTATATGTATATGGTGTTGCCATGATAATTATCACTTGTTGTTGTCAAATGTAAAGTGTGTCATGTATTGTCAGACATGTGAAAATAGACTTTATTATGTTCAGCTTGTTTTAGCTCAGGTTTGGTCACATTCTATACTTGTTGCTGCTCTTTACCTACCACACAGTCTGCCATATCATTAATATTTCAAACCTTCACAGTTTCCATAACATGTTGCGTGATCTGTTAAGTTCTGTTAAGACTATGATTGACACGTACAAGGCTGTTTTCTTGAAGGTATGCTGTAGGTTTAAAGAAAACTCTTTCCACTGAGCCAAATGAGACAGCGCTGAATGTAGCCGCTGCAGTCCTAGAAATGGTGTTTTTAAGAGGGTACCTCTGCTATCTTTTTAATTAACATCTGCCTTGAGGTGACTAGTTAGATACAAACAGAAAAAAAGCCATGGTGCATACCAATGGCCTGCAAATCCAGTATGGGATAAAACATTCCTTCTGTGGTCAAACTGAAAATTTGAGTCCTCTTTAAATGATAAATAATTCCACAAATAATGAATCTGGATGTATTTGCACAAGTTCTTTTTGGCACTGAATTTCTGTACACATAAAGCACTGATACTACCATTCCAGTTAATTTAAAAAATCTAAGTGTATTAAGATTGATCTTGAAACAACTACAAACAGTACAGACAGGAGCTATCCATCAAATTATTTTTAGTTTTATATTTGTATTAATATTTAATGTCTTCAGCACCAAGGAAATATCCACTGGCAGGTTATGGGATGTCTTTGTGCAATTAGGATGTGATAGTCCTGAATGAGCATTTCGAAGGGCTGCAGTCTGGGAAATTACTAACTTTAATCCTTAGACAGCAGTATGCCGATTGATGCGTGGAGTCACAAAAGCGTACAACCATATGCACTGTACTACTGCAATTAAACAGTGATGATGGAATAGTTTCCTGAGATAAATGTAATGGTGTATCATTAGCTTCCATGGTCTGTTATTTTGTATTGGGAAACACTGAAAAAGGACATTAAAAACCCATTTCAAAGCACTAATACTTTAAGCACCAGTCAGCTCTAAAAAGTTTGTTTACTATTCTTCTTGGGGAACTAAACACCATGAGGGAGGTCACATCTGCCACTGCCAGTGTATGTTCCACTCTGAGCATCTAACACCTAATAGCCATTTATTATGAATCAAGCAAACCAGATTTGACTGAGCAAATGGGAAACATACAGCATATATCTCTAACCAAAGGCCAGTGTTGAAGAGACTTCAAATTGGCCTCTGAATGTGAATCTAGCTGAAGGGCAAGGCGCAACATCTTATCTGAGAAGCATTAGTACACACAATTTCAAGCACCAATTTATTTGCCTCTGAGCAATTAGAAAAAAAACCCCCAAAAAAACCACAACAGAGTATGAGCAGTAATATTTGTGTGGTGAAAATGTGAACTAATGTAATGAATGAAGAATAATTTGAAGTCTGTGGGTGTGTGCTTGGGTACGAAGTGCATGGATATGTGCATGTAAAACCAAAGAACGCAATTTTACTTTTCCAAAGTAAGCATGGCACTGTGAAAGTAAACAGTGCAGTCCTATTTGACAAGGCAAAATTGGCCGCATAGATGCTTGAGGGAAGAAAAATATCAGGTGTGCGAGGTTATCTCTCGGGAGAAGAGAAATTAAATCAAAGCCATGAGTAGCCATTTCTCAACCAACTCATTCAATGACAAGAGCAAACATTATTAGTAATTGCTTTTTTATTTGATCTTTTCATCATTTTTTTTCAGATAGATCACAATGAACACAGCCTTTAGACAATAGCAGTTGAAATAATCCATACAAAGAAATGTCTCTGGTCTTTTCACCAGTTGCCCATTGTAGCGTGGAGCCCTATGCTATCAGTGTGGGCTTGGGGGTGAGGGGACGACACTGACAAACATTGGGTGCTTGTTTTAACTAACCAAAATGGCATGTTGTCTCCATGTCTGTGAAGCAGTGGCTGTCTGAGTCTGTGTGCACCTGCATCAGTGTGAGTCAGAGACCAGAGGCAGTAAGCCACATTCAACAAGGTCCTGTCCTAATCACTTGGTAAAACCAACAGTCTCAAGTGGGCAAAAATAACCCACTCTAGATTTGAGTAATGCACTGCCAAGAGTGTATGATGCCAACAGTGTGTAATTAGACAATAATGAGAGGCCTTACATTATGCTCAATCTCCAACTATGTGTTGACCTCAGCAGCAGCCTCTGCTCTATTAGACAGCAAATAGCCTGAGAGAGGGGCCATGGCTTTAAAGAGTACCTTCCATCCACTGGACCCAGCTCATTTCCTGCCCACAGTTTGTGGGTGTACAGACAGTGGCCAGGCCAGGGGAACACCATTAGAGGGGACAGCACTTAAAATGTGCCTGAACTGTGACAGTGACTGTTTGTGGCAGCCACACTGAGTACAAGACAGAATCCTGGGGTGACCTCTGCAGTTTGTTTTAATTAATGCCCAAATAAAAGAGAGAGCACAGCAATAGCAGTTTAATATGAGTTGAAATTAAATGTATAGTAGACAGGTAACAGAAATTAAATAAGTAGAAAGGAATTGTTTTGTCAAACAATGAGGGCATGAAAGCGAATCAAGCACATGCACACACACACAGAGTAGAGAATGCTTGATCCAGCATGAAGACTGAGCACAATGAGATAAAAAGAAAATAAACCATGAAGACAAGTGTGAAAGTGTCACATTTGTCTGGGTAGTGTTTCGCCCCTCTCTTTCAGCCTTCACTTTAAGGGGCTATGCATTTAGATGAAAGGCAGTGTGCTGCTGAAGTGCCCAGGTGTGTGTGTGTGTGTGTGTGTGTGTGTGTGTGTGTGTGTGTATATCTGGGTGCATGCTCGAATTTTTGTTAGGATCACAGTTGCTGTGCGCACTTTGAACAGCACATTTTAACGGTTTGTACTGCTTGTATGATATGAATGTCAGGCCTACTTGATTTATCCAGATATTTGAGAGAGATAACAACAAAAAAATCTCATTTAAAAATAACCATAAATGTTTTCCTCCTCTGTCAAATCTTCCAAGCCTTCTCTAAAAACAGCCTCTGCCATCTCCCAGGAAAAGAGCAAGGGAAAGCCGAAACCAAATACTTTACAGACGAAAGAGAGGAGAAAAGCTAACAGTTGCTTTGCTCCTCAGAGGCGAGAAAGCAAACAGCTGAAGAGGAGAAAAGTAAGCAAATGAATAGTGAAATTTTAAAAAGATGGCAATACAGCAGAATGGCAGAATGACAGGAGAATGTCCAAACATGTACCTCGATTAAGAAAATGAAGCACGGACAGAAATACCAAAGTATTCAGATGTGACATGTCTGCAGGATAGAATGCGTTATATCTGCTGTCAAGATTCCAACTCAGCTCAGATACACTTTACATTAAACACACCAGGAGCCATATGAATGCAAGTGGCTGTTCCCTCTCATGGCTGCATCTTACATAGATTTGGTGATTGTGGTCATATTTTCCAGAACACATCTAGTCTAATAGTCTGTTCTACTGTTCTGCTTATTTTACTGTCAGAGAATATTAGAAAAAGCACCTCCCATTCTTATTTCAGAGAGCGGCCGAAATGTGCCAAGATTTTCAAAAATAAATGTCTGTATCATTTTTTTTTTAAGAAAGCCTGAATGTGAAGACACTTGGTTATATAAACCGTGTACCTAAACAGCTAAGACATCAAATCCAAAGTAACTTCAGATAGAATTTAAGATGTCAAGTTTCTCTGCAAAGTATGAGATTTCTAACATGTATTGAGAAGGAGTAACATACATAAACAACACAGACTGCTGAAAAAGAACCTCTTTTGGTCCTTTATAGAAAATGCACATTCTGGTGGACCAGGGCTTTATAAGCAGTCACAAGCTCCACAGATACAACAAGCTCTCCGCAGAGACAGTAAGGCAGTTTTATGATCACCAAGGAAACCACTCCACTTTCCATATGGCAGGTTTCTTTTTTGGAAAGAAAGTAAAAACATAATGAACACAAAATACGCATACTAGTTATTGTTAAAGAAAATAGCTGCCCTGTAAAAATCTGCTCAGTAAAAATATTCAAACTGTTATCTTGTGGTTGTTGCTTTTTGTTGTTGGTTTGAATTGTATTCTAGATCAGCTGGCTCATTAAGCTTTCAACAGTTATTGTATTTGATCCAGCTGGATCTCAGGGTAAAAAGAGGCGACATCTCAAAAGCACTGAAGCCAGCCTGCAAAGATGCAGAATAGAGAGGAAAAAAAAAACACCAACAAAAACCCAAACTAAAGCAAACTCACAGAGTTCGACAGCTACTAAGGCAACTTTTGCCAAATACAATATAAGCCCATGTATATTGCAACACAACTATATATTAATTTAATAAAATACACAATATAGCTTTTGTACACGTAACAATTTGGCTCAAATGCACAGAAATTGCAGTAAAATCAATAAAAATATGTCAATTTTTTGATGTAAACACATCTAAATTGGATACATTTACACATATAATGATATTATGTATAGTGATAATGTGAAGGGACATTTTCTTGTTTGTTAATATTTTTGGATATTTGTCTTCGAAACAATGGCAGTGTCCTTTGCAGTTCTTTGAGTTAATACCCCGCACTTTACCTTAACTCGAGGACACTTTTTGCTGAGATTCCTCATTTCTTTTTTTCTTATAAAATGTATAAATATTTTGTTAATATTTGGACACTATACATGGATTCATACATATAATCATCTATATAATCATATAGATATCATTTTTTCACAGTTGAGGAAAAATGTCCCTTTTTATACAACTTGTGATTGCCTTAAGGCAGAGTCACACACATGATAATTCACTGTACACACGGGACTGAAAGCTGATGATGTTCATGTATAAGACAATTACACAGATGGCCAGTTGTGTGTAAGCATTAGTGTGTGTATGTGTGTGTTTGCATGTATGTAGGGACATCAGTGCATGTGAGTGTGTCAGCATGTGTATGCGCAAAGTGTAGAGCACATGTGTAAAAATTGGTGCGTGCAACTACACCAGTCAGCAACATGAATGTTTAAATAGAGGCGTGAGACAGACACAACTTACACATGTGGCTACAAATGACAGGTGAAACATGGTTGCACTGTTAATAATTCTCCCTCAGCGTAGCATTTAAGCCCCTCCAACCACAAGTCCGTAACCAACCCCTGCGAACACACCCCTGATTAACCAATCTCTTCATGTTCAGATACAGGATCCATCACACGTTAAACACCTATATTAAAGTCAGAAAAGATATGTTTTTTTTGTGTATTTCGATCTTACACTGTCCCAAATAGATTAGAATTGAATCTGTTCCCGCATCGATTGTCGTGTCTGACCATAAATAGTCCTTTTTCATTCAGTTTCTATGGCCATCACACATAACAGAAATCCACCTACACGCACTTAGATATGTAGGATTTCACGAGAGACCATGAACAACACACTTATGAGCTGGTGGGCACTTAGATAATAGCTTGCGTGGTGCCGGAGACATAAGCCTCTGCAATTTGCTTAAGAATCCAAAACAAAGAGTTTATAAATTCAGCGGAATTCAGATGTTTGTTACCCAGTTCCTTTTCGTTGGTAGAGATCTTAGCACCAAAACTGGTGCCAAATTTCTAACATAATAAATGTCCCCTTTGTCCGTCCAGTGTCGGTACTTTTCAACAACAAATACAGTGAAAAGAGCTCCCATAATAAGAGCCATTTAACCTTTTTGATTTGTTTTGGTGACAGTTTTGGCATGAGAGTTTTTGGAATAGCATTCTATTCCTCTCTCTCTACCTCTCTACATCTTTTTGTTGCAGTCCTTTGTGTCACTTCCTGAGTGTGCCAGTGGCCTCACTTCCTCTGCAGTCCTGCAATAATTTGTCGATGTCTCTCACCACCTGGTCAGCGTCCATTCTGTCACGGTTCGCGTTGGGCTCCACCTGCTCCAGGACACACTCCATTTCAACTGTTGCCTCTTGGCTGATCCTGGAGCGGGCCTCTGCGAGCACCTTGGCCACTGGGTCTGAGGGAGGCAAGGGTGGGTAGACCCCCTGGTCTCTGGTTTGTTTGGTTGGTGACAGGTACTGACCATCAGGAGGCCCATAGTGGCCAGAGCAGGTGGCAGGAGGAGGTATGCCTTCAGCCCCGTCAGCTGGGCTTTTGACTGAGGAGCAGGGAGACATGGTGGAGCAGCCCTTGGTAGGACTGCTAGAGGCTGAGGGTACCTCTTGGAGCAGTGGACTGAGAGCACGTTTCGCCTTCAAGTAGGGCTTGACATTGGCGACCAGGATGGTGTGGTCACGCCTCTCTTTTCCAAAAGTACAGAACGTCTTTTTGCCATTGGGATTGACAGTCTCGTAGGTCTCTGTCTCAGGCACAGTCTCCATCCCTGCTGGCACAAACATATTGTTGCGGTAGTCGACACCCTCTGCCTGGTTTCCTCCAGCGGGGAACTGGGGCATCCAGCAGCGGTCAGAATGACCCAGCACTCGGCACTCCTCCGTACAATTCACACAATCCTCATCTGCAGATAGAAAGAAAGGGAGGGGATGGATGGAGAAGAAAGTGATATTTATGTCAGTAGTGTGCATAGAATAGGGTAAAACCACACAGGGAGAGGATAATAGAATCATAGTACTATCATGAAACTGAACTGTACAAAGAGTTGGAGCCCAGAGTTAGGGAAGTAGAGCCAAGCCTAATGAAATTATGTAAAAAAGGGCTAGCTAAGGATGTCCCATTCCAAACACACATGTAAATTCATGCACATGTGCACGCACGCACACATCCACACGTACACGCACACGCACACACACACCTTTCCAAGGGACTGGGGGACACCTGCTAGCATTTTCCAAAGCTCTGATCAAGGGGATGGCAGAGCATACAGAAGGGATGGGGAGGGAGTGAGAGAAAAACAACAACAGTTGAGGTTTGGCAAAGGCATAGTGCCGTTATCATAAATTCATGTCAGTGGGCTTTGAAGCCCTCCCTAGACAGAGAGACTGTGCCAAATGGCTTGTGCTTCTTCCCTGTGTGTTTGTGCCTGTTTATTTGTGTGCTCTGTGTTGTTGTGTGTGTGTGTGTGTGTGTGTGTGTGTGTGTGTGTATATATATCAGTGTGAGTGTGTGTTCCCCTCTTTCATCTCTATTCAGAAGGATGCACACTCTGGCTGATTATGGGAGTGTTCATGCCTGTGTCAAACAGATCCAGAACTTGGTTAAAAAAAATAATAATAAAATAAAAAGAGGAACAATTTTTTTTTCTCCTCTTGGGTGTGAAGTGGAAAATAGAGAGAGAGAAAAATGAAGCATCTGTTGTCCCATAAATGGAATGTTTCCATTGGCCAGGTGGGATGAAACCAAGAGAAGTCACGCAGACAGACAGGATCCCAACTATACGAATGAAATTGGTACAACAAGCTCCTTGTTTCTCATCCACACCCACATATCAGTCAGTGTAATATACTGTAAGTGGTCAGTTACATCAAACTCACTGATTGTGATCTATGTTTGGCATTGCTGTAGCATGTGCAACAGACAATTTTCACATGCTACTCGACACATTTCAGTATGTTGCCTTGACAGGCCTCCATCAATCATTAAGATGTGTAAATTTGACAAGGTACAGACTAGACAAACCCATTAAATGCAATAACACACCAGCATTTAACACTGCTCTCCAGTAAAATCCAAAAGTTGCTTGCACAGGCTTCTAAACAAATGTAGCAGCTCAGGTCAATTTGCATATTCGTTTTGAGATATGCGATGCATCTCTGCCTGTTTGTGGAGCCAAACGCTGCAGACAAACACCACACTTCTAAATTCTTATAGCAATCCAACACGCTTAAATATAATTTTTTAGAACAAAACAAACTGCAACAGAACTGAGGCTTTCTTTGTTAAGAGGAATTAGGCAAGTCTATTCATAAGAGCTTAATTTCTGCATTATTGATGTTTGTATAGCCCACTGAAAGTGTCAGAAGCACAAGTGGCACACAGCAATATTTGAACTAAAACACAGTCATAGACTTAGCAATTCCATGCTTTTATAATGAACAGAAAACTGCTTCTTGTCACCTTTCACCTCCCCTGCTGAATGTTAATGGTTTGAACCTTCATTCCTCATGATGCATCTTCATCCTCGTATTTAGAGTGTGGGAGCAAAACCACATTTTAAATCAGTGTAATTTATCTCCCTGTAACAAGCTTGTGGTTTGAAGTCTGAAACCAAAGTCAGTAGGTGAAGTTTTGAGGGACATGTTAACACAGGGATTGAAAATGTTCTCTTAGGCAAGGTAACATTTAAAGGGGTAAGAATGAGGCTACTCAGAGCTGAACAGCATTTCCACTATTATTATTTTCAACTACATGTGAGAAGACAACATTGCTGTTAGGAGCTGTAAAGCCACCCCATCAATTCCATTATGTAATGCATGAATCTTTACAGCATGGCGAGAGTGCTGCTTTGAAGACCACAAACTTGGGACTAATACAATCTTTTCGTTGATGCAAATAAGCAGGCAGAGTGGATGTGCTTGAGTGCACTTGGCTAGGCTGTCTTTGCTGTGTTGTGGGTCAGCAGCCTTGATTCCTGAGAGACTGCCCTCCTAAGCTGTAGAGATGAGCTTAACACTTCACAAATGTTTGAAGAAGCCAAACAGCGCTGGCAAAGAGAGCCTGACATTTCCCATGTCGAGGCAGTCATCTAAAGAGGAAATAAGGTGAGCTGGAAAGCAGAGGCCAGACCAGTTGGAGATGGACTACATTTAAATGGTGTGGGGGTGAGTGAATGCATCTGCACACACTGAGAAGCATTTGCCTGTGTGTGTGCGCCTGTGTTTGTGCAAGAGTGATTTGAGTAAGAAAATATAAACAACATGTCAAAAGCACAAAGATCGATGATTTGGTCAAAAGCTTGCACATACATAATACAAACCTGAATACACTTTCCAACCAGAACACATTATTACTGTAATCCATCACCAAGCCACAAAATATAGATCCTACGTGTAACCAAGCTTAACAGCTAGACAACCAGCGCCTTTCACACACTCAGCTTGCATGCATTCCAGACACACACAATTAACCTGGCCCCTACAATGTCTTCATGCTCTCAGAGATGATTGTCCATTCACCGTGTGCATATTAAAGTATAAATAATCCATGCAGACATATTTCCCTCTATTTAGTTGGAGGAAACCTCTGATAGATTATTCATGTCTCAGCTGCACGTTCAACCTTGAGGCGTTCTCCTCATATCTATGGCTAACAATATGACATATGAGAGCAAGGGTGACGTTCTCTCTCTCTCTCTCTCTCTCTCTGGCTCCACCAGCTCTCTGGGATGGGCAATAGAAGCCTCCACCAAGGACACATTTGCCTGTGATAATTTGGCTACCAGGGGCATGCTCAGTCGCCCCCTCTCCAGTTTCCCTCTCAGCGCTGTGGATGGTTCAAGATAAATTCCACTGATAGATACACTGGAACATGCAATTATTTGTCACAGTTTGATTCACCTCTCAGTCAATGATTTCATAATCTGCTCTATTCATTATTTATGAATATACAGTAAATCATTAAGAAAAAGAATCATATTACCATATTAGCTTTGCTATTTCTCCATCACTTTAGACCTGCTTATAGTGTCCACTCACTTTTATGTTTTGTGCTGATATCCTGTTAGTAGATGTCCTCAATCTATCATTGGATTATTTTTTTCTGTTTTGCAACATCGTTGCCTCCATTTTTCAACAAGTATTTGTTGTAACGTCAAAACCTCAAGATAGCTTGTACCTCAAGATATCAATCTATGTTTACAACAGGCACACAGTATTTTTATCTTTCAGTGTTCACTCTTTTATCAAGTTTGCAATCTTGGGCACTGATATTGTATGGCTCAAGAAAAACTTGTCCTTAAATCTCATTTTACATACAAGCCTTGAAAATAGCCAGTACATCTTGTAACCACATTGGCCCTGAACCAAATGGGAACAATTGAAAAAGACAGGGGACGATGCAATGATATGCAGCAAGAATTTTAGATTACTCAGTATAAAGCGTGACCAAAACATCTTAGATATCAGAAAGAAGAGAAGAGGTAAAAGTCAGCTTCACTTACGGGGAAAGTGTCACTGAAACTCTGATCTAATTATCAGGAGGCAGGCACAGTTGATGTTTGTATCTTTGCAGGCCTATTGTAGACACTTGACCTGAATCCCTGATTAAAATCAGATATTTATTACACCTGTTTTTGCCAACAAAAAAAGTTTAATTAACTCCACACACTCTTTTGTACTTGTGGGTGATTTTTTAACAGCAAGCTACCAGAGCTATCTTACTACCTCTGGCAGGGTTAATTGCCTTGCTTTAGGGCAGAATAGCAAGACTGGGTAACAATGAGTTAGACAGGATAGCTATGTAGCGGCCAGATATCTTTACTGCAAAGAGCACATGAAACAGATATAAAAGTAGCACAGCTGCTCTGAGAAATCTTTGAGCAATAGCAAAAGGACACACGGTGTCAAAGAAGCCTTTGCCAGTTCAGAGAGAGCCTTAATTCAGCAACAGTGCAAGACAAAGAAGAAGTATGTGAAGTAAATGATCCTGGTTCACTTTTTGTCAACATCAGATACTGCCGTGCCTCATAACAGCACCTGGGGTGAGATAGGCAAGTGAAAGTGAAAGATAGATGAATGAAGGATTTGTTGATTACTTTTCTGAACCAATGGGGTGACTCATCTAAAATGTAAAAATCAGTCCCTACACGTATCTCTTTAAAGTGACTGGGACATTTTTAGAGGCCGTTCTTGCAGAATAAATTATAAATAATTGGAATGAATCATTTCAATAATGAATTCCATTTAAAAGCAGAGTGGAGCATTTAAAACATAGTGTGTAATGACTGCACAATGTATTCAAAACAGAAGAAGGCAAGACAACAGAGAACTACATCTATGTGCACTGAAGTTGCACATGTACTGTATGTGTCTGTATGTATGCAAGAATTTATACCTATAATTTAATATTTCTAACCAAAAACAGAGACCAAACCAAAGAAACAACACTAACAGAGATAGACTTCATCCGTGACAAAAGGACATAATAAAAGGAGAAAAGACTTCTTAATAACTTTAAGAGTAATGCTTTTTCTTTTGTTAAAAAACAGTCTGAAACAGTCATCTTTACAATGTCTCTCTGCTTTCTGTTAGTTGAATGCCTTGATCTTCAGGATCTAGAGCACTGAGCCTTTGCTGTGTAGTCATGGTGGATTTACAAGAACCGGAAACTATTATTGGTATCTCATTTTTCAATCTAGCCTTTTCTAATACTCCTGAAGGAGCACCATGTAAGTGCAGATGCAACAGAAAATACACAAAGAAGTTGAAAATGGCTGTGCATACTCATATGGACATATACACCCACACACACATACAATATCCACTATCACAACTCCACTTGATATGATTCACAACCCAGTGTCCACTGTAAAATGTCAAGATGGAATGAGGTAGATATTAAAAAAAACTCCAATAACCCAAAGGGGTCAGAAATAAATGCTGAAGGTAAAAAAAAAAAAAAAAAAACTTAACACAGTTAAACCCAGTGGACTACTAAACTGTGTGTTCTGCTGTCATTTAGCTAGTTATCATATACAAACAGCCACATTTTATCACCATCTCATATCATGAGCGTTATCGGTATCATGAAAACCTCCTGCAGCCGTTTCAGCATCACAGCAAAAGTGGAGGTGTTTCTTCTTCTGAGCCATAAAATGCCTCTCATCTCTTTCCAAATTATAAAAAGACTGCCCCTCTGTTTTCCTTCCAGAAAAGGTCTTTTACTAAAATGACACTCAATTAACGAGGTCCACGAGCTGCATAGAATCACACATATTGGGAAAAGAAGGCACAGTGCTCTCCCTCAACACAGACTACTAGAATGTAACCGGTCATCACTCCTAGAGTTGTTTTTTTCTCCTCTCTTCGGTTTAATTTTTCAAACTTTCAGGGTGGAAGCTTTCAGTATGGTGCGTGAAGGATGTGCACCTAAACCTGTGAGTGTAAAAGTGTGTTTGTGTATCAGTGTGTGTCATAAAGCATGGTGTGATTTCCCTAAACACCCTTTTCTCCCTCCAGACGCCTGCCCCCCTGGCCCTACATGCCCATCCCTCCTCGCTTTATTACCCAGCCCTGTGATTAATGTCCCTCTGTCACACACTGTGGTTCCCTGGGAGGGAGTGAGGGAGGGAGGAAACCAAGAGAGAACTGTACACACAGGCTACGGCTAGCAAAGCCGCGGCAGCAGCAAGCTGAACACAGGACAAACTCATAGTGTGGTAGAGTGTTCCCTAAGTTCAAAAATAAGGTGCAGAAAAGTACAAAGCTACAAACACATAACAATTTAGCATCCATCACAGTGGCGGTGAATCATTTCACCATCATGCACACCTGAGTAGTCATTAGACAGCTTTATGAGCTACCAAAGTGGGCTGTGAGGATGGAGAATGACCCGAGATAATGTGTGTGTGTGTGTGTGTGTATTTATGTGTTGGGGTTGTGTTGTGGTGAATATGCCCCAACCCACCCAAGGTGGACAGGAGGAATGGCAGCTGACGAATTGCGCAGAGCATCTGTGACAGACCATGACTGCACCTGTTCACCTGAGGGAGCTCACAGTGTGTGTTTATGTGTGTGCGTGTTATTGTGTTTTTAATCTCCTCGCCTACTGCTATCTAGCCCAGCTGATCCATGCAAACCCCCACCCCGCATTCTCAGCCAATCAGGGTGACTAAATATTTGAACTGCACAGATGAGAGAGTCTCCACTCTGACTGTGCCTAATGTTTAGTAAATATCTTATGACTTCTCAGGTCACCAGTCTACCAAACAACAGGAGTAAAAGAGAGAATTTCAAACTTTGGGTCTGGGTGAACAGAGTGTGCTTCAGAAATTTCGGATTTTGTTTTCTAAGAAATCAGTTTACAAGGTAGACTGGAGGGCCGATATGTCCTGAGGCTACACACACACACACACACACACAAAACAACCTGTCAATGAATATGGTTATTCACTGTTGAGGTAGATCTTACAGTTGCCACTTTTTCAATTTGCGGAAATGAAAGAAAGAACCATGGTTTTCTTACAAAACTCCCTATGTTATTTATTCTGCTGTGAATTTGGTTTTATATTTCTCATCACTTCAGGTACAGAGCACGTTAGTCTATATTCCTTTCTCCTTACACAGCATTGTTGTGGTGAAAATGAGAACAAGTGTATTACTGCATCTGATAGTGTTATGATTCTAAAACAGAGTGGAGCTGGGAGAACAGGTTGTTCTGCAGTTGGCCAGTCTGTTTTGTCAACATTATTTCAATAGATTGCAGTACAATAGTTTTCCATGAAACTGCTGTTTTGGTGTATTCAACAGAGGACAGGACCTGCATGTTATACTGGCCAACTGCTCAGCTTGAAATCTATCAGCAACAGTAAATGGTGTCCATGATGTGATGTGAATAAACTGCAGTTGTAAAAAGCTCTCCATCCATGGCATCAGAGCCCACAATTAATATAATGTATCTAAATAATGTAGCTGTATCCAAATTGAAACAATTGTATGATATTATATGATAAATTGATGATTAGCATACAATTAACTCAAAGTTCTACTGTGAGTGTGATTGTGTGTTAAGGGAATAAGTCCAGAGTGTTTTGTGCAATGGGTGGCTTAGCACAATGAGAAGGATACTTCTCTCCAGTGCAATAGCTTTTATCACAGTGGGAGGCAAGAGAATACCGATGCATAGCAGGAAAAGCTTGGCGGCAGCGGTGGGGGTGCCCGGTGGCTGGCGATGCAGAGACTGAATCAAGGACATATATCTCAGGATCAAACACGTCCTCTCTTCAGGCGTTCCCTCACAAACTGCAGGCCCCTCCGTCAGCTAATGCCTGGCTAAGTTGTTCAAAGAACACCCTGAGGAGAGAGTATTTATGCATGGGAGAGAGAGGGATAAAAACCCAAGAAGAGGAGGAAGAGGAGCATAAGCTCATATTCAAACAAAAACAAACACACAAAGCCTAATCAATGATGAGCAAGCAGGGCTGTGTGCTGTGGGTGGCGAGAAAGGTCTGTGGGTTGTAGAGATGAGGGGCATCTGGACAGCCAAATTGATGATCTGAAACAGCACTTTCCCTTTAACACAAAGCAGCAGTGAGGGCCCTACAATGCATGACGTGGTCCTTTTATAAATACAAATTTGTTTGCAAGTGACCTGCCTGGTTATATAAAGGCTGCCTCATGTGTGTACATGTGTGCATATTTGCCTGTTAGTCTGAATAGAGCAGAACTGACTATGCACTTAGACTCTGCCAGTATCAGTGTGTCTGCAACTTGAAGGCATATTGATTGTTTTTAATGAAGCTCATTTAAAGATTCTCCATTAAAATATGTCTAGCTTTTCCTCACATTCCGTGTGTTTTCACTACATGCTTTAGACTTATCATTCACAGCTGAGCCATGTGCGTCCTGCTATAATCTCAATTACCAAAGGTTTCTGCTTGCTTTAATTGTTAGTGAAGGTCGTCCTTGAGACAACTGTGTGAAAAGAGGAGGGGAAAAACATCTCACCATTTCTGTTATCTGTTGACAATCAGACCACAGACTAGGAAAAAAAACGAACAACCTCAACAAACAGGTTCAACAGTAATGAACGACCATGGGAGCATATCCAAGGCCAAAAAGCGCTGAGAACAGGAAAACTGAGGTTTATCTGTAACCACAATGGTGACGTGTGACAACACTCCTCAGAAAATTCCCACTGCTGTGTTTGAGAACCTATTCAACCATGTTTTAAGTGTTCTTCACTGAGGTGCTTTCATTGCTAGAGATATGACAACAGAAAGGAAGAAAACTAACATGGAGAATAAGCTATTTCTGCATTCTTTTTTTCGCATACAGCAGCTCGGAGCATTCACTGTTCACAGCGGTCAGAGGCACTCAATAAATATTTCAAGATCAGTCAAGGAGGATCCTTGCTTCAGCCTATCAAAACACCTGAGCCTCTTTCCAACCTGTGACCTTGTAAAATTCACATTTCCTTTGGCTATAGCTCACTCTTCAACTCCTCTTTCTCTCACCCCTTAAGTGTTTTAATGGTGGAGCAACTGCAGCAGAGCAGCCACAGGCAAGCCATTAGATATAGATGTCTGAGAGGAACAGCCCTTACATCTTTCCTGCTGTCATCAAGCTATTTATATCTATCAAACAATTACCTTGAAAAAGCTATAACCTGGAAGATAAAAAATAACCAAATAAATAAACATCAACAGTAGTAGTAGTTAGTAATACATGTAATCTATGCATATGCACTGTCAAATGTACATTAATGTGCTACAATACACTCATACCATATCTATATACCATTTACTGCTAAAAACGCACATTAAGTACTGGTTAATGTTTGTTGTTTATTTAACAAAGCATAAAGCTACCAGGAACCCAAAATACAAGAAAAATGACACAGGCGCCTACAGAAATATACAGATAATCACTCAAAATATTATTATAGAACAGGTCAAGGTTATAAATATACAGAAATACATCAGAAAACTGTAAGAAATACAACTATAATACAGTGTATTTACATGTAAAGTGATTTTATTGCAACTCGTTTTTGTGCCTTTTACATTGAATGTATGTATGCCATTGTAAATTTAAGTTAAAAAAAAAGGTCTACAGACAAATGAGATATTTTGTGAAAGCCCCACATCAGCAATTTCAACTGCATTTCTCAGCTAGTCTCATAATTATTTATATCTATATATATCTATATCTACATCTATATATATATATATATAGATATATAAATTGTTTCTATAAATAAAACATGCTCAGTGTATTCACCGATGAAGAGAAGGACTCCAGAGGGTACATTAACTAAAGCTGACCAATAAAAAAAAAGAAGAAAATAGCAACTGCCAACACACATGCACTCACACATACAAACCCACACATACAAAGCAAAACATGTACACATAACAATGTGATCCTATGTATTACTGATGTACATGTCTGAACTGATGTCCTATGTCAAAATATTGAACATAAAATGATGAGAGCAGCTATCAAAACAAGTCTGCTGCACAGCCTACTTTTAAAATGGGATTAGGTGGTGCTGTCAGAGGAAGACATGTTAGCAAGAAGGAACAAAGAGAGACAGCAAACCACAGGTCAATAGTGTCTTGCTACCTTTACCTGGAGAGAGACATGGAGGGTGGCACAAAGGGTGGCAAGGAGACAAGAAGGGGACTTATTAGAAGATGAGGCGAGAAGCGTGGTGAATCGGTGGCTAATCCTCCGTTTCCTCTAAGCCTGTGTAATTAGGACATGGGGGATTGCACCGTGACAGGGGATGCTTCTGGACCGCCTTGCTTTTTTTCTCTCTCTTTTGTTTATTTCTTCCCTCTTTTGCCTGGGTTTATGGCAGTTTGTCATCTAAATTTAGCGTGCCTGTGTGGGTCTTGTCTTTACTGTGTGTGCATTGCAGCATGTTCACCCATAAGCAACATAAACAGACACAGCATGTCTGCCCCATGTTTTATTTCTACTCACTACTACAGTACTTACTGTTTGGAGATGTGAAAGGGAGTGCACTCTTTTTTTGCTGCTTTGGTCGCTGCGTGACACCCTTAGATTGTATTTGGGGATATTTGTGGGAATCAAATGGGCTGTTTCAGTCAAACAACACTTCTTCTACCACACACACACACACACACACACACCAAACAAACAAACAAACACACCATGTTCGAAGGGTGCCTATGACTGAAGAGCCTTAGGAGAGAGAGCACAGTATGGACCAGACATGAGACCAGAGACCAGAAAGGCTGATCAGCATCCTTGTGCCTGTTAATAGCCTTAATCTACTTCCTTCCCCCAGTAGACGGCAAGGAAAGTTGCCTTGGCCCATTTAGAGAGATAGTGAGCGCAAGAAATAAAGTGAGAAAGAGAGAGAGGAAGAGAAAGAAAGAGAGAGAGAGGAATGGGAGGGGGCAGGGAATTAAAAAAAAATTAAGCCAAGAGAATCTATGACTCACCAGCTCATTACAGAAATCCTGCTTCTATCCAAGGAGAAAACAGGTTTAAAACACCCTATTAAAGAAAGAATGAAGGGAAACCTTTTGTTGCTAATTCACAGAGGGTCGTCCTTTGAAGTGCTTCACTCCAACAAATTTTTACACTTTAACCATGCTACTTTAATGATGCTATTTCCAACACTCTAGATTTGAGAGATCTCTTCTTAAACTGATTGGATTTAGAGCCTAAAATGAGGCGCGTTGGCCCTGTCCTGATAACTGGCCTGAAACAACAAGGATAAACACGTTTAGCACTGTGGTGGCTTCATTCAGACAATCCATACAATAACAAGATCCACCAGACATCTTACAATCCTGTCATATTTGCTGAATTAAATCACTTTCTTTTATTGTCTCTCTTTCTCTGTCTGTGTCTGCCTCTCTGTTTGTCGCTCTCTTTTGAACAATGGGATTTGAACAACTCAGGGTGTCATGGCTTTGTGCAAGTAATCATTCCCATGTGTACTGCTTTAGCAGGATTAGGGAAAGTGCTTCTGATTCTCTCTCTCAACAGAACCATCACTGTAATACGACAACACATACACATACAGTATACAGTAGCATAGTGTTGTCCTTACTATTGCAGTAGGTTTCTGTGGTATCAAATGACCTTGACCATTTTTAGCAGTTTTAGAGTTTTTGTATGTAGAATGAAGCTAAGCTCTGAGACAAAAGTTGCAATGGCAACATATATAAATTCATCAAAATCATGCAAAAAAAGACAAGGAAAATTCTGTAACCCTTATGCTTATCTGACAGCCGCTGCCACTAGCAATACCTTCATCATAGTGGCTGAAACTGGTCAGACTCAATACAGACAGGGTAGGTAGGTGAAACATGACACTTGAGCCTAATGCAATCCAAGAAGGGGCAGAAACCTGGAAGAATGAATTGGTCATGGCTAGTGCTGACTTGAGGGTATGATAAAGGCTTCAGACATCAAAAAAAGTGAAAGAAAATATCAGAAATCATGTTTTCAACACAATTATAAACAAATAAACCAAAGTCTTAATTCAAGTTTGGTAGAAAACCTAGACTAGGTTGCATGAAAAGCCAGATGTGCCGACAATTTGCAATCTTATCTTTCAGATTTAATTCTGCAGATTGTGATTCCACCACCAGAACCTCGAGTATTTCTCAAGAGAACAGCTGTGACACTGAAGATCTGTTGTGTACTTCTCTTACATTAATTCAGCTAAACTAACACCATCTACAGCTGTGTAAAAAGGCTGGGAGCTTAAGCACATACCTGCTATGACACCAGTCAGATGTTTTCAAACATCCTAATCTGACAGACCAAGCCTTCTTACTTGTATGTGCAAATATTTTCAGTTTTCTTCCGCTTTGACTAACTAGAGCACAGTCAGGCATTTACACTGTGTATATTATTTGCATGTTATTACAATTCCTTAGTGTGCACTAAGTCATATGCACTATTTATATGTAATTTGGCAAATAAAGGAGAATGTCAATGCTGAAACAAGTTTTCAGCTAAATGAATAATGCACACCAACATCAATACTGAAAATGCATATAGCAAAGTTCCAGTCACTACTAAGTATCAAACTATCAAATAATAATATCATTACCTACTATAATAAAGTGGGGCCCTCAACCTGACTACCTGCTATACAGCGTGATACATCTGCCAAAAGAAGGAAAGAAGTGTGAAGACACACCACCTGTAAAGCTACTTGCCATGCCGCATATCAGAACACCACTCTAAATTCATTCCCCAGCACATGTACTCATGAGACTAATACGTGCAATAAGAAAACTGTACACTTTAGCATGTAGGCATTTGATCAATTGTGCCAATGAACAGCAGTGTAGCTCCCCTAAGGATATTGGCAGGTGTTGCACAGAGGCTAAGTGGAAAGGTGGAGAGAGGTAGGTTGAGTCGATGGTGTTGGCTTTCTCAGCCCCGGGGCCTAACGCATTTAGAGAGTTAACTGACACACTTTGGATGTATTAGCCACAGTGAGCTCTGCCAACCTCTCCTCTATTTCTGCTGCACCTCCTCCTCCTCCTCCTATCGCCGTCTGTCTGTCACTACAATCTCCTCTCCGTGCAAGACTGAGGAACATGCCTAGTGTTTCAGCAACATTGCTTTAGCATTGATGTTCCTCCGTGCCCCAGCCAAATTGGTGTTTGCTGTCTAGACACTGGTTGCTTGTGTCTCTGCATGGGTAAACATTCGCGCACACTAACACTCTCACTCGTCTGTTTATAAGTATGATTAGATTAAAAGAAACTGATGGAAATGCAATAACGGTCTATTAGTCCACCCGTCAGGGGGGATAATCATTTCAAATAGAAATGTGTTTTCCATCTCACTGTCTAATTTATACTTTCTTTGCCTCTCCATATGTTTCACTCCTGAGACTGGTGGCTTATGAGAACGAGGCTTTAAAACCGGCTGGGTTCAAGTCCAGGCCACTGCAATAAAACAAATAAATAGAAATATATAGCCATAAGTACCTCTCAGACTCGGCTCGTGAGAAAGAAAACCCAAAGGCTAGAGGACCCCAGCTCTTGCTGACAAATGTATGCATTGAATTTGAAGGTGAGAAAAACAACTCTCTTCAATCCATGCTGCCCCATTCTATGCGATGGTTTAAGATTAGGGTCAAAGATTAGAAGGCTTACACAAGATAAGAATGGGATTAAAATGGCTCAGAGATGTAAAATTACAGATCAGAGAACTGGTGAAAACACACCTGAATTGTAAACAAACTCATAACACGGCAGCCACCTGTCCTGCTGGACATGGGGGGAAAAAAACAAAACAATGTATTCCTGATGAGAGAATAGGACGTGAATATTATGGAAACAGCATCCAATATTCCAGAGAGGGATTCAGCACACATCAAAGGCTGCCTCTGCAGTAAATCTGGTAGATTTGGGATTAATGGACTCCAGAGGGGCCTGGACACACACACGCAGGCACGCACACTCACAAACACGTACACACACAAAATCCACTACCACAACTCCGTCTGATAAGATTCACAATCCAGGCTAGCAAAGCACTGCAGTGCAGAGTATATCTATTCCAGTAACTCTCCACAGTAGACTCTCTACTGCAGCATGATACTGTGTTACAACATGTTGTAAGTCAGTAAAGGCAGTTAGTGTAATTTCTTAACATTCCAGTAAATTTTGGACAACAAATGCTTGTTGCTGTCCAGGTGGTTCGAGTGCAAGATTTCCATGAATGCAGCGCAGGCTTTTTCCAGTCATGTCTATTGGATTGTTTGGACAAGTTCTTTATTTTGCTTGTCAAATTACAAAGCCCATGCCCAGACACACACTCGCATGCATGCATACGTGCACACACAACCGTAAGTTGCCTCCAAGCTCCAATGAGTTCATGCAAATTACAAAAATGCAAATTCCGGGTGGTAAGGCTCAGCTGTCCTCTGATGCATTTTGAGGAAAACACGACAAAATGGGGGAAACTCACAATGAATCTATTTCGTTTAATCTCGACAGAGAGACAGCCTAATCCCAACCCTGACTGCCTTTCCACCCCAATGCCCAGCCTCTCCCCATTCTGCCACCCCCCTCTTGCATCCTCTGCCCTCTGGGCTAAAACCACAGGTGCAGGCAAATGCAAACCACTGGGTGGAAAATGCTCGTTGACAGCATTCTGGTGTGTTTGCGATTGGTCAGTGAACAATGAGGGAGTTTCCTGAACCACTTGTCCTGCTGATGGAACAGCTGGACACCAACACCAGACACGGATCAGGGTGGGAAGAGAGACCATGCGGAACAACAGGGAACTTAAAACTAAAATGAGGTTCAGCAGAGCTTAAGCTCACTGTCATTTCACAAACTGTTTGTGAGGCGCAATAAAATGACAAATTCACAAAGAACACAAACAAAGCTAAGTCACAGATATTTGCAAGAAATTTGCTACATTTAAATGTTTTGATTATATTTCACACTTTAAATGTGTTTTCTAGTGAACAAGGTGTACTAAATTAAACAAGCTTCTGTGTACAGTAGGATTTGTCTAATTTTACTGTCACTTGAAATCGTTGTACATATGAATTCATATTTAAGTGGAAATGGTCATAATTTAGCAGCTCAAAAGCTGAAAGCTGAAAAGGGAAGATGGTGGCAATCACCTGTTGTTAGATATGTCTTGAATTCTGATGTGGTTGCCTGGATACAGCAACAGAAAGAGTGTGTGTTTTCCATCAGTCTATGTGTACTAATTCACTGACTCGCTCTGTTATTGTCGGCCTCTTCTCTTTTGAGCACCACCACGCAGGCACACAAGTACATGCAAGCATGAACCCACGGCCATGCGCACACCCAAACCCTCTCTCATCCACATGATCATCCTGAGCAGCATTATTACAATCTAGGGAACTAGATTATCCCTAGGCTCAAAACTTCATCCTCTTTGATCCCTGCTTGGGAGGGGATGAGAGGCAGCGCAGGGGACCATCACCCAGATTTGACACTTGTAAATCAAGGCAGATTTTGATCACCTTCAGGGGACAGATGGACAACTGTTTTCAAAACATCACCACACAATGGGCTTTATGCTATTGAGGATACTTCCTCCAGCAGCAATAACCTCACAATGTTTCTAAGATCCCGCAATAATCTCAGTAATGCTTATTTTCTAAAACTATATCAGATACAGCTGCAGACATTTCAATTACTATGATGCATTGTGGGGTGCCTCAGAAAAATGTAGGTGCACCGGTGCTGCATTTTACCTAAAATATAATAAAATTCAGCTACATTAATGTATTGCTACACTCTAGGAAGATTTTATAAATATTTTTTACTTGCTGTAGCTAATTCTAACAATAAAAACTGGAAACATGAGCAAATCTGGTGCTAACTAGTGGGAGTTACATGTATAGTTGAGCGGTGTTCTCTTTAAAACCTGTTACGGACAAATCTACACATCTGCAACACATCCAACCGTCTACCTCACCGTGGTCTGAATATCAATGAAGTGTGCGTGTGTAAACCAAAAGAGGAAGTGCAAACACTCGTAAGCACTGTATGAAGCTCCATCACACTTAGTTGTTTACACTGCAAGCCTTCTAAATCTCCATAATAGATCTTTGTTGTGGTTTGAGGTGGGATGGTGGGGTCAGCTGTTAATTGGCTGCTGGTAATTACAGATGCATCTTAAGCTTGCTGACACTGTCCACGGGGCTTTGGAGACTTGCAACTAATGCACTGCAGAGATTACAGCAATGTACAGAAAATTACACAACTCTCATTCATGCATACTGAAGCAGCAATTAAAACCCCTCATTTTAAGTCTAACCTGGCTCTTCACCCTGTCATGGAGCCATTGCAGGCATCACATGTTAGGTATATAATGTATTTGGTGGCTTAAATTTTATTCAGTTTAAGATCAGATCACACTGTTTTTGCCCCATGACTCTTCGTTTAAATGTTCAAGCTTGTCATTCCTTCCACTCTTCCATCCTTCGCCAGCAGCCATGAGGGTGTTTTTCCCCTCTGTGGGGCTGCTTCCCGGGGAAAAGGAGGCAGCGCAGGGACAATAGCAGCCACCCAATTAAAGCTGTGTTGGCCTCGCAATCCCTCAAGGTATTGCCATGTGACAGTTTAATTAACCAAGCCCCTTATCTTAATTTAGCAGGATCATAAAGTAACAAACTGAGGTTATCGGAGAAAAACACTCCCAGTCGCCATCCTCACATACTCACCAAGACACACATCCTCTCTCTCAATCCCCATCAGTATGAGAAAAGCTATAGTACAGTGCCACACATGTAACAGAGATATTTGATGAAATTCATACAGTTAGCTTGTATTGCCATCCACACATATACTAGAAAGCACTATTTATGGTGCATATGCTTTAACGCATATTTGTTACAGCTGTAGGGGTGGGCCTAATGAGAGTCTTTTTATGCCGCCACAGTGTGTGCATGTATGTCCCTGAGCGTGTGTGTGTGTACATGTGACTGGGTTCAGGCGTGTCTTAACAGGGTACGTGTTAGCGTTGACAGGTGTTTCTTCTGAATTTGAATTGGTGGCACAGTGACTGCAGGGAGCCAGGCACCATGCTACTTAAGCCAATCTCCCATGGAGCCCGCCTGCTGTCCCGCCCATCTTCATCCATCAATCCATCCACCGATCCATGAGCTGTTTCTTCTCATCATCTGAACACTTATCAACTGGTTGCCATGTTTCTTCCTTCCTTCATTGCAGCCCTGTATGTTAGACTTTTTTTCTGTCAATCCACCTATTTGAATTTGTATGTATTTCATAAATGTAAGCCTTACTACTATTGCTATATATACCCTTTCATATACCCCACTTTTCTTCTTTTCTGACATTTCTGATCATCCCATCCACTGTCATCACATAAACCACATCCCCTCTAGTTGTTTTAGCGTTTCCTCTTCTTCAACTACTCCATTATCTATAGCACTTCAGGCAGTGGATGAAAGGACATTACTAGTTATGGTTGAACAGAGAAGAAGTCCTGATGCCTTGGACAGGCCAGGCCCATTTATCTCTCTGGTTCCTGATGCAGTGTAACATGGGGAAACAATGCCCCAGGGCACCACAAATATTCCTTCACATCAGCCTAGGAAACAGCCTGGACAAAGGGGCCCTTCACTTGTATCTTACTGATTTGGTGGAAGTTGTGCTGAATTCACTGTCTAGGGACATTTTTTTACCAGGCATTTCATTTTCACATTATCAAAACTGAACAATTTCCCCAGTTTGTAACTGCCTGCCTAGAATTGATCAAACAATCTGTCACTTAATAATTATTTTGCTGCATCCAATATAGCATTACTGGGCACAATATATGTCAAACCAAAGCACTGTGTGATCCAAACCTCAGCTGACTGTGGCTGTCCCACCAAATTCACACAAAAACATTTTAATATAACTGCACGCTTACAGATGCCACTTTTCAACTGGGTCAAGATTTTTAAGTTGTACACTGTCAGCAGCAAAGATGCCACTTGTACCAAGTATTTGTGGATAGAGAATGCTGCGCAGCTACTGAGCTACAGAAAATATGAAGTGTGCCCACCAGTTTGCTAATTCAAAGTAACAATTCTGGTATTGAAAAATGGCAGATAACACACACAAGACAAGAATTCATTAAGCAAGCAGTATAATTACAAGTGAATTTCGTATGGTGAGATCAGAGACCAAGTCGTGAAAAAAAGATCTGTGCCACCCGTGACTTCACCTCCCACAATATTGTTACACGCTGATGAGAGAATGAACTCAAATTGTGAGAAGAAGTTACAGGAGTGAATTTGTACATCACTGTTGAAAAGTACAAGTCTCTCCATCTGTCTCTTCATAATAAAGTGTAATGTTGTAGGTGCCTGATTTGATATCATATTTTTAGATATAAAGTTAGACTAGCGTAAAGCTTGAAATGACCCTTGGCTTATTAAAAATAAAAAAATGTGCCAAGCCTGTGAAGGCATGGAGAATACTTGATGCGTGTGAAAAACATTTTTTCTTTACTGCAAACAAGAACATGGAAAAATACAGTATGTAAGTACAATTCACAGAGCCTTAATCTTTATTTAAACCCCAGAACATAAAAACTAACACATGTTACATGTGATTATCTGTAGTCTTTGTGATGTTTCATTAATTTTATGACATGGACTCATGGAAGATAAGTTTCTTTTGGTCTGAAAGAAATCCAACACAAGAGACAAAAACTACTCTTATGACAAATACCAGTTAACCAACTAATTTACTCTCATTTCAATTCAATGTATAGTGAATTGAAGACAAATAAAGCAAGCAGCTCTTTGCATTGTGTTCCAATTTTTGCAACTTGTAAGCAGTAACTGTTATAGTATTTTTACTAATAACTTACTTACTGATAACTTGCTTAAACAATCATCACATCTAAAACCACGTACATCACTGCTGAAAGAGATGAGAATGATAATGTAGTGAGTGAAAAATGATAGGGAGGAAGTAAAAGAGGCTATCAAAGCATATGTAAAAAAGTGTGGTTAATGTCTAGAATTACATCCGACACACACACACACACACACACACACACACACACACACACACACACACTTATACATGCATACAAATGCACCCATGCCCGGCTGTCCATGGACAGAGGACAGATGGCTGTGGAGTGGCTCTGGTCCAGGAAGTGACGACGTTGTGTATCATTATAATCTGCTCTGTAGTATGCTCCCTACTGCTGTGCTGGACAACATGTTTCACCCACTGAGAGCAGATACTGGAACAGCTCTTCTGCTGCTCTGTCACACATACTCTTAGAGAGGTGCTGCGACAACAAACTAACTTGCATTGTGAGTGCTTCTTCGTTTAACCCTCAGAAAGTTGGGGGAAAATGGTCATTTCGCAGCCCACAACTCAGAATTTCACGATTTCTTAATGCAGCAAAGAAACGTTTCCAAGGACAGTGCAAATGTACGGCAGCAGAAGGTTCTAAAACACATCCACTCAGCCCTTTACAAATCAGTCTTGGATTGCTCACAGGAGTTATTTTTGTCAGTCAGTCTGTGTATCTAACCGACACACAGATCCAAGCACAAGGCTGGAAAGCACTGATTCTGACTCCCCGTTCAACCTGTTTTCAGAAAAAGCTCACTTGTTACCACCCATAATATCTCCACTGTCTGAATCCAGCGCCAGAGCTTCTATCTTAAAATATCTCATCATCAAAAGTTATGATAACATCCTAATTGTGTGTGCTGTAACCACAAATTTAACTAAGCTTTTCAATTAGAGGTTAATGCCTGGAAAAAAAAAAAAAAAAAAAAACGTAGGCTGCACTGCCATGGGGCTCAGCCACACAATGTTAATTAATTTCATTTATAGCACAGACGCCACATCTACAAGGTTGTTGTTCATGTGATTACAAAGAGAACAACTGGGAGCAGAAACATGTCTGTCGTGATGATGGAGATGATAAATAACAGTGGATTTTCTCTCTTGCTGCTGCTGCTTTGAGGGAATCTCTTACGTGTGTGTGGTAGAACAAGTTTGGCAGAGTTTTTTTTTTTGCTGTTCACTCTCACCAACACCCTGGCTGATAATGTAGGTTACTAGTGTGTTTACAGCAAGCAAGTCTGTGTGCATGTATAAACTGTAAACATGAAATATGCAAACTAATCAAACTGCCTAGCCTCACTTTCTGAGTTCTATTACACACAAATGAGGCATTAAAACAAACAAATTCAAATTCATCCAAAGGTGAGGCTTCAGACAAGAACAATGACAAAAGCATCTCCAGCTAGACCTACATTTCAGCATAAAATAGTGTGTTCAGTACTGTACATGCAAAATCTGTTTTCCAGAGAGCTGAGCAAGACTGACAAAAAAAATAAAAACAAGAAATAATAATAATATCACTGAGGTTTTACTGGACCTGGCAGTGGATGAAACTTTAACAATATGGTTGAAGAGTGATTAACTTTAAATCTCCATGACTCTGGACTAATCCTCATACTCAGTGCGCCACTTTTTTTTTAATGGGCCTTGAATAACATTTCCACAGCATTTAATGGCTTTGTGTGTTTTTTCAACGTCTAATATGAGTGAGCACACACTTGGATTAATACCCTGTAATGTTCTCATTACAGAGCAGTGTGAGGAGAGAGGGCTTGGCAGCTGTAAGCATTTAGGGGCAGCAGCCCTTATTGGAAGGTGCAGGAGAAAAGCACTCTCAATGGGATCTAACACAGGTTTCTTTTTTTTTAAGATGAGAAGTCCAATCATGCTATGATGGGAGGTTGTAATGGTGCTTAGAGTGAAATAAGACATATTTTTACTCATTGCTTCCATAAACATGCCATAATTATTCATTGCAGCTGCGAAGGTGAAGGGATAATGTCAGAGATTTATAGCCCAAGTGGTAAGAGTTCGAGATATTCATCAATCCTCTCTAACGTTGTGGTGCCACAGTGCTTGAGATAGGCTTCACTGGCTGAATGAGGATCAGGGGGTGAGCCGCCATGCAGGCCATGCAGGCCCAGCCCAATATCACACACACTCAGCACAAGAGGAAGGACATAAGAATGGACATTACCCTTCATGAACCACAATCATAACAATGGAATTTAATAAAACTTCGTGCATTAAAGAAAATAGACTAATCCCTTTAAATCTTCCATAATGAGAGAGGAGAAATCCTAAGACTGTGATATTTTCCCCTCCCTTCACCCCACAAGATTTTAGGCTTTCCACAGGATTCCACTAGCTTAGCCGCAAATCGCCTCACTGCTGTGCGATACCGCCATATCCTGTAAGAATGGGGTGAACACACGATCTGGCACATGTGTATGGGCGCACACACACACACACACACACACACAAATCTTATTTGACTTTGAGTGCTGCATCCTGGAGAAGTCCAGATTGCTGATGGTTCTCATTTTCCACACCAGGAAAGTAGCTGGTGACGTTGCCATGAATCAGGCTATCAGCCCAGCCAGGGACAGGCCATGGAGAGCTGAGAAGATGAGGAGCAGCAAAAGATGAAAGGCTCAGAGACGAATCCTCTCTGTCCAATGGCTCGCACAAACAGTAAGAAGAAACACGAGCATCTGGCTGCTGTTTTCAGATGTTGCTTGTTTTAATAATCTACTCCCAGAGGCCATGCTACAGACTTTTAGATAGATTCTTTGAGGTTTGATATTAAAACACAACAGATACTTCATAAAGAGAAGCTAAAATGATACTAATTTTGAAATCAATGACTACTGATGAAAAGAGCTAACATGCTGTTGCTGAGATGGTAGGCAAAGAGGAGCTCTGTAACACATTGAGTCCTGCTCATGCTGCTAGAGAGTTCACTGGAATGACACACGTACATGTCTCCACTGGAACAACGGGTGTAAACACACTCTGATGGCCCCAATTAATCATGTTTAAACAGACAGATGTGATAGCATCACATGAAACCATGACTCCTCCATATGCTACCTGCTTGCAGTAATGTTTGTAAACTGACTAATTACAATGCTCTCAAAAAGATTCTCTCTCAGCAGATGTTTGTCCATTGACCTGCAGAACAATTACTTTAACATCGTGTGAAGAATCGCACATTAACAATGCCCTCTCTGCACTGACTTGCTAATAGGAGATGTTTGAAAAAATGATTGTCATTGTGCTATATTTGTTGTTGTCACCAATGAGATATACATTTACTAGAGTTTGGGATTTATTTATGCAGTATTGCAATAAAGGCCCTTGATCACATGGCCAAATGGTATGAAAGGTATAGATATAATGTATTATATTATCACATATACTGTTGTGAATATGTCAGGTAAGAAAGATCTATTAATAGCAATGAGAAATGGGAACTTTTCAGACCCAGCAGTAACTGTTCTTGCTTTCTTAGTTTTCATCTGATGAACAAATGTCTAAAAGTCCATTTCCCTGTCCACAAGATATGACTGAGTCACATTCTGGCTGTGCCGTGGCTCCATCACATCTCCACATTGGATCCAATGCCCACTGGAAATGTTTCAGAAGAAGTGCAGCCTGTCTTTCAGCAGCCAGATTTTCTGTTGTTTTGTTCATTTGTTTTTGGGATTCATTTGTGCTATGTCTGAACCGTTTCGCGTGTTTGTGTGTTTCTCTCTTTCTGTCTCATTATAAAACATTATAAAACAATAATGTACCCCTAAAAGGGAACCTACATAAAAATGACTATTTCAAAACAAAGAAAGATATAAACTCATCCATCAGACTGTGATAAACCATCATCGACACTTTATATCGCAACAAGCATCACTGCTTTTGCATCTGTTTTTCAACATTTTTAGAAAAACTCTGAAACAACAATATGAGTGACTAAAATATGAATAAATATTTTATGCACCAATAATAAACTAAATTGTCTTGGTGACATGGGTGCACACTTTTGCTAATGAAGGTACAATTAGTCAGCCACAATACTTGATACTTTAAAGGGAATTATAAATATAAATCTCTCCAAATTACATATACATGCATTATTAATTGCAACGATAATTGTATGCCATTTATGTTAAAGATAGTGGCTAGTACATACCATACGTATTACATGTCAATAATGAACTCATAGCAGGCTAATAGCAATGTATTTTTAATACATATTCATAAGCATTCAAAATACAGATGTACCATGCATCTACCCACCCTATGAAAAATGTGTCTGAATTTATCTGTCTATGAAATATGAATGATGTTGAATGGAATGCCCTTTTCCAACAGTCAGATAAAGGTTTATTGAAGGCCATAGTGAGCAGGAGAGAGGTTGCCATGGCTACAAGTGTGAAAAGGGCATCTGATCTGACTTCTGACCAGTCAATTAATCTTGGACTTGCAATTGTTTTTTTGTTTTTTTTAATCAAAGGCTCACTTATGATTCAAAATTAATTGCTGGGGATAAAAAAAGAAAAGAGGAAAGAGTGAGATTGTGGGGACTTGAAACACTTTGGAAAAGTACAGTAATGCTAGAGTCTTAAGATTAAGACTGCCACAAGGGAAGATGGGAGAATATTTAAGATGGATTAAAGTCTGAATATTTAGTTTGTTTGGTCTCAGTGTGAAGTGGTAGAGAAAACCTATTATTCAACAAAATAACATATAAAGACCTAATTTTCTCTTGATTTTACAGATGGATAACTTTCAAATCACAGCCTCTTCTTGTTTGGAAGTTTCACAATGCCACAATGAAAAATCTATTACATGACACTGCTTTTAAAAATATAGATTGTGCTTATTGTTTTGGCTACTGTATTTAATTGAAAATGCTAACAATAACAGGACTTCCATATTTGACGGAATATACACATATTATTGTAGGCTAAAGGATGACAATATTGTCCTATACCTAATGGCTAAAATGTCAACTTAGGCTGCAGAAAAAATACCAATGAAGGATCAACTAGAAAACGCTCAAAAGCTCTGCCATGCATGCAGAAATCCTACTATATACTAGTTGTTTAAATAGAAAAGATTTCTTAATTTAAATAGCTTTAACTGAAAGACTCATATAGAACTCTCTTTTAAGCTTTTGAGATTGCGTGAAAAGGAGTCAAAATATAAAGTGCTGCATAACGGACATAAAGGAGCTGAAAAAGTTACTGAAAAATGAAAATGCCAACCTTACCAATGTCACTCAAATCTGTAAGGTAGTTTTTAAGATATTCTGCTACCAAACAGGGAGATAAACAGATAACATGTTTTAAGAACATATCTTCAACACATTTGATATATAAACTGTACATGCATCTGAGTTCAGAGGACTCACAGACATCCTCGGCACCATAAACACCTACAGAGAAGACAAGCATCATATAAATACACGGTTTGGTGAGACACAATTACATAAATTGCCAACATCATCATTTATTTGTGTATAGTATCTATGTGCATTTACGTCATGGCTTGGGTGTGTATGTGCCAAGAGTTCGCATGTGTGAGAGCAATTGACAAAGCATGACATTTCCCTTATTTAAGCTACTCGCAAGCTGAGGGATAATGTGGAGGTGGGGATTTCTATCACCTTCCACAAATAATAGGGAAAAGTCAATTTCATCGCCTTTTACTGCGCTGTCATAGGAACACATCTCATGCTGTCTCTCCTCACTGTATCCATGCTGCCCTCGTAGTATCACATCCTCTGTTCCACTCATGCCTCCCTTTTAAAACAAGGCAGGAGGCGGTTTGATTATCACACTCCAAATCGCAGCTAATTAGGATAGGTCAGCTGGTGCAGTCAAACAGTGTCCCTCCATGCTCTTCCTCCTCCTCCTCCATCATCCCTCTCTCTCCATGTCCTCGGACAGCCCTATCAGTGGGTAACATCTCCCTACACCACTGCCGCCTGTCTGTTCGTGATAGCGACTATGGCAGTCATCTCCACAGAGGCGAGCGATGTGCTGCCAGCCACTCTGCCGGAGCCAGACAAGCCTGTATCAACGTCTGCTGCAGACACGTTGGAGCATCAATTAATCGCTGTTTAAAACTGGCAAAAAATGCATTTGATATACTTAAGCTTAATTAATACACTGCAACCAATTTTTCAGGGCTAATTAATCAATTTGAGACTGGTCCCTGATGCAAAGATGTCCAGATTATGTTGTCTGGAAGGAAACTGCACTCAGCATCAGAAAAGAAGATGAATTACAAGCATGGAAATAGGGAGTATGTTTGTTCTACCAATGCCTATTACCAGAGGAGAGCATAAATAGCGAAAGTGAGGGGAACAAAGTATAATAAAGAAAAAAGGCTAAAAAAGCACGGCAAAATCAGAAACAAAAAAGGAAAAGAAACAAAATTGTGTATACTGCAGGCTACAATCTAGTGACTATAAAGGCTAAGAACTGAAACAGTGTTGGGGATTGATTGGGACTTGAACTACATGCTTTGTGCACTTGTAGTTCTGTTTATACTGCGCCAGTGAATGAGGCCGCAGTGTCCTGGCAGGCAAGCAGAGAGAGCTACAGAGAGTAATTGGGAGGGCTATGCTTGGAGAGAAACAGAGGACTTAAGATGGGATGAAGGAAGGAAGGAGGGAGGGTAGAGGAAGACCTATGAAGTAGATGCTAAGTGCTGAGATGTGAAGAAAATAAGCCTGCAGGAAAATGACCCCAGGGACAGTGACCAATGACAAGCTCCCTTTTCCTTTTTTTCCATCTAATAATAGACATATAGTACCTGTATGCTTCCACGTGTACAGTTCATGTGTGTCCATACAGGGAGCTTTATTTAAATCACAGATAGCAATACCTGAATGCAGAGCAGCACATTACACCATATTTCCTTGAATAGCTTATGTTTCAGTTTCCTCCATTTAACTTTTTCTTTTTCTACTAAGCCTAATTAATTAGCTATAAAATAACTATAATAAATTACCTGTATATGAGTGGGTCTGCTTAAGGCAAAGTAGCAGATGGGACGTGAGCTTACCAGGCACAAGGTGACCATCTTGTGATTCATCTTAAACAGCAGGAGGACATAAAACATAAAAACAGACCTTTTCAAGCAGATGACATTGTAAGAGGCAGAAGATGCCGCCATAATCAAAGTGAGGCATCATTTACTGCTTTTGAGCATTCAACTGGTTTCTTTGCAACTTAATAAAGATGCACTGGAACACTGCCAGAGTGGTGTTCACCACCCCTCACTCCTCATCGCTGCTCTTGCGCGATGCCTTGGCCTCCTGCCCCTGCCCTCCCCCACAGCTTAGCTAAGCTCACATGTTATTGGCTAAACACAGCCAGCTGCAGCCAGTTAACTGTCTAATCTCACGTCAATCGATTTCCCCAAACAAGGAGAGGTGGAGCAGGGGAATGAAAGTCGTGGAGCGGTGGTGAAAACACAGCAGAGGGTGAGAATAAATGGGAGGGCAGAGATGAGTGTGAAACAGGCAAAGGCAGGTTACAGCCTTTCACTGTGTTTCCAGCACCACCGGGCTTGTGTGTGTATGTGTGTGTGCATCTGTTTGTGTATGGGTGTGAGAATCTCTTCTTCGAGACCATCAAAAGGATACCGATCGAAAATAACACACAGAAAGGTGGATGGACAGGCTGCGGTTGGCACTATCAGCCAGTAGCAGTACACATCCACCTTCAGCGTTGTATTTGGACAGTTTTTATTGACTGACTACTGCCCAGAACACTCTTAGCTCCCTTCGTCATATGTGTTTTGTGTGTATAAATGTGATTGTTTCAGTCCCTCATGGACAATTAAATGGGAACATTTTCAAAATGAGAAACATATGGAGCTTTTTAATTGGCCAATTTCTCTTGCCAACGTGTGTGGCTTTTTTTCATTCTAAAAACCAATGAAAAGGAAAAAAAATGCTATCTAGTCAGACATGCATATTGGAGCACAGAGTGTTGCACAAATTGTCATTGTCCTTCCGCAAGGAGTAAAACAGCCCTTCTGTTCCCTGGATTAATAGCACCATTACAGAGGAATCATGTTCAGTATACAGCACTGTACTTCTGGATCCAGTCAGTGAGATACATAATTCTTGGTGCAGAGACTTTAGTGAATTTGTATTTCTGTGGGAATATCTGTTTTGCCAAGCAGGTAATGGCCCACACCGAGGTACATGACTGGTTGAAGCTGCAGTGAGACATTTCCCATACCTCCTGTCCCATTACTTCTCTCTATAACTATGTATAATCTTTGCTTTCTTGCCTCTTTTGACCCTGCACTAATCATGCGAGGTGGCTAGGGGTGAGGAGGACTGCAACAACTCATATCTGGGGAGTTATTGTTCTACACATGTCATGTGTAATCTGCCCGACCCACAGCGCTTAGAATAATTATTCATATTTAATCACCACACTACGAAGCTACATCGCCTGCCGCTCACTAAGTCATTTTCCATGTTCCATTATCAAAGTTTCAGAAACGGGTGCTCAGGGAAGGGGGACTAAATGGAGAGGCTGAAGTAGTTGGGCTTATAAAAACATAATGGGCTTGTCTGCTTTGATAAACTGAGGACGTGTATAGAATGCACACTCGCTCACACCCTAAAATACACACACAGACATACACACCGCACACACACATTAAATGAGAAAAGTGCCGAGAACAAAGTAGGGGAGAATAAAGTAGCCAAGTGTAAGTTCAGATTGTGAGCGTTCAGGCAAGTCAGGAGCTCAATCGTTAATACAAATAACTGCAGCACAGAAAACGGATTGATAGTCATTTGGTTCAAGTGTGTTTGGCTTGCGCGGCATCTTTCATTTCTCCCGCAGTCAAATTGGCCAATGAGGGCTCACCTTGCTCCAAAGGTGGTGGTTTCACGCCTGTAGCCTTCAGCTTGAGGGCTTCCTTTGCAGACATATCACAGCAGGAGCCTTTGTTGGTGTCCTGGTCGCTGTCAGCCTGGTCGCTGTCACCATGACCACTGTCTCTGAGGCTTGCTCGCTCTGGGTCTTTAAATGTCGAACTACTAGACAAATAAACAAAAAAATAAATAGAATAGAAGATTAGTACAAAGTGTATGTCTACAAATTCGTCAAAGCTTTTTATTATTTTACCCTCAGTGGAAGTTCAGAGACAGAATGAAACATTGATGAGCACCCCTGGATGCTTAAACAAGACAAGAAAAATTATACTAATAGGATTTAGGGTGTAATGAAATGCTTCTAAAATACTGCACCAGCAGTACTGACTGCTAAAGGAGAAACAAAAAAAAAGAGAGGATCTTGTGTGTGATCATATTTTATGTATTATAGAGAATACTGTTAGTGACCACTTTTAAACCTAATTTAATGTACATGGCCTTCCTCTTCCTGCTATGACTCAGTACAATTAATTGTCAGTTCAGTTACTGCTTGTATAGTACCGTTGGGACTATTGGAGAAAAGAAAACAAAGGTCTGAGATGTAGTGACGGTTATAGATCCCAACTCTTACCTTTGAACAAACTGTTGTCTGCTACCCATATAATTAGGCTCAGTGGGGAAATTGTCCGTCTGTGGAGAAGAGAGAGAGAGGAAAAAAAGTATATAGTGGGCTCTACAGAAATGAGTATTGCCGTGAAACAGCTGTGATCTCCTAGTGACATATGATTAATTATACAGAAAAAAGGTAGAGGACAGAGTAGGGGCAAATAAAATACTGGGGATTTGAGCTCTATATCGTTTAGGTTTGAGCATTTCATTAACCACATAAAGGAGGTTAATTAGCCATTCGAGAGTAAACCACAGAGCTGAACATCAAATCTGGGAGCCGTAATATAATCAATAACTGCTAGGACAATAGTCTTGATGAGCATAGAAAACTTTGCAGTTACGTGCTGAAGTGTCGGCTAAACATCCTGTAACCAAATTACAGCTCTATCTGTGCAGAAATTAAAATGCAATTTGCAAGTTTCTTTAACAACATTTCTGTGAGAAACTGTTGACTCTCTGAGATTCAACACTTTTTTTTCTTCCAGAAATTGAGCAATTGTTTGTGAGAAACTGGGGCTTGTATGTGTTGAACCATCTGGTGTTTATTTGATATAGGGCTACCTGATCATACACAGGGGGCTTCATGCTATGTGGATCAATAGAAAAAAAAAAAAACACACATACACTCGTGTACACACACACGTACACGCAAAGACACACTAACACGGTAAAGTCTTACATATACAGTCACACAAAGAAACAGTATGGCATGTATGACAAAATACAGTAGTATAAAAGGAATACTGATACAAACTCTGTATTTCACACTCACACTTCACGCTCCTCAATCCCCCGCACTGTATGCAGCAGTGCATTATAGACTGGATCAATCACATTGGCACTGGAAAGTACTCTGTCTCTCTCCCAGTCTGTCTCTCTCTCTCTCTCTCTCTCTCTTTCTTATGTTAATTATATCAAAGTACTGTATATGAGGGTTTTTAATCAGGTCAATTGAGATAAAAGGTCACAAAAGATCCCACTTTCTTTCTGGCATTTACCGAAGTACGTGCCAACCTTACTAATAATAAAAACAACTAATGCAAAAGCAATCAGATTTACGGACTTCACAGTAAGCCAGGAAGAACACAGGAAGACAGAAAGTAATGTGTTTATATTTTGTTAAATTTATTATAGGAATATCTCAAAGTAGCTGTTGGGTAGAGGTAGGAAGGGTGGAAACAAATGCCTTCAAGAGAAATAGCTTTCATACTGTTGCAGTGGTATTCATCACAGTAACACAAATAATTACCCTATGTAGTGCACAGCTCTCTGTCTTGAATTGATAGCAGTAAAATGTCATGTTTAGTGAGTAATGTCTGCCTTGTGCCAGGCTTTTTCACATGCACAGCTTGACTCACAGTCGATAGAGTATTTCAATGTCATCCGTGCTCTGCGGTGGCTCAGTATGAAAAAGGGTGTGTGAAGGTCAGACAGGCCACCTCAGTACTTTGACCTTCCATGCTTTTGCCAATACCTTTATCTCTACCTAAACACTCTATTCCACCTCAGCCTTCGACAAGATTAAAAGAAAACACCCACAGAATATATCAAAGGCTGGAATCTGACCACGGAGTAAGAGAAGAATAGATGTTTGAAATCGTTTGGCATTGAAATGATAACAGCCTGAGGTTTTCAAAAAGGGTAGATGGAAGTCTTTATATTGATGTGCCCCTTCTGTACTTTTATGACCAGGGACTCATCCTTGGGCATACTTTTCAATCAACTTAGCTCTGTTAGCACTGAATCTGATCAGGGAGAAAAGGACATTAACAGAAAAAGGTTTTCCTTAATTGCTATAGGGTTTGATTTGCTGTCCACACCTGTGCACATGAACAAATATCAAAATGATATTCTTGTGCACAGAACATTTTCTACGTTAAAATACACAACAAAAGTTAATCTTTTACCA
This sequence comes from Macquaria australasica, assembly GCA_005408345.1. Lineage (NCBI taxonomy): Eukaryota > Metazoa > Chordata > Actinopteri > Centrarchiformes > Percichthyidae > Macquaria > Macquaria australasica. The sequence continues at coordinate 182,014 of SEMN01000067.1, read as the reverse complement.
CCCACTGTAGTGTTTACCATTGATGAAATAAACCTTGAAATGGCAATGGTCTACTGTACTTCAATGTAAAAACTGCTTTGATAGTGTGTTAAATGGAAATGCACCGCTGAATCCCATAGTGTGGTAGTCATGATTGTAGTTTTTTCTTACCAAAAAGAAAAACATATGCGTGTCGCACATAAAGTGGCATGTGCTCTACATCCCTCTTCCACCTACTACACCCCACCCCCCCACCCCCCACAAGCCAATAAAAAGCACATTACGCCACGTCATAGAAGCCTCTTTCCTGCCAATTAGAGTCCAGGCTGATCTTAAGCCTACATCTCTTCCTGTCTGTCTATACTGCCCAGCCCTTTCACTACTATGGGCCACTTTCCAATTAATGGATCGATAACGGCCAGTATGGGCTGCTTTGTACTTAGCCAGTCAGAGCCCACAATGAATACAGGATAATTTGAGGGGTGAATGATACATACTGCCTAGATGTCCAGTAGTTTTATCATCATTATTAGACACAATATTATACAGTACATGAATTAATTTAGCATTGCAAGAATCATTGAGTATTTCATGTTGCATGCTTGCACTTCTTACCTCTTAATTTCCCCTTGTGGGACTTCTTGAAATGAACTGAACTGAATAGATCTAAAGTCATCTGAACTGAGCTGAACTAAACTGACCCATTGTAAATTGAACTGACCCCAAACTGCAGCATCTCTATATCTGACCTTTAAAGTTTCAAAATTTTACTTGCTTTTTGACCTAAAATATGAGTCTTTGACCTTAAAGGTTCAGAGAAGCACTGAATCTATTCAATACACAATGAATCCAGCAGCTCTGGGTCAATGCGCTTTGTGAAGATATCAGCAGAGGTTAGTTTCGTTGGTAGGGTGAATGAGAATTGCAAATGCATGTTGTTGAATTGTACTGAATGATGTGTTGTATTTAGTCCATGCAGCAAGGCCACAAAGGTCAGGGAGATACTGAGTACGGTGAGGTTGAGTAAGTGTAAAAAGCTGCACTCTATTCTGTATTCCCATTGAGACCCTAAGACTGACCAAGCAGACAGCAGGCCGATTGAGACAAATGGGACGAGCATATTGGAGTGCTATTCTACTCTCAGGCCTTGTTGGTGCATTTTGGGGCACTGTTCATTTCTATGGGGCTATGTTTGTGTGTATCTCTGTGTGTGTGTACATGTGTATTTGATATCTTAGGTAGGGGTGGTGAAAGAGGATAAATTGCAGCTTCTCTTTCACACATCATTGGACAGCTCTCTTTTATTTACAGGAACGAGAGTACACCCCTCCCTCTACCTACCCTGCTAGGTATGATACATGCATTTGTCCTTTACTGTCTTCCAAAAACACACATAGTGCTCACTCTGTGTATATGCGCATGAGTGCATGTGTTTCTTCATGTCAGAAGGCGTGAGCAGTTCCAAATCCACCATAACCTTGTCAGTAAGCCAAAAAGATCTGGACTGCAGTTTTTAGTTTGATAAACTATGTCTCTGTTGTGTGACGTTACCACCAAGCGAACTCTAGTTTATTCCTCTTGGGAAACTGTCAAAGTAGCTCAGCAACAGCCAAATGGGAAAAAGATAAAACGGAGAGAAATTGAGCTTAGGAAAAGCAGAAAATAAAAGACGAAAACAGAAAAAGGAGAGCAAAACGGCAAAGTGAGCGGATGATAAAGGAAGTAAGGGAAAAGGGGCGGAGAAACTAGACAATAATTAGACTGCATTGATTACCTAGTGGCTGAGGAGCAATTGTAAGTGATCAAATCTAATTAGCTGGTCCTATACATCTTCCTGGAGAGAACAGACCAATCAATCAATGGGCTTAAGTGAACTTAAAGCCATCACAGTCTACTGCCTGCTAAATATCTTCCACTATCTTCCAAATAACTTGCAAGAGGTCCAGTTCAAATGACTTTCAGACAAGTAAGGAAGTGCTGCTGATGCCCTAGACTAGATAGATTTAAACCACAGTGAAGTCTTATCAGTCCAGATGGACACCTTACTAATGATTCCGGACAATACTTAATTATAAACGAGACTTTGAACGAAGATATCTTACACATTTGAAGACAAGTTTAGATTTCAATGTGACATAGGATTTTTTTGGACATTGTTCATGTAGTGTAGGCAAGTTATGCAGGCTGATAATATGCAGTCATAGTATTTTAGAATGCCTTCTCCATATTCATATTAGGAAGAAGTGGTTTCTCTGTGGGGGAAAAAACATTCATTTTTATCATTTTGATGGTGTGCTTCACATGGACTTATGTCTTCCACCAAAAATATGGTCTCAATTAGTCTGTGATTTATTTAGAGGATAAATATATGTGGCTAATCTTTGTTCATTTGTATTTGTACCACATAATTTGTACACTGTTTGCCAATTATCCTGCAAAGAAAGATGTTGTAAAACAGGTAAAAAGAGTGCAATCTGTGCACCAATTTGTCCAACAAATGCTCTTGAAGTACTTCCACCTGAGAATAACTAACTGAAAAGAAAAATGAGCTCTGTTATATTCTATTGCTGGTTGCAGTTCTATCACGTGTCAGTGACACTCAAACACAACCTCTTGTATAATTCCAAGGTGTGGAAAAATGTACAAAATAGTAGTTGAACTGGCATCTCCCAAGTGTGAACAAGTGCAGCTGTATAAATGACGTGACGCACAGCTGAAATCAAGCATGCATGCTCAGCAAACCTCTGGATAAAGTTTAGAAAAAGACTACAAAAAACATTTCTTTCTGAAGTGCAGAGAAACACCAGTAAGGGAGCATTCACACCTAGTCTGTTGGGTTATTCATCTGAACCACATAGCTTTTACTGTGCTCCTTTAGTTCTGCTAGTTTCGGCTGGAGATGTTACAGTCTATCCTTTTAATTTTTTACATTTTGACAGCAGGATTTATGACCCACGAGCCAATGTTTAGTGTTACTATTTTTCAAAATAAACAAAAAGATGATTTTGTGTTTTGTTTTCCCAGCTGTACCAAAAACTTACTCAACCCCGACCCCAAAACCATGGTACATATTCAACAGTGAATTTTGTGTAGAGTTACAGCCCTCATTATCCGAATATGTTGAGATGCAGAATACATCATCTCCTGTTGCTTTGTATCTATGAGGTATAAAGTTCAGTTGCATTCTTGAATGACTTCATATTCTCTTTGCTGGGCAGACGGCAGCAGAAGATAAATACGCCCTTGCAGCAGGGTTTCGTGCAGAATGATTTGCTACAGTGAGCCACCTGAATAAACTGTGTTGATTTTCCTCTATACCACAGTGTTTGTCACAGGATGGCAGGTTACCATAACTGTCACATGAATGAGTGAGCTGACACTCCATCTGACTTATGCTTAAAGCTCTGGGTTTGTTTGATATAAGGCAGTGTAAACCCTAAAATGGACTTGATGCATGTACCATAATGCGTCATTTTCTGGGATTATGAAAAGGTTTCAGTTTTTTTTATTATGGAGAGCTGACATTGAACACTATGTACCAAGAAATATTTCAGAAATGTCTGCAGGAAAGGAAGGAAATATCCCAGTAAGCAAGAGAAAATGCTGTGAAATTAGTCCCAGTGTAACGATAACATATCACTAGAGACTGTATCAGATCATATTGATTATTTGTCCCACCCCTAGTGATCAGTCATTTAAAGTATCTCTCTTACTGACAAGTCTCTCCTCCCTTCCCCATCTCTGATTGTACTGAACTCGACTTCAGTACCACAAATCTAACACAACTCAAGCTGAATAAAGTCGCCCACATCTGAATGTGTTCGAGTTGCCACTGCCTTGAAATATTGTGACTGTGTTTTTTTATAGAACTACTATGGGGCTTTTTGTAAAATTGCTGGTTTATTATGAGGCTGGTGACTCAGGCAGCTCTCATCCAACTCAATAATCTCATCTTGTTAATCATGGTTTGCCATAATTCATAATTCATTATTCATAACATAACTTCATTTATTTTTATTTTGTTGTGTCCATGTTCATTTGGTGGGGAATAGGGCTTTTTTTCCCTTTCATTAAATAGGGCTAAGTAGCACTTTGGAAGCTTTTATATACAGTTGCATAAACAGCATGACCTCTCCCTTGCAGATTCACTGCTCACCAGCAAAGACACAGTATTCATAATTAATATGCAACCACTCACACTGATTGCCTATTATTTTGGTTGACCATACAGTGTCATTAGAGATGCCTATTAGGAGCTCAGTGGAAAGCATCAAGTCCTCTTGGTGGCACAACTTTTTTTTTTCTTTTTTTAATCATCTTCAGTCTCAACAAACCACTTTATATAGTGAGAAAACGGCATGCAAATGAAAGAGTTGACTTGCACACACTGAGTAGGGGACTGAAATCACCGATAGGTGAAAAGCAAAAAGTAGAGACAGAAAAGAAGAGGGCTGAGGTGGTCATGCTTGCTTCTCTTCATCAAGAGAGACGTGACAAAAACACTTCTTCAAAGCTGATTTTCTTCAACCTGTGCAGTTACTGCTTCTTTATTATTCCTTTTGAGGAAGAGCCCGAGCAAGCATGGATATAATTTTCTCTTCTGTCTACAAATGACTACTTTGGTCACATTTCTAAGGTAGTTTCCTTATGTACAAGTGGGATGGCTGCACTTGCCTTTAAGAGTAACAGCTATAAAAGAGTCCATCAGTGTGCTTTTTATTGGTTTTTCTAAGAGCAGCTTTTCTAGAGTACATTCATCCTTTGTAATAATGTTTGCCATTTAATTTTGGAGACTAAATTACTTAAAGAGCATGAAAAGAAAACTCTAAGGGATAAACAGACCCCGAGTCTAAGAGGTGGTCCACAAAGCGTTGTTAAACTCGATTCTTAAGCCTGTCATTATCATCTTGAGAATCAACTCACGTAGAAAATAATAAAATGCAAACCTCCTGAGAGAGTGTATATCCTTGAACTTGTTTCTCTTTCTCTCCATCACTTACACATGCACAGTCCACATACACCATTACAGGTGCTGGAGATCTTACAGTCTAGTCTATTTTATGATGCATGAAAAATCAAATGATGGGCTAAAGTAAATCCTGCATAAACAAAATGGCTCAGAAGGCTTGTCTTAATAGGCATATAGTAACACAGAATAATCTGTTTACCACAAATTACAAAAATAAATATATAATTATCTGTTTTTTAACTCCTATCCATGTAATTGATTTATTAATGGGTTGATTAAGCTATTATTGAATGAATCATCCTTATCTAACTAAAAAGGACAACATTACCCATAAACTGTTATGATGTTGACCAACATCCCCTTGGGCAAAGATTACAATAAGCTGCCACATTGGGAACACACAATTGAGGCTCTATACTAAGGCAAACTGGCATCTTTTTTTCGCTAAATGGAAGTAAATAAAACCAATTTGACTGTTACCCATTTTACAATGCACCTGTGGTTTGAAATCAAATTAATTGTTTCAGTCAAGGAACCCATACCTTTGTGACAGAATACAAGACTAATTGTTTTTCATTTTAACCAAGATCTTGTCAAAAAATAACCAGATTTTTTTAGAAGAGCAGATTGATTTAAACATATTTTCAACCGGATGGAGAGAGAATGCTAATTATCTACTGGTTATATGCTACAATCCCCCAAACTAAGTAAAAATTAATATGATTTTACTAAGTTTGAGACAGATGGTTAGATGTTTATTTCAAGACTGTTTTATTTTTTTCTATATACAACAATTTTGTATTTGCAACAAGTAGCAACAAGGGGATGTGGTGCTCGTGGCCTCATGAGCTTCACTTTGCCAATCAGTACTAACCAGTACTAAATACCTCGGCAATTGCTGGTTGCAGGGGTGATAGTGGATAACAAGACAATTTTGTCACTTTTTTCCCAACGAGTTTTTGTGCTGCAAATTATATCTTTATATATAAGTTTTGCAGTATTGTTTTTTTTATCATGTCTTCACGTTTTTCAATCCAAAATATACTTCAAAAAATATTCTCAGATCTATTTTTAAGATACAATAAAAATGACAAAACCTAAGAATACATCTGTGTATATTTAATGACATAAACATACATGTATGAACTTATGTTATTCCTGAGCTATTATTATGAGGTGCAGTCGCACCTGTGTGCAGTGTAATATAATGAGGCAGTCAACACTACACCAGACAAAAAGTAATTAAATACGACCTGAACATGAAATAAAATAACATGCAAAATCACAGTCCACTAGACAAAAAGAGTCTGACTGGAACAGGTTGTGACCCTATCTTTATTTTTATTTTTTTTATTTTTTAAAAACAAGGGCAAGAAGCACTCGTCATTCTAATCTCACTCAAGAATTACAGGCCCTGTTATATTTGCAATTATCTTCTGCAATATTACTTCTGTATGTCTGCAGTTCCTACCTGCATTATCTCTTATAAATACAACACTGTCAACAATTCAGCAGCCAATTTAGTCTCAGCTGCCATCTCTGAAGCCAGCTCAGAGGAAACTTTTCTGCTCTGAAGAGGAGGGGCGCGTTTGTACTACTATCAAGACAATCCACATCTGTGGCAGTTTAGCCCCAGGAGTAAATGATAAATGTAGCTTTTGGCATAGATATGTATTCCAACACACAAAAACCCCTAACACAGCAGTTTCCCAGCTCTCCTAAAATAGCAGTGTTGTTTTCCTTCACTACTTGAGACGTTTTGTGTAGACACATTTAACCAGCTGGTCCAGGCAGCTTACAGCTGGGACCAATCTTATGATTATTGATAAAGGAAAATGTGTACACTTTGGGGAAAAAAGTGAAAGAGGTAGTGGGAGACAGAGGACTTTACTTGATATTAAATTATTTATACGCTGTTGAAACTGTGAGGAAGGCAGTAAAAAAAGGAAAGGGTGCAGTATGTGATCTTGGTGTGTAAGCTACTAATCATTCAGTACTTGCTCATCAATAGTTACAACAGCTTTGCTGTTAACTGAAGCCTTGAGTCAGCACTGACCTTGCTTCACCCTCATTAATCCAAAGCCAACTCAGCCCAAAAATCCAAAGCTGTTACAGAGGTAACAGGCCTATCGTACTGTACATTTTACATACACATGTTCGCTTTCTTTCCAAGAGTTAGTTGAGAAGATTTATACTGCTCTCATGTCTGTACACACTGTAATATGAACCTCATGGTGATGACAAGACTCCAGAAAATCACTGCTTCTGGCCAAGAGATAGTTTGACACATAACCTCCCGTAAAACTACGTTGTGTAGTTTTTACATGTTGTGGTTAAACAAACAAGATATAACAAATTAATTAGGAAGCTTTAAAGGTGCTGTTAGGCAAATTGTGTTACCTTTAGAGAGAGCCAGGCTAGCTGTTTCCACCTGTTTCCAGTCTTTATGCTAAGCTATGCTAACCAACAGCTGGCTGTAGCTTCAGATTACTGTACTCTCAGTAAGAAAAGCATGTAAGTGTATTTCTCAAATTAAGATTAAAGAAAAAATCCATGTTCTTCTGCTAGGTTTACAATGTTTTCCCTCTTCAGATGATGGGATTTATACAACTAATAAGAAATTACCACTGAATGGAGCAATAAAAGAAATACCAATTCAAAAGTCTGTATCCTTCAGTGTTTGGAGTAGAAAAGTAGCGTTTGGACTAGTGTTTGCAACCTTGCAATCTGAAAACGAAACTGTCAACCTGTTTTCAGGCTGCTAAAAGCCCACATGTTTACGCTTTTGAACGGATATTATTAAGTGCTTATCCAGTATTTGTATCAAATTTGACTAAAGAAATAAGCATTTTATAATATAGTGTTGAAACAAACCATCCACAAAATGTGGTCTAGTTTGCGGGTTAACAAGACAGAAGTTGAGAGCTCGTGAACAAAAGCATTCAAGAACAAAATTATTCCATTTGAATTGTTGGGGGAAGAGCCGTTCCGTGAATGAAAGGATTTTATATATTTCCCCAAAGCCCAGAACCAAGGCCAGACGCAGATAAATAGACACACAAAGACAGACACGCAGAATGCGCGCACACACGTCTAATATCAATACATGCACAAGTGCACATACACACACCTGGGTTCTCCCTCTCTGTCTCCCTATGCACACACATGCACACACACACACACACACACACACACACACACATAGCAGATGGACTATGCCTAGTTTCTGTTCAAGGTGACCTATCTACTGTATATTTATCAGGTCAGAGGTATATGAGCAAAGGAGGGGCCGGGAAACGGAGGAATGGAAGACAGCAAGGATACTGTCCATACACCTGGGTAAAAACTGACAGGAAAGGCTTTAGGATAATGCTCTGTTGTCAAAGTGTTGGAGGCCAGTTTCTCTCAGTCTCTTTTAAGTGTGTCTATGGTGCATTAAGAATCTGTCAGACCAGCTTTAGCATTAATCAGCTAGCCCAGAGAAGAAACAATCACACATAATCTCAAGCTCTAAACCCTGCTGACCTTCTCTTCAAATGCACAAATAAACTCCCCTTGAAACCTCAGTCATTTAAAGACACACGCAGGCCCGAGCTCCGGCACTAGTCATTTTTTCCTCACCGCTCTCCCTCCCCTGTAGACTCTGATTGGTTCCTCCCACAGCGGCACCCATGTCTCTCCACCTAGTAGTACATCGACCCAGCATGTCAACGTGACCTCAAAGAGGACGCAATTTCAGACAATGTGAGTGGGGAGAGGGGCTGTTTTACCCCATCAATCTGGAAATAGGAGAGGAGAGCAGAGCTGAGCTGAGGAGAGGAGAGGAGAGGAGGAAACACAGGAGGAAAAGGAAAAAGAGAGGAGAAGGGCAGAATACACAAGTTCCATTCATCATCTCAGCAGCATTGAGAGTGTATAAATAGCAAGATCTGTTCAGAGTTATCATTGAGCCAACGCTTCCATCGTGGTACTTCATTTATTAAGACTGTGCGCAGATCAATATAGCAGACATATACACTCTGTACTGTTGACAAGATAATCTCATCATTATGAATTTGGCTTGGGTCGTCAGTAACATGAGCAATTGCAACGCTTATCTGAGATGACAAGAGCAGAGAGAAAGAAAGGGAATCCGAAAAGAAAAAGAGTCAGAGCAAGAGCGGAGCAGAGGGGTAAGCAAGGAAGAGAGAGAGTGAGCACTAGTTTTCTTTTTTTTTCTTTTAACTAAGCAATGCTCAGAGCGATAGATAATGAAATACAGTATTTCAGTACCATACAGAGCAAAAATCAATAAGCAACAGAGCAAACCAGCAATTGATCTGAATACTAAAGGCCCCAAAAAGATTTCTCTGTAAGACATAAGCCCAGTGAGGGGCCAATTGAGTACATCTGTGTAGTACAATAGAAAAAGATGAGACCGGCCAAATATACCATCTTCAATACGCCATTAGCACTCAGCATTGCCACTGCTACCCTGAAGAGCAGACACAGTCAAACGTTTGATGACAAATCTTGTGTGCCCACCACTTAGTGGGGCTTTTGTTTAGGCAATAACATTTGAGAGTACTGACTCATTCGCCTCTGTTGCCACAAACACATAACAGCCACTACAGTGGCTGTCAATTCCCTTCAGAGACACACAGGGCTTTAGACATGGGAGTCAGATTTCAAACTGTGGGACAGTGGGATCTCTCCTATTGAGAGTGTCGGACCTTCTCAGATACACACATACCGCACACACAAACATGCAAACCTACACTGGCAGGATTACACTGTTTAGAAAAATACTCCTCAAACTGCAAAGCAAATTGTCGTTTCCGGATTAGGTGACTGTAATGCACTCCGGTGGTTGTATGAGGGAGAAGAAGCCCGTTTTACAGCGGCTTCTTTTGACACGTAGTTAGGTGAAATTAGAGCAAATGAGATGGTGTTCATGGTATATCCCTCTAATCAATTAATCACATTACTGATGAAGCTGAATAAGTGCTGAACTGTAGAACGCAAGGACAAGGAGACAGAGATTCAGGGAGAAAGGGATAAATCATTTCTCTTATACTAATGAGATAGAAGGTGAGAACAGATTCACATAACTCATTCTTTGAGCTGCATGTTGTTTCTACAGCACATGCCTAGGGGGCACAGGGAAGGAAGATGTGGCAGAAATAAAAGCTCTCTCAGGTTGGACTGGTTCCAAGACACAGCAGAGCGAGTTCCACTTTGTTTGACTTTGAAAGTGTTTGATTTACAGCAAGGAGACCCAGCTGCTGGCAGTTCAAAGAATACATCGCCAAGCCATGTACGCCTATGTAGCCCTCTATGTGCTGTGCATCTCAGTGCACATTACTGTGAGATCACTCCTATCTATACCCATCTATTGCTGCAGCTCCAGCACCCTGCTGCTCAAAACGTTAAGTCTAAAGACCCCAGGAGGGATCTAAGAGCCCTCAGGGTGCAGGCGGCCCCTACAGGGAAGCCCATTCCAATTTGAGGGAACCAGCAAGACCGGTGCTTCAGAGCACAGCTGGTGGTAGCACAGGTGCATGTGTGCGTGTGCATGTACACACACACACACACACACACACACACACATGGCAGCTGAATCTGATTCTTCCACTGTGAAGGTTATGTTTTGTTCTCTTGTTTTTGTGACCTCTGTTGATGCTAGGTTGGCTCCTTGTGCCTGAGTTGTTTGAGCACAATTCCAGCAGCACCAAGGTAAATGTTTCAAAATCTACTGGGGGCATGCACAGATTTTTTTTTTTTTTTTTGTCACAATTTTCTTTTCCCTCTATAAAATAGCATGTATTGAAGGAGTCCATTACAGTAAAAGGATTGTCAGGTATAGCACAGATCCATATGGTATAGGCGTGCACTTGCAATGCAACAGAAATATGGGCAACTTGCAGTATAAGCAGGGTCAGGAAAACAAGACACACTGTCACACAAGAAAACAGCCACAACAAACACAAATGACAGTGCTCTCTGTGGCCTTAACAGAATAGAAAAGTAATTACTGTCATAAGTCTGACATGACTTGATCTGAAACCACTTAAAATGCCAGTCTGCCTATGTAAGGTAAACCAAGCTAAACAATGGCACTTGCTACTCAACAATAATGACAATATGACATGATATTTTGAAGCTCTGGTGACAGTGAATCAGGCAGAGGAGTCCTGATCATCCACTTCCCCTCTATCACAAACACACTCACGCACACACAAACACACAATAACTCGAGAGTGAATTTCCACTGACGATCCACAGTCTTATTATCGTGCCCATGTCATCTCCAATAGGCTGCTTCCTATTGAACTTAGCAAATTGGTTTAATGTGTCCGGCCAATCTGGCTATCACAGAGGTCAACTTGTGTTCTCATATCCTGCCTCTTTCTCTGCACTTGAAAAAAAAAAAAAATTCCTTTGTTGCCCTGCATTGCCAGGTCGGGAGGTCTGTTAAAATAATGTAATTATGCAGCACAGATAAATGCTGTCTCCACATGAATGCACAGCAGCTGGCTGAAAGGATTTTTAGTGGCTGACCAATAAGAGCAATATACTGTATACATAATTGTCTTCAGTTATCTATCTATCTATATCCATCTATTTCTGTCTACAGTTTGACTCTACTGGAGTTTGTTATAAGTTACAGGGGGAAATTGTGTCTAGTGGTGGGCATAGTCAGGGGTTTACATTTATGTTCAGTTATTTAGCAGTGCTACTTGGATTTTTGAGAACTTCCAATAAATAAAACATTCACTTCCACAGCTTCTTCCAATCTCAAATACATTTTCTCGGTTTTCATAATATGTATCTGCAACTCAACTATTAATTGTGTAAATCTATGAAGAATTTTCAGCCTGAGTCTGTTTAATGTTTTTCATGGAAATAGTGGCCAAAGAAAACATTAAAAGCGAGGGTAAAGATAAAGACATTGGCGGTGTGCATCACTACCACTGCATATTTCCTCCGTCTTTCTTTCTTTAACTTTAAAATATCATTAACACATAGACTTTGAGAGAGGAGAAGAATAGGCTACTTGAGAGATAACTACAGTCATCTCCACTTTCTCTCATGCTGCCTCACGTTGCAAACAGACAACAACAAATAAATGAATGCTCAAATTCTGCTTATATCAGAAAGTAAGTAGCTTCTGTTTCCCACTTACCCTGTGTTCTGCCCTCCTCTTCCCCCCATGTTCACAAATATGTAGACCTCTGATGTTTATCGTGACATCTTCCACTTCCCTCTGATTTGTTAAACGTTATGATTTATTAATGAAAGAGGATGCAAATATAGCTGCTGTTTTGTGCTGTGCGTTACACTTCTGCTACAGCTTCAAGACACACTAACAAGCACCTCTGCAAACTCAAATACCAGTAATGGCAGCTAATAAACAAAACATCCAATGACAAAATTTCTATATTTTGGTTATATAAAGAAAACATAATTTACTGTTGTTCCCCAAAGCAACATTCTGTGGTCTGACGGCACTTTCTCTCAGTTGTATCTATCACATGAGCTTGGGGGAGATGAAGAAAAATAAAACTGCCTATTAATAATTCAGAATTTCAGCTTGTAGTGTTATGTACAGTAGCAGCAGGTTTATTTGAAGAAATATAAATATACACACTAAGGTGAGCTGATAATTTTTCTTTATGTACTGGCAATCTCAAATATCTAGCCATGTGGCCCAGAAGAGCTCAACTGGGGGACAAAAGTACAGAAATTACAAATCGCTTCTTGAACTGTCTCCCATTCCTATAAATGAGCATCTAGTTGCTGAGCTGCTCAATTCCGTCTGCAAGTGGTCTTCAGCACATACAGGTTTACCAAACTCATTCCATAGAAAGCTCCAGAGGAAAGCAGTTATCTAAAGATGAAGGGAGAGGGAGAGAAATGAAATAAAGAGCGCTTTTCTATTCATTGCCTCAGTGGCCACTGAAGTGTGGGAGCAATTTCAATACAATATACAGCGGAGGCTTTGATAAGACTTTTCGGTAGAATCCTTAAAAAACAGCACAAGCCCGGTTACATGTGCATCTGTGTGTTTGTGTGCACGAGCATGTGTGTGTGTGTGTGTGTGTGTGTGTGTGTGTGTGTGTGTTTCTAGGAGGAAGGGTGTTTCAAGGTTCGGACAAATGCAAGATTGTCCCGCTCATAAAAGAGAGGGGCTCTGTCACGGAGCCTGCCAGCTAAAGGCTTAAATCACATGCCTGGAATACACAATGACGTTACACCCACACACACCCAAACACACACACAAACACACACACACACACACACACACACACACACACACACACAATCTCCCTAAATTATGCAGAGTAAGACCATTCCTGGAAGCGTCCATTTTCAACATCTGCTCCAGCTACATTGTTGGCATGCACATGCTCAACCTAAACAGATCAAAGGAGTGAAAATTTCATCTCCTATATTGTATACAGGCTGCTTAAATGATCACAGTGACACCTCTTGTCACTTGCTGCTTTTTTTCAGCATTCTTTAATATTCACTCAATAGGTTTATGGCTGCCAGTCATTTTGAGAATCCATTCAAGGACCAGAAATTGTTACAAGAGAAATCTGCCTTGCTTTGCTAATTTATATGCAGTAAAACTGAGCACAATTTTAAATATCATGGACTCAGTGTCTGCTTTGTAAATTCAGTGACTGTCATTCAAAACAATTGTAATAAAATACTGTTATGCAGGCAATTCCAGAAAAAAAAAAACTATTTTCCATGTGTTTGTTATGTATTTATGTCTGACATTTTATATTAGAGCAGCAGGAGCCTCCTTACCAAGCGACAATGTCAAGTCAGCAGAGACAAGAGCCCTTTTTCTCCTTGACACCCTCATTTCAATGCCACCCTAGACAAGGCAGAATGCCGCCACCTAAAGGCAGCTTTTATAGCCTTTCAGACACCCCCTTTGCCTCTGTACCACCTGCACATTATTAACATGGATGGTCTCCCACAGAGACAGGATTCTGTTTAATTAGAGTTTCATGGTGAATCAAATTACAACACTCAAAACTTATCAAAACAAATCAATATGATAAATTATGGGCCAATTAAAAGAAATGACACAGGAGTCTTTGGATGTTTGGTAACAATGACGGCCGCTTCTCGAAAAGGTAGTGAGAAAGCAGCAGAGAAACTTGTGAACCAGTCAGTGGGCCACAGGCTGGCACAGCTGCTGAAGCTAAACATAATGTGGGACAGGAGCGCAGGCTCACTCTTTGGAGTGAATTACTGAAATCCCTTCTTCCTGAGCATTGAGGAATTTTGCAGCATATTGGTTTTAACCTTGATTCCACACTAAGTAATTCCCTTCAACGCCTTAAGCGGAATTAGGCATCATTACGTATCATCCATCTCCTTATCCCAGGAATTCTCTTTAGAAATGAAATGAAGCTCTCCACTGGGCCAGGTGCTGGCACGGTGGTGACAATGATAAGGCCAGCAGAGCTCTGCTGATATGTTCATATTATTCCCCTCTCCCAGCTAGAGACCAAGCCCAGCCTGTCTGCCAGTGCACCACTATAAAACATCATTAGAGGCCAGCAGTCTGTGTGGAAGAGACTGGGAGTTGCTGGCAACTACAGTAGCACTACTAGGTGCAGATGAAGACAGCCGCACTAAGGTGCCCTTGTGACTGACTGAGCAGGCGATATGCTCCCCCGCTTTATCCATCTCTTTATTTATTTTTCCTATTTAGCCTCTCCTCTCGTGGCAACTGTAGTGACAGATGGGCTGAGAGGCATTGGGATCGATGGAAGGGGAATTCTGTCTTTGTTTCCTGACATTTTTCCCATAGCCACTCTTCTCTGACTCAGGTTACTTACTGTCCACACGAACGGAGAGAGTAGGCAGAATCAGGGAGGAGGGAGTAAAGTGATACGCTGCTGTACAGCTTCTGAAGAAACTTAATGCCTCAGGCCATCTCCCTCTACACAGGTTTCTGTTGAATAATACAATAGAGCACCCTGCACGCCTGATGCGTGAATGGGACCCTGTGTAAACAAGACACTAAGGAATGTGTTGTTGTTGCTGCTCATGCTTGTCTTCCCTTTGAGAGTCTGAAGGGGGAGAGACAAGTCAGTGCACAAAATGGGTGTGCAACAGCCTCACACAGTCTAATTCATCATCACTGCATTAGCAGAGAAACAGGCTGCAGAATGGACCAGCAATTATTCTGTCCCTCTGATTAGGAAGCCTTAACGGTCTTTGTACTGACCCTTGCACTATGCAGCTGGCTCATAATAGAAGCAGGGCTGAGACTGAGACTGGGAACAACAGACAGTGGCCTTCCTCCCTGGTGGGAACACATCACATCTGATCACAGTCATCGTCACATCCACGTCCAGCGCAAATAGCGGGATAAAAAAGACAGCAGAGAGCCTAATCAAGAGACTAATCGTTACAGTCCATCAGGATGTAACTGGAAAGAATGTCATTCTCTAATTGTGCCAAATAGTACAATGCCATAGGCAGAACATAATAATAACAAAAGTTCACTGAGGACTCTTTATTATTCCTATCAAATTATATTAGAAACATACAATTCTTATTTGTTAACAATAGGTAAACATCAGAAAAAGGGTTTACTTTGCTACGACTGCCCATTATCCCCAGCGATACATACCACTGTCTTAAGCAGGCCTTAATCCTCGTCTGACACGACAGACTTTTAATGGGCTTAAGGCCAAAGACACAGAGAAGTTATCACGTTAGAGGCTTATAGACCCAAGTACTCCACACAAAGACGTATAAAGTAGCTGTGAAAATAAGTACAATCTGCTAATCTCTAGGAATTAGAAGTGCTAGAATTAACCACAAAGACCTATAGAATTTGATGACTGATATCATGTGATCTGTTACAGTTACAGATCTGTATGACATTATAGCTCTTACTATTACTGTGTACAGATATTATTATCATTATTATTATCATTATTATTATTATATACAGGTATATTTTCAAAAAAATCTAGTTATTGGATAAGGACATGCAAATGTCTATGGGGATAATTGGTAGATTAAAATGGAACTTGTCCTAAAAAAACATACCTTTCCTGCTTACACCTCAGCCACAGGCTGAACTCTTTATTCCACAGGAATTAAATGACAGTGATTGAGTGATTAATGAAAAATTTCTACATGAAAACTGATTTCAAAAGCCTTCCGTGACATATTTCAAGCCCGACTGATTTGTGTTGATGTCACCCGTTCTGTTCTATGAGAGCACCAGAATGACTGTTTAATCCTTCTAATGCTCACCCCTCCCTCCCTCTTTTTCTCTCTGTGCTCCTGGGCCTCTCTGCCTCTGCCTGTCCTTATCTTCTTCTTCTTTCATTTTACAAAACAAGGAACCAGCATTGATATAGGACATGGGAGCATTCTGAGGGTTGTGACGTGAAAATGGTGGCATAACAGTGAAGGAGAAGAGTGCAATTTCCCTTACCTGTATGATGGACATGCGGTTAGTAGGTGTGTCTGTAGTGCTGGTGACTGGGCCTGTGAAGCTGGTGTGGCATCCCACGTGGCCTTGGGGCACGCTGAGGTTATTGGCAGTGGGCTTGAGGTACATGACCTCTGACCTTGGTGAGCTGAGTGGCAGGCGTGTCTGGTAGTCAAAGTACATGGGAGAGGTGGCCAAGGAAGGGCTGCTTACCACATTCATCACATTCATGGCATCCCGCTCCTCCACCTCGCTCTGCACCAGCATGATGTCGTTCTTGTTAATCTTCTTCTTCTTGCCTTTCCCCAGCTGAGGGTGCGAGTACTCTGCAATGCGACAATTATAGGTACGGATCTCCTTGTTTTCCCGCTTGCACTTGATCGCTATGGTCACCATGGCAGCCAGAAGCATGATGGATATGATGCTTAGAGTTACAATAAGAGGCAGGGACATGTCCCAGTTCTGATTGTCCTTCGTGCGTGGCAGTCCATCAGGAGGACGTCCGTCGGAAGCCTTGATGATGAGCCTGGCGGCAGCAGTGAGAGTTGGCTTGCCATGGTCCGCTACTCGGATGATCAGTTCTACAATGGGGCTCACATCGTCCCAGAATGGGTGGGCTGTTCGCACCTCCCCAGTCACGGGATCAATCTCAAAGAGGTGCTCCTCATTGCCATCTGAGATCTCATAGGTGAGCCTTCCACTCTCACCATAGTCATTATCCACCGCCCTCACTGTGGTGACAATGTAGCCAACACCAACATTACGTGGCACGTGGATTTCAGCTGTGTCGTTTAGGAGTAGAGGCAGAACAATGACAGGGATGTTGTCATTGACATCGAGAACACTGATCCGCACTGTAGCGTTGCTCTCCAGGTGTGGAGATCCTGCATCTTTAGCAAGAACCTTAAAGTCAAAATACTTTATTTGCTCATAATTAAAAGACCTCACAGCATAGATGGCTCCATTAGCAGCGTTCACATTAACATAGGTGTTGACATCACCCCCACTCACATTGGAGTTGATTATGCTGTAGTACACTGTGCCATTCTGGCCAAGGTCTGGGTCATGTGCCAGAACTGAACCTAGGTACTCTCCAGGGATGTTGTTCTCAGGTATCTGAAGAAGGTAAACCGACTTGGTAAAGCGAGGAACATTGTCATTCTCATCCAGAATCTTTACAGTGAAGGATTTCGTGGAGTTTAGAGGAGGAATGCCATTGTCTTTGGCCACAATGGTGACATTGTACTCATCCTGCACCTCTCTGTCCAAGGGCCTGTCTGTCACCACTGTATAGAAGTTATCATAGTTCTCCTCAAGTTTAAAAGGGACATTACCCAGCACTCTGCACTGAAGCTGCCCATTCCTGCCTGAGTCCTTGTCTGTGACGCGCACCAGAGCAATGACAGTGCCTGGAGGTGCTGCCTCGCTGATGGCTCCCTGTCTCACAGACACAAAGCCTATAGACGGCCAGTTATCATTCCTGTCAAGCACTTTAACAGTGACTTTACAATGACCTGGGATTGGATTGGGACCTAGATCCTTTGCCTGGATGTCAATCTCAATAACTGGGCTCTCTTCGTAGTCAATTTCGCCCTGAATCTTTATGACCCCTGTTCTGGAATCTATGGAGAACAGCTCCCGGATTCTCTCTGGGGCATAGCCACTAAAAGAATAGACTACTTGTCCATTGTTGCCCTCATCAGGATCAGTTGCGTTTAAATCAATCAGGACTTTACCAGGAGGTGAATTTTCAGGAATTTCCACAACATATGAGGGCTGATCAAACACAGGGCTGTTATCATTGGAATCAATAACTTTGACATTAATCTGCATGGTACCTGATCTAGGATATTCACCCCCATCAGTGGCTGACAAAATGAGGATGTGATGGCTTCGTTCTTCTCGGTCTAGTGGTCGTTGAATAACTAATTCTGGGAATTTAGTCCCATCCCCACGGGATTTTACCTCCAAGGAAAAGAGATTGTAGTCGTCGCGTGTTATTTGATAGGTTTTCAGGCCGTTTTCCCCTGCATCTGGGTCATGCGCGCTGGTCAGGGGAAAGCGTGTCCCTGGCACTGCGTTTTCAGAAATGTCAATATCAATCTGATCTGATGGGAAAGTGGGTGAGTTGTCGTTAATGTCCTGAATATCTATTTTGATCATGCAGATCTCCTTGTCATTGGCAAACACCTCCATGGAGAGCTGGCACTTGGGATTTCTCTTACACAACGTTTCCCTGTCGATGCGCTGCTTTGTGTACAACAGTCCGCTTTGGGGGTCCACGTCGATGAGATGCGGAGCTGAGTTCTCCAGCACCCTGAAGTTGGCTTTCTTACCCTGACCTGCCTGCCCAGTCTGTTCAAGTCCTAGTCTGGCATCTTTGGCAATGTTCCCAATCACTGTCCCCGGACCCTGTTCCTCTGGGACAGAGTAATTCAAGTTTTTCAATGTCAGGGCTTGAGCCCATAAGAGGAGGAAAAAGAAAATAGAAAGATACATCCCCACACTCTGTAAAAGCTGCTATAATATGTGTTGTTTTTATGCCTTCTTTGACCTGTTGATATTTTGTTCAAATTTGGTATTTCTATTATTCGGGATCAAATAAAGAGTTCTGTTCATCATGTGAGGCCTTGGCATTTGTCTTTGCTCTGACTCTCTCTCTCTCTCTTCCTCTGCCTCTTCCAGCAATCGGTGGTGCTGAGCACCTAATTTATATTCAGCTGAGCGCTCAGACTCATCTGAGCAATAATCGCGATCCAGTCTCCAAACAGAATAGTCATTGTTGTAAGTGTTCACTCATACGACCTAAGAAGGAAAACAGAAAAAAATATATTTGTTATAATGTATATGTGTCAATTAGTCACTCAAATAAAAACAGACCAAGCTACACTAGCCACTCTGCCAGTAAGAAATCAGATCCACCGCTGGGCCAAAAATGAAACAGGGCTCATGTGTAATTCATCTCCACAATTATGGGGGAAGCTTGTCAATTAGTTAACCTTGGGAAGACACTTGGCGCAGCCCTGATAGGAACACAGGAATAATGATTCCCCTTGTAGCTTATTTACTACATGTATTATTATAAACACAAGACTCAGAATGCAGTTTTTAATCTATATCTAATGTGCAATGCACGACCTGACGCTAGCGTCACAATGACACACTCAAACATTATGAGAATGCTGACTGAAACTGTAATAGGGCAACTTTAATAATATGATAACACTGCAGGCGTACAACTGAAGATGGCCTATTGTGGCGGCTATTTGAATAAGTGTGTATAAAATGAGCCTCTTACACGCATTAACAAATCCGCATAATCCGGATATTCACAATGAGCCTTATAAAAATTCGAAAATGAGCTGCCAACATCTCAGCACAGCCATGTAATTCTCTCCACTGATGCTCTCTGTCTCTCTCTCTCTCTGTGCAAGATTCAACAGTCCTTGGAAGAAGCTGTTGCGTCCGCATACATAGGGATGGTTGTGAAATAAGAATCGTTTGGAAATGAGCAACAGAGAGGGCTTCCAGTGGGAAATTACACAGCAGAGAAGACCTAAGGAATATAAAAGACAAAACGTAAACTTACCAAAAGAAACTGCTGTAATAGTCCCAAAAACATATAAATGTAAAAATCAAAACAGTCAGTTCCAGCAAGGTTCAGGGAGTTTCATCCCCTACCACTTCAGTAGGTACCACCCGTGTCCTCTTTCTCCTCTCTATGCAGGAAAAAAGCCACAAGCCTCCGATACACACGCAGGCTACAGTGCAGCGCAGTGGAAATAAAAAAAAAGTGCTCCAGAAAAGTATGACTGTAATGTCAATGAGCTGAAGTCCTCTCCGCTGTCTGATTAGGATGCAGCGGCTCGCCTTCTGCCTGCAGTGAGTCGCCGTTCTTCAGGAAGGAAAACTGTTCGGAGAAATACTCTGAGAAGAAGAAAAAAATCCAAATGTATAGTAAGGTAGATCCAAAGTGGATATTTTAAAGGCGATCAGTGTTTTTTCTCCCGTCCGAAACAGCGCTGAGTGACTGATTCCCGTAGTGGCATTTTGTCCTTGTCCGCCGTCCCCGTCAAAGTCCACACAGAGAGACAGCTGCTGAGGAGATGGTCAGCAACAACCCCGCATTCTGGCACAAGTCTCTCTGTAGCTGTCAGGGGGAGAAATGGTGATTTTCTTAAATATATACGCACAGTCGTTATTTAGTATTTTCTGCACGTAAAACAGCCCTAAGCACACAGAACGCTTCCTCTCACTGACTGAACTCCGGACACCGCATGGTGCATTAAACATTGTCGCTACTCCTCTGGCAGCCAATGAATTTGAAGAGGTGGGAAGAGAAGGAGGGATTCAAAAGAGCTTTGGGTACAGACTACAAATGATTGGTGGCTCGTAGTTCACCGGTGGCGCATGTGTTTTTTTCAAATATCACACTTCATTGTTGTTTACAATAAAGGAAACCGTGCGTTGGACAGCCTTGTCAAGAGACGTTTGGGGGTCAGGCTGAAGTGGTTTGAAATGTCGGTTAAGTCGTTTATCAAAAACAGACAAGAGGATTTAAATTCAGAAATTGGAAATTAACATGTGGTTTCTCAACCTTTTATTCTGAAATGTATGCTATTTATAGCAGAGACAATGATGAGTCTTATGTAAAAGAAGAGCACATTAAATAGTATTCTTAGATATATAATTGTATTTACTTATGGATGTTAACCTTAGGACAGATTGGATTGTGTGTGTTTATACCACACAACACTCCAGTTTTCAGTTTAATTCTTCATTTTGAGACTATTGAGCATGTTGGAGCCAACTGTCTACTTTAGAGACTTGTGTTAGAAAGTTTTACAATAATAATAAAAAATCCCAATAATAATAATACAATAATAATAAAAAAAATCCCTGCACCAGTGCCTAGATACAGTATCTATGAAACTATCCTGAATTATTATGCTGGTCTGTTATGCCACCTGAGAAGCACCAGTAATTGCATTAAACATATTTGCATGTAATTAAAAGTGTTAAATACCCGGGAAATTATATGCTGAAAAACTATGGGAGTTTTGCATCTGATGATTGCAGCAGGTATTTGAAGTGACAACGATGTCCTGCATCGTCTTTTTGAAAACTTCTCTTCATCTTGTCTCTGTCTGTCTATTGTAGCTCCTGTTCTAAAGAGAAGAACCAACACAAACTAACTGTGCATTAAAAAGTTCTTTCCAAGCACTGGAAGTACTGTTCGTCAGACAAAATAAGGAATTTGAAGAAGTCACCTTGGACTTTAATGG
The DNA here is from genome assembly GCA_005408345.1 of Macquaria australasica. Taxonomy (NCBI): domain Eukaryota; kingdom Metazoa; phylum Chordata; class Actinopteri; order Centrarchiformes; family Percichthyidae; genus Macquaria; species Macquaria australasica. The sequence continues at coordinate 160,320 of SEMN01000067.1, read as the reverse complement.
AAATTGTAATGGGTGTTCTGTAGAACACACAATTAACTAAGAAAATGTTCAACAGATTATTCAATAATGAAAATGATCTTTAATTGCAGCCCTAACTGAGAGTGTAGGGAAACACACTGGACAGGTTGCCAGTGCATCAAGGTGAATGCAAGAATTAAGAAAACAAACAGTAATCAAAGCTTTTTATCTGGCTGTGTAACAATATTAGTAATCACCAAACCACCATGCCACCCATATTTGTATTATTTAGCATTTTAAAATATATCATAACACATTACATATCCATAGAAATGTCAGATCATGGCCCTGAACACTTTCAGTCTTTTGACTTGACTGTCATAGAGCTGCAGTTTTGTCAGAGTTTAACCATGCCCTTCATTTGGTATTGCTATTTCAACATGTCAGCTTTGTTCAGTATAATCTTGTAGTCAATCCATGTATAAACATGGGTCTCAACCTCTTTGACTTTCCCACTGACCTTTTCTCTCTGACAGGAGGGAATGACAAGAGTGTCAGAACCATTCGTTAGTCAGATGGCGACCGAAGCTCATTATTAAACAGTAGGTTTGATGTACTAATGTCAAGATGTTGATAACTGATGAAGGTAAATGTCACATCACTGTCTCTATATGCATACAGTGTGTGTGTGTGTTTATTCAAATGCGATGCATATTTTGTTCACCGAGTGTACCTTCCTCTGAGGTCTTCAGGTCGTGTGGGCGTTCCCCAGAATTATAGAACCCAAGACAAAATGCTGAGTAGCAATAATCCAGATGTTTTTAAAAAAAAAAAAAAGATTAGCAGCATGTGTGGAAAATAATTAGAAAATAATTCAATCTGCTCTTAAATAAAGTTGAATTATCCATTTTCCTCAAGACCACATTGTTCCCAATACAGGGTTTTATAATTTGCCCAAATAGCATCTTGACTTTTTTCCTCTCCAACTACAAAATGCTACATACTGAGCTTAAACAATGCCTGGAAAATCACCTGCCTTGATGAAATGTCACCAGTGCTGCCAGAGATAAACCCAGCCATTAGCAGCTTTCTTCATTAGCCCAATTAAATGGCCCTCAGGAAATGCACTGACAGAAAGCGTGTTTGGAATGGGCTGCTGGTGAACAGCTGCATTAAAACACTATTTCGTAAATTAAATTTCAATCTAATGGCAATGGCCTTTCTTCAGGTGGTAATAAGAGAGAGGAGGCCTCTTCCTGCCTACACTATTTAACCCATTTTTGAATTCTCTTTTCCCCCCTTTCTTACACTCTGATTTCACTTCTTCTTCCCTTGAGCAATAAAAAATGCGTTACGCTCTTCCACCATAAAGAAATTGAAGCCATGAAGATGGACCGTGTGGAGTTGAGTGTGAGCTTTTTCTCTGCTAACTCTGTCAGAAACAAAAAGAATAAAGAAATCAGAGCTGACTTTTACACATGGAGAGTTTTTCCAGCAGCAAACGGTCACCTCTTTCACCGCTACTTTTTACTTGACTGTTGTTTGTCTCCCACATAAATTTTTCCATGTTGCTGTCTGAATCTGTGCCTCTCTTCTTCTTTACGCTGTTCAACTGTTCGCTGTGTCGGAGGGAGAGGGGAGTAGCGCCTTATTGTTTACTTCACTTTGCTATAGTTCAGCAGTAGAGAAATGCTGGTTTCCAACACACTTTGGGTAACTCTTTGTCTTTGTCTATGATAGTATGAAAGCTGAGCCAGTAGCACTGATGGTATTTTTAAGGAGATGTGTCTCTTTCATTCTTCGAAGACATAAGCCCTCTGTACAGTACATTAGTTACAGCACCCATGTATAATGCATTCTGACTGCATGCAGCTATTAATATGAATCTCTTTCCTACAGGTGACCCGCATATGACACACTTTGCTGAAAGTTAGTACAACCCACATTTGACCCCATATACTGTATGTTTTACAGGTTAATCTCTGGGTGTCTAAATGAGACTGTAGTTCCCTGCACTTTAATGCCAAACCATAGCATTAAACTGAATTGCAATGAATGACATTACATGGAATAACACCCAAATAAAGTGAACTTTCAGCTTCCCTTTCACACTTTTGCTCTCTGTTGTTTGCTTATTGGGGTCTCTTCGCTTGTCTTTCTTTCTCTCTTAATGCCATTTCTTAACACTTGTCCTGTAGGAAGTAAATGTTTCAGTATACTTCAAATGAACTAGTTTGGATAAAGGGTTGTCCAAACACTCACATAAAGGCAAAAGTGTTTATACCTGTTCTAAATGGCCACAATCAAAAGTAGAGCAAAAACTCTAAAAGAAAGAACGAAAGAAAGAAAGAAAGAAAGAAAGAAAGAAAGAGAGCTTGAGACACAAGCAATTTGTTTGAGGCACATTGATGCCTTAAATCTTCATGGATGTCATTCAAACCTTAAATATCATCAAAGCTAAGAAGTTTCCAACCCGCATTTAAACAACCAGGTCAGGAGGACAGATATCAGTGCATTGTCCCATTCAGATAGACCGCCAAGGCAGGTTTAACCCACTTCGCTGTGTCAGTCTGAAAGAGGTATAATAGAGGTTAATACTGATGAGCACGGTCAGGGTTTACAGTTTGAGCCATGGGAATTTATCTGTATGTTCACTATGCAGCCTCCCTGTCTTTCTTTTCTTCCAGCTCTGTTGCTGTCTTTGCAACAGAGCAACTTAAATCCCTGACCTGGCTTAGTAGTGTCATCAAGCCTCAAGAAAAACAAGGGTTTATTCAAAGAGGTTGATAGAGAAAATGCTACCCTACATGTACTGTGCATTCTGTGTATGTCTGTACACTTTGTGTCTTTTTAAATTGTGTCTATATGTTTGTGTCTAATTTCTCTTTACATGGGCTGCAGGTAATGAATGCTTCTTTTGCAGAGTCTTTGGACAGGATGGTCAAGCACAACCTGCATCTGTTTGTGTGCCTGTTTCTGTTTATTTGCCTGTGTGTGTTTGTGTCAACCAAATGCTCACTGTTGCACGTTCCAAGAAATATTTCCTGATCAGTGCTCACTGTGTAACTGATTCTGCCTCAGCACAATTCTCACCGTTGGATTGTGAGCCACGATGGGCTTCAGCAGGTGGAGGGCAGGATCATGGATTTCCACAGTGAAGAGGCTTTTGTTTGTTTTTGTGAAATCTTCAGTGAGATGTTGATACAAACAACAGTGAAACTAACATTCATTTCTATCAGGCGTGGTTTTTCACATGCAAATTGCTTGACAACCTGTCCTTCTACACTGATGCCGTAAATAAAGTTGTTGAGTTGGATGCATACATTAATGCTCTCCATGCTCTTAGAGGAATAACACTCTTCCCCTCGGACAGAACAGGAGTGAGAGCTGAATTGTAATAATCTCCTATAGCTTCTTAGCATCACCTAGTGCTCCTAAACAGCCAAATCACGTTTGGCCAGCTGAGACTGGACACATTGGTTGGTGCAGTAATGAGAGGCATGCCCATGGTTATCATGCCTACAGTATGTCTTTTATACACCCCGAGGTGCAAATAATTACCTCTCCTCTCACCTGCAGAGCCAGGTGTCATGCTGAGACAAGAAGATGAGACCAACAGCTCCCTTTGGCATAGGTGGGCTTTTAAATGTTAGCCTAACATCAAATGAAACACCAACACACATAACATCATTTTTGATCACCAGCCACGGCATTAAAAATGTCTATCAACCATCTGTTCTCCTCAGGCTCGCTTCAGTCAGAAACACTGTGACACTTTAAAAGTGCTGCATCTTTGTCTCTTGGGTTTTCAACATAATTTTTGATTTGATCAGATGATATAGAAAGACACGCTTTAATATTCATCAACAGTTTCAAAACCTGTGGAAGAAATCTGGGCAGTCATCGGTATTAGCACCAACCACACATCTCCCTGCAATGCTTTTGTTTTGCTTATTAATATTATAGAGATTAATTAAAGCAGCAAACAGAGGTATTTATGAGACAGCATAAAGGGCTTACCAAAGTGACAGAGGACACCCTCTGAGAAACAAAACACACACAACAGCTTTTCATCAACACTTATTAGCAGGATATTGCTTCTTTTTTTCATCATCAGCCTGGCAATGTACAACTTCTCAGTCTAATAAAGGTTCATTATCCCATGTTCAGTTAGCAATTTGAGTTATGCAAACTAAAGTATTTTATTTACACAATTTCATGAGAATGACACTAAGGATGATGATAATGATATTAACGTGTTTGTTTCAAGTGATACGAAAGCATCTGACAAATAGTAATGTATGAAATACTCCAAGGTAGTGTCTTAAGAGGGTGATACTGTCTTAAACTAGTCTAACGTTAAAGCTGTTGAAAGATCCAAATCAGTTTTGAGTGATTTAAAATGTGCTAAGTTCTAATCTCTTGACTCCCCTTTTGTTTCAAAACTCTACGTTTTTGACAACATTTTTACTTTATTTTGTTTGTCCTCCAACTTGTTTCCAAAAGTCACCATTTACTTAAGAATAACAGGTTTTATGATGTTTGGCACTGACACCCTTTCAATGGGATGATGAGCAATGCAACATGTGTAGGCAGGAGTCCATACAAAAAGGTTTTATAGAGTTTTATTAACAAAAATGCTGAGAAGTTCAACAAAGAAATTCAAGCTGATGTAAGATCTGCTGATGAAATCCACAGCCTCACAGTATACTGCCGCCTTATCCCTCACAGCAGACAATGACAGGCATTGTTTTCTCAATGTGGAACCTACCATCTGCTCAGGTAAGCACAGGGGTGAGTCCAACAAGTCTAAGTATTCCAACAATACTAAATACAAAACACATGAGCTACATTAATAAACTGTCATTTACTGTAACACAAGCCATTTGTGAGTGCCCCATTAGGATACAATGAAGCACACCTGTTTTCAATATCACTGAATAAGTAGATGATCTGCAACAACACCACAAACACAGCTGAAACAAGCTGGTGCTCTGTTATTTGTATAACATGACTGAAAAAATGTACTGAAACAATAGACTGAAATGCTTGATTTAACACTTTAATAAACCTGCTAATGTTGAAGACCAGGGTCTGTGAAAAGAGGAAAGAAGGAAGCTGACTTCTCACATTTGAAGATGCAACACAAAGTTATCTTGTGTTTAAAGCCCCATCTAACCACCAAATCTAACATAATACATAACAAGAATTATACATGCTTAGGACAATGTGTCTATCAGTTCACCACACTCTTGCAGGGAGATTATTTTTTTGGAATGCAACTGAAGCATATGTCCAAACTTGTTCCTCTGTTTCATCATTCGTTTATATCATAAAAGGCAGAAATAAGAACATGGACTACTTTACGTCAAAATAGGTCAAAGTGATTTTCTACAGAGGAGATAGAATCATATGGGTCACTGCATTATTTCTGGAAATTCAGAAAGAACAAGTGTTGTAGGATTGTTGAAAATTACCAACCAATTTTATATAGGTGACCTAGTAGAGTGTCTATATTTGTCTTGCATTGGGCTTACTGTATGTGGACAGAGCAGATTTGTCTCTCTCTCCCTCATTTCACATCTCATCTCACTTTATCTGGACTTTATCATCTTCTGTCTCTCTCTCTCTGCATGGCTGCCTGTCTGTGTTAGCTGCCCGTGTCTGTCAAGGCTATTCTACTACAAAACCATTGTAAATTTGCATTTTGAAAGCCATTCCCTTGTCTCATATTTTGACATAATACCTCAAGGTCTTTTAGAGAATTGGGTATAATGACTCTCAATCATGCCTGATATCAAAGAACTAATCTTAAAACAATCCCAAAGTGAAGTCTTTATTTTATTCAATAACACTTCTGAGAAGCAGAGAAGCATGATATGTCATTTTGATTTCAAGAGATTGAGGATTTGAAAACGGGATTTGAAATTTCCTCCTTGGTGTTTGGCTTGACTTGGACTCAACTATGCCAGCTCAGTTTGTCTTGTCTAAGGCGATTTTGACTCTAGGGATGGTCACAGTCTCACCCTGTGTAGCTGAGCATCTCTGTCTCTTCCTCTTTATCTCTCTCTCCCCCCTCCTCAACTGCTATCTCCTTCTTTCTGTCTGCACTACACCAACCACTACTCCTTCTATTTTCCATGTCTCCTTCCCTCTCAGTGCCCTCTGTCTCAGTCACCCTGTAGCGAACAGGTGTATCTGTCTATCTCCTGATGAGTTTATTACTCTGAAGTGTCTCCATGGTCCCCGTGGACCCCCTGCCTCCTAATACGCTTAGCCCTCACAGCTTATGTCAGCCAGAGTGGGTGGTCGGATAACGCTCCACTTGATCAAGCCATCCGCATCAGGGTCCATCTGGTCCACAGTCACTTTGGTCAGCTTGTATGTCAGGGAGTAGACACACAGAAACCCACACAGAGTAACCTTCCCCCACCCATTAAAGGTGATGGGAGTGACACTGCAGTGTGGTACCACGGTGGCCAGCTTTTCAGACCTGGGGAACATTTCGAGACATCTTTATTTTTTCTCAGTGAACAGGTATGGAGATTAATGCAGAGTGACTCAGCTTGGTTCCTTCAACACATCAAGCTGCTGTGCTCTCAAGGGGAATCAGGAAGATGTCCATTATGTATACAGCAGCGAAACGACTAAATTCCCAGTTCACTCTCAGAAAGTATTATACCTTTATACCCCAGATATATATGGGTAAAGCTTTAATACGTAGCAACTTAAAGCTGCAAATTTCTTCTTAGACAGGTAAACAATAAAGCATGATAGTAAGATAAGAGTTGATGATTTATGAAAACAGATTTATTTTCTGCTTATCAAATCAGTGGGGCAACTTTATGATTTCTAAATTAAACCTGCATTAACTGAGGTTTTTGGGCTATTTGGGGTAGCGGAGATAGGTTGTAAACACAACACTAATATATTATCCCCTTTTAAATTCATAAGGCAAATAGTTGTTTATTGACACATCCAGCAAATGTCTTACATTAGCATTGATTTGGAGTTTCTGGCCACCTGACGAATGTAAGTCCAATATTCACTGTTTTAGCTATGTTTTTGGTCTCCACCAACTCCTGGGGGAAATATCTGGCTCTGTAGCTGGTAAATGCTTCACTGTGTTTACAAGCTAGTCTGCCGTTTGGTGCTGGGGAGGTAGTGTACAGTGGGTTTATCAGAGCTTTTTTTTTTTCCTGAAAACAGCCACCTGCTGTTTCTGAAAATGAAGCTAGTAAGTGAGATGACAGTGAACCTAAACATGAAAGATGAGGGCCCAAAAACCAGTGTGCGAAATACGGGGGGCCTCAGGGGGTCTTGGACCCCCTACTTAACAACTAGGACCCCCCGAAGATGGCAAAATCCAATTTTGAGGGGGTCTCAAAATTAAGCTAATTATTGACTATTTTTCTGTATTGTAAATTTTGTTTTCATGTTTAAATATTGAAACATACGGAGCAACACAGAAAATGCGACTGATGACAGTGAACAGGCAGCTGCTGATGTGGTTACCAGTGCCGGTTGTAATTCTGCAGCACAATAATACATTCTGACTCCGCGGTTCTGCTCTTCTTCTCCATATTACAGATACAGATTTATGTCTTATGTCATTATTTATCCAATGGAGAAAGGTTTTAAACAGTCCTTAAATCTTCAAACAAACTCATAAAACACGGGCTTTGGAGATTTGCTGCTATTCTACACATGATGTCGCTGTATAAACTGTGAAGCTTTCAGAACAGCTCGCTGGTGTCAGGAAAGCACACAAGGTCAGTTAACAGTTAAATCCCTGTGGCATCCATGCTGTGCCAGCTGTGTGTAATATTACGCATAGTTCTGGAGAGGTGTGAGTGTATGTCTATTGAGTATGTCTGAGCAGGAAACACAAGTGAAAATTATTTACTGAAAACGTGGAGCTTCTGCCTGTTTTTAATCTTTATTCTATTTATTTGTTAACATTTATTTAGTTCCCCATTGTGCGCTCCAACATTTTGGAGAAATTGGAGCAGGTCACCTCATGAGAATGTTTTTAATATACATTTATTAATTTTTCCACTTAGAATAAAGATAGTGCATGGCTGATATATATATATATATATATATATATATTTTTTTTTTATTTTTTATTTTTTTTTTACTGGCCATGCCACAAGACCCTTCGATTGTCATAGAGTATTTCGCAAACTGCATGGGAACTGCAGAGTTTGTTAAAAAAAAATGTTGTGGGTTCACCACAAGCGACCCCTTTCATATTACACATAGTCATTTGATCCATTGTTAATATAAAAATATTGATTATAGCAGCTTTAAAGCCATATGATATATATTCCATGGCATGTAATACATTTATACACCAGGACAATATAACGAATGGAAAAATAGGTACTGTAGATTGAAACAAAAAAAGGTAGGTACACAGTTAACAACATGGCATGGGACACACTACTGTGATACAGGGATCAGGATCACATGTCACAAGATGCTGTTACAAGGTCACAAGGTTCATAATGTGGTTTCACTGGCTGACTTAAATGTTCTATATTTACAGTAACAGGGAAATGCGAGAGTGTTCACACTGTTACCCTCCACTGTTTCTTATTCACAGTAGAGTATATACATAACAACAAGCTAACATGTGTACGGAGTAATCCATAGCGGCTCCGGGCTCTGATCCTGGGCAGCACAGGCGAAACAGGAGGCAAATGTTTTGCTTCCCATCAACGGAGGAATGATCCCACCCTCCACCCACCTTGTCTCCATCGCTCTGTCTTTCTCTCTCACTTATGCAAAATTCTACTTGCAAACGCCTGCCGCCCCCCACCTTCCCACCAGCAAATATCAAAGGGGTTGAATGCAAGACAAAGACTCCAACCCATCCCCATAGAGTGGTGCAGTGCCTGTGCTTAGATGTGTATCATCCTGAAGTGAGAGTGCAGCACCTGATTCCCTCAGAGCTGCTGCAAGTCTTTGTAGACTCTCAAAGCCTTGAAGTATGCATATGGGTTGTGTTCATCATCAGTAGATGTACACAACAGCAGGAGACAACCTTCTGACTCTATGAAGTGCCTACAGGTGTTACTCACAATGATGTTTTTGTGCCGCTTACAGTCAGTACATTTCCCACATGCATCAGAGTTATTTACGGTGTGTTATTTGCTGGAGCCAAAGCTGCTTTGCACCCCCATAAGATGAATGGACTGAGAAGTAATAGCTTATTTACAGTGATATGTTGTATTCAATTTACACTGTTTCCATTATCCATTCCCAATGTGTTCTACATCCACACAGTCCTCATCAATTGTAAACAAAAAAGAAGTACTCTCCATACTTTACACCATACTTTAATGTCTGGTTGTCCGTGGCAACCACACACTTTTTTTTCTCTTCTCCCTTTGTGGTTGCAGAAGACGCACACAGCTCATACTAAGTATAACCTTTGAAATTTCTTTTTCTTCTCCTTTACTACAGTAGAAAATTCATCTAAGACTTTTTAAATGAATATTTTTAATTTATGTGGTTAACTTTAAATGGTTCAAGCATTGCAAAAAAGAACATCCATCTGCTGATAGGAATGGAGTGGGAAACACATTAGCACCATCTAGTGGGAAGCTTATAAGAGCCTTTCTGTCCCATTACATGATCTCACATGTATATTTTTTCATGTGTTGACTCATCACTGCAATTTGCATTAGCAAAATTAGCAAAACATATCATTGTAGCATCAAAAAGTAAAAATAAATAAATAAATAAAACAATCACCTGAAAACGTGAGTTTGCATGCCATCATCTTTTACATGAATAAAGAATGTACAGCACTATATGTGCTACTGTGTAAAGCATATACTGTATGCATGTTGGAATTAATTCATTTACTGTATGCATGTTGGAATTAATTCACCTATCTATCTATCTATCTATCTATCTATCTATCTATCTATCTATCTATCTATCTATCTATCTATCTATCTATCTATCTACATTTGTTTACTTCTTGGAAAATGCTGTAAATTGTATAAACTGAAACACTGCCATCATGCCTTACAGATCAAGTGCTCTGATTAAGAGAAATCTCAAACTAGAGCTAATTAACCAGATAATAAAAAATTCTGAATGTCAAGTAAATTATGAATTCACTTCCAGCGTGTTCATGTAATTATCTCCAAATGTGTCCTTTTTAAAATTCCCCTTTACCTGTTTGAAAGTGCCAGTGCTTCGTGTTGTATATAATAGATCAGCCCGGAGCATTTACAGACTGCTAATAAGCCTTGCTTTTGAAAGTCACGAACCCATCTCCAAACCATCTAAATCAAAGACGTCAATGCACATAACCAGCCTTTCTGCACACAAGCCACGGTATTCTCATCATGTGATTCGTAGGGATTTTCTGATTTGTGTCACTCATAATGGTGTGGATATTTACTTCCATGTCTAAAATGGGAGTCTAATTCCATTTGATGGGTCCACTTTCTTTCTTGCAGAGTTTTTATTTGTCTTTGGTTATAATTTGGTTGTGTTTCTGTGAGAGCAGGACCAGTAGCAGTAGACTGAAGCACGCAGCAAAGTAAATTTTAAATCAGTCTGGGTTAATGTTAAACCACTGTCTCACTCCCTCTAGGATGTATTTGGTTTTGTGGCATCCATATTTCATTGCACATTCACTGTTTGAAGAATTAACCAAGCCAAATATGTACCTATTAATTTATGTAGAAGACATCGTGTTAAATCTAAAAGCTTAGTCCACATTGCAAGAATAAGTTGTTATTTATCTGTATAGGAGAGTTAATTAATGTGGCCAGGGTATTGATATGATTCTAAGATGTGGTTCAGTACACACAACATCTATTGCATGTCTGTCTGTCCTGGGAGAGGGATCCCTCCTCTGTTGCTCTTCCTGTTTCTTCAATTTTTTCCTGTTAAAAGGGTTTGTTCTTTGGCAAGTTTTTCCTCATCAGAATCGCGGGTCTAAGGACAGAGGGTGTCGTATGCTATACAGATTGTAAAGCCCCCTGAGTCAAATTTGAGATTTGTGATATTGGGCTATATAAATAAAATTTACTTGACTTGACTACAGTTTGTCCCAATGAGAGATTTATGTTTGTTTAATGTACGATGCTACAGTTTCCTTTTTATAGCGTGGTTACTTCAACACATACATTCGTAAGTACAGGTAGAAGCCATTGTTCCTGATATTGATATAGATATCAAGTAAATACTGTATATACTGCACATCAGTATAGTCATATTACCAGTCCTTGGACAGTACCTAAACATTTGGTTGTTGTAAATATTTAAGGTTTCAATGGTGGAAATGAGCAATCTATTTTTTTTCCTCAGATAAAAATAAAGTTTTACCAAATGTCAACTATGTACAGTGGTGAATAAATATTTGTTGAAGTGGGAGAGTGGCAGGGGTCTGATCAGTGCTTCATCAGTTGTTTGCTTTGATATGAGTTACATTTCACTGTGATATTCTTATCAAAACATGACACAAATTAATGTTATGACAGTATCTCCATATATCAAGGTTTGTACTTCATTTCCCCTTTTTGCTTCTGCACACAGGTGCAGTCTGACCGCAGACAGAGCAATCAGCCAAAGCAAAAAACTTCCTTTGACAGATACAGTATGACACAAATTTGAATTCAATGATTGCTGGAATAATTCTGTTGAGAGTTCTTTCGTAACACACTAACAGAGTTTTCATCACGGGCCAGTAACTGTAAAGTCATTGGCAAAAAAATCTAATTGTAATGGTTACACAGATGAAGGAGAAGTGGAAGGCTGTTTTAGTAGAACTGACATTGACTCTGTTTGTGGAACCAGTTGATGATCTCTCTCTGAATCTCTGCTGCTGTCTGCAAAAGAAGTCTTTCTTTACCCTTTCTGTCTGCATGACTTTAATGCCAATTTCCAATTTCCAATTTTCTCTTGTCATCACATGTCTCGTTGGCCTTCCACGCTTTATATTTGTGTTTCTTTTGTCCCTTTTTTCACTTTTCCAACATCCAAAATCAAAACAGCCATATTGTTGTTGTAAGGTTTTTAGAAGCTAAAGCAGTTGCAAAGACCTGTCAGACCTCTGACTCCATTCTGAGAGGTTGACTGTGTTATACGAAACATGGGAAAAGTGGAATGATTACAAAACCCAACATACACCAATAATGATTTTGTATAAATGTAAGTGGACTGTGAGACGTGTTAAGCTGTAAGAAAATAATATAGCCACTAATTATACCGTTATTATACTTTACAAAAGGCAAAAACGTATTCAAAACAACAGCTCACTCTAACTCTATGATCATGCTTCTTCCTGCATTAAAGAAGACTGATATCTACATTCACTTGCACTGAACATTGCCACTGAATGCAATCACTGTTTTGCAAATTTATTTAATATAATGTCAGGTGCAAAATGTCCAGAAATGAAATCACTAGTACAAACTATTTAAATATGACTGAATATGTAATTCATATGAAATTGGGTTGGAGCTGATATTATTGAAATGGCATGCATTTGATACACTTGATACAACCATTTATTTGTGATAATATTACTGTAAGTCATAAAATATCAGCGAATGAACATTCTCCTTATGAATTTTCACTGTTCTCTGTCTTTTAGTGTACATTTTTTCCATGTCCAGTGCTCTAATATCTATGGTAAAGGCCATGCTTGAAGCACGAGTAAAGATAGCAATTTATGGACACTGTGTGTAATTGTAGTCTTCTGCTAGGACACAAAGAAGAAGGAGGCATGAAATCACAACGTGATATTTTTCGGGGTCTACTTATGGACAGTAGGAGACAAAGAGAAAGAACATATAGACCATGAAAAACATAGTGAATTCATCATGCTAAAAATGAATATATTATTGAAATAGTATTTTCAGTGCATGTTTTCTATATTTCATTTTCTTATTTAAATCATCAAGTGAGATGTATGTGAGAGTATGGGTTTGAGATTCAAGATTGATATTTAATTAAAAGTAATTTTTCCAGACATATCTTTTTCTGGACAGGTGTGGTTTCAATAGCTGAAAATCAATTATACTGTAGCCAACTTCTGCCATTATTATTCTTTAGGTTCAGCCTCCCATAGAGCCTGCGACATGAAGCAGAGGGAATAAATCACCTTTTGCTGGATTACAAACAAAAACAACCTTCAAAAACAACCTTCAAATACATTTTTGCAACTGCATCAAAAATGTCACAGAAAAAGGAAAAACCACCACCTCTGAAGTAGCTCCAAGTGCATTAAAAAAAAGTCAGTGTTTGCCACCACATCCACAGAATGCACCGAGGTAAGTCCAATTCATGGTCTGAATACTTACACAATGAATCAGGGGAGACTTGGTGATAAGGAGGATTCACCTGACTGAAGGAAATACATGACTTCATACTCGACACTAGCTTAGAATGATCTACAGTTCATAAACCAAATTGTATGATTCACTCTGGTGATTTATTTATATATTTGTTAAATTGAATCTATTATCTTAATATTATGCCATTGTCTCTGTTTGGTTTGCAGCTTACAGTGACGTCATGTCAAGACTTTGCACCGTAACGCTCTCTATGGTGCTGATCTTGCGTCTGGGTGTGGCTAGGGGGCTATCCAATCAGAAAGCTCCAGCCAATAACCTACCATGTCTAATCATTGACTTCACCTGCCTAAGACTGATATACCCCCTGTTAGTGTTTCCTGGTTGCTGAGTCTGGGGTTCACCTCTCATGCCTGCTTCTGCCAGAGAATAGTGTTTTGCTTGTTGTTTTCAGCACAGTAGATTGACTGAGGCCAAGTAGGAGTAGTTATGTAGCCGTGTTGGCTGTAGTGTTTTTTGTGTTGCAAGGATAATAATCTATCTGCTCTCAGGTCCTTACTACATTCTTACATGTCAGGTTTTAGGTATGAGGGCTTGTTGGGCGAGTCGTACTGCCAGTAGGAGCACCAGATCAGAAAAATGCTCATATGGGTCGCTTTGGATGTCAGTGACAAACAATATTTTTGTCTTTTGGTATGAGGACTTGTTTTAGTCAGCAAGTCCTGGTTGACTAAATGGTTTAATATGTTTACGTTCATAATGATCACACATGACTATCAAATAATGGGCATATATTTCTATCCCTAACTTCCTTTGTCTTTCACTGTGGTGTTTTTCACTATTAGTAGCACAATAGAGCAATGTTTTTACATGCGAGTTCCCTCTTTGTTTGTTCTCGGGCTGGTGTACAAGGACACACGTGCAAGCGGGGAACGGAAGACGTATTCTTACCAGTGGTGTCACACCATCCCACTGTTGCACAGGTGGCAGTAATATACCAACAAAGGCAGGGAAGAAGAAGGGAACAAGGGAACAATTGCAAATGAATGTGAAAAATACAGGTTTCAAAATTTTAATAAAAAATGTTTTTGCAAATATTCTATGAGGAAGGAAACACATTCAACATTTTTGTTAGACCTCAAGGATACACACACACTGCGATCTGGTGAGTAACACTGAATGTGAACAGAAACTTTACAAAGGTTGTAGCACCTACAATCTTATAGTATGTCACCTAACCAACCAAAGATTGATAGTGTTCCCTGGAGGTTACAGTAAAAAGGTACAGTAGGCCCTACTGTACTTCGTGGTGAGCACAGCTGCAAATATATATACACATTTTATATAGATCTGTATTTCATTTTTCAATAAGCCTTCGCTGAAAACATAAAAACTCATGCATTCATTTGATTTTCTATTCCCTGGCTATTCAATAAAGCTTGGAGTCATGATGAATATTGATAGGATGAAATTAATAAGGTAAGCTGTTTAATTGATATTGTACCAGGTGTACAGAGGAAGAATGGAAATTGGGGGGAGCTGAGACAAAGAGGATTTGTGGTTTCTTAAATGGCTCAGTGCTGTAGGACCTACATTTAAGAATGAACCCTGAAGGTTTAACCATTCATTGTCAACAATGAACCCGCAACAAAGCCTCTCACATAAGCATTAGCACTGCACTATTACATACTGTATCAACATCATAGCTTTGAGAAAGCTATACTGTGCAGTGAAAGCCTATTATTCTGAGTCGCCATTTTTTATGAAAACAATCTTACTGGGATTTTTGTGGGTCCTCTGTAGCACTGAGCCCCTCATACATAATGACAGAATAAGGGGGGAGTAAAAACAGCAAAATCCACTATACAACAGAAGTAGATTCCTGATAATCAGTAGTTAAAAATATTAGTAAAAACTTGTCTCTCTTTTGGCAAAAGCACAATATTCATAATAGAGAGACATTATAACCAGGTCTGATCACATGATGCATAGGGATCATTATATATCTTTTATTTTTCATTCTTAAAAATATTTATAACAAATGTCTATTTTGAAACATCTTGTGTTTTTTGTGACTGCTTAAATTAGAATGTATAGCAGTAGCATTACTGACAATATGGGGATGTAAACAGTAATTTATGAACAATCTGCGAGTTAGTCTTTCGTCCAGCCTGCTTGAAGAGGAGGTAAGCATGAAATGACAGTAGAAGAAATCACTGTTCACACAGCTCTCTCTCTCTCTCTCTCTCTCTCTCTCTCTCTCTCTGTTCACTAGAATTAGCTATTTTGGCATGCCATGCATACAGTATGTACAATGTGTTAGATGAATATAGGAACAGCCTGCTAAAGCATCTAAATAAAATAATAAAAATGAATAACTTCAAAAACACTGGACATTAAAAAACAAACCATTAGAGACAAAACTAATGAGAATACATATGTAACAGATATAATCTCATTTTATTCTTTTTATTCGTTAATAGAACTAATAATCTGAAATTCTCCTATCCTGCTCAAACTGAATATATTGGCATTGTCTTGTAAATGTTTACAAGACTGCGTACTGTAAAGTGGAAAATTAGACTTAAATCAAAAGAGTAAGAGAATACATTCTCACTCCCTTCTTTCATGTTCAGCTAGATTCTTTTGTAAAGACCTTTAAGAATCATCTTTATGAATCATTTTTTAAATGTTGATCTTTCTCTCTGCTTGTCTATTCTGATGGTCTGCCAGACAGTTCCTTAGCAACCGAAAACACACATTATCCCTCTACAGCAACATCCCCTCAAACTCCCACCCCAGTCCTCACATAAACATGAGCATGCACCTCTTCAGCATCTCTGTTTCCCTAGGTCTTCTGCTAAAGAGGCAGAAAATGAGCCTCCTCTTTGATGTTGGAGCGTAATTCAAGCAATGCCGTGAACACTGTAGACCACTGTGGTAATGGAGAACAAAGCACAAGGAGGTGAGCGGGTGTGACCCTTGCCTTTTCAATCCTCCTTTGCCTTTCTTAATACTACCACCTACAATCACTAGCACTTCTCATTAAAGGGCACTTCCCATTAGAGTGAGTCAGTCCTTCAGGGTCTCTGGCTACAAGGCTTGGGTTATTTCTCATCAGTCCCACGCTGTATTCATTATGTCTTCTTTTCTCCTTTCCTCTATTCAGATTAATATTTCTGAAACGAGACAAGCAAGACTAAACATAACAGAAAATGTGGTTTTATTTCAAAAACAGCACCTACATAGAAAAGAAAAGAAGTTGGGTTGGGCCACAGTTAATCAATGTGTAAGAGCCTGTCTATCAAATACAACTCCAGTATTGATTTAGGGTTGATCTGGGTTAAAAACAAGTATATAAAGGTGCCTTTTTTGTGCGAAAGTTTCCTGCTGGTTGAATCAGAGATAGCACAGATGCTTTTGAGCACAAATCCAGGAATACTCCGCACAGATGGTCTCAAAAGCAATCACGGGAAACATTCAGGTTGCTGCCAAAGACATTATTATGATCATATAGTGCAAAGTACATGCACATAAGTTTTACTAGTGACTGAGCCAAACCAACATATTTCAGCTATACTAAACCTAAACTAAATTGATTAATAATTCACAGTCTGCTACATATATATATATATATATATATATATATATATATATATATGCTGCATATACATTTTATTTGTTTGAAACAATTAATCGTCACGTTACATTTATTGAGTAAAAGCTATTGATACAATATGGCATGACCACCATGATACCCACTTTTGCATGTCTGGATCTGGTCCTCCATCCTCTAGAGCAGAGGTTCCCAACCTGGGGGTCGGGACCCCCCACAGGGTCACAAGATAAATCTGAGGGGTCAACTAATAGAATAGGAAATCGGAAGAAAAGTATTTCTGTTACAGTAAATTGTATAGATTTTTTCAAGTTCTTTTTCTAGTCTTTGCTATTTGCTTGTAAATTGTTGGACATTTTTACATTTTTGAGTCTCTAAAAAATATATTTTTTTGAGAAGGAAAAATCACTCATTTGCAACCTATGATGAGCAGTCATAAGCAGACAAAGCTTCCTTTTAGAATCTGGTTCAAAAAAGGAAAAATGTACCACTTCTAATAAATTAATTTACCAAATGTGCTATTTGCCTTATCAGTGTTGCACTGTTTTTTTTTTAAACAAGAGAAGAATCAAACCCAAATATATCTTTAGCCTTTGAACTATTTAGTTGATTAATAATTTTATGGATTTTGCCTTGATCAGCCTGTGTAATATAAAAAGATGAGGGTGAATATCTTAATAAGTCATGTGACAGGTGTACAGAAAATTTGCTGCAAGTTCTTCCATTGATTTGACAAAGAAGGTGTTTGCAATATCCATGTAAATACTGACCTTTCCATTTATCAGAGCTGCCCCCAAAAAGTCGGTGATTCGAGTCATCATTCGAGAAGACACAGAGTGGACTTTTTTCACTGCATTTTTTGTTGTTGTTGTTGCGTCATTGTACATAGAGCAATGCAGAAAGTAGAGAAGGGTAATGGAAACTGAGGGCAGCCCGACACCAGACAGCACGAGGTGCTGACTGTTCTACATTCTACATTTTGCTCATATATGACTCAGATCTGTTTTTTTCATAACAGTGTGAATAGCTAAATCAGATACAGGTCTCATATCGGAATTCATGCGACATTTACGTCACTCTAGATCAACATTTGTGTCACAACACTTACTGTCAGCAGCCCAGCAGACGAGACGCTCCGTCTTGGACGCACACTTTATAATATTCTGGGTAGAAATTTGATATTTTCACATTACAGATGATGAACACAGGCATTAAAACTTGGTGCAGGTAAAACATGAGACTAATGTAGGCTGAGTTTAGTGTGGGGTGGCTGCTCTGCAGGTGCACTGAACTGACACAAATGAATATACCCAAGACAACATCAGTGTCCATCAGAGTGTTGTAACAGTTTATATATAGAGTTTACAGAGTTTATATTCTTCAACTCATTTTCAAATGGAGGACTTTTATGCTTGGGGATTCCTGTTTGCTGATTGTTGACTCTTGGTTACAAAATAAACTTAATAAACCTTAAGTTTAATGTTTATGGTGTGTAAATGTACCACAATTTCAGAGCAAGTAGTAGGTCCATAGAAGAAAATGGAACGCACAAACACTATTCAATTCCAATCCATACTTAACAAGTTTAATACAAGTGCAAACTCAATACACCAATCTAAACTGAATGGGTGTATATGACGGGGATAAAAACAAGAGAGCAGGGTAAATGGGACCTCAGCTGATTTATAGCTTCTCTTCCCTCAATGAGAGGCCAGGTGTTTGGATGGCAGTAATCCTTGCCTCTCTGTCTCTCTACCAGCCAAAAGCAGATGAGCTCTGCTGCAAAGATGGCCTCTTAGCCCACCTAGGCCTCTATTGGATTACCTTTGCTTTTAAAAGGAATTACTGGTGTTATAGAGTGTTGTGCCCATGTTGGTTAGTGATTCGTTTTCTTGTACTTGTGACAACTTTAGTTTTATCCATTGTCTTACCAGAAACTCTCAACTGAAATTGACTTGCTTCACGAAATCCAGTGTTTTCAAAGTGTAGGCTGACACATAAAATACTCCCCAGAGATTTTCAGCGAACAGAATAAAGTCAATAGAGGACTTACTGAGAATTTCTGTATAGGTTATCCATCATTGTGACAATATTGCCAGTGCTCATGTTTTGCAAGCCTGTCTGGACTTTGTTTCAGAAAATGGAAAGAAAGCAAGAAAGCATCATTTTTGTTTGTTTTGTTAATAGAAGTTCACCATAAAATATCCAGACTCTTCAAAAGGAGTTTTTGTCATGATCCAAAGGACTCTTGTGTGGACTTGTGTGTTTTGTCTTGTTTCCTGTTTTATTTTGGAAATCCCTGTTCTTGTTTCTTTGTGTCTTATTTACTTCCCGTCATTGTTCTGTTTCCCTCCAGTTGGATTGTGTTCACCTGTGTCTTGTGCTCACCTGTTTCTGTTTCCCTCGTTTACTCTTTCCTCTACATATACCGGTCCTCTCCCTTTGTTCCTGGTCGCGTTATTGATGTTGCTGATGTGGATGTTCCCAAGTTTGATGTGTTGGACGTTCTCCTCGTGTCATGCTCCTGGTGATTCCCTGTGTGTCTGTTCCTGAGTTTGTGTGAGTTTTGTGGTAGTAAATAAATACTTGGACTTATTCTGCATCTCGGTCTGCATTTTGGTCCTTCCCCTGTTGCCTAGATGGCCTGTTGCGGCAGAGCTGCCTCGCAGGCCTTTCTTGACAGTTTTATTCAAGCTCATTTTCATATGGTTGTTATGTCTCTGTCTGTTATGTCTCGCATTGTTTTTGTGTTTCCTACTGCAAAAGGACTGCAGTCCACAGGAAACAAGATAATCTTGTGGCTAGGGCAACTGAGAATATTTCTCCAGTTATAGAAAATGAAGAGCAATATGGTGTGGAAATACAGCTCCTCTGTTTATCCTGTTTATCAACCAGACGCCTGCAAAACCAATTAAATTCAGACTTTAAAAAAATGTGTCCAAATATGATCTCATCATGTGATTGAGGTCATACAAATGTTTGTCATTTCCTAAGTAGTAGCATCAATAGAAACTGATCTCGGTGAAGTCTTTGGCCCACTCTCCCCACAGATGAACTACTTTATCTAGAAGGACAGAACAATACTCAAAAAATTGGCTACAATGGGCCACCACAACGTTCTGCAGTAAGTGAATTTAAATTTGCTCATAAAAAAACCTCAGTGGAAATGCCAAAAATTGGAAAAGAACTTAAAATATTGCACACAAAAAAATGAATAAGACAAAAGGCAAAAGAAACATACTAAGTGAATAAATCATGACCAATATGAAGCATGTGACTCAAACATCCACGGAAGCTCCAGCTCCACTGAAGAGATGAATTGCGGCAGATATTTAATCTGTGTGGAGCGATAAGGAAGACAAATTAATACATGAAACATACATAAATGTCATATTTCCATCATGTTTTCCACATCATTTTCGTTCTTTGAGGTTTGACTAGCGCTCTTTTAATCACACTATCTTGTTGCGTTCGGTTTAGATTTGGATGGAAACTTGACTTTAGACTGTTTATGTTCTTTAAAGTGCGTTTCATGGCAGTGGTCTATAATGCACAGTGCACCATCATCCTTGTATGTGTCCTAGAGAATGACATGGATGCATGGTGGTCCCTTCCTTTAATGGTCGAAGGTCATGGCTTAATCTTTTTTCCTTAATGTTTATGGGTCCTGGAAATTGTTGTGACCCAGGTTTATGGTCTATGGTGAGATGTGCAGACATCTGGCATCTGGAATCTTTTGTGCAGCATAGCACAGCTGGAGCCCTCTTACTGTATTCATCACCCATCTTCTACGCAAGTCGCTGGCATTGTGGGTGTTGGGGTGGAATACAATGGCCATTTGTACAGCCTGTATCAGTCAGGACCCACAAATGCCATATCAAACCTAAACCTACAAGCAAACAAAACAGAGATTGCATCAGTTACGCTCATTGTTTATATTGCTAATGTGAGATGCTCATAATAGCACGTTCAGAATAACGATTTTGGAAATTTACCAACACCGATTCATACCAGCTGCGGGTTGAGGCAGAAAACTTAATTAAGTGTCAATTATCTTTAATGGTTAATAAACAAAATCAGAAATCATTTTACTTTGGTCTTAGTCCAACATTTCACCATGCATCAAAAGCTAGAGAAATACGATTTGATTTGAGAAGTATACGTCTGACTTGCAGCTTGCAGTACAGTCACATGTGATATGACTCACTGTGGATGGAGAAGCATTTGGTAAATATAGAAGTGTGTTCACAGACATTTTATTAATAAGGATACTGAAAATGTAACCCCCAGAGCATATCTAATAGTAAAGTACTCTGTCAACACCCAGGTAGAATTAAATATGGCTCCAAAACTGTTTGTCATTGACTGTCATAGCCAGGGAACATTTTAAGAACCTAACACAGCACTAGTCTGTGTAAATGTACTGTAAGTCATCTTGATAATGTCCCTCTTGTTCATCATTGCCAATTACAGCAATGATTAATGTTAAATGAGGTTTGTAAAATGTGGAATTGATAACATAAAAATGACAATCTTTATGAATATTAAACAAGTAATGTGTTTCAACACAAAATACTTGCAATATTAGTTATTTACAGCACTTCAAACCATGTCTATTGATTTATTCCAGATATTTCTGATTCAAAACCAGCACTACTCATATACATAAGTCTTTTGCATTTAGACTAAAGGAGTCCAGTCAGTGAAATATCCAATGGGCATCCAAATCATGCAAACCATTAATGCAAACTGCAATGTGAAAAGGGGTTAAGACGATATAATTTAGGGCCGTTATGAAGGAAAACTACTTTCATGCAAACATATAATGAATACATATGAGCTGAGTCCAAAGACAACTGAGAAAATTGTGTGGTTTTCTAAAGCTACCATAGACACAGAGGACCTGACTCTGCAAGGGCAAAGTCGGTAATCCTGTCACATGCTGATTGGTTCGGATGCATTTGAATGACAGTGCTCACCTCATCAGGTATAAGTTCATGTTTGTGTGCACTCCACTCGAGTCTGAGTTGCATTCTAAAGAAAGCTGGATGCTCACATTAGCATCCCCTGTGGAGCCCAGGCAGAGGCACCCTGATCATTTGCATGCAGCACTCACACTTGCTCAAACTGACAAATATAAACAGGAAGTTATTTTCCATTGGCACAACGCTGTATACAGATTTACTTCAAATCTCTTCAGTGACTATATCTTTAGGTAGCCCACGGCACTCAGAGCCATTAGCTAAAGCAGTTTAACTACTTTGTGTCCTGTGTCGAAGTAAACATTTCACACAGTGTACTTCTATTGCTGTAAATGCCCAGCAAGGCAGCGCTTCATACAGCATCATCATTGTCACAAACACATTTATGAATGCTTCTTAAGTGAACTGCTGCAGTGAGAAAAAAAAGGCTAACTACTGATGGAGTAAAATGGACATCAAGAGATTTGGTGGATTTTTAGCCCCTCTGTTTTGCTGAAATATTTTAATTCAATACATTTACACACCAAAATTTCTGAAATCTTTTTGCAATATATTGCAACATGGATAAGTTACTATTATTATAATTCTTATTATTACTTTAAACACACTGTTAACTGTCAAAAAAAAAAAACAGTTCTTACCTATTTTGACATTCATTATATGAAAATAATTAAAACATGGCTATATTTTAAATTTGTACCCTTTGCCCTATTTGACTGGAGTGTCCTTCAAGACCAAATAAATAAATAATGCACACACGCACACAGACACACAGTAAAAAAGTGTGTTCAGACACAATGGGAGGCGAATTTTAGACGCATATGATTGAAAGACACGAGTGCATCAGAAAACATGCATTTTCGCCTGGGCGGCGCAAATTGAGACAAAGTCACATCTGTAGTGACATCATCATCCTTGGTGTTGCCATTTATTTCTTTCAGTGACTGAGTTGAGAAGAACTTTGATATTTAATCCTTTATTTGTCTTTGTGTGTGTGAATGGAAATGATGTAAGTGGATATTTATTATGAATGTTGGTGATTTACTCAGCAGTCAAGGATGAATGTTTACTTGAAAGTAAGATTATGCTGTTAACTGTTTCATTCTAAATTGGTTCTCATTAATCGGCTAATTAGCCTCCAGCCCCCACCATGGTGGCTTTACCTGAGTTTGGTTCAATGTATAGTATGATTTGTTGAAAATTAACAGTGCTCTTGCAGTTTCTTTAGATGTAATCATGCACATATAATTTATTACTAATTTGATCATGTTGCATTGGACATCTTGGAGCTCAGAGTTGCTGAAAACTGTAATAGTTTAATTGATGACTGTGTTTATCTAAGGTTAATATAGCTTCATGCCGAGGAGACAGTGAGCCAGACTGGGCACTGGGTAATGATAAATAGGTTCAATTGTAAAAGGATGGAAATTGCACTGTTACTTGGCCTGTTAGGTTAATTCACATATTCATTCGTAGAATTGTTTTCACTCTTATAGACCACATGAACATGCTGTTTGTTTATTTTCACTTGCTAATGAAGTAAACTGACTTGAGCATCCTCTTTGACCTGATGCTCTGACTAAAATCACATCCATACCTGTTGACACAAGCCTGTTACATTTGTAAAGGCTTGTAGTGACTAATATATTTCCCTAAATGACCAAATTAACTGTCCCTTTATTAATAAACAATATCTGGTTACAGGGCAACAACAGATAGTGCTGCTGCTCGTCACTTGACTCTGTTAATTGCTGGTGGGTGTGTTGTCATAACTAATTCTATATTTATCTTAATTTAATGATGTTTGTAAATAACAAGGTTACCTCATATTAATATTAATTTTATGAACAACATTATACATATTGAATAATAGGCTCTGGTTGTTCTTCAGAGTCGAATTGGCTTAAATTTTTTGGTAAATCCAAATTTTGCGAGTAAGCTTCCTTGTTTTCTTTTTGACATATCAGTATGCTGACTACAAAACAGAGAAATGAATAATGGCGATTTGGCGCCCAGACTGAGTGAGACTAAGAAAGTTTTATTTTTTTTAAAAGAACTTTTAGTGGACATACTTTTCACAGGCGCAATTGCCTGCAAGGATTACGTTGCAGCCACTGCAGCCCATTCGCAAATGCTGGTGTAGGGACCAATTCCAAAACATTTGGTAAGTATTAGTCATTTCGACCCCAAAATTTGTAAAAAAAAAACAAAAAAAAACAAAAAAAAAACAAATAGGGCCCAGGTTTAAAAATACCAGAGTTTCCCTTTAAGAGGAGCCTAGCTCCCTCTGGCTCCCCTTCAGTTTGCACCCTGACAACAGCGACAACTGTCGGCCCACTTGTCCGTGTTTTTTGTTCCATTTCCAGCTAAAGAAGTCTCTCAAAACGGAGATCTAAGGACTACGATCATTCCCAGTTCTTGCAGTGTGGACCCAATAAAAAGGAGGGGTCTTCCAACTGTTCTTAGAACCAAGAAAAAGTTGCTCTGGTCCGAAAACGCCTATTGTGACAAACTTGACTCTAATCCACTATAAATTGGTTTCAGTTGAATATGCTTAATTGAATGCAATAGATGATGATGCTATTGTAAATCAGTGGTAGTCACTGGTTTAATTTATAAAATTACTAAAAAAAATACATTAAAAATTACAAATAAAGTGATAAATTAATAATATAAATGAGAATTCAGTCGTAAAATATAAAAAAAAGAATACTTTTTTTTCATTGTGCTATATAGTAGAATTGATTTTTCTTTTCCAGAAGTTAGCTGTATTTGTGAACTTTTTTTTGCAGGGTTTTGGGAAAGAGCTGGTATTGTTAATTGGAAAATGGGTTGAGGTGGAAGATACAACAAAAAGCAACAACACCAAGGTCCGTGGAGTTATTAAAGCTTAACACTGGCATAATTTTGCTTTTGGCCCATTGCCTTTGTCGGCTCACAGCAGCTGAGAAGCTCTGGTAACTTTCACATACACACCTACATTCAACACCTCCTGCATGTGTTGGCCCTTGCTGCGACATGGTTCTTGTTTGAGAGGCATAATCCATTACAGCAAAAAAAAAGAGGCAAATTGCTGCCTTTATTATAATGAAATTGACACTTTTTTATAAATATTATGAAAAAATTAACTAACAGCTCACCAGTTAGTTGTGGTGGCTTAAAACAATTTTCTAAATGTAACATGCAGAAGAAAAATCATTTCTGATATATCGTATTTACTGCCGATAATAAATTACACAATTTAATATTTTGAATTTTGAATGAACTTTTAATCTGTCTGACATCCTCTTCGGAAATAAAACAAGAGATTTGGAGTCTAGGAATGGAATAGATGAGAGAGAGATGAGAGAGAGAGAGAGAGAGAGAGACAGAGAGCATGCATGCACATTAGGAGTGCTCTACACTCATGTTGGGTTTGAGATGACTACCTAACATAATTGATGTACCTGTTTTATGTGCAACTGTTTTGACAGTATATGCCGCTCCACTACCAACCACCCCCTCCTCAAATTAATCCACTGAGCTTGTGCATGACTTGAATCACAACATTGTACAAGATGCCTTTATTAAACAGCTTGTTACTCAGTCAAAACAATTAGGACTGTGCATTATAGAAGTGGTATCCTGGCAACTGGGTATGGCAATGCAGAAATAGAACGAGACAGGGAGAGAGAGGCCCGTACACGCTGCCATAACTGATTTGTTAAATTTGACTTCATGACTGTTGATCTACTTATCTATTCTGTATCAATGTTCTCTGCAATGAGGTAAGGACGTGGTAAGTTTGTGATGACACTGAGACTGGCGGTTTGTCCAAGTTGCAAGCAGAGCCACAACTGCGAGTCCAGCCCACAGGCTCTTGATAAAGCCAAGCAACGCTACAGGGACTTGCTACAGAAGATAATTTTGACAGTGGCTGGAGGGCTTTTCACTACTGTTATTTAGTATTCCCACCACATACACACAAATGTGCATGTGCATGTGCAGTCCCTACTTCTTTCTATTTCTCTCTTTCACACACATGCTCTCACGCACACACACACACACACACACACACACACACACACACACACGCACACACACATAAATACTCCGAAACACACAGACTCACACTGACACACCGCCTATCATCTCTCTGTGCTGTCCAGGAGAAAAGATTGGTCTGTTTTTGATGTAGAGTGTGCCCCTCAAAATGAAGTGCAATTAGGCTGCACACTTTACAACCCTATTTGCATTTTGCTGTGCAGCTAGAGGTTTAGAAAACACACATGCTTGCGGAACATAATAAAACATAGACACTTGCACAAACACTCATACATTATTATTTACATCTTTTTTTAGATAGATAGAGATCATTTGGTAACTGACTAGAAGAAAACCTTTTGCTCAACTGAAAACGAAAGGTGATCGTGCCTTTGAAGTGGTGGCTCCGACAATGTGGAACGCCCTATAGACATACGATCTGCAGACACCTTTAAAAAGCAGCTGAAGACTCATTTATTCAAACTGGCCTTTGTTTTCCCTCGTGCTATCTAGTTTTTGTAAATGTTGTGTGTTTTTAAGGTCTGTTGTTGCTTATGTCTCATTGTTTGTTTCTTTTTACTGTTTTTATGGTCTTATTTTTAACAATTTTACACTTTGTGACATTGCTCTGTGAAAGGTGCTATACTAAATAAACTTTACTAACTTACTTACATCTAGTTCAAGACACATGGGATGGAAAACAACTACAATATTTTTAGTCCTTACTGTTGCACCTCACAGAGTAGTTTTAAAAATGTTAAGTTTTCATTAAAAAAAACTGTCCCTAAACATACACACCACTTAAGGCTAAAGAATGCAGTTTGTTCAGCATGAACATGTAATCTAATATGATATATAAATGGATGGTATGCTCATGGAATGAAAGAAGAAATGCATCTTAAACAACATTATTTGGCCATTATTTAGATTATTCTTGTGTTCTGACCTTTACCAAAGGGTTAAAATAGATTAAATTTATATTAGGAGGTTAATGGACAATGTCTTTATTGCTAACCTAAATGAAAACACATTAAAAACGACACCCACAGATGTAATGGCGCACGAAAACTCAACATGTGCACGCACGCACGCACACACACACACACACACGTAGACTAGCACACACTTGCCACTTTTAGATACACATCATTAGCCACAGCAGGTTTTAAAGTGGCAGTTTAGGATGACTTGTCACTCACTCTACTGCCTCCACCTTGCTATACTCAAGGCTGCCAGGCCAGTAACGACAGGAGCAGCAGCGCCCAGCACACTTTGCTAACAGCTAAGCAGAACATAAGGTGACATTGACACAGTCATTGCACCAGCTCTGGTTCTACCCATGACGTCAGTGTCCTTCGACAGGGAGCACGCAGGATGTGGGCTAGCTGAATCATGTGATCGGCCATCCCTATCTCTATTTGTCACAGTCTGGGCTGTAGCGCGGCAACCTGTATACTGAGGAGAGGGGTTGATGCATGAGAGCTGTGTACGACAAGTACCATCCAGAGAGAGAATGAGAGACCCGGACAGACAGACACAAAGAGAAGACGAGAGAGGGAGAGAGAGAGAGAGAGAAAGAGAGAGAGAGAGCTGTTGTCTGGTTGCAGCACCTGGAGTAGACTGAGGCTTTATGCCATCAGTCATGAAGCATCCATAAAGCATGCAGAGATAAGGTTAAACAGCATTTAAAGCACATGGTTATAAATGGGTGACCATGACCTTAAAGTCTCAAGGGAAGAGAGGAAAAAAACAAAAAGAAGGGAGAAAGGAAAGAGAAGTAGAAAGCTGGAGTAATGAATATAAAAAGATATAAAAGGACAAGAAAAGGACGGAAATGAGAGAATGTAAAAGCGTGATATAAAAGAATGTTAAAGACATACCGTCCAGAGTGAGACGTAGTGATAAAGAGAGTGTCAAATCGATGATACCTCACTTGTGTTATATTTCCTCTACACAGGATTAATTTAGGATGCTGTCAAATAAATATGACCAGAATGTGACCCTTTGACCTTACACTTCTCATTTATTAAACAAAAACATGCACAACATTGAAAAGTAATGAATATCATATGAATGCTTTGCACAAAAGAATAGGGAAATTATCCGCTAAGAAACTTCGATCCTCAAGAATATCCTCTGCTCACTCGTGTCTCTGTTAACGCTATAAGCGAGAGCAATTATTTTTAATGCATACAGTGAATTTGTATCTGTTTTCTATTGTGTTGACACCTCCATTTTGATTCATTTTAAACAGCTGATTTGTAAAGCATTCCTGCATACGTCTGTACCCCCTTTTTACCTGTATCTGTTGTCAGTCAAATACAATGTCAAATCTAATTGAGTTGCAAAGCTGTTTTCACAAGCAGGAACAATTGGGGGCGAAGGCTGAGCCGCTACCATGCTTGTCAATAAAACCCCATTAAAATGAGCACATCATAATTACTGCCTCTATTATCCTTCAAGATCTAGGACAGAGGCATCCGCTTGTAATTGGCTGACTAACTACTCCATATGTGCATGGCCAATAGAAATAATTGTCCTTGTGTGTAGCAGTGACATGTTAACAGAGTCATATCAGAGTTTGTGACTAAAACAATCAATTTCAAGGTGCTCCCAACCAACATATTCCTATTTGCAATTATTGATTCAGTACACAGAATGGCGCAAACATTAGTAACAAATTGCTGCATGGCAGAGACAACACAGCTATGTTTATAGATTTACTCTAGATGGACTTAAATAAAATAAAAGAAAACGAATCCTGAGAGGTTTTATTTGTTAATTGTGGAAAAGGAAAGGAGTACCACCTGTTGTTTGCCTTGTGTGTAAGGTTTATCATTAAACTAACAGCTTAGCAATCAGTAAACACGAACAGTTGTTTGTGTCGTTCAAAACAAATTATCCACAATATCAATAAAACTGAATCCTTGATGAGACACACATTTGATAAACAAGCAAAAGTGGACTTCCCTGCAATCTTGCCACAGCTATAAGCTGCTTGAGCAGATTTGATTTATTCACCATCTTAACTTTGCGAGTGGTTGTGGCTTAGTTGCACCACTCCTGTTGCCACACACAAAAAAGAAGAGATTAAGAGACTAATGCTTTTAGAACAAAGTGGAGCTGTCGGTCTGTTGTGAGCTTTGACACTATGATGTTTTAAATCTGCAGAAATGAAGAGCTTACAGAGGTAAGGATGTAGTAATTCTCTCATCTTTTAAAGGAATTAACAGTCCTCATGATGAAGGGGGAAAATGAATCTTTGATTAATAGTTTGGATAGGGCTATGCACAGATGTAGATAACATCTTTCTAATCTCTTCTTCTGATGTGTTATTCCCCCCACATTTTTTCTTCTCTTGTGGGTACAGAATAGCGTGGAAAGGCGAGATGGATTGTGCGATGTTTGAAGATAGATTGTTTTGGAAGCCAACTGTGAAACTGGGATGATGTCCTGCATAAGTTACATACTCAGATCAGACCCCATAGCTTGCCAAAAAGATGTGGTGCAATCCCTGTTCTTCCCTCGCTTCCAAAAAGATTAGATTAGGGTTTCTTGATATTGAGTGCTCTTTCCTTTTATATGCTTTAAACAAAATCTTGCTTTAAAGTTTTATCTTCAGGCATTGACCTTTCAACCAAAGATTTTTCTTGTTACATTTCTGTTATTTATTATCCCTTGCATTGACCTAGCCTGTGTCTTCAGTGTTTTCAGACATTAATGTGCATTAAATGTGAAATCTTTGTTGAATATTCCTTCCGCTTATGTAAGCTTTTGATAATCTTTTGATACAATCAAATAAAAAGGATATTGACATTTCAAAAAACATAATTTCCTTTCCAAACAGGCTTTTTAATACACAGAAGTATTTGTAAGAATTTCTCTTTGTGCTGAGGAATTACTATAATAGTGTCACACTAGGCGTTTTCTTCACTGCAAGAACTAACGAACTATCGTAGTTCTTAGAGCGCCGTTTTGAGGGACATTTTTAGTTCCTCTCCCAGCACAAGATGAACCTTGGGTGACATAAGTGTACATTGATTGGTCGAACACATGAGCCAGTGCAGCACCGGCAACCGCCATTTTTCCATTTTTAAAAACCCGTGTAAAACGTTAGCTGTGATAAACAACAGCTCATACCAGTAGAACACGGACAAAAACACGGACAAATGGGCCGTTGTTGTATGTCTTGCAGATGTGATGTTGCTATAGCAACCGCCAGCCAAAGGAGGTTCCAGTTGTCTGCTTCAGACCTTAATTTTGTCCAATCACGAAGTTCTGCTATACTGAGAATATAACACGGCAAGGAATGAAAATATTCTCTTACTCCTTGCTGCTAGTTTGGTTATTGAATAGGCTAAGTTTAATTAACACTGGTCTGATGGCTGGTCAAAGTGGTGCAGACAGAATGACTCATCAGTAGTCACACTCATCAATAACTTAATAACTCTCAAAGGTCTTAAGGTAGATCTGTTCTATGCTTCCTCCAGTTAATTTCTGTTCACTTTTCTCTCTCTCACTCTCTGTTTTTCTCGTTTCTCTCTCACCCTCTAGGCACTATTCGGTACACACATATTATTCTATGTAGACTGTAGATATTACACTGTGTGCAGCTTAAGGCTTCCCTGAGTTAGGTTTTGGATAATGATCAAATTAATTAGAGAACGCAAGCTACATGGCTAAATATAAACATCGCAATTATGTGTTTTTGCAGATAAAATTGAGAAAATGTTTTCAGCTATATGTGGTTGTTTTGGTCACAGGTACATACACTGATCATGTGAACATTGGCTTATGAGTCGAATGTTGAAGGTTGAACATTGTGTGCACCGTTTATAATTTGTGTTCTATGAAAAGGCAGCGTGAGTGTGTATACGTCTATGTCTGTGCATACTGTAGCACAGTAAATGGGTGGCCGAGTGATGGAAGCTCATCAACTGAGTGATAATCTAATTACTGCTCCAGACTAAGATAGATGGGGCCACGTAGCAAAACACACATCTTTGTGAGATTTAATTTGTGCTGTAAAAGCTCCACAAATAATTTAGGGCCTTGCGAGAGATATGAATTTTGATGCATGTATATTAGTTTGCGCTGCTCTCAAATGGGGTCTGTTACATAACTCACAGCATGCCAGCTTGTCGAGACAAACTGAGAGTCTGTCGAAACAAACTGAGAGACAAATTGAGTGGTGTTACTGCAGTATCTGATTAAAAGCGAAGGAGAGCAACATTTTGAGAGTTATTGATGAGTGGTGACAGATGTGATGGCTGCCAGTGACGGATACCACTCCCCCACCTCTGCTTTTGTGTTGAAGTTCATCTGTTATCCAGCCTCTTTCTATTTAAACAGGCTGGAACATTAGAGAGAGGTTTCACAAGGACTATGGGAGATGGAGGTAAAGTCTTATTTGTATGGCGAGTGGCACGAGTGCATATGCGCAAATCAATGCTAGCTTTGGAGATGCATAGAAATGATGATGGTTTCATTCAAGAGCTGACAGCATTTTCATAACATCTGACCTCTGGAAAGAGATGTGTGTGTGTCTTCTTTCGCAGATATGCATTGCAGAATTGCAGTCTGTCAGCTGAAGGCCTCAACGGTCTAATAATTTGATTTTTTTTTAATAAACTGTAACCCAGAGAGGTCATTTTAACCAATCCTTGTAATTACAAATTACAAATCATTGTGTGCCAAAGGAGCTTTGTGACATGGCTGCTGTAAAATGGTTCCAAGGCCTCTCTCACTGTGGTGGAAAAGAAATGCCTTAGAACGGCTTTGAGCCTTGTAATTTATGCACTTCACTCCTCAGGTCATTTGCTCTCATTAATTAAATTAGATGTGGCTCAAATGAGAATGTTAATATGTTGTTATATCATAGTTTTCTGGTCTGAAAGAATGAAGAAAAAATGGAATATATAATGTGATGGTCAATAGTCTGATTGATGGTCTGATTAAACATCATATAAAAATATCTTTTATAAAACAACATCTTTTTGGGTTTATTATCTCTGCAGTTACTTGCCTCAAATAAACATGTTTTTTAAATGTTTATTAGCAGACAACTGATTTAAAATAAGTCACACTCTGTATTAGATACCAGCTTATTTTAAATGTCTAATCTTTGGAAAGTTTTAAAAAAAAATGTTTAAAAATGTACAGTAGTTTGTCACTTTAGCATACCAATGTAATCTGTGTAAAGTTTTGATGAATTATTAAGAAAATGCAAAGAATTAAGTAGCTTTAAATTGCAAATGTAATATGTGGAAATCTACAAACCGATTCCTCCTCCTTCCAGAGAAGTTATATAACTCTTTAATGGGAAATTATTAGTAAATGATGTTCCTGCATATTAAAATGCTGCACTAATGATGATGTTGTGACTGTTTTGGGGTTTTTTGTTTTATTATTGAAAGAAAAAAGATTTTTATGTTGCTGAAAAATCCAGGAGTAGTCCTTTCGAGCAGTGGCTCTAAGGGAAGTAAGAAAAGTAAAAATAAGGCACATAAATGAGAAGATAAAGTAGCTGGTTTTCAGTGCAGAAGGCTATTGTATTTTTCAAATTTCTGCAGTGCACAAGGTAAAAAGTTCAAATGAGGTCTGGCTCTCAAGACTCCCTCCAGTTGCTCAGCTGTGGAGGATGGTGTTAAAATGGCTGGCTGGCTGCTGGTATCACAAGACATTTGAGCTGCAAAAGCTTCTTTCTTTCTTGGGCCAGAAATGACAAAGCAGTCATATATTTACAATGTTTAGCTTTGCAATCTAATGTATTTTCTCTGATGACTTGTGAGTGTACTCTGATTTTATTGATTGTGTCAATAACACAATCAGCCAGTGCACAAAGTGAGTCTGATTTTTTAACACATGATTCGAAAACAATTTGCAAAAAGAATGGATTTTCAGTCCACATTTGAGACATTTTGTCTGATGCTCTGATGCAGAGCAACAACAACAAAAAAACTGTGCCACAATAGAAAAGGCTCAAATTGCTACCACAAAGATAGCAGTGGGACAGGTGAGTGTGGGATTCCCTGCAGAACTCAAGGGCAACAGAAATTCATCTTCCAGCTGATTTTCAGTGCTCTCATTCACTCTCTCTCATTCTGTTGTTGTTTCTTCTCCACCAACTTTATTCTGCCAGTTTTCCCCTTTTTACACCTTAGTGTATTTCTCAATTGTCCACCTCCCTGCTGTTTTAATCCCTTCATTGGAATCAACTGTATTTTCCGAGTGTCTTGTTGACAGGCTCAGAGAATATGATTCTGCAGTGGAGACAACTGCTCATCTGCTGTCCTTCTCATATCCACTGCTCATCTCCCTCTCTCCCTTCTCCTGCTGCTCCATCTCCTCCATTTCTGTGTTGACAGAAGCCCATTTTAAATGGAGTGTCCTTTTGCGTCCTGTACCTTTCTCATCAGCGAGAACGAGTTTTTTCACACACCCTACAAGGCCCTCTCAGCATCAGATTTATTGTCAGGGTTGAGGCTGAAGTTGACTGCCTCCTCTCTGTGATGTATTTTCATTGATGCTCTGACACTCTGGAGTGTAGAGATGAGTTTTTACCATCAATAAAACACACTTTTGTTGGTGTAGACATACAAGTAGATGAGTGGGTGAAACAAGAAGTTGTGTTCAGACGTGAAAAGAGGTAAAATTAGGAGACGTCATCATGTAAATCTGGGAAGGCTGTTTCAATAATTTACACTATTGAGTGTGTGCTGTCTTCGTGAGTTCAACCTGAATGCCTTGCTACATGTTCCTCCTTTTTATACTTTTCTTTCTAACCCATTTTTGTCAGTCTCCTGCAGCTCCTCTCTCCCCTCCACCTCCACTCCTGTTACACCTTCTCCACTTGCTTTGCTTCCTCCTGCGACACTTTACCCCCAATCTCTCGTCACCTCCTCTACCTCTTCCTCCCGTCTTCTTCGTATCCATTTGATGGCTGTGTTCTTCACCTTGCCCTCATCTAGGGAGCAGATCAATAGTTGAGCGAGGCCAAGCATCACGCTTTCAATGATTTCCTCTTTCCCTTGTGGATTCAGTTGCATGTACAGATTTGTGCACATTGATATATATTTGTCTGGCAATGTTCTGTGAGCTAATTCAGGCTCAAAATAGTTTTTTGGTTAGTAAATGAATATTCTAAATCACTTTGGTAAAATATTGTCATGTTCCAAGAGTAGTGACATTCATGATGTCTCTGACATCAAGGTTTTTTTTTTCTTGTTCTTTTATTATTTTCCATTTACCCGTGGACTATTTTTCATCTTTTGCTTCAGCAAAACCTTTTAATTGAAACTGAACTGAACTAAAACTACCTCATAGCTCTGCTGCGAAACACCCTCCAGTGGCTCACATTTATTAAGCTCTGTTATATGGTTTGTTTCAATAATTGTCCCAGTTCAAATGATTGAAATTGTCTCTCTGAAAAATGTGTTTTGCATGTCCCTGATAAATGGCCCACAATGTTAACATGAGGTCAGACACAGTATTGTAAAATATGTAACCCTATATTATCAGTTCTAAGTAGTGGAAATCCTGCCTAGCTCTCCTTAAACAATGCTTCCTGAGTGAACACAGGTTTTCACATTGTTTCAGTGAACACAATTTTTGTGGACCTATCTGATGTAATTTTGCAATGAGAAAAATCCAGCTTACACAAAACTGAACTGTACCACAGCAAGTGGCCACAAAGTAAACTAGCTTTTCTAAAATACTATGAAATCATTGTGAAATTAATTTGTTTGGTTGCTAACTAAGTACTATGGATTTTAAAAGCTAGACTACTTTTCACAAGTTAAGTTTGCGCAACAACATTTAGGTCTGGAGATCATTCACTGAGACCTGGTCAGATACACATTGGGCCCATCTTTAAAATATGGTAACTTCTGAACCTTAGGAACTAGTATTACACTAACCTTGGTGTGATAGATAGTATAAAATGAAGCATGATTCAGCACCTGCATAGGCGCATTTCTCAAATTTATTCAGAAACTGATTTTGGTAGCTAATCTATTTCCAATTAAATCACAAGCAAGTCGAGTCAGTGGTGCATTCGTCCAAGTCTACAACCTGAGAAGCAACACTGTAGAAAGGTAAATGTAAGGTTTGTATACGCAAGTTCTAGTTGGATGTTGCTTATTTCTGTGTGTTTTGTAGACTTGTCTGTCCACAAATACATGTTTGTCTATGTGTGTGTATATATATATATATATATATATATATATATATATATATATATATATATATATATATATATATACACACACACATAGACATACATAAACATACTGCACATACTGTATCTAAATGCTGTCTTTCTTTAAAAAAATACAGTATAAGTAACTCTCACATGGTATCCCCATTTCAACATGGACACAATTGTTGTGTGTGTGTGTTTGTATTTGAGAGTAAGGCTTAGGAAGTAGGAGTTGCCACAGAAGATGAGTGTGAACATGAGCAGCAGGCCATGGCAGACTTTCAGAGAGGTGCTGTTCCTCCCCCGCACTCTGCCAGAACATTCCTCATTTTCAGACCTAATTGAAAATAAACAGATCGCTTGGGAGTGGAGTGTAAATCTGATGGGCTGGAAAAGTCCACTACCATTGGTAATGTTTAATCTTATTATGCTCCGGCTCTGCTGCGAGATTAGTTAACCCAATTAGACTTGTGCAAAAAACATACAAAAGTCAGACAGTTATTATTTACACTGATCTGCAACATAACAGTTCTGCATTGCGCTTTTCTATGTTTTCTTCCAAAGTCAATATTGTGTCACATACTATTTTCTAGTAACGGACTGCAAGCCGTCGTTAATTATATATAGTACAGAAGGATGCACATGTAAAGATTAGTGGTATACTGCAGGTCTATACTAAGTTCATAGTTGTAATATAAATACAAACTTAGTCAAACATGCTTCCTCATGCAGGCATATGTATATAAATTGAAATTGTTCTGAACATTATTAGTAATATAAATTCCTACATGAAGAAGTAGGCTGATTGTCAGTGTTGAAAATGACTCACGAGTGTTTTCTGACTTTCCATCTTATGGTTAAAGATTGGTTGAAGCTGCTCTAATCAATATTTTTACATTAACAATAGATCAAATGACCATGTGTAATGTGAAAGGGTTAGCCCTTAGTGATTAACCCACAGAGAATTATAACACACCTCTGCAGTTCCTCTCAGCTCTACGGAGCGTTTTAGCGTCTTTCAGCCCACAGGTTCACTCTCATAAATCTGCTGTATGCTACCTGCTCACCTGGTGAAAATAGTGGATCATTTAAAAGCTAAAGAGCTGGATATGTCCCTTAGGAGATGGTGGAGACCCAAAACAGAGCTGAAAGGAGATTAAATATAGGACATTTGTAAGGTGGACACAAACACGTTGCTGCTGTTTGCTAACATGTTTGCCATAACAAGTTTATATATGTCAGCGTTGTTGCAGCTTGTTGTGCTTCCCCCAAGTGACCAAATAATCAATTGGTTTAAGTTTAAGCAACTAAAACTACATGGTTAAGTTCAGAGATAGGTTGTTTTCATTGTTAACTAAAACCATCACTGACTGTAGGTACTTTAGGAGAAATGAAACGAACTATGGTCTCCAGTGTCAAAGTCATAACAAACATCCACCACGTCCCTAAAGTTTTAGCAGTGTAACAATGTCATGCTACCTCTGCCTTTTCTCACAAAAGGTTGCTTGTCATTTTAAGCATTTGGACAAACGACCGATGATGTGCATGACTTACAGTCATCTGGAGCCTCCCTTCACAACAGACACATATGGTTTGAATCAGACACAGCATCACATTTCCTTAAGCTATTTGTCGCTATTTGTGATATAACATCTGACAGTGTGGGGCTGTCAATTCCCTTTTTGCGATACCTGTAGGAATTAAGACCCGATTAAATTTTAATGAGCCTACCTTAAGTAAGAGTTTTTCACGAGCCCTCCTGAAGAATTTTAAAAAAGGAGTGACCTTCCCCCAAGCAAATAAATTTTAATGACACAATAAATGTTGAAATCGTATCCTAGGCCGTGAGCTTTTGCCACGAGGGCTGGTAGATCAACCAGCTTAGGCTGTGTGAGTTATAATGGATAAATAATATAAAATATATGTCACAGACAGACTTTTTATGCAACAATCTTTCTATGAATTGTTCTACCTCCTCTGTGCTGCTGGTGTTTCTTACTTTGCTTGAATTTCTAGTATTTATTTTGTTTTATTTTATCTGTTTGTAAAGACTTTTTAACAGTTGCAAATTGCTCAACTATTCGTGTTTTTCTTCTTTCTTCTCTTCATCTTTATCCTCTTCAGAAGGGCCTTGCATCTTGGGATGGTTGCCCTCTCAAATCAGTGAATACAGAAACTGATGATGCACTGTTTTTTCCCAACCTCGGATGGTTTTAAAGGATTTGGTTTGTCTTAGTGACGTCTACCAGATGATGGATTTGGCATGACAGCTACAGCCTGAAAGTATGTATAATCTTTATCTACATGTATTTGTATAATTAAAGCATTCTGATGTTTCTTGTTTGTTTTTGTTTTTTAATGTGTGGGCTTTCCTTTGCAGTTTGATGTAGTGATCTACATTGTAACTTTTTATGGTCTCTGTCTCTCTAATCTGATTAACTGGGTTGCCCCAGTTGTTTCTTGTTTTCTGATTTCATAAAATGTGGCAAATGACCACTGTTTTGTTATAATGCTTGGAAAAAGCTATTTTATACTTAAATGTTGACCTAAATGAAAACAGCCAGCATAATTTGTGTGGGAGGTATTATGTTTTTAAAGATATATTTGAGTCGATTTAAAGTCTTTCCATAATCAAAAGGATAATTTGAAGTTCACTTTAAACCTATGCAGGTCTTCCAAAGGAGACATTTTCACTTTGACTTGTCAAAAAACACAAGTGTTACTAATAACATTAATGACGGCTCCATTTTATTCCAGTGTCCCAGTAAGTCATGACAGTGTGACAGTGAGCCAGCATGCCCAAAAGCAAATAAATGAAATTCAGCCATCATTCATTTTATTATTTACACCTGTGCTTTTCCTACTGTGACATGTCAAAATGTCTTCCTTGAAAAATAGATCCACGTGCGGGATCTATGATTTGTTTTTGGGTTACACAGTGTAACCCTAATGATTTCTTTTTTTTTTTTTTTTTTGCAATTGCTGCTGCAGTTATTTTTACTTATTATAGTGGAAAAAAAACTCTGCAACGCCAATCATTTCTTTTTTGGAAAGTTGAAAAGGAATGCCCCCTATCAGTAGGACAACATCATTTTTCTGTGCTTTCCAAAAGCGTTACAAATCACAGTTGAAAAATGAATCTGCTTTATGATGTGACAGTGCTATGGTAAGGTTTGGTTAGGTTTAGACACAAAAACAACTTGGTTAGGTTAAGGGAAAGATCATGGTTTGGGTTCAAATAAGTGCTTAGTTAAGGTTAGGGAAACATCGGGGGTCTTCGTCTTCATAGTGACAATAATATACATGTGGTTAAGGTTATGGAATGATTGTGGCCATCCTTTAAAAAAAACCAATGCTGACTGTCGGTTGGAAAAGCAAAACGAACAGTTGTCTCCTGTAAGAACCTTCACTTTTCATTCTACACCTTTCTTTATAAACATGTACGTTGTATGTTGTTCTTTATCATTATGTAGGTAATTTACTCATAGGTTGTCAGTGGTTTGCACGTTTATCTGGAACTAATGTTACCTTGTAACCTTGTATGATGGTTTTGTTCTTAGTTTTTTTTTTTTTTATTAGTAGGCACTGCACGTTGGCTATATTAGTGTTTTTTTAATTGAGTCACTGCCCCTCATCATTTTTATTTTATGATAGAGGTCATAAAATATGCAGACCAAAACTCAAGAGATGCTACAGACTTAACCACTTTGAAGTGTATCCAAACATGACCATGTCAGTCAGAAATGCCCAAGCATGCTCTTGAAAATAGGATTTAGATTAGGCTAGATTAGCCTTTGTCTCCCTTAGGAGAAGTATGTCTTGGGCATTCAAGAGAACACAGCTGACGTAGCGGCACATATGTACAATCAAACTACAGTACATCACACCAGAACATACACACCAAGAACATTTACTAAGGTTATCATGGCTGTGTTGTAAGTAACTGATGAGAAGTGAACATCAGACAAGTGAGCAAGCTGTTAGCAAAACTGTTGCAACCTCTAACTTGTTTGTTTTAATTAGTTTTTGCTATATTTTAGAAGAGATAAATAGAAAAAAAAGAAAAAATACAGCATATCCACCTATTTTTCTGTAAGAATTAAAATTTTAGGTAAAAAAAAAATACTGAAGAAAGATTGCTGATAACAAAATAAAGAAACTCAAAACATCAAAGCATCCTACCTGTTTGGAATGACTAAAGACAACACTTTGGTTTCTCTTTAAAGTACAGCCTCAGGCCACTCCTTAACTCTTTCGGGTAACTACTGATCCCATTCCAGTTGTCTCATTTTTCAGGATGTGAGTTGAGTGGGCTGAGGTCCTCGGCTAGGGTATTTTCCTCCACAGTGCTTTCCAACTCATCCTCTTGCATCATCATTATCATAGTAAATAATTTAACAGTTTGTTTCACAATATGACCTCTCTGCACTCTCTCGCTCCCTCTTTTTCGCCTTTCTTCTCTCACACGTAGCTTGGTGATAACAGAATAACCTGTTAATTCACACCCACAAAGATGCACCTCTTCTCTTGTGGACCTGATCATTTAATGCATTGTGTAGCCCTCTTTACACATGCACATGCAGTCCCACTCACTTTAATGCAACCCACATACTGTAGTGGACTGAAACTAGTATCAGTCATGATAACAATGATTAATGTGTTCACTCTCTCACATCTACTCTCACTGACTGAGTGCACTGATAATTGCTTGTTGCTGATACTGCGCTTCTCGAAATCTCAAAATGTTTAGATGTACAATCCGTATGACAAAAGACCTCTCTGGTCTACAAAAAATGTGTGAAATGAGAACAAGGTTTTAAAATACATCATGCACTTGGAGCAAAAAAATGTCCCTATATTTCTCTTTCCTTGTCCTTCCTTCTATTCTGTGCAGTTGTGAAATGTTTCCATGTCTGCCTGTCCCCGAGAAATCATTCAAACAAAAACACAAGACAAACCCATCTCCAATTGTGAATGGACTGCATTAAGCAAACAAATACAAGTAGTAAACACCCAGATACATGCAGTCACACGTGCAGTAATTTGATTCAATTAACTTTGGATTTTGGATCAAAGCTAATTCCTTTCATTAACTATGGCAGGGTGTTGCTGTGGTCTGTTTCATACAGTATAAAACAGCAGATGAGGATCAATGGAACTGTGTATTAAGTGCCCGTTCACCTGCAATACTGATGGAAAAATTAGGGTTTGAAGCATGTGCAGCCTGTCTATATGTGCATTTTCAATTTGCACATAGTGGAAATGCTGGAAAGTTGAAATATCACCCATAACAATGTAGTCTGGGCTGAGGTGGAAATGTTGGTGTATCAATCAAAAGAAAATACAACAAAGTGTACTGGAAACAGACTTGATGACAGACATGAAGCACATGACTTAAATGTCACTGAAGCTCCCGCACCACTGAAGAGATGAAAAATACCGGTGAGACTGTAACGTTCCTCAAATTAGTACACGCAACAAACATAAA
Organism: Macquaria australasica; assembly: GCA_005408345.1. NCBI lineage: Eukaryota > Metazoa > Chordata > Actinopteri > Centrarchiformes > Percichthyidae > Macquaria > Macquaria australasica. The sequence goes on along the minus strand of SEMN01000067.1, from coordinate 119,729 downwards.
AGCCATCTTTCTATCACTTTTATCCACATAGTTTTTCATTCATTCGTTTGAGGTTTGAGTGGCACTCTATTAATTACGTCCTCTTCTCCTCTCCAATGGTTCAATGGTAGCGAACTGGAGACTTAACTCTTAATATTCACATAACAGTAGTGGATGAAAACATGCATTAATTTGCCCTTTGCTCGCTTTCTGTAAATTCAGTTAGATTTTGTATTACATTTGGGATAGAAACTTGGCTACAGAGCAGTGTTGATCTCAGTTGCATAAAACTAAGGCTATTGCTATAGGCACACTTTCAAATGGAAATTCACTGTAAGAAAAATACTCAACAATTTCATAATTCAGATTACATGAATACTTTCCACATATCCATTCATTTATTCTCTATACCCACTTGCTGCTCTTCAGAGGCATCTGTACCAGCATCATACACGCTTCACCTATACTGTGGGTATCACTTATGTCTGCCCATACCATTCAACACCACTTCCATCAAACTCAGTCTTCCCCTTGAATTTCCATATATTTGTGTCATTATGAGCTTTGCCTGTGCAATTTTCTCATGTTCTTTTCTCTTCTCTTCCATGTCACTTTATCTTCATCATCTTCTAGTGTATTTTCCCTGTGATTAAGCCCCCAGTGGTCATACACTTTGTAATGCCTTCTAATTGCAAGCTCCATTGTAGAAAATTTGTCTTGAAGTGCCATCTTAATTCCATTCCGTCCATTGACTTTCATATGACATTCATCCCTCTAGCTCTCCTCTGGCACCGCCATGGCATGACTGTGCGGTGACAAACGGCATGGCTGGGGCAAAAGAAGGTTAAATGACTTGCCTCTAAGACAAAGAGTTCATCATTGCATCTGCTCTATAATGAAGGTAAAGGATTGCTGGCCTCTTTACCTCTGGGGAAAGAAAATTAGCACCTTCCAAGCATTCTGCCATTTCAGGGAAAGCAACTTACACTGCAGTGTGATCCCTGGAGCCTTTTACATAATATTCTGACAATCTTATGAGGGAGAATATTAGTGTTTGGTTATTAAATTCAAATAAGCCAATGCAGTATAACTTAGATAGAGGATATTGATAAAGGCAAATAATTGACCAGAGCCTGATGAACAGACCTTAAAATTAAATAGATTTTGAAGGTTTGCATTATGCTCTATTTTATGAAAAGGTGAGTTTTGACTGATTAAATCTGACCTAGGGGGCAAGGGTTTACTGATTTAAGATTATATTTAATCCAAGCAATTTGGCCTCTGGTGCTCCACAGCTCTCTCATTATGGTATAATACAAATCATTTATATTCTATTTAAGGTGGCACATTGTTTCTGAAAAAACACCAGTTTATGGAATCAAGTCTGCGTGGCCTATCCATCATTTTAAAGTTTTCTTGCTGTCATAATACTTGTTTGCTGCCTAAAGTTTATCAGGAAGTCTTGTGCAGTAGAGCCCACCTCCCTTTAGGTTTGAGGATGTAAACTAGAGAATGTACAGTGTATTTATTCTTATTTAATGGTGCTTAAAGACATGTGAGTTTTGGTAATTATTTGTATTTCACAGTAATGCTGAAGTACTTGAAATGATACAAACAGTGCACTATACTGAATTTGCTGAAATCTAATGAGACTGACAACAGCAACAGCTGGCACAACAGCACGAGCTCCGCAATCCTTGTTTGCAGTTAAAACATGAACATAGTCAGATGACATACATTTAGTCAGGTTCCAAGTTATCGAACACTTTCCCTCCTTGCATTGTAAGTGGCCAATCAGTACCAATAAGGCACAATCTACAACACTTCTATTAAGTATCCATTATTAATTAGGAATTATTAGGTGGTATATCGTCAAGTATCTATTTGGTATCACTCCACCTTCAGCTTTTTATACCTGTATCCTAGCAACCTATTAACGGCCACCAGCTTGGCTCCACAAAGCAGCATTTTACTAACGCAGGCAAAAATTGATTATAATGACATTGTCAAATTTAATTACTGACTTTGAATTTCTCTGATTGGTTGTGGAAGGTATTTAATAAAACATAGGGAGTTTATATGATTGGCATAATGCAATTCTAGTCAGAGTCATTGGCTGTCAAACATGCTGTCTCTCTAAGGGAGGCAGCACCTCCCTTGTCTCGACCAACCAACCAAAGTTTATGGTCAGCCACAATTCAAAGCCTCTCTGATGTTTCACTGGAGGCATGAGAGATCACGGCTGTAAGTGGACGTAAAACAGAAACCTCTCTTGAGGGTTACTGGCAAGATGGAGCAATATTTTATTCATTGCTTAGAGACTTTCTCTACAGTATATTAAGGAACTTCTGTATTTTCTCTGCATAATCTATATAAACTTTCTCCCTAAGGTTTTTGTCTCACAGTTGTCTCAACAACTAATTATAAATCTCACTAATGTAACTTCTGGAAAAGAGCAATGACGCCTACCAACACATTCTCTCTCATGTAGGCTATTATTGCACAAGCATCCAGTTCTCCATTATCACTGTTAGAGGTCCTTAGCTGGTCTAATCAGTTAAAAATAGGATCTTATTTATAGATCTATAATTTACCACTTTTGAAAGCATGAAAGGGCGGGATCAGACGTGACGCTTCTTTTTCACAAGCAAACGCTAAGTACAGCTGTGTCACAATGGCACAGAGAACAAGTGTGCAACGAGTGTTACATGGGTCTCATTACAAGGCAGCACAGTGTTTGACAGCCTAATTTAATAGTGTAGCTAGTATAGATGTAAGAGGAAAACTCACAAAACCTAAACAGACACCAAAGAGAGGAGGGAACATGGAGCTTATTATATGTCAGACTGTACTGATCATTTCCATCCATCCATTCCTTATACCCAAATATGCCTGCTCATGGGGGAGGGGGAAGGCATCTATCCCAGTATGCATTGGGAGAAACAGGCATTGTTGTTGTCTTTTTTTTTTCTTTAACAAAAGTTAGTACAGGCTGAACTTGATACTTTCAAAACTCGTATTTTTGTTAACTGCATTTTTGTTTCCAGGTAAAGGCAGTTTATTTTAAAGCAATACAGGTTAGCTACTAGCCTACCCTAAGCTAAATCACCTCACTGTCAGAGACTGTCAGAGAAGTTGGAGCTTGTCTTTCTTTCTTTTTCTTGGGGCTCCAGAAAGCTACCAATGGTCAAGACCTTTAATCATGTTGTCCCTACTCTGGTGCTTAAATGACTTTCCATTGTTTTCTCTCTGTCTCCTTGATACAGTATGTCCTGCAGACACTTCCACTTTTTGTAGCGGTCATTGTTTGTCCTTAAAATCATAAAAGATTACAAATTACTGTACTAATGCCATGCGCTAGATAGAGCATTACATTGTATTTCATATTAAGGTAAAGATGAGATATATTTCCAGCTTCATTTGCTACCAGCTGTTGTTCCTAAAAGCTATCTATTAGTCAAAGGTAGTCAAAGTTAATTTATTCACCAGACATTTGCATCAAGCTTCTTGCTCCCCTCCAATCACAGTTAATTTTGTTTCTGTCCTTGTAGTTTGAGCCCTGTACACTGATCTTCTAACACAGAGTGCTTCCCACGCACACATATACCTGAACACTACTGACATTAATAAAATGTTAATAAAAAGACTAAACATTTTGGTATTAGAACAAGGCATTTCACCTATTTTTTTTATTTATTTTTTTTACTTCTTTTCAGACTGTATAACTTGCTCAAGAGAAATGACACTATCATGCAGTGTGACATGGTATGGTTAAACGTGGAGTGTCCACAAATTGCATGTGTCTCCACAACGAAGTGCATCATTTGGAGCAGGCATCAAAAGCTGCTGCATCCAAACTGTAGAAAATAACTGGGGGGAAAAAGTCTTGAGTGAATTTAAAAAGAAAGCATCCTGTCTCATTACACTTTAAGCAAGGCTGATGTTGTTAGTGTGTGTGAGCATTTCCACCCTGCAAATTAAGTCTATGAATTATTTAGCCTGCATGCTAGTCTTGAGCTGTAAAATCAGTCACATTGACGCTGTACATATACCTGAATAATCTTGAATTGTCATTGGCTCTCATTGTGTTATATTACAAAAAAAGTAAAATGACCACATGTGACCTGGCATCAGAACAGCCTCAAGCTACAAAAATGAATTTGAATGTGGTATCTCCCCAACTAAGCCAGATCCATATTCAACAAGTCAGTATAACAATAAGCGTTCCAGTATAATTACTTGGAGAGGAATTCACCAAGGAGTCATTTTATCAAGATGGATGCTTCATTTGTTATTCTTTAGTGTTCCTTATATATTTTTTTTCAATTGTGCACACAATAATTTTCACTGGAGGCTTTTTTGAAGTATTGAAGGTGACTCGCAGAATTGATGTGTGAATGGGATCTTTGGCGGTAACTAACTGCCGTAGAATGGCGCGTCCTTTCTTGTTTGAAACTGTGTCTTCTGAAGCTTTTGTTAGGGAGCGTCTAGGGAAAAGGAGAGAGAATAAGTTTTGATTAGACTCAGCACGGCGAATGATATTGTTCAGCTATCTCCTAATGATACAACTACTACAGCAGGTTCCTTATTAGTGTTGTACCCAGTTTTGAATGTTCATTATGGCATTTACAGTTCTAGGTTTTTATTAAGACAGGCTTCTAAAGGCCCATCATGAAACCCAGTTATTATAGTAATTTCAAACCACAAATCAAATGATTCATAAACATAAATGTTGTGTTTTGCAACATACTTACAACTTACATACTGTTGTAAAGCACATGTTTGTTAAACTTTCATATTGAATAGTTGCAACAAATTATGAAACTCTATTTCTCCTCTCACAATAGGTTACCTTTCTTCTGACTTCATCAAAAAGAGTTTAAGTAACATTCAACTTTGTGGCTGGTGTCCATAGTGGCTATTTGTGCTGTGGGCGTAGCTATTCTCTTATAAATCTCTCTTAAAAATGTGAGCCACAAGCAGTCAGTGGACACCCACAGGCCTCAAACAAAGTGAGTTTGGTAGCTGATGTTACTTACTGTGAAATCAAGCATCTATCACGATCACAATTGTTTTAAGTCTTGTACTTTGTAGCTTTTACTTGTGCATCAGTATTTGTGAATCTCTGAAAAGAAGTTTTGTGAAACTTGGGAGCTCACGTTAATCTTTTTTCAAATTGAAATATCCAGTGTCTAACTAGCTATCTAATTTGCACTTATTTACACTGAACAAAAGTTACATTGGTAAAGACTGAGTGAGAAAATTCTGCTCCTTTATCCAATTAATTGGGGGGGGGGGAAATCAGTTCAGCATTTAATCATGTGTGAATGAGAGCTACAGTTATGTGAAATATGTCCTTCGGGGCCACACAAGTAGTAGGTAGACTTACTGGCTCTAGACTCTGCAGACGTGTGTGCATCGTCTTTAAAACAGAATAACTCAACACCAAATGGAGTTAACTGACATGATGACTATGCCTCTACTTTGACAAATAAAACATTCATTTACACAGCATTGTGTTGTGGTTTGGTGGTTTTGTGTTGGAAAGACTTGATGATGCATGATTGATTATCATTTCATAAAGGTTATATGCTTAATTTGGAATGCTAGTCAGTCTCACTGACAAATGTCACTCGAGGCCCTTCACACACTGTGCAGTGACAGCATTTTATCCCATGGCAATGGGTTCCTCACTATAGTCATTCATAGTACCCTCGCACAAAAAACTTCAATAAAAAGTTGTCTCTTAGTATTTACATTATTTATCCATGGGCTGTCACCTCTGAGGTCCAGATTGTTTTTCAGGCCCTCAAGCCACAACCAAGGGATTTCATTCATTTAAGCTCAAGGTGCAGTGGTAATAAAGTCCCAGTATACCACCTATATCTTAGGTTGTCAATGTTTCATGCCCAATATAATTGGATCCAGATGGTTTATTGCATATCCTTATTTTGGACTTAAGGATAAAAAAATCAATATGTATCTATTCATCCATCCTTTACTTGTGTTTCCAAGTTGTAATTATTTTGTGTATTCATTAGGTTAGGGATCATTTTATGAATAAGGTTTTAAAGAAGGTTGAATAATAACTGATTATGTATGTAGAAAGGTCATCTTTCAGTCAATTTAGAACAGAAACAGATTGATTTTTGCCATCGGCACTTGGTTGTTCATCTTCTGTTAACACCATATGTGACGTATGTATGATAAAAACGGTTTATTAAAACGTTAAGTTGTTAGCATCACTTGTAGTAAGCATAAAAACTAAAAAAAACATGAGGAAAATTTATTATTGAGATCATTGTGAGAACTGTATGGCAATGATGTTCTGGGGAAATGGCTCAGCCCACTGTCTTGTTTGATCTCTTCAGTTCTGTCTTTTATCCAGCCTCTGATGATAGAGGCCTGTCGCTTTCTATCTCTAAGGCCTACATCAGAGAATTCCTTCTGTCATTTTGGTTTTGGTGAGAGGCCATTGTTCAGTCATCCTCTCGTAAAATAAGAGTTGTCTCTTCACCCATCTGACCTCCAGTGGGAGCTTCCTGTGGTGCTCAGGTCTCTCTCTTGTGAGCCGCATGAGCCCAGTGAAGAGATTTCCCTTAAGTTGTTCTGTTTGAAGAGAGTCTTATTGCTGGCACTGACTTTGACGAAGCAAGTGAGTAATCTGCGCTCTCAAGCTGTTGTGTGGACGATTTGCCTAAACCCCTTATGTATACCTTACAATATCAGATGATTCTTCAGGGCACCATGCTCAGCTCAGGCACTGCAGGTTTCTTGAGGTCTAGGCTGCCTGGTCACTGGATGTTGTCACCATTAGCAGGGTAAATGTTCAGATGTGGTGGTTTTTCACAGCCTAGACATGGGACATGTTCCTTTTAACATTTCAAGTCTCCTACTGCTTTGGTGTGACGCTGGTTATTTGGGTGGTTCTCTGGCATGGTTGTTACTAGTGTGCCAGACAGGTGGGAGATAGAGCTGCGTTGGTTGCCACCACCTGTGTCTACACTGGCAGATTAGGTTGGGTGCACAGTGTGGAACAATAGACTTTGGTTGAGGGAAGTGCTAAATCTGAGTGGGATGACAAAAGTAGCTTACAGTACCTCCACCTCCTTGCTTCAGAGTGAATGATGAATGGTACTGAAAGCTAAGGTTCAGTGGGCACATTTATCCATGTGTGTTTTTTATGGATTGATATGTATGTTTGGTGCAACCCCTCCCCTGTCCCCCCATGGAGACAGCTGAGTATGGATGAGTGGTGTGTGCCTATTGTGTATGATCAGTCAAGCTGTGCTGAGTGAGCCCCATCTGCCTTTTCATCCCTGATCTGGAAGGGTCCTTGAAGGCTGACCAGCTCTTGCATCATGAGGTTCATGGCCATTTCTTGCCATGCTGGTGTCACAACAGGGGATCGTGGCAGGATCCATTAGAGGGAAACAGTGAAACCGATCGAAGGTTGCACATTGAAACCCTGGTTCTATAAGAACAGTCAAATCCCTCTAACCTCAAACCAGTTTGAGGATGCTGTTCATGGGTGAAGTATGACAGACATGAATATAGGCAGTACTGGGTGGGGTATTGGTGGGTTTGTCCTGATTTGCAAAGAACATGTAAATATTAACACGCCAGCAGTGCTTCTTATAGAGCCTATAAAAAGGGGGATTCACCCCTGCTCATATTACTGTTCATAACCTTGTGCTGTACCACATGACATGTACCACATGCAATACGCTAAGAGGTTAACATTGCAGTAAGGAAAAAGAACATGTTATACGGTAGTAGTTTCAAGAACAAAGATAATTAACCAAAATAGGAAGTGGAGGCATTCACAATCCCATAGGTTAAAATATTCATACACATGATCATTTAACATTAAATATTTAGGCATATAAAAACTAAGAAAACTATTGTCTCATTTCTTTACACACCATCCTTTCATTACTTCCCAAACCAGCAGTACAGACACTGTTTAATGTATCCCTGTGTCTGTGAAACTCCCAGAGGCACAAGGAGAGCACAGAGGCCATCACTTATTACTTGGCAAAAGACAGGGTTCCCATCAATGCCACGCACAACAGGGATTTAAAGAAAATGATTAATACCCTTAACAAATGTTATATAATCCCCTCTTGCAATTGTTTCTGAAAAGCTGCGCTGCATGTTCTGTATATCAAATGTGGAGGAAGAATTCCAAAGGATCTGAAGTAAGTGGAATATTTTTCAACAACAGAGCCTTATATAAGCCTTACAGTTCATTATATCAGTGGTGACTTGACAATGAGAAGTCTGCAAACTGCATTTTTTTTTTCCTCAAGAGCACACTGGAGAGGCTATTGCACAGGGACTGAGGGAGGTTTTGGCATGGATTGTGCAGGAGGAAAAGATGGTCTGCATTAATGGTTTGGACATTGGCTTGTCTAGCACTATGGCAGATTTCCTTATTGTTTCAGCAATACAAGTTCTTCAGACTCAGTAAAAGTACATTGTAATTTACCCTTACAGTTAATGTTTAACGGTTTTGTGAAAATGCAGAATAGATCTATATGTAAGTAATTTAAGGGTATGTATACATACATTGTATTACTATGATTACTTAGATTTTACATTAACCTACCAACCTGTCTTCACAAGCTCATGAATATTAAATGGCAAGGTAAGACTACTGATACAGATGTCCCTATCCATGTTCACATGTTGTGTATCCATATGTTTGAGATGTCATAGGTCAGATCGGCTGGACACAGCACATGCTTCCTAAAACAGCTTCTCTACAACAAGTTAGTTTAGGGAAAATGTTTAAATATGCAGTTTAAAGACAGCTTGAAACATTCCCTGAAAAGCCTAGAAATTGCTGCTGACACGGGGAGAAGCAAGCTTCTGATCAAGCTATGGTGTGAGGCATGACTGACAAACTTTTAAAGACACCTCTGTGTTTTGTTTGATTTGCAGAGCCATACTAGTATCTCTGTTTAAGTTTCTGGTGTTTATAAGAAGCCAAGAAAAAACTACCCTGGGCATCAATGTCTTTCCCACCTAGTAGCGCAAATGCATCGAGTTTGGTATTGACATGTCTCCCACTTCCAACTTTCCATGTCTGGCCACGAAGAAGGCATAAATACACTGTGGATGGTAACTAATTAGATACAGTTGTGACAGGTGAATGCAGAATTGCATGTGGGGAATACACCGGGAAAAGAACTGGGAGAGACCAGAAAATAGAAGCAAGTGTTGCTGCCTCAACAACCATGACACGTCTGCTGCAAGAGCAAGCCAGTAACAGGACTTCAGTCTGCTCTGAAATAACCTCTGCAGCAAAGAGGACTCTGTAGAACACCTGGGACAATATCCATTACTGTCTTCTCCAGACAAAAAAAAAACAAACCTTTAAGACACATGTTTGTCATCCAGCTGACGGACTAGTATTGGCCATAAATCCTAAAGCAATAGCCAAATTACCATCATGTAACCCTTATTAGTTGTGGTTAATTTGGGCTACATATTTGTATATTTCTGCATATTGTGCAAATTTAGAAGTTTTCTGCACAGCTATATGGATAAAAAAAGTAAGATTACAAACTGTAACCCTGGTTCTATGAGCAGGCGTGGACTCTGTTTAAAAAATGCTTTGGACTTTGGCCAAGAGTGGCATAGCACACCCCGTGTACAGATGTTACACAGACGGTGGCAGGTTTGTCCTTGCATTAAAAGATCTTGCAATAAATTTGGTACAACTCAAAAAATCAGGACAGTTCTGTATTTATTTGACTTTAGTCAAAAAAAGTTTGGAGAGGAATGGTAAAACTTCTGTTGGCATAGCCACAATTTCGAGACGGCTGTGTCCAAGCCAATTTTACTTTAACCAGACTTAGTAATATTGTCTAAGGATCATTTTCAAAGTGTGTGTGTGTGTGTATATATGGTGCGTGTGTGTGTGTCTGTGTGTCTGTGTGCATCCAAGCACACTAATATTGGAAGCTGTTCTTTTTGGAAAACTGCCAGTCGAGAGGCAGCCAACACAGCACGGGGAAGATGGAGAGAAGAACAAAGTAAACAGGGTACATACACTGGAGAGAACTGTGACGCCATTTCAGACGCCATTAGAACACAAACTCACCTACACAAATGCATACATGAAATCACACACATACATCCCCCCTCCAAGCAAACACACGCTCCTATATCCAGCACATTTTTTTCCACCCTTCTTGCTCTCTCATTGTCTTTCTTACACAGAGGGAGAGATTTACTATTGCTGCACTGCTGTTTCAAAGAGCACAGCCTTTGATCCTTAGCTACTTCATCTTTTGAAGTACACAGCCCAGCTCTCACTCAGAAACACACAAGCAATAGTGATTCAAGTGAAGAAAGATGAGTCTGATTTGATGGATGTTCAGGACAGTTGTAAATGAGAGCAGCAAGCCACATGGACTGACAACAATCCAGATGATTTCTACATGTGTGAATAACAGCAAACAAACAGTCGTGATTGCAATTATAAGCACACCTGCCAACCTTTAAATGGATTTGTAACGTTTCTGAAGAACCCAAGCGCAGATAGCAGCCAACAGATGGATGTGAGTAGATCAGCAGATGTACATAGAGGATCAGAAATGGAAGATCAGAAATGGATGTCTGCATAAACAGACTAGTGCATACATAGAGAACATTCACTGATCAGAGGCATAATGTCAACCAGGTATATTTTAAATTCTGGCAATGAGGGTGCCTGTGACCAGAAAGTAAAAACATAAGAGCTGATCAGTCATTGAGCTGCAATCGACTGTGAGGGTGAACAGTCGATTGCACATGGGGAAACAGACAGATCAATCCGCTTGCCAAAAAGAAAACACACGGAAGACTAGAAGAGAGGCAGAGACAAAGCCAGGCAGAGGCTGGTGCTGGAACTGTTGGATGCAGGCAGACCAGGTACAAACATCAAAATAGAGGGAGGATATGGTGAGGGTTTGAAAGTGAAATTTTTTTTCTCCTTTCTAAAGTACTGCCTACTGCCAAGGAGACAGCCCAATTAATAATTCAACGTGTATTCTTCATCCATGGTCTCTCCATAGACATCATCTTTGACCAAGCTTTTTCTGTACCTAGCTTTTTGCTTGCTTACCTGCTCTTCCACTAGAAAGAAACCAATCCAGGCCAGGATCTGTGACCAGACATGGTCATTTGGGGGGGCAAAACCAAGCTGCCTTGTCCTGAGCTGTCCCCATCCTTGTGTTTCCACCTCAGTGGATGACCACAGCAACTCAGAAATTATACCCTTCCTGTACAAACATGCTCCATCTGGAGAGAATTTCTAGACTAAAGAGCAATTAAACTCTTCAATGTGTTTCCTCTGATCTTATTGTTAAAATTAAGTCTTTTGTCCACCAGATACCCTCAGACTTTTCCCCTGTCATTCCAGATCCTGCAACTCCCATCTGCCCTGCAATCACCTCATTCCCCTCACCCACCCACCTCCCCACTTGCACCCCATTCTCTCATCAGTCACTTTCCACTTATACCAGTCCACTTCCTTTGTTCCTTTGTCAGTTTGTCCAAGGTTACTATGTTGCTGTCTTGCCTTGTGTTTTTGCTTTCAAGTTTCTGTCACCTTAACCTAGACGTGTCTACCTGTCTACCTGCCTGCCTACCTGTACCTGCCTGTAAGCTAAATCAATAAATCACTAAAGTCATCCTGCTGCCTCCTCTGTCTGCATTTGGGTCCTTCCCCTGTTGCCACTCTCCTGTACAATCCTGACAATATCCATCTATATGGTTTAGTGCAACACTAATGATCTGCTCTCCAGACTCTTGCTTTTGAGAAATGATTAACATGTTTGTTGGGTCGCACCTCTTTAGTTGACAATGTTACTGCTGTCTTAACTTTAACTTTTCAGTAAATAATATATTTGTATTCCAATTACCTGGTTGGTCATTGATAGTTATGTACCAAGTGGAATTGTTGTTGTTGCATACCAACAATGAGGTGAAACACCTAAACAGAGGTGTCTCAAGATTCTGTGTCATCTTTGTTGAAGTTTGAACAAGCAGAAAGTCATAAATAGCAGCTATAAAAGAATGCTGTTGCAATTGCACTCTGCTATTGGCTGATCTGTGGTGCCAGGTGGTATCTTCCTGTATAGGAGTACAACAGGTGGAGAGACATTTCATGTTAACCTACTTTATTGCACAATTTCTGAATAAATAGAAGAATAAGAGCCAACATGTGTCGAAATTGTCATGGGGTTGTAGGTTAGTTTTCTTTCCATCTTCCTCGATTCCTCAAGTCAACATTGATTGTATTCGTTCTTAGCAACCCATCCTGCTCCTTTAATTGGTGCTTGAGCATGCTCTTTTCTTTCTCCTCAGCACCTGATAATGTCGCTGTGACAGTTTTCTGTTTGATTTCTATGAATTGCTTCACGGTGATTGACAGTTTGACGGGCCCTGTAATTGGCTGCCTGGTCTGCTCAGTCACCAAGTAAATAATAGGGATGGTGATGGGAGACTGGAGCCTTTCATGTCTATTCATTATGGGAATACACAGTTTTATTACTTAGACATTCTCTTTATTAAGCTTCATTCAGTTTCATTCTGTAATAATTTTCTAATCAATTTTTGAGATTGGCTCGGTCCCCAAATGGTGGGCACTGTGGACTGTAGGCACACCAATTTGTTTTCCTGTGACTTTGGGAAAATAATCATTGACCTGCTGGCACAACTACAACCAATAACACTGTGAAAGTGTGTAAAAGACCAGTAAGGTAGTCATTGTCAAGTCTGGTTCAAGCTACAGTGTAAATGCCACAACTTTGACAACATTTAAATTGATTTTTTCTGTTTTAAAACATTTTAATACTATAGTGTAATATTTACACAGGGACGTTTATTTTGAATGAAAACCAAAACAATGTGCTGAAAAATATTAAAAAGCTTCATATATCTGAGATCCATTGTAACTGTAGAAATGGGTGATAATTCTGTGGGTTTGTCACTACAAGCAACCCTTTTCACATTACACATCGTTATATGATCCATTGTTAACAATGTTCTGTTATAGATGTTATCTAATATGTTTATGGTTTACCAGATGTGGGATGGCATATCAATAAAATCGGTGAATCTCCATTTAGTACAAATGCACATAATGGTACTGAATCAAACAAGAAGCAGAGAATAAGAAAGAGAAGCTCATGCAACGTTGTGCTCTGCAGCTTGTAAACACAACTTACAAAGTTGCTAGAACCAGACCTCTTAAACTTCAGGAAGTAGTTCAGGAAAGGTTCTGAGTGACAAGGTGATACATTTAGTTAACAAGCTAAAATGGTGCATGCTATGGTTTGTACAGGTATATACTGCTTCACTAACTGCTTAACTAACTAATACTGCTAACTAACAACAATGTAACCCAATAAAAGCTGATATTTAAAGAGTCATGTTCTCACAAGTTTTTCATGTTGTCACAAGTGGTTTCATGCCATACACCCCTCTGCAAAATGGTTGAGACCTGGAACCATAGCCGATATGACAATAGCAGCAAAGAATGCAGGCAGAAGGCAGCGTCTCCTCAGAGACAGACACTGACATACATGAATACCAATGTGCCATATGTAATGATTGAATTTTATAGATGCGCTTATGCTTTCAAAAGGGAGAATTCTCGCCTTTAAGACCCGCCTTTGAAACTGTTATTTTTTAGTACATTCTTATTATTGTAGGGTAAAATGTGCTTTAATTGCATGGTTAATCAAAAGCCAAATGTTTCCTCCAAGGCCACTAAACAGTATGGGAAGTAGCACAGGAAATGTGCAGATGATATAGAATATTAATAACAGGTTGGGATGAAAGTGTGAGAAGCGGATCCAATTTCATGGATGTATCACTCTAAAAATGTTAGGGCATGTCTGGCTGATCATTCTCTATTATTGGACTGCTTTTGAGCTGAAGGAAAACGACTGTATTTCTAATAAACTCAAATGTGGATTAGACACACCAGAATGAATCATATTGTGTTGGTTTTGTATGAAATAATGAAAGTGTAATCATTCATTGAGGAGGAATGTAAACAGAGACACCGACTTTGAGAAGTATTTCCTAGGACAAGTGGCATAACTTACAAGATCATGTTGTGCACCTGATAGTGTAACCCTTTCTCCTTGGTTTAGGAAGTATTTCAGCATAAAGTTCCACAGGGAAAATGGCTAGCGCTATGCTCAAAGTCACATTGTTCACAGTTATCCATTTCACAAGTAAGGGAGACTTTCACAAGTAAGGGAGACTACATTATGACCTACATTATGTCAGGTCATCAAATCTTCCATCACTTCTTGTAATGGTTCTATTTTATCATCTTAATCAATCAAACTGCTGTAAAAAAAAAAGGTGTTACTTCAGGTAATACCTTGAAACCCTTTTCCATCAATGTATGCACTTCATTGCAAAAACAGCAAGCAGCATTGTGGCAAATCAAGGTACCGTAGGCTCAAGTGTTTCTTTTAAGGCAGATAATCATAAAGTCCATGAACTTTAGTCTCTGCTTCCCATCTTGTATGAAATTCAAGATTTCAAAAACAGGAAACTGAATCTTTAGAGATTGAGATGGGCTCTTTTGCTTTCAGCTGGCTACGACTCTGTGGATTGTAATATAGACCATAGCACTGTATGTTTCTGCCAGCTAATTTGGATGTGTTGCATTGTTTTTGTAATATATCTTGGGGCTTCATTTCCCTCAGTCAAGTCACCATCTAATGCATCCTTGATGTTTTCTGGCTGGCAAGTTCACTGTATCTTTAACTGTGCTCTGTCTTTGGCATTCTTCCTTTTGGATTCATATTTTGGAGTGTTGCATATTAGATATTTAAGCTCAAGGGCTCCCACAGACACACACACACACACACACACACACACACACACACACACACACTCATCTGTTAGTCTGTGATCTGGGGTACAGGAGGAGCAGATAAAATCAGCTTGGCAATCTTGGCAACTGTCGAGATTGCTGACTTTATTATTGATACAGAAGGCAATGGTTTCACTTTACAGTTACAAATACTGTTTGAGTGTGTGTTTGTGTTCATTTGTGTGTGTGTTACCTGTCCAGAGAAGGGGGGTCGGTTGCCTGACCATGCCACCTGGCCTGGGTTGAGCTGTCTGGAGATCTGAGCAAGATTCGGATTGGATGAGCCTGATGGCTGGATGTCGTTAACTCCGGGGACATGGATCACAGAGGAACTGTATGCACAAAGACACACACACAAACAAACAAACACAAAGAAAAGTGAGAAATATGAAGCTCAGTCAGGCTTCACTTTTCTCCAGAGAGAGAGACACACACTGAGGCCTAACCAAGTGAGTTATGGATGTAACCTGCTGAGCATTACATGCACTGACACAGATCACTGACATGTACCTGAAGCTTTTGCCAGAGTGTCCCTGCTGGAAGGGAGAGCTCTGTGAGTAGAGCTGCTGTCCTCCAGCTGTAGAGGAGGGAGCCATCATCTTCTTATCTCCCGCTACACACACACACACAAACACCAGGGTCAGCATTATAAAAAAAAGAAATATAAAGCCAAATCAGAAACTGTCAGGACGTATGTATGAGATGTATGCGGATGTTTGTGTATTTGTGTGTGTTTATCTGTGTGTGTCGTACAGCCAGAGATGCCGGTGTACATCTCAGCAAAGCGTGGGTCTCTCTCCTGGGAGAACAGGGCTTCTGTCTTGTCAATGCTCTTCCCTGCCTCATGGACTCCACTGCTGACGCTGGCCACAGGCACCTGAGGGTGGGGGTGAATGTGGGAAGAGGAGAGGGGGGAGGGGTAGGAAGGAGGAGGGTATAAGGCCGAATTCGCATAAAATCAAGCGCTGCGGCGAAAATGCAGCTTTTCCCATTCATTTGAACCGGGGTACTGCGTTCAGGCTGCGGCGGTGGGTGCGGCAGGGGGTGACGCAAAAAAAACCCAGCGGCCTGCAGAGAAAAAGTTTAAAGAGATTCAACTTTTGGAGAAACGCAACCCGACGTCACGCTGCGGCTGCCGATCAGACCGGCAGACGCCCAGGTGAAGAAGAACTTTGTTTACATGTAGCACTGTAGCATTAGCTTTTTACCGAGCCACTGTGAAGATGGAAGAGAGACTGATCGATCGGCTCTGTGATGACTGTACATCAGCTGTTCTACCCTGCCACAAGGAAGTACAAAGACGTTAATCGCTGTGTAGTCGCTTGGCTTGTATCGGTCTTCAAGCTGGGATTGCTGGTTAGTATCAGACACTCCCACACCGCCGCACAACTCTGCGGCGTATCCCCGCAACGCCTGATTCTATGTGAAAACGGCCTACGGGTTGATGTTACAGATGATTTGACTCAGGTCATAAAAAATAACCCAAACAATCCACACGCCTACATAGACACAAGTACAACAGATGTCTCACTAGCTGGGATTCCATCCAAATATTTTTCATGTGAAATGTGTTTTCTGATCTCTTCTGCTCTGTAAAGCTGTTATTAAAGGACAATTCTAGTTTTTTCCAACCTGGAAACTCTAAAGATGGTTTTTCGGCTAGGACTTCCTACTCTGAGGCCCTTGATGAATACTGGCCCTGTGGTTAAAAGCTTCATTAGTGTTAATCTAGCATTAAACTCCTATTTCCATCTATCTGTGTATTACTTTTCATGAAATGCTGCTATACATTAATACATGGGAATTCAATATACAACAAAAAGCTTTTATGAATAAAAGACACATTACTGTCCTCACATGAAGGCGCCCAGTACATCTCCTTCAATTTGTATAGTATTTAGTAATTATGTCCAATTATTTCAACTAAAATTCCATGGAGTCTGCAGGGGTCTTCCTAACCCACTCAGTGGGGTAGTGAAGTGGCTCTAAAGCAGAGGATTACCTGGGAAAGATCATAAGCAGTCAGTCCATCTCTCTGGTGAACCTCCAGTTCTGCCTGTTGCTGCTGCTGTAGCTGCCTGAAAAACACAACACACCATAAACACCATCAGCACCTCAGACTACAAACTGACACATACAGTACGTTACTGAATTGAAATTACTTTAAATTCAATTTAATAAGATTAACAATAAATAAAAAAATTCCTACAGACAAGCAATGTACAGCACTGTTTATCAGTTCTACTTCAGTTGGAGACATTTGAGGCAGTTTTCGGATACATTCATCCAGAGTAACTTTCAGACCTGTAGGTCGGTTCATTTGGTCCAGAACAAGAGAAATTCACAACAATGTTGCCTTTTATTTTTGCTCTGGTCCGTGTTCCTGCTGACTCATTACAAACAAACCACAAGCTATAAAAATTAAGTGATATGACCTGACACGTATCTCATTCATCTGACAGTTTTGGTGATGTAATCCTGCATCATCAGTGCTACATGGACCCACATGGGTAAATAAAACTGTGGTGGCTGACAATAAGACTGACACTTTACTGGACCTGATGTGTTTATCGTCTGTCCTGCAGCCTTTTATTTTGCGAAGCTCTTGCCA
This sequence comes from Macquaria australasica, assembly GCA_005408345.1. Lineage (NCBI taxonomy): Eukaryota > Metazoa > Chordata > Actinopteri > Centrarchiformes > Percichthyidae > Macquaria > Macquaria australasica. Next base: position 102,246 of record SEMN01000067.1, on the reverse strand, counting down.
ACGACTAAAAGCCAGTCCGAGATTTTTTTTTGTGTCCGGCCTCTAGCTCGGTCACTCTCTTTTTCTCTCCTTAGCTTCCTCGTCAACATCCTCTTCGGTCTCTTGGCCTCTGCCATGATGTCCATACTGAGAATACAGAGCTAGACCCATGTGTGACGTACGTAGTGCCGTAAAGCATTACGCACTTCTCGTACTCACTCAAGTTACATAGTGCAAGAACAGGCATTCATGGCGTAAGTCAGTGTACCATCATAATGATTTTGAAGCTGTTATTTTAAGGTAAAATAGTTGCATAATGTTGCTTTAAGTACATTTAACCAAAATGATGGTCCCTTCTTTAGGAGTGTCTGGCACAGTGGAAATCTCATGAGAAACCTCAGTAGTGAGTATTAATGCATCTACAAGCTACATTCTTTGCCTGCCAGCTTGGCGGATGTTAAAGGCTATAATAAAAAATGATAAATTAAATTAAAACATGATTAAAACATAATTTAAAAATTTAAAATTACATTAAATTAAAAAATGTTGATCAGTTATATATCTGTTGGCCTTTCGCTTCTGCTACCATCTGCTACCATAACCAGAAACTCTAAAAGGTTTATTCATGCTTAAAAACCACCACCGTTTTCCTGTTTTTCTAGCAAGTTACCACTATATACTAGAGGTCAACCGATTAATCATTTTGCTGGTTAATCGGTGCCGATAGGACGTTTTACAAACTATCGTTATGGGTGGAACTTGGCTCCGATAGTGGCCGATAGCTGCGCAGACATCACCGGCCACGTGGAGACATGCATCACCGTTTTGCATGGAAGCTCCATTCACAAAGTCAAGGTAATGTCTCTTTGTGTACCTGAGTTAATTAACATTTTAATGAAAGTTAACTTTCTTTTTAAGACAGCTTTAATCGTAAATTATGAGCATGATAAGGTTGTTAGTTATAGTATGGCATTATTAAAGCATTAGCCTGAAGATAACTGCTGCTCTGCCGAAAGTATGCCGTCTATGTTTTGCTAGTTAGCTAGTTGGCTAGCCGCAAGCCAAGCACATCTATGGGCCAATGGCCATATCTGATCATTTGAGGGCCAATTTTGCTGAAAATATCCGTGTGCGTGTGATTCACTCCTGATAATAATCTAAACAACTGTTTAAGACCCCATAAAATCTTTCTTCCTTGATTTTATGAGAGCACTGGCACTCAATGCGCTAGACTGGGGGAGGGGCAGCCATAAATGCACCACAGACTTTAAATTATGTTTTTCAATGTAGACTACTTCAGAGATATTTGTTTCAGAAAGCAATTCTCCACTCCATGAAAAAACCTTAAACGCATTATCTCTCTAATATATAGGAACCCTAACGCAACACTATCAGCTCCTTGTCCACAATACAAGACAGGCAGACATGGAGGAAAAGAAACCATTCAACTTTTAATTTACTTACAATTTGGCATTCTCTCTTCCAAATAATCCAGCCACGAAATGAAATGAAATTGCACACTTGAGGATCCTCCTTAGTATGTGTTAAACCAGCTACTTAAACCATTTTTTAAAACGAGATATTTTAAAAACATTAATTCTTGTCAAAACAAGATTTTGACATCAGCCCCATCCACTCCTGGGTTAATGGGTTATCTAGCTAACTAGCGAACAAATACAAACAACACCAAAATCACTATTCTAGGCATCTGTAACCGTTTAGATTTGTCTCAGATAATGTTTTCTAATATAGGGTTGTTTTAATGTTAGCTACGCTAACTTAGAGCTCAAAGGTAACGTTTAGTAACGTTAACGTCAAAACAAAGTTATTAATATTACCCTAACATTTGACCTCTAAGCAGCTGATCACGTGTAACGTTAAAGTAAACACAACATGTTAACGACAAGGAGCAGTGCTCGTCTTCACTCCTACATCCCATTTCATAATATCTCTAGACAAATCCAGACAGCCAGCTACATTACAATCTACACAAAAAGTGAAGCTCAGGCAAATCAACACAACAGTAACGTTAGACAACACGGAACACTAACCGACCACACAACCAGCCAACATATTATTCCATGTTCACCACATCTAGCTAACCCAAAATGAGCCACTTTGAATCCTGCAGTCAGTCATCATATATTAACATCTCATGTTGTCAGCTTACCTCATGCCTTTACACGCTTTTCCTTTCAGTAAAGCAAATAAAAAAGAATCCATGTCTTGATCAGGTAAAGTAATCCAGTCAGAGATTTGTACTTCAACAGTTCAGGTTCAGCTTGCAGTTTTGCAAAATTCCCGTGATTTCTCTGCATTATCATCGTCAGTTTAATGTCCATAACGTTACCTTGCCATGAGAATGAAAGATAATTGTGACGAGTTCATCAGGAGTTCTGCTGAAGGCATTAATGTTACAGCACAAAGTAAACCTTTCAAAACTAAACTTGCTTTATCAACGAAAGTCACTCCTCATTTACAGTTAGCAAGGCTCTCCAACCTCTCCTCTTATCAAAACAAACTGTGTGTGTGAGAGAAAGAGAAATATATCGTTGCCTTATGTACAATTTATGACATTAATATATATATTCATATATTACAGTAGGTGTGTTTCTGATTGTAATTATACTGAATCTATTTAGGATTTCAACATAAAAGATATTGATTAATGTAATATATTAGCCATTCAGAATACCAAAGACAGTGGTAACATTAAGTTCAGACAAAATTGAAAAACTAAAATCATTGTCTGCAATATAAGTGCACAATTATGAGATTATCTTCATGACTGAAAGCATGATTTGTTCTCTTGGAGCTATAATAATCACATTTCTACCAGAATCTTTGTTTTTTTGGTTCATTCTAGACAGGCACATTTGTCTTACACTCATTACTTGGAATAAAAAACAGTTTTGGTGTATTGGTAGAAAAATATAAGGATTATAAAGACAACATAAGCCTCTTTCACCATAGGTTCCAATTACAGCAAGTTTTAAAACTGGACCCAGGTAAGATGGCTGCCATATGGTTCCATCCTGGAATGGCAAGTCATTATTATATGTCACATCTACTGTTTTATATCTATGAACGAGACGCACAACAGAAATAATGGCACTTCCTGGCCAGTCATAAGCCACAGAACAGCGCATCGCCCATTATAGAACATATTCCAACGATGTAAGCTTCGGGATGTTCTGTTAGGTTTTTTAATTTTTTTTTTAGCTATTTTCTATTTTTAATTAATTGACAAATCTTTTTTCTTAAATTACAGATGGCAGCTAGAGGAACCAAAATGCCTGTATGGGACTATTTTACTATAGCCCCAGGAAAAGCAAAATGTGGAGTGTGCGATAAAGGTATAAGTATGGGATCTACAACAACCAAAAACAAAAATACCTCAAACTTGTGGGCTCACCTTAAGCACTGCCATCCAAAGGCCCATTTCAACGCCTTTAAAAAAAAGGTTTGAGGATCAAACAAAGTCTCAAACACAGGTCACAGTCCCTCAACTAACTGATAAACAGGCAAAATCGACAGCTTCAGACCCAAGGACCAAGAAGATGGACAAGGCAATAATAGAGATGATAGCTACAGATAACCAGCCATTCACAGTGGTCTCAGACGTTGGTTTTCAGTGGTTTATGAGACTGGCTGAGCCCCATTACAATATTTACAATGAGAAATTCTACCATATGCAGATGCTTGATGAAACATATGCTGTGGTTGTGACAAAGGTGAAGACTCTGATTACACCAGAAGAGGCACCATACATGGCCTTCACAGCTGACTGCTGGTAAGGCACTACTGAATCCCTGATGAGCCTCACAGGACATTTTATCCAAAAGGACTGGAACAGACAGCAGGTTGTGTTAAATGTCAAGACTATGACTGGATCACATACAGCACAGTACATTTGAGACATTTTTGGAAATTCTGGACTCCTGGAAAATCAACACAAACCATGTGGTTCTTGTTCTAAGGGATGGTGGAGCCAATGTGGTGAAAGTTATGAGGCTAACTGAGCTTCCAGACTTAAGCTGTACTGCTCACACTCTACACCTTGTAATCAATGATGGCCTTTCCAGTCAGAGAGCTGGGCTGGACATTATTGCCACATGAAAGAGCTGTGCAGGTCACTTTGGCCACTCCATACTGGCCAAACAAAGGCTGAGAGCAAATCAAGAGGAGCTTGGCCTCCCAACACACCGCATCACAGACTCGCTGGAACTCGACAATACACATGCTGCAGAGCATGTATGAGCAGCAGCGTGCACTGAATGTGTATGCCAGTGAGCATGGCCATATCAGCTGTCAATCTGCTTCACAGTGGGATATCGTGTCAAACCTCACTGAGGCACTGGAACCACTTGAGGAAGTGACACTGGAAATGAGCCACTCAGAGTATTCTGCCTTATGCGTTATTCCCAGTCTATCTGTTCTGAAACAAAGTGTTTGGTGTTGGCAAATGTCCTTGATCCCCGTTACAAGGCCTTCACTTCAGCAGAGACAGTAGAGAAAGCAAAAGAATAGCTGAAAGAAGAAACTGCACATGATATGGCAAAAACAGTGGAAGAGACTTGTGAAGATGAGGATCCAGCAAAAAGACAGAGAGTCCAGACCAATCCCCCTCCAACTCTTGTGGACAGTCTGTATGCTCAACTCCTTGGAGCAGCTCACCACACACTTGAAGCCCAGTCCAGCTTTGAAATTGAGCTGGAGTGTTACCTGAAAGAGCCAGTAGTTGAGAGGAGTACCCAGCCTTTGGAGTGGTGGAAGAGAAATGAGGAGAGACTTTGCTGCACTGGCCAGAAAATATCACTGTCCGCCACCCTCCACTGTCCCAAGTGAGCGAGTGTTCAGCGAGGTCGGGCTCCTTTACGACAAGTGGAGGAGCCCCCTTTCTGGAGAGAATGCAGACAAGCTCCGTTTCCAACATTATAATCTCCGTCTTCTAAACCGGAATTACTGAGTTTGAGGGAAGTTTAATGTTCAATTCCAGATTTATTTATTTACTTAGATCTTCAGCTAAACAGTTTCCAATAAAGTCAAACATTATTAATTTCAACAGCGTAAATTTTTTTTCCACGGTGGGGGGTGGGGTGGGGGGGGTAATCGGCTATCAGCTTTTTCCTGCTCCAAACTATCGTTATTATATCAATGGCAGTATAAATAAAATAAAATAAATCTTTATAGATGCCTGATACATTGGGATAGACAATGCTGTATTTGTGTCTTTACTACGCCGTGGTTTGCTGTTTTATCTTTGACAGATGTTCTAACATACATATGATGGAGATTACATAACACTGAGCTTTAGTGTCATAGGCTCACAAAAAATACATGATACCACCAAAAGTCGGTGGAAACCCTGGTCCACACATTTTTGTGTACTTTTGGTCTGGGTCTGTTTTATCTGGTCTGCACAGACAGCCCATCCAACACCTTTGGAAACCTCTGTAGGTTGATTTTAAATAGTGTGTGTGTGTGTGTGTGTTTGGACATGTATTACTCATGTTGTGGGGATATTATCCCCAAAGTTTTAACAGTCACATTGTGGGGACTACCCTTCCTTTTGGGGACACAATGCAAGTCCCCATAACATAAATCATTAAATTTTAGGGTGAAGACTTGGTTTAATGTTAGGGTAAGGTTAGGTTTAGGTTAAGGTTGAGGTTAGGGTAAGTCTCCAGGAAATTAATATAAGTCAATGTAATGTCCTCTGAAGTGATGGAAACCTGACTGTGTGTGTGTGGGTGAGTATAAATAACCTACTTGACGTTGGTGTTAGTGCAGATGATGTACTCTATCTCATCAGAGTATGGGTTCTGGAAGGTGAAGCTGCTGGTTCGGATCAGCATCCACTCCCTGTTCTTCATACGGAAACGATACATTACAGACAGAACCTGACCCTTCAACTTCACCACCTGCAGAGGGAGGAAAACCACTGATTAGAGTAGAGATCATTTGTGTAGCAAACACATTTGTTTGGCTTTATTGTTTTTTTCTCTTTTTCCTGTCTCAAATTTTAACCTGTTATTCTTTTCAACTGACTCAAAAAAAGAAAACTTTAGGTCCAATTAACAGCTACAGTCTTGTCATACCTGTTGGAAACTTTCCCTCAGGTGACTCTGGTCCTCAGGATGGCAGAACTCCAGGATATCTTTCCCCAACAGGTCCTACGGGACAGTACAACAGTCAGTTAACGGGAATTTATCCTTGTGAAATAAAGGGCACCAAATAAATACACAAACAAAAAATAATCATATTTCATTATGCATATTGCATCCTTCAGTAGGACTGCAATGTCCATAGATTTGTTTTCTTCTATCAAATAAGTCAACAGAGGTGGTAAGAATGTTAGGAGAGCAAAGGCTGGTATATTTAGAGTATACACTAAACAACTTCTGAATCAAGGATACAACTGGACCCATAAACTAATGTAGACAACAGATGATGCTGCATTATTTCGTAGACATTAGAACTGAATGTCATTTTTTGGTAAATTAACCACCATGTGTTCTCAGTATTTCTATGTTTTCCTCTTATTTTGAAATTAAATGAATCACTATACAGCAATATATTAAATGTAGGTTATCTGAGGTGACAAAGTAATTCAAACACTGAGCGTAAACCTTTTCCTTAAAGGTGAGAGGTAATTGCTGAGGTTAGAATGCAGGATATATAATAAATTAAATGTCAGGTATCTAATTTGAAAAGTAAGATGTGCTGAAGTAAAAAAACAAAAAGGGTCTGCAGGAATTTAACAAGTTTCTCCTCCAAACAGGATGTATTTGTTACAAATGATAATGAAACAGAAAAATAACTCTTTGACTTTGATTTCTTCTAAGTGGTTTCTTGTTGAGTAATGGGAGAAGCAGTCAACAAAGGCACAAGTCGAATTGCCACAGGAATGTGGTTGACATACCAGTGCAGGCAACAAATGTTTTTCATCCTAGTCTGCTTATTTCCACTGTCAACACAGTAACTCATGTGCATAGCTGATCATGCAAAGTACTGCTAAGTCACGGAATTTGCTCCTCATGCAGAACATGAGGAGTTCATCTGAGACCATAGTCTGAATGGAGTATTGCAACAGAGCCTTAGTGAATTATCTTAAGGTTAGAGGTCAAGGTGATTGAAAACAAGTGTTTGTTATTCACATACGAAGCCTTTGCAAAACTGGCAGGTGGTCATATCGGAGAACTGGTCACTTCTTAAATTTTTTAACCTTTGTCTAAGCAGCAAAATATTTTGGAAATAGTCTGATCACTTATTTCATCATGACAGGATTACTATAATTACCAAACTGTAAATTCTCAAATAAAATCCTGTATGGAAATAATGTCAGATTATAATGACAAGAAAAAGTTAAGATAAGATAAGATAAACCTTTATTGTCCCACAGCAGGGAAATTTTTAGCGTTGCAGCAGCCAGCAAAAGTGTCATATATAGAAATACAATAAAAATAAATAGAAAAATAGTCCTATACACAGTATAGACAGAAATAAATAATAGAGTGACTGAGTGCAGTTGTAAGTATGAACAAATAGATAAGATAAAAATATTGCACATATATAATATACATGTATATGAAAAATATTTCACAGCAACATATGAAGTAGATAACATCATGAATACAATATATGTATGAAGATAATGCACAGCAGTAGATGAAGTATAGTAGTGAATAGTCTGCACACTGACAGTCAAGTGTAGATTACCGGGAGTTGTACTGATTATAGAGTCTGACAGCAGCAGGCAGAAAGGACCTACGGTACCTCTCCTTCAGACACCGCGGGTGGAGCAGCCGGTCGCTGAAGGAGCTGCCCAGTGCTGAAAGAGTGACATGTAGGGGGTGGGGAAGTGTTCTCCAGTAGTGATGATAGCTTGGCCACCATTCTCCTGCCTCCCACCACCTCCACTGGGTCCAGAGGGCATCCAAGGACAGAGCTGGCCTTCTTAATCAGTCTGTCCAGTCTCTTCCTATCCCTGGAAGAGATGCCACTGGCCCAACAGGTCACCCCATACAAGACAGCTGATGCCACCACAGAGTCATAGAAAGTCCTCAGGAGCGCACCCTGCACTCCAAAAGATCTTAGTCTCCTGAGCAAAAAGAGACGGCTCTGGCCCTTTTTAAACAGAGCGTCCGTATTGTCTGACCAGTCCAGTTTGCTGTTCAAGTGAACACCCAGATACTTGTACGATCTCACAATCTCAATGTCCGTTCCCTGGATGTTCACTGGTGTAGGTGGAGGGAGTTTGCGCCTGCCGAAGTCCACCACCAGCTCTTTGGTTTTACTCGCGTTGATCTGGAGGCGGTTCTGCTGACACCAACCCACAAAGCCCTGGGTCAGTTCTCTGTACTCCCCATCATCCCCGTTGGTGATGAGGCCGACGATGGCAGAGTCGTCAGAGAACTTCTGCAGGTGACAGTTCGAAGTGTTATGGGTGAAGTCCGCTGTGTAGAAGGTGAACAGGAAAGGCGCCAGAACGGTTCCCTGTGGAGCCCCTGTGCTGCAGAGAAGTGTGTCAGACACACAGTCCTGTAACCTCACATACTGTGGTCGGTTTGTGAGGTAGTCCAGGATCCATGCTGCCAGGTGATGGTCCACCCCAGCGTGCTCCAACTTGTCCCCCAGAATCCTGGGCTGGATGGTGTTAAAAGCACTGGAGAAATCAAAAAACATGATCCTCACAGTGTTTCCAGCCTTTTCTAGGTGAGAGAGGGATGTGTGAAGTAGGTAAATGACAGCGTCATCCACCCCAATGCGGGGTTGGTAGGCAAACTGCAGAGGGTCCATACATGGGCTCACCAGCGGACGCAGGTGAACAAGGACCAGTTTCTCCAGGGTCTTCATCAGGTGAGAGGTCAATGCCACTGGCCTATAGCCATTGAGGTCCTTGGGGTGTGGGGTCTTCGGCACAGGAACCAGACACGATGTTTTCCACAGTTTTGGCACCCTCCCCAGCTTCAGACTCAGGTTGAACAGGTGCTCAACAATCCCACACAGCTGGTCCGCACAGGACTTCAGAAGTCTGGAGCTGATGCCGTCTGGGCCCGCCGCCTTCCCCACCCTTATCTTCCTCAGTTCGTTTCTCACCTGGGATGTTGTGAGGAACAGCCCGGTTGAGCTTGTAGGGGGCATGAGGGCTGAATGGGGGGTGTTTGCGGGTGTGAAATGGGGAGATGGGCCCAGCCCAGGCTGTGGTGTGGGTGTATTAAGTGGCTGTAAGCTGAGGGCTGTGGGGAGTGATGAGTGGTGAGATGAGGGAGGGGGAGGGCTGTAGGCAGGGAGGGTAGATGGTAATGATGGTTGCAGAGGAGACGGGGCAGGGGGAGGGGTAGATGCCTGATCGAATCTGTTGAAGAATACGTTCAGGTCATCTGCCCACTTCTGATCCCCCGCAGGCCGGGGCTTGGAGTCCATATGGCCCGAGATGGTTTTAAGGCCCTTCCAAACTCCTCTGGTGTTATTTTTCTGCAGTTGACTCTCCAACTTTCTCCTGTAGCTGTTTTTCCCCTCCCTGATCCTCCTCCTTAGCTCTCGCTGGACACTCTTTAACTCCTCCTTGTTACCCGATACAAAAGCTCTCTTCTTTTCCTTGAGGAGAGCCTTAATATCAGGAGTAATCCAGGGTTTATTGTTGGCGAAACAACGTACAGTCCTAGTGGGGATGGTGTTTTCCACACAGAAGTTTATGTAATCTGTCAGACAGTCTGTGAGGTTGTCAATATCCTCCCCATGAGCGTCACTAAAAATGTCCCATACAGTAGTGTCAAAACAGTCCTTTAAAGCATCCTCTGCTCCGTTAGACCACTTCTTCACTGTGCGTGGGACAGCAGGCAGCCTGCGCACAAGAGGTCTGTAGACAGGCCTGAGATGCACAAGGTTGTGATCAGATCTGCCCAGGGGGGGGAGACTCAATGAGATGTATGCATCCTTGGTGTTGGCATAACATAAGTCCAGTATTCTGTTGTCTCTGGTATGGCACGTAACATACTGAGTGAATGTGGGTAGAGAGGAGGACGGAGGGGCATGATTAAAATCACCAGAGATGACGAGGAGGGCATCTGGGTGCTGTGTCTGCAGCCTGCTTACTGCTGAGAGCAGGACATCACAGGCTGCCTCAGCGTTAGCAGAGGGGGGGGGGATGTAAGCTACCATCACGATGGCATGCGAGAATTCCCTCGGTAGATAGTTTGGCCTCATGCTAACAGCTAGCAGTTCAATGTTCTTGTCGCAGGTTTGCTCTTTAACAGTGATGTGCCCAGGGTTACACCATCTGTCATTAACAAACATTGCCAGCCCTCCTCCCTTCCTCTTACCGCTCTCCATCGTCCTGTCCGCCCGAAGTAGTTGGAAGCCATTAACTGAAACGTCCGTATCCGGAGTTAGCGCGGTTAGCCAAGTCTCCGTGAATAGCATGATGCTACACTCCCGGTACTCCCTCTGATGCCGGGTCAGCGCCGCCAGCTCGTCCATCTTGTTGGTGATAGATCTTACATTCCCCATGATAATCGATGGGAGGACGGGTGTATAACGTCTTCTCCTGGCGCGGCGCTGAGCCCCCGCTCGGCTTCCCCGTCTCCTCCTCCTCAGCTCGCGGGGCACATCAGGTCTCTCCCCGGGTGGTAGCACCGCTGTGTGACGGAGAGCTAACAGCTGATCCCTGGTGTAAACAATGGAGTCACCATGGCTGCCGGCGGTAACTATGGACGCCGTCTCTAAGGGCATCAGCGGTCTTGTCTCCATAAACGATAAACAAAATGTCCAAAAAACTCCAAAGATGCCAAAAAATAGCAAAATAACAAGTACTAAAAATACATAGCAAATACATACAGATATATAGCAAAAAAGAACGACTATACTTCACTAGCAAACTAGTAAACTAAAAAAAAACTCAAACCGCGAACGGGAGCTGCTGCAACAGGCTGCCACTCACAGCGGCGCCGGAACTAATATTAATTGAGGATGGTCGCTAATAAAGGCCAGGTAAGACACATTGAAGAGGAGTGGAATTACCTGTACCCTGATAGCTCAAATGGTAAATTCAACATTATGCTTATTTCTACAGCAGTAATTCCATCAATACAACAGAGTCATGTCATACTCACCACACTGTTGCTCTCAGTTTTTCTTTCGCAAATATACCAACATTTTCACTCACAATTTTAATTCAAATCGATTCTATTTTGTTGTTCTTTCAATCACTGCTAAGTCACTGCCAATGAAATGCTACACTTCCAGTAGATGTTCCACATTGAAAGCCTACCAGGAATGGAAGGGATTATGCCTTTGAGCAACTGGAAGGCTTTTAACGTGAAACAATTGTGCAGGAGGTGTTAAGTTTCACTGGCGATAGCAGCAATCCAAAAAAAGTCAAAGTTGAAGCGAGAGGAATTAATTAGTCAATGAAAATAGTATTTCTGAGAAAGTGAGAGCTGCAGAGTGGTGTGTATGACATGACATGTTCTTGTACTTATGGAATTAGCGCTGTGGAAATGGACATTATGCTGAATGTACCAAGACAACAAGTAAACATGGAGAAAGTGTTGAGTTTGAACTAAAAGTAAATTAAAACAGGAGCAGATCAGAAAACAGCGTGGCTTCTCACTGAAATGTAATCAAATTTTCATAAAAATTAGGAATTTATAATATACTCTAATATATGCCTGTTTCAAATAAAGGCCTGGTTCTCTCTGGAGTTGAAGTAAATTTACAATATACCACCTTAAAATAGAAAAAAGGAAAAACTTAATTGAAAGCTCTTGAAAAGTCAATGCTGGCAACTAAGTGTGGATATGAATCATAGACTGTATATAAAGATGGACGACGCGTCTCAACTTTCTCCCACTGTACAAAAATGAAGCCAAAATACCCCGGATACGGGAGCTGCCATCTTGCGCTGGTGACGTCATTTGGAGCCAGAGTCTGCACAGTAGTGATCTGCGGTATCGAGTTCCCGCCTATACACCCGCCTGAACCAATTGCGAGTACGCTCACAGTTGTCAATCATGACGTGACACCCCGTTTTTATAGCATCAAATAACTAATTAAAAACAAACATCAGAAAACGAACACTTGAACAAACATCTGCATGAGAAGAACTACCTACAATGACAGAAACCATCTTTGGGAAACATTTATTTGATGTGTACTTTGACTTTTCAGTTTGGCTCATGTCCCATCCACTAACATGGAGGAGGCGGGGCTTATGACCTATACTTCAGCCAGCCACCAGGGGACGCTCCAGATGTTTTGGCTTCACTTTTGGGGAGCTGTCATGTTGTCCATCTTTATATACAGTCTATAATATGAATATGTTACAAGGAGAAGGCATTATGAATCATCTTAGCTTACCTGAGGCTGATAACCAATGACGTTGATGCAGCGTGGATCGACGAAAGTGATGACACCATCCGAGTTGTGACGTGACAGGAACTCTGTGGGCACTGACAGGCCGTTCATATCCATAGAGACTGGAGAGCTGGTCACCTGAGGAAGGGCACAGACATATATTAGATACATCATTTAGACATAGGGACAAAATATTTAAGAAAGGAAATGGAGGGCTGGAGCACAAATAATAGTACATCAGTGTTACTGTTGACCCTGTTTACCACTGGCATCACTAGTATCGAAACTCAATCCAAGACTCTATGACAGAACAGTCTGAAATTATTCTATACTCTATAAGGAAAAACATTTAAAATTAATTAATAGTGGAAACCAGAGCGTCCATGATGCTGCTGTGGCTAAATTCATAATAGTGTTTACCCATCAAGTATGATGGAGGGAATATGAAAAGAAATCTGTCAATAAATGAGGAACTGAAAGTGGCAGTAATTAATTGAGTGAATAAGTAATAGTCCATACATAAAACAGTACATTTCCATGAAGTGATAGGCCATCTGATGTTTTCAGAGTAAAAAACAATGCGGCAAGCTCGAATTCTCATCAGTTACGACTGATTCCAAAAGTGACAAGTTTCCATAGCAAAAATATATAAATAAATAACATGATAGAAACCCCTCAAGAGGGCTTTAAGAATCTTCTATGGACATTTTATTTTATAAAAGTTTATTGTGTTTTATTGTCAATCAAAATGGTTCAACTGACGGTGCCAACACACACACCTGCAGTCTTCCTATGGCCACTAGGCAGTATTTTCCAGTCTGACCTGCCTCTGTGTCTTCTTCTGGTATAGTCATACCTGAGGAAAAGAAAGAGAGAGAGAGAGAGAGGAAGATGTGATGAGTGCCATTTAACAGACATTTCTCAGTGTGTAAAAACGTATTTTTCCATTTACTACTTGAACTTTGCAGCAGTGAGAGGTAATCTACTGGCTGACACTGCCACTGCTTTTCTACAATGATTTATAAGTCATGTTTTTACCATTAAGCCTCCACACTGCAAGATAGATTTCAGCCAAAATACCAGACTCTGACATATTTCATACAAACAAATATTCAAACTTGCTCCTCTGTCTAATACAAATAATTCAGTACAAGAGAAGGGGGAAGCAGACCAAGACACACACAGACAAATCAATTCCATTTTGATGGCGATTCTCCCATAATAACTTTTTGTTTGTTTGTTTTGTGCTAAATCAAATATAAAGTCATATTAAATCAAACATAGTGTATTTCAGTAAGTTTCAGTCACAGTAGCAGTGGCATTGTACACTTAGACTAGGGCTGAACTTGGTGAAGGTGCTCTGTCAGTAGAGATGTCCCGTGCCGATCCTAAAGATTGGTATCTGGGCAGATCCGGGCATATTTTAATGGAACATTGGCTAAAATAAAGCCGTTCAAATTCCGATCTTTTCATTACTGTACTCTTCCGTGTTTTCAGCTGAGCCTGCGAGCGTTGCAGCGCTCCCTTTACCAAAGCTGGGCACTACAGTGCAGCATTTGGGAAAATGTATTTGGGTGCAGAGGAGTTCAGACACAGAGGAAGGAAAAATACACATATTTGCCAAGTTGTGACACTGACAAATCTGATATAAAGTGTATTTTTTGGCTAAATAGAATTTGTCACTATAGTGATGATGCATATGTATGATTCCAGTGAATATACATTGTTGAATTGATTAATGAAGGATTATCAGAGATGTTTTGGCTGAACAGGTACACATGTACTTGATTACTTTGTAAAGATGGATTCTTATAGAGTATAGCTACACAAAATGTGGTGCTTTTTCTCCTGGCATTTTTAGATGTGAAGCCTCTCTTTGAGCTGCAAGTGAAACTCACTCACAGATCACAATTAGCTAGGTGCGCTCCAATGCGCTGTTTGCAGTCACGTGACTCCGATGACGCTCAAAATTCAGAATGAGGCTAGAAGTGAAAGGCAAAATGGACCTGGAGATGGAGGAAAGCCCGTTCTGTGCTAGTTATTGTTTACTCAATGTGTCCACCCAGTCAACATGTGTGGGAAATCTGGAACCACCCAGTTCATTCTTAAATTATTGCTAAAAACCTATTTTAAGGTCACAATGACCTTTGACCTTTGAGTGAAATATGGTCACAATCCCCCCTTCTATTCCTGAGTTCCCAGGACATTATGATGTCACAGTGAAGTTGACCATTGACCTTTTTGCTAAAAAATCTCATCACTTCATCGTTGTGTTCCATTAAACATCTGTGTGAAATTTTGTCATAATTACCGCATCAATTCTTGAGTTATGGCCAAAAACATGTTTGTCAATGTCATTTTGAGGTCACAGTGACCTCTGAGTCAAAAGTGTCACCAATTTATTGTCTGACTGACTGTGAAATATGTTCAATATGGTCAAAAATGTGTTTTGTGAGGTCACAGTGACCTTTGACCTTTGACAACCAGATTCTAATCAGTTCATCCTTGAGTCCAAGTGGACGTTTGTGACAAAATTGAAGAAATTCCCTCAAGCCATTCCTGAGATATCGCATTCACAAGAATGGGACGGACAACCCAAAAACATAATGCCTCCGGCCATGGCTATGTTGAGATGTTAAAAGCAAATTCAACACTCCGTGTAGCTGCCTTTCAAAGAAAAAATCTTCCAGTGTAAAGTTTCATTTTAAAGTAGCTTTACAGTTACAGTCAGCGGCAGTAACTTTGCAAAGGTCAGCATGATTTAATAAAATCTTTTTATGTGATTATCGTCTGTTAATTGGTTTACCTTGGTGTTCAGATTAGGAAAAGAACTGCAGACTGTGCATGGATCCAGCACCCTCCGCAGCTTTGATTATTTTTTAAATCTTTCTCTCACAAGTTCATCAACTTTTTAAAAGTGCAATGCTAAATCACTAGATGTGGCAGAATTTAATATGTGCCTGGAATATTCCTGAATTGTATGTTGTTGTATAAATTGAAGAAGCTATGCACATTCAGCCTTGTTAGAAAAGTACTGACTGTGTTACCCTGAAGGTCAGATCATGACAAATCTATGGAACTGGTTCTGACTAGAATATGTTTGTATAGAAAGGAAAATAACCAAAACATGATGATAATTCCACTGCCCCTAACCTTGTGTCTTCTTCCTATCTTACTACTGTATATGTTGAACTGCTTTACTTTCTTACTACAGAGGACTCACATAATTAACTGTATATCCTTTCTCTTTAGGCCCAAGAACATAAATCAATTCATATAAGATATCAGAGACTGACAAGAGTGTTTTCTGTTGTTGTTTGTTTGTGTTTAGTCAGCAGCAGCTGTACGGGTGCTCAATGTGCAACATATCTGCAGTCAATGAGTGCGTGTGCCTGTGTCTTGCCTGATGACCATTTGCCAGCAGTATTGTGTCCAGAACATTCCAAAGGAGTATTTTTAGGCAATGAAGTGAACCATATGTGAACAATGATTTCAACACACATATGGTGTGTGTGTGTGTCTGTGTGTGTTATACCTGGAAATATTCCAGCATGACCTTGATGTTCTAAGAGGGGACTTGTTGTGTGTTACTTGATGTTCAGTTCCTTCACCCCACTTCACCACATCAGCCATCTAGACACCTGGTTTGAGACTGTGGGGGTGCATTCCGATCCCTATCTCTGTAAACACTGCACAGTGTGTGTGCATGTGTGTGTTGAAGTCAGAGAGTGCATCTGAGACCTTGTGTATTCTCAGAACTGGTGTGCCTCAGATCCACTGCATACTACATACTATATAGCAGGTAAATTGACATCTCAAAGCCTCTAATAGATTCTTCCAAAATTCTTCTAAAAATCTGTTGTTCTAAAATTTAAGAACACATTTTGGACAAATTGTGCAGTTGACATTTAGACCAAGTAAAGTGGGTAATTCTAACTTTGTCTGTGTTATTCTAGTTACTAGTCTTATTGTCAACAACTCCCATGAAAAGACCATTAGTAAGATGCAAATCATCCCAACTGCTCAAAGATATATAGTTTAAATTGAAAAAAAGGCTCAGTAATTTCCTTAAACAGCTTGTCACTGTAGTTTTTAGTAAACGTCACTCAAACAGGAGGAAATAGAGCATTTGTTTGGGACTATTTTCAGTGACGGATTAATCCACATTTGGTGCTCTACTGAGTTATTATACATATATACATATCAGGCTTTGGATACACACACAATATTTGTTAGTAGGATCAATTCATTGTTAGTTAGAATATTTTCATTAAATTTGTTGACAAAAAGAAAAATATAGAATATCATCAGACTTGTGCTTTAAATGGGGGTCTTCAATTCAAATCCAATAAAGTGACTTGACTTGAATTTCTTGACAGCAGTAAACAGAAAAAAACATATTTGTCTAGGTAGGTAGATAGATAGGGTACTTTATTAATCCCAGAGGGTAATTGTACGATTACAACAGCTTAGAGCAAAAAAGATAATGAGCAAAAAACTATACAATACTTATCAACAATAGCTTAAAATAAGTGGGAGTTTTTACTGTACATATACTTTACATCTCTAAGTGCATTCAGTTGCATAAAGTCAGTTCAATGACACTATATTTAACCCCAAAACAGCAAGGAAAGTAAAAAAGTAGTGAAGTAGTAAAGAATATAAACATTGCTTTGTTTGTCCAGGGCTTCAGATGTTTAGGTTTAGATTTCTGTCTGCAGGTCAGTAAAATGAGCTTTGAGAAATATCTTAGGACATTTTTTTATCACAGTGACATAGTATCAGTATTGGAGTGCACTGTCAGATATAAAACACTGGATGCGACATTACCACCATCTTGCCTGGGTATTGTTTACAATCACCACCTATGGGCAGCAACTATGGTTGTCGAACATTTAATTGCTTTACTAAAAGAGACCAGGGAGGCTGGCATCACTCCACACGTCAGTATAGACCAGATGAGAGATTTATTTTTTACATATGGGTCAACTGAATCTACAAAAAGTTGGTAAACTAGGTAGCTAGCTCTCAACAGCACTGATCATTTAGCTAAACAGATAAGTTATAACCAGCAAACATTGTTTTAATGTTAGCTGCGCTAACGTTTAGTAACGTTAACGTCATAACAAAGTTATTAATATTACCCTAACATTTGACCACTAAGCAGCTGATCACGTGTAACGTTAAAGTAAACACAACATGTTAACGACAAGGAGCAGTGCTCGTCTTCACTCCTACATCCCATTTCATAATATCTCAAGACAAATCCAGACAGCCAGCTACATTACAATCTACACAAAAAGTGAAGCTCAGGCAAATCAACACAACAGTAACGTTAGACAACACGGAACACTAACCGACCACACAACCAGCCAACATATTATTCCATGTTCACCACATCTAGCTAACCCAAAATGAGCCACTTTGAATCCTGCAGTCAGTCATCATATATTAACATCTCATGTTGTCGGCTTACCTCATGCCTTTACACGCTTTTCCTTTCAGTAAAGCAAATAAAAAAGAATCCATGTCTTGATCAGGTAAAGTAATCCAGTCAGAGATTTGTACTTCAACAGTTCAGGTTCAGCTTGCAGTTTTGCAAAATTCCCGTGATTTCTCTGCATTATCATCGTCAGTTTAATGTCCATGACGTTACCTTGCCATGAGAATGAAAGATAATTGTGACGAGTTCATCAGGAGTTCTGCTGAAGGCATTAATGTTACAGCACAAAGTAAACCTTTCAAAACTAAACTTGCTTTATCAACAAAAGTCACTCCTCATTTACAGTTAGCAAGGCTCTCCAACCTCTGCTGTTATCAAAACAAACCCTGTGTGTGTGTGTGTGTGTGTGTGTGGGTGTGTGTGTGGGTGTGTGTGTGTGTGTGTGTGAGAGAGAGAGAGAGAGAGAGAGAGAGAAATATATCTTTGCCTTATGTACAATTTATGACATTATTAAATATATGAATATATTACAGTAGGTGTGTTTCTCTCTTGTTGATTGTAATTGCCTGCCAACATAGGCCATAATACTGAATCTATTTAGGATTTCTACATAAAATATATTGATTAATGTAATATATTAGCCATTCAGAATACCAAAGACACTTCTTACATATTAAGTTCAGGCAAAATTTAAAAAATAAAATCATTGTCTGCAATATAAGTGCACAATTATTATGTTCTCTTGGAGCTACAATAATCAAATTTCTACCAGAATCTTTGTTTTTCTGGTTCATTCTAGACAGGCACATTTGTCTTACACTAATTACTTGGAATAAAAACAGTATTGGTGTATTCAAAGAAAAATATAAAATATATATATAAAGACAACATAAGCGTCTTTCACCATAGGTTCCAATTACAGCAAGTTTAAAACTGGACCCAGGTAAGATGGCTGCCATATGGTTCCATCCTGGAATGGTAAGTCATTATGACACATCACATCTACTGTTTTATATCTATGTGCACTGTAACAAATGTGTATTCTGGCTGACCACGGCTGAAGATCATCATAGAGGAGCAAACTATAAACCTTTTACAGCCACGTTTCAAACCTACAGGGGGTGAATGTTTCATATGCCAAAGATAGATTTTTCACTGGGTATCTTCAGACCTAATTTCAGGGTATGGATGGGATTACAATATGTGAGTTGAGCAGAGCAGCAATTTCCACATAATACATTCCAGTTTTACTCCATAACAAATGTGGTAAATGCTGCCCTGCAGTTGTATTTTACAACATAGCGTGATATTTAGAGGCAGCATGAATGTAAAAAGCTCAAGCTGAAGAGGAAAAAACCTGCAGATATGCTGAGTTGTATGACTCCACTATCTGATTATACAGAGACAGGAGCAGAAAGGAGAGTAGAGTAAGAGGAACACAGTTCCTGGGAAGTTCGTGGGGAGACACACTCAACACACAGGCATGTTGTTACAGCAAACATCCGTACTTGTCAGTTGGGAAATTTATGAGTCAAAGACTGCAAAAACACTCCAGCAGTCAAATTCACACAAAGACAAAGATATGAAATGTTTGCTTTTCACTTTATCTGAACACAGACTCATGGGACAGAGTAAAGACTTATGTCTTAACACAGACTTTGAAAAAAGCTGCTCTGAATCCTACCACTGCACTCACACACCCTGGACAGGATACCAGAACCACACAGGCTGCTGCGGATCTGTGGTTGAATCCAGGTCCTGGTCAAGAGCTGTGCAGAGCCCACAGCTGCTTTAGATTAGACCAGGCCACACTTACTCTGGGTAGGGACTCACGCAGTGAGGTGAACTTTGGGTTAAACAGGGATAGAGAGCATCGAGTTGAGGATGTGTATGAGTGTGTGTGATTGTTTGTTTACCTGCAGGGGGCCAGGCTTTGATGTAGCCAGTGCAATGCACCACAGAGTACTGAGCCTCTCCTTCTTTTGAGGGTCCAAGGCCATTCCTGTCCATCAAACACACACACAGCCACAGCAGCATGTTAGATACTCAGACACAGCTGTGGAGGGACTCAACAACAATATAATACTCAACACTGTCGGCTTCATCTCTCTGTTCAAGTAACGGCTTTTAGGTTACAAGCACCTTTACATACTGTATATTAGGGGTGTAACGCAAAGCTACTATCTGTATCTTTATCTGTTTATGTCACAAAAATATCTGTATTCAGATTATAACGGAAGTGGGCATGGCTTATGTCAGAAGTCTGCCTCATTTTCTGCGTTAAATTCTTTTCTACTACCATTTCTACTCCCTATACATATATCTATAAATTTAGCTGGCAACAAAATAATACATTTTAACCATGTACCTGAATTAAACAAATAATAAAACACTGTATTTGAATCCCACCCCCCCGCAAAAAAAAAGTTTTCTGTAAAGAATGGAGGCTGTGTATATAATGTGAGGAGGCCCAGATGAATGTTAAGTTTGTCTGATATGTCTATGATGAAAAATGATTGACAAAAAAATGGGTCATAATAGCACATGGGGGCCTATTGCATAATTTTAATAAACAGTTTGTTTGAAAAAATGAGAGCTAAATTGGGAGACAGGTCTGGGGAGGGTGGTGACGGGGGGTGAATATTACTGTAAAAAAAAGATTTTTTTCGTTTCTATTCAGACCACATTATCTGTGCATATCCGAATTATGTATTCGTCCTGTACTGCTCTATTCTAGCTTCTTTTTGGGACAATATCATTACACAATTTCAACCGTAAGTCAAAATAGGTAGATTGAATGATTTATTCTCCAAAAAACATGTATAAACAGGCCCTAAATGCAGGAACAGGATTTTGAAAGCTGACAGGAAAATGTCCCCCATCACCAGTTTAACGTTAAGGGATGATAGGGAAACACAGAATGGGAGGAGAGATAGAGTGAGGGGGAGACAGAAAGGAATTATAGTGGATCACAACTGTGTACCTGTATCTCTTCCTCATGTTAGACAGACGGTTTAGGGAGATGTGATCCAGAGGAGCACTACCGCACCTGCACACAAATACAAAAATAAGACATCATACATTACACTTGGTACATGATACCAACAAGTGGCTGCCAATCACAGTAGGAGGCAGCACAATTGACAAACAATATCCACCATTTACTGACACAGCTCACATGATCCCCACTTTATTGAAATGTTTTTGAAATTTTGTGACTTGACCACAGTTCTCACAAATCATGTTGCTCTGTTCCACTAAGAGAATGATAGTTCTTCAGTGACTTTAGTTGGTCTCTTTGGTTCCATTTGTGCTGGAGAGACAGCATTACCATTCCATATCCTTTTTCTTTGTGCTGCAACTATGTATTCCATTGCCTTAATACAACTCAAATTTTCCACCAAATCCAAGTGCCACACACTGCTGTGTAGAGGCCGGTTGCAGCTTCCCATGTTCTCTGATGGTGTTGTTCATTTACAGGAATTAAACTAACATTTCAAAACTAATGTGATATTGTTTTATTATTGTCAAAACACCACATAGAAAACACAGAACTTGATGGTCTAATCTTATAGTTGTGGGGAAACATTACATTATACATCCATACGTGATGGAAATCAGGAAGCTGGTTGACTGGTGAGTGAAGAAGTTTCAGGAGAACTGGATGTTACGCCGAAGCATTTATTGAAGCTCGATCGAGGAGAATAGAGAATTGCATGCCTTGGAGGACAAAGAGGAGCCAGTATATCAATATGGAGTCTGGAGCATAGCGCTATCTATCGCCAATGACCTTGGTCTCCTATGGAGCCAGCCTTATCAGGACAGCTGCACCCTGACCACTTATACTTAGAGACAGAGAGCTGACCTATTGCTCTGAAAGAGACAGTATATGACCTAATACCTTTAGGCTTACAAATGACCCAATTTGACGTGGGGAACCCCTGTGTACTATTACATTCAACCTAAAGAAGGAAAATTCCTTCACAATTGTATATATGTTTGTATAGTAGTGGTGACAGTTGCAACACCAAATAATACACTGAAATTAGGTCCTCATAAACAATTCCCTCTGGATCAGCACAGTGATGCTGACTAAAAGGTCTACTCCACAGCTTGCCTGACACATGTGTGAGTATAATGAACCCTAAGTCAAACAGGTTACAGACTGGAGTTTGAACACTGCCTCCAGTTGAATTTCCTTGAGGCCAGTGGTTTACAATCAGTGAGTGTTTTTATGTGGAAAGGCCAGTCTCTTGGCTGAACATTACATAAACCTGCCTGGATCTAATAATGGCTTCCCTGAAATGTTAGCCTGCTGTGTTCCTCTCAACCATGTTTATGTACGTGTCACAGCAGTGGTTGCGTTTCATTGTTTGCTTGCAGTCTGTTTCAGAGTGTCCCAGCAGCATGTTGTTTGAATTATGCAGAGCCTGGAATAGCAACAGAACAGAGGAACATGCCAGTTAAACAAATTCCTAACAACTTAACACACTGGCTCTCGTGCGACTTGCAGGCCTTTGTGACAAATCCAGACAAAACAAGGCTACAGCAGCCCCTGATGATTCTACACACTCTGGCACTAACACAGCTACAGCCTGTCAGGACAAAAATGGGAAAGGTGTGTTATTTTGTTAAACTTAACATGAGCTCTTCCAAGCACTTGACGAAGCCAAAGCTGCTTTGATGTAGTTTGAAGCCAATGAGTAATGAGGGCTGTGTGGCTCTGTAATATCGTGACAGAGCACAAGGAAAGAGACAAATTTAGCAAGAAACTGGGTTTGTAAAGGGTCAGAAGCTATGGAGTGGAGACAGAGTCATGTCCAACAGATGGCAATAATTATTAGAATATAGACGTCAAGCCTGCTAAGTCTAATTATCGACAAAGTATGGAAACACCAGTCATTTAACCAACAACCTCTGGGGAGCAGAAATATTAATGCTATCACGTCAGGATAGAAAGGCATATGGCTCGAGGTTCATGTGGTGTGAAATAGGTTATGGATCCATGGACATCTCAATTTTAAAAGAAGAAGAAGAATTACTATATTAATCTTAATCCCCAGGGGGAATTCAATTTTTTTTCACTCCATTGGACAGTTTACACACACATAGGCCACATAACGGCACCCCCTGAGCAGTTAGGGGTTCGGTGCCTTGCTCAGGGGCACCTCGGCTATGCCCAGGAAGTAAGTCCCTACGGACTGGACTACTGCCACCTGAAAAGTAGGTATGAGTAATATATTGTACTATTCCTGTGTGGTATTAAGGAGCCTGGTGTGTGTACACTGTCACAGCTGTCTAGGTTATATACAGAACTGATACAGAACAAGATTTTTGCTGTCAAGTACATTGAACTCAATATAATAATATAATATCAATAATAATATCAATTCTAGTACATGTCATCGACAAAATAAAGGGTACCTTTTAAACTGCACTGAGAGAAATGTTTAATTTAATAGGAAAAGAACTGCAGCCATCTATCAGATTAACATCTCAACCAGCAGTCTCCCACTGGTTGGCCAGTCATTAATCAATGTAATCATGGACTAAAAAATCTGAATCAGAATCTACAAAACCCTGCTGTGCAACCAAACTTTGTTCAAACTGACACAATTTTATCTAAAATTCTTGTAGGGATCCCAATGTTTCCAAAAATACCAAATATGTCAGGCTGGAATTTGGGGAAATTCATATATTTATGTATGTATAAGACTGAAAGTTAATTCCTGACCTTGGTAACAGTAGTTGCCAAAACAATCTCATCCATTAGGAGCTGTTTTGGAGCTTATTTTCTGAGCCGATGTTAAGTCAACATAATAACAATGCATCAAATGACAGTGTGAAAGTAATGTGAAAGGGGTTGGTTGTAGTGATGAACCTACACCCTACACCCAAATCTAGAGCTCTCCTCTGCTTTACAGAGCTTTATATGGCTCCCATTCCTCCCTTTTCTACAATTTCAAGCCCTCATGAAATCACACATTCAAGCGCTACAGCTGCACACACAGGTGACATCAATTAAGTCCGTGAGGGTTTAGTGGGTAGGCCTTTGGTGGAGATTGGGCCTGGGCCTAAGAAATTAAGCCCCCTCAAAAGTTAAGAAAATTACTTTTTCCATTTCCATTTTATGTATCTTCCTTACGCAGACTATCCTCTTTGCATATAAGGTTAGCTGCATGCAGGTGTCTTGATCCTTAAACCTAGTTAAGGACATTTTTTCAGGCTGTACTGAAAAGACTACTGTGAGGTTACAGTGTCTTCATAAACAAAAATACACAGGCACAGGTCATCTGTGTGAAGTCACTTTGATTTTCACAGTTGTGACTAAAGAAGGGCCAGACTACCGGATTAACTATATACCACAATGAAACATTCTGATGACAATTATTATCTATATTATACACTCACCGGCCACTTTATTAGGTACACCTGTTCAACCTGTTAACGCAAATTTCTAAATCAGCCAATCACATGGCAGCAACTCAATGAATTTAGGCATGTAGACATGGTCAAGATGATCTGCTGAAGTTCAAACCGAGCATCAGAATGGGAAAGAAAGGCAATTTAAGTGACTTTGAACTTGGCATGGTTGTTGGTGCCAGACGGGCTGAGTATCAGTTCAGAAACTGCTGATCTACTACGATTTTCATGCACAACCATCTCTAGGGTTTACACAGAATGGTCCGAAAAAGAGAAAATATCCAGTGAGCAGAAGTACTGTGGGCAAAAATGCCTTGTTGATGCCAGAAGTGAGAGGAGAATGGCCAGACTGGTTCAAGCTGATAGAAGGGTAACAGTAACTCAAATAACCACTTGTTACAACCGAGGTATGCAGAAGAGCATCTCTGAACGCACAACACGTCGAACCTTGAAGCAGATGGACTACAGCAGCAGAAGACCACACTGGGTGCCACTCCTGTCAGCTAAGAACAGGAAACTGAGGCTACAATTCGCACGGGCTCACCAAAATTGGACAATAGAAGACTGGAAAAACGTTGCCTGCTCTGATGAGTCTCGATTTCTGCTGCGACATTCGGATGGTAGGGTCAGAATTTAGAGTAAACAACATGAAAGCATGGATCCATCCTGCCTTGTATCAACGGTTCAGGCTGGTGGTGGTGGTGCAATGGCGTGGGGGATATTTTCTTGGCACAATGTGGGCCCCTTAGTACCAACTGAGCATAATTTAAACACCACAGCCTATCTGAGTATTGTTGCTGACCATGTCCACCCCTTTATGACCACAGTGTACCCATCTTCTGATGGCTACTTCCAACAGGATAAGGCACCATGTCACAAAGCTCAAATCATCTCAAACTGGTTTCTTGAACATGACAATGAGTTCACTGTACTCCAGTGGCCTCCACAGTCACCAGATCTCAATCCAATAGACCACCTTTGGGATGTGGTGGAATGGGAGATTTGCATCATGGATGTGCAGCCGACAAATCTGCAGCAACTGCATGATGCTGTCATGTCAATATGGACCAAAATCTCTGAGGAATGTTTCCAGCTCCTTGTCACGAAGAATTAAGGCAGTTCTGAAGGCAAAAGGGGGTCCAACCTGGTACTAGCAAGGTGTACCTAATAAAGTGGCTGGTGAGTGTATATTGTTATAGAGATTATCGTTATAGACATTATCGTAGAAGTTTCATTTTGATTAGCCACACGGGAGCACCTTTCTACTGGTCAAACAAAGACACAGCAGGACCAGTGAACTAGGCTCCTTGTCTGTCCTGCTTTAGCTACTCTGGCCATGACCTGCTGTGCTGTTAACATTAGCTACTTAACCTATTGAAACGCAGATAGCTTATGGGTGCTGAGTCGAAACATTCAGTGACAGAGAGCATGCATTTTACACGCCAGTTAAAGAAACTCCCATTGTCAAGATTGCACAAGTTACTTGAAAGCTTCAACTCTGGCCATGGTAATTGAAAGTAGCGTAGCAGTATGTGGAGACTGTGTGTAAATGGGCACGTGGTGCTAGTGGTTTGTAAGAGCCCAATATAACTATAACTCAGTCCATCACTGTTATGTTCTAAGGATCTGCCTTTTAACTATTAACACCCAGCAGGTAACACTTACAACACAGTTCTTGCACTACAGTCGGATGAGGTGGGTCGGATCATAAACTCTGACTGTGTAAAAAAAAAAAAATTCTGCACACTCAAATTAATTTATTTTACTTTATGAAGGTCTGAAATGTTTGCCTCACAAGGTTTTAAAAAACTTTAGGGAAACCCCATGTTGCAGTTTTGTAGGTCTTGGAGTGGAAACGATCTAATACTGTGTTATGATTTATAGGCAAAACATGAATCAAAACTAATAAAATCAGCCATTTGAGCATTTGTTTAACGTGTGTTAAAAGTTTTGTCTGTTTTTGTCTGTAATCCATTGCAATGGAATAGTTTGTTGCACTGATTATCAATTATCAAAATTAGAGTGTGTGTGAAACATTATTTTGGCACTGTGGTGAGTGAATCTGAGTTCAGACACTGAGATTAGCAAAATTCATGAATTCGCTTAGACGCTAATACATATGTTATCTCATATTAGCAAAGATGCTACTCATTTTTAGTCGGTGCTGACCGTTTCTGCCAGTTAAAATGACAAATGGCGCCAGTGGCAGATCATATCAGTTGTCACCAATTAATGTTAATAAGACGAGTAACTTGATGACAGACCAGAATTAAACTTGTCTGTTGCCAGGTTAAAGGGCTCTCTGCAAGCTGTAACACCACCATACAACTGCAAGAGTTGTGGTAGTTCCCACAACTTCAACAGAGTGATGTGTTTTCTCTCTAGTGGATCTCTTCAAGTCAATTTCAGGAGTTGCATTCTACCAGTTAATCTTTCATTCATAAACTATCAATAAATTAACCTTATAAAGGTCACCTCAAGTATTTGAATCAAGTAGCCCCTGAAAAATAAGATGTTTAGTAGCTACATCATTGAAATAACATCTGTTATTTCAATGTGTCAGATACATATTTAATCAATATTTAATAATCGGATCGGACTCAGTATTAACCAGTATTAAAGAACTAGGAATTTTGATAGAAAAATAAACTTTTTACCTCTGTTAGTATCTTCCATCTAGTTTCCTCCTCTGCCTCTGACTCACCCTGATAGTTCTACAGAGACCTGCATTTTATGATTAATTGTGGGAATAATAGCCTGAACACCACATTACAATCGCATATGAAGAACTATTGTAAAAGCATCTGTGGGGCTAATTAGGAACAGCTCAGCGGGACTCTTGGAATCTTCTGTGTAGGAAGCAGCTGAAAGAAAACTACCATTTATGTCTTTGTCACATTACATGAACCCCTGCTGTTTACCACTGTTTACCATTTCAGGATGTTTGCTTGTCAACAGATTACAATTTACTGTTACAAAGCTGAACTGAGTATATCAGATGCTCCATTTGTTTTCAACATACTTCATTTTAGCCACATCAAATTCATTTTAATGAGTCATTATCTAAATATTTTACTGACACAATGATTCATAATTAGCACTGCTGAAAAATTACATCTCTAGAGAATGCTCCTCATTTCTGCGAGCTTCACCAAGATACATGCAGTTTAAAGAATTGTAACACAAAGACAAATTAAACCAATTTGACAAACAAAATCTATCTGAAATGAAAACTAGTGTAACACTACTAGAATTAAATGTGCAACTGGACTAATCCCTGGCCTAAACATTTTGAAGTTTTGGAAAATGTAGTGTCTTGAGTTTAAATAACACAAGATAATGTAACAATTGTTCATGACCGCAGGAAGCCTAGTAGTGGTTGGACTTCTCAATGATGGTCATGAGTCATAAAAAAATAAATAAAAACACTTTAACCAAATCAACGGACATAAATGAAAACACACACACACACTTAGTCACACAGTCACACACACCTCATGCGGCAGATGAAGGAGCGTCGGGAGCCCATGCACATCCTCATGGAGGACTGCTGCCCCTCCTTCTTCACTGTTCCTGTCTTCAGGTCCAGAATCCGTCCTGTTAACACACAAACAGCAGATCAAATTAAAATAGGGCAACACAGGTGCACAGATAACATCAACATGTAGACCAGTAAAGACTCAGTAAAGTGCCCCCCGCTTCTTGTAACCTGTATTCTTAGTAGCCAACCAGAAGTAGGAGCAAATGGTCTTGTATGTGTTTACTGGGCTGAGAGGAAAAAAAGGGCTTAAGCAAACACACAAATTTAGTCTATGATCAAAGCTCAACAGTCAGGAATCAGGAACACGGGAATTAAATGATGAGAAAACACTGCCTGGCCCATCAGGAGACAAAATTGAAGTTGTGTAGTGTTTATTTGGATATTTAATTTTTTATAATCAGAACTGGAGCAACTCCAGATAACTCCTCTCTCAGCACAGTGTGACACTGTAGCCAGTAGGAAGAACAAAGTCACATCAGCACATATGCCTCCACTGATGAATTAAACCACAGACAGGAAGACACACTGGCTCGCACTCATTAACATCACAATGGTGATCAAAATATTTTTGTGCACATACTAAATATTTCTATCAAATGAGAGTTAATAGGTGGTAGCCTATGAACAAATCAGAAGCGTCCAGATCCACATTACTCATTTATTAAGTCGAAGTGAAATCAGTCTATAAGCCATCACTTCTGGAATCCATAAGTCTATCACTTGTGGTGTGTGCTGGAATTATTTGCAGGTATTTATAAAAGGCCTGTTTTAATAATTTAGGACTAGTATAACAAAATAGGAATGGTGCAAAATCCTGAAAAATAACTTACCTTTTAGCCTTTTGTTGTGACTGTCGTTTCGTTGATATTTATGCTTTTGGCTATGTTACCAATGAATAAAATCACCTTGTGGCTGTACCAAAAGTGTAAAAAAAATCTCCATGCCCAAATATTTCATTGATGACATCTTAATTTGTGCACCAAAGCACAATTGTTTGGAGTTCCAAAACACAGCTCCCTGTGACTAACCAATCAGAATATATTCAGGGTAATGTGTTCCTTCACATACCAGTAGTATTATATTTATCACACTCCATCATATCCATCATATCATAAGTGGTGTTTTAATGAACTTGATGCCCTTATGGGCCCAGTTTATCAGACCAGTAAGATCAGACAAACATCAAACTGCCATTTGCGTGAGCTAAGTGCACAGTAATTTCCTCAACCAATTCTATCTTCTGCCATTGAGACAGATGAAAAGAGAAATTCCTGTGAAGGCCCAAAGAGACAGCTGACCACTGGAGCTGCCAGAGGAAAGCTCCTCCAACACAACACTGAGGTCTCAACAACACAGAGTTCAGAATGACCCTTAAAGTCTTGATTTGGTGTTCCAATTTTAGAACAGTCCACACTTCTGTAAGGAGGGAGTGACAGTGAAACTTATGATAAATAATTCCTTATCATTTCATAACTGGCACTTCTAGCGAATTCAGATTGATTCTGAGAGTCAAACTATTTCAAATGTTGCCAAGGGACACAAAAGACCTTGTGTTCCTTGATCACATGGTTCAAGTGGTTTGGTGTAGGAGAAGGGCTCATATTAAGGTTGAGTTTGTGCAGGTTGGAGGAGAAAGGAAGGTGAGACCCCACAGCTTGGCTTTGTTACTATAACCTGCACAATCACTTTCCATCGTCATTAGAACAGAACCGATCCTTTCCAGATGGAAAAAGGAATTCTCTGTGTCTAACAAATATGAAGCTGACTGGAACTTCACACGCAAACACAGCTGTGATGACCATGTTTCAAGCAGATGCAGATAGAGGAGGGAAGGCTGATGACCAGATTACATGATCAACAATTTGCTTAAAGGAAATTGTTGATCATGTAATCTGATGATTACAATCTTGACCCCCATCCCCCCAAAAAAAATCCAAAACAGTAAATGGATAACTCATTATTCCCAAAATGAACTACAGACAGCAACAACTGGTGTGCAGGAAACAATTGCTTGGTCCACTTCTGGCTGATTAATGTTGTTCTGTCCTTCCACATCAGCATTAAGCTGGAAAAACATGCAGTCCTGCAACAGGCATACAACGAGTTCAAACACTGAGCAGCAGCAGAAGGAGAAAAGAGTCTCCAAAACATACTGCTTCCAGTGAATGAAACTTAACTCTGAGAAATGCTGGGACTTCAAACGCTGTGTGTGTGTGCTTGTGTAGGTGTGCATGCTTGTGTGTGTATTTTCATCTGTCACAGCTCTACATGGAGATTACTGTGTTATGTGGATTACATGGCACTGCTGGTATTCCGTGTGGTTCAGAGGGTCTCTGGAGTCAGATGGAAAGACTGACAGATACCAATACAAACTCAGAGGCTCTGTGGAGCCTCCAGAGTACCATGGAGAGGAAGAGGTTTAACAAGACAATGTTGCCCTCTAGTGAGCACTATGAGCATGTCTGACATTTATACATTTTGAATGTCACTTTCAACCTCAGTGCCTTATAATGCAATGCCTACAATTATCATGTAACGTGAAATATATACAGGGTTCGTAAAAGAGTAAAATTCAAGCACTTTCTAGGTACCTAAACCAATAATTTCCAGTCTCTCAAAGCCTTATCTGAATTGTTACTATAAACGCCAGGGCACAACAAACAAATATGACAACGGGATCGTTTCATTTAAAATATTGAAAGATTTTTGGTTTACATGAGTGGTTGTGTAGATGATGAAACACCAGATTATGTTGAAAGTCAAGTATTTTTCAAGGAGTATATTCGAATTCAAGCATATTCCTAACCTTGAAAACATAACGGTTAAAGTTAAGCATTTTCCAAACTTTTTGTATATAACATGGAGGGGTAGATTAAACCCAGAGGAGAAATTTTCCAAACTTTCAAGACTTTGTACGAACCCTGTATATAACATATGGAGGAGTAGATGAATCTCTGCCTAAACCTGATGTGACCTTAGCCTGAGTTCAGCTTAGTTACATGAGTCTTATTTCATCAGAGGGGTACTCCTATGACTTAGTATTGCACTTCCAGAAAGTTAGGGAGAAACAGAATTAAAAAAATAATGGTCAAAATTCAAGCAGAGGCCGAGATATGATCATATCCAGACTTTTAGCCCCTCCAAAACCACTGGATCCTCCATTTCCCACAATACAGCTTAATCCTAGACCAGTTTCATAAGGCCACCAACATATTTAGAATTTATTGTAACATATGGTCAGATATTTAGGGCCCGAGCACAGACCTGTGCGAGGTCCCTATTGTAACTGAAGAAATTATTATTCTTTGTTCATATAAATCGCACTTTTGAGGGGCTAAACATGCTCAAAAACTCATGAATTTTTGCACGTGTCAGAAGTGGTGAAAATTTAGATAATTTATGGGTCTTGCACATGGGTGTGGCAAAATGGCTCAATAGCGCCCCCTAAAAGCTTTTAACGAACTAGCCCCTGCAGCACGTTTCACCTAGATGTACAAAATTTGGTATGCATGTATCATGTCCAGACTTAGAAAAAAGCCTCTTGGAGCCCTACCCTAAACCCAACAGGAAGTCAGTTATTTTTAATAAACTCGTGTAATTTATGCCATTTGAGGGCTCCGTACTTTGACAAACTTGTCCTAGAGATTTTATCGGATCGACTTCAAATTTGGCCAGTACAATTTAAAGACCTTTGTGATTAAAAGTTGTTAAAAGTTTTGTATTAAGTTGAATGGCATGCCCATGCCGTGGCGTGGAATGTCCGTGTTTTGCCGTCAAACAGGAAGTGGTTTATAACTGGACTGTACATTGTCCAAGA
The DNA here is from genome assembly GCA_005408345.1 of Macquaria australasica. Taxonomy (NCBI): domain Eukaryota; kingdom Metazoa; phylum Chordata; class Actinopteri; order Centrarchiformes; family Percichthyidae; genus Macquaria; species Macquaria australasica. The sequence continues at coordinate 70,683 of SEMN01000067.1, read as the reverse complement.
GGCCCCAAACTTACCATGTTTCATGACCCCCCCTGGCCTGAAGGCATCTTTATGCTAATTTTCAGTCATAGCACCACCTACTGGCAGCAGGAAATGACACATTTTATAGTCTGACATGCTACTCCTAGTGGGTTGAGCAGGACAACCTCAAATTTGGGCAGTAAAGCCTTAAGACCTTGATGATGCTTTACAATGAATATTGTGAGTTTTCACTGAAGGGCGTCGACATGGCAGTGCGGCGAATTTCGATGTTTCATCATGAAAAAAGAAACCATTGTAACTCGGCTCCAAATAATCACATATTTTCCATATTTCTCATGTTTGATGCGATTCCCGTCCTGAAGACATCTAGGGGTCAAAACTGAATCAAAGTCATAGCGCCATCTAGGAAGTTACAGGCCCTATACTTTTAATCACTACTTCTAGCAGGTTAACCAGATCCACCTCAAATTTGGTCAACAAATTCATCAAACGGAATTGCCATGACAACGCATTGTTCACCATGAAACACAAAGCTGTTTTTGAGGGGCTAGGGATGCTTGAAAACTCACTCAGTAGCACAAATGTACATCTGATATGGGCCTTGGACATGAGCCAAATGGCTCAATAGTGCCCCCTACAAATTTTGAAAATTAAATCCCCCCCCCCCCTAAAATTTGATGTAAATGTATGAAATTCGAATGGCAGAAGCTTCATGTCTAGACTTAAAAAAAAAACCCTCTTGGAACCATATCCTAAACCCAACAGGAAGTCAGCCATTTTTAATTTTTGGTGCAATATTAGGCAATTTTTTGTCATTTCAGGCTCTGTACTTTAATGAATTTCTCCTAGAGAATAAATCAGATCCTCTTCAAATTTGGGCTGTACAATCTAAAGACCTTTTTGATTAAAAGTGGCATAAAGCTTGGTATTTCGTCGGCATGCCCGTGATGTGCCGTTGAACTTCCATGTTCCGCCATAAAACAGGAAATTCTTGTAACTTGAGTATACACAATCCAATCTGCTCCAAATTTCTCATGCTGGATAATTTTATAGGTCTGAGTACATTTATATGACAATATTCAGTTATAGTCATAGCGCCACCTACTGAAAACAGAAAGTAAGCCTTGTGAGACAATCACAATTAGATTTACATGACACAGCAGCAGAGGGAGGAGGACAGGAAGAAGGACTGACTCTGACTGATGTCTGTCTTCTTCATTCTTTCTAAACTTCACTCAGGAACATTATCAGGCAGATACATTTCACTTTTTTGTGCACTGTCTACAACACATGAAAAATCAGATCTGTGTCAACCAGTCAGTGTCCAGCTGGGCCGGAGTGGGACTCATTTTCAGCCCAGAAGTTTCATGCTTCAGACCAGCCCACTTTAGTTCACAACCCATTATGCTGGAGATACATAATTATAGCTTTACTATGTAAATCTGCTACATTGCACTATTCTTTACGACCTTATTATTCACAGTTTAGATGCAGAAAAACTAGTCCATGCATTTGTTACATCTAGGCTGGATTATTGCAACTCTCTATTAACAGGCTGCCCCAAGAAGTCCCTTAAGACTCTCCAGCTGATCCAGAATGCTCGTTTACTGACAAGAACCAGAAAAAGAGAACATATTTCTCCAATATTAGCTTCTCTACACTGGCTCCCTGTAAAGTCCAGAATAGAATTTAAAATCCTTCTCCTCACCTTCAAAGCCCTAAATGGTCAGGCACCATCATATCTTAAAGAGCTCATAGTACCCTATTACCCCACTAGAGCACTGCGCTCCCAGAATGCAGGGTTCCTTGTGGTTCCTAGAGTCTCTAAAAGTAGAATGGGAGCCAGAGCCTTCAGCTATCAAGCTCCTCTTCTGTGGAACCAGATCCCAGTTTGTGTACGGGAGGCAGACACCCTCCTCACATTTAAGAGTAGGCTTAAGACTTTCCTCTTTGATAAAGCTTATAGTAGGGCTGACTCAGGTGACCCCTGAGCCACACCTTAGTTATGCTGATATAGGCCTAGACTGCCGGGAGACTTCCCATGATGCACTGAGCTCCTCTCTCCTCCTTTCCCTCTCCATCTGTATGCACTCATATCCCATCAATGCTTGTTACTAACTCAACTTCTTCCCGTAGTTGTGTGCTTTCTCTCCTCTCTCTCTCTCTCTCTCTCTCTCTCGTTGCTTTCTGCAGGTATTTCTGCCTCCGGAGCTGTAGAGTCTAGATCTATGGTTGCAGGCCACCTGCTGTCCCTGTGTTCCTGCTCTACACCCACTGCTGCTATTATTGTTGTTGCTCTTATTATTAGTATTACTATTGTTATATTGCTATTAGTATTATTACTATTAATATTAACATCAATACCATCACCACAACTATTGCTTTGCATCTCTATGTGGAACTGTATTGTGCTGCTGTATGTTCTCTTTCGTCCTGCTGTCTCTCTCCTGCTCCGCCCCCCTTCAACCCAACCGTTCGAGGCAGATGATCGCCCACCCAGAGCCTGGTTCTGCTCAAGGTTTCTACCTGTTAAAAGGGAGTTTTTCCTTGCCACTGTCGCCTAGTGCTGCTCATGGTGGGAATTGTTGGGTCTCTGTAAATATAAAGAGTCGGTCTAGACCTGCTCTATATGAAAAAGTGCCCTGAGATAACTTTGTTATGATATGGCGCTATATAAATAAAACTGAACTGAATTTGTATTTTTCTAAAACATATACATACGTATATATGAAATACGAATATGAATATGAAAACAATCTCTCTGCTCTGCTGTCGGTTCTGCGTGTGTGTGTGTGTGTAGGAGCTACACACTGTCCTCTTAACTATTTTTGAGAGGACAGAGAAACCAGCGCGATCATAGATGACAGCAAAACATGATAGAGAACTCTTCAGTATAATTTCTTCTCATTCAACTAACACGCTGTGAAAAACACACAAAGTGTTATAGTGTTAGGGAAAACCCTGATTATTTTATTTTTTATAGACGCTGAGATGAACGATCTATTTATAAAATGATTGTGTTTGCCGAACCCGCCACCAGCCCTCCATGGATAGATGGATAGGTGGATGGATGATGGATAGGTGGATGGATGAATGGACTGATGGATGGAAGGATGAATGGATGATAGATGGATAAATGAATAGATGATAGATGGATTGATGGACGGCTGGATGATAGATGGATAGATGGATGGATGGATGATAAATGGATAGATGATGGATGGATGGATGGATGGATGAATAGATGATAGATGGATTGATGGACGGATGCATTATAGATGGATGGATGGATGGATGATAGATGGATGGATGTAACGAAGAATGGATGGATATTCAGAATTTCATTTCTCAGTTAAGCTTGAAAGTATCTGAGTCATGTAGGACAATCAGGCCTGGTTTGGACCGGACCAGTGTCTGTCCTGGTATGTCGAGGCTTAACAGGACAGACACCAGTCAGCATACACAGTTTATCAATGACTGATTGCCATTCACATTAATCAAGATTAACAATTCAATCAATTCTACTTGGGTCATTTAATGTTGTCCCTTCTACCTAAAATGTCCTGATTAAACTGTCCATCAGACTGAGCTGTTTAACAAGATGAGATTCCACTCAAAAGGCACAGCATTGTAGAGTGGCTGTCTACCCAATGTGGTCTAATACATTTCTAATAAATCCTTTGGGCTACCATTTTGATAGATGATTTAAGGGCAACATTATGTTACTGCAAAACCTGTTTTGTCTATTCAAAACAGCTAGGACAGCCATGCTGATTTTATTGTTTTTCCATGTTTTCACACTGTGATAGATCATTTGGTCTAATTACTTCATTCATTTTTGAAATGTATTGTTTTTGTTCAGCATTTTCTTTAACATTAATGAATCAAAAGAAATTATGCAAAATGTATATCTCTAGTCTTGGCTTAGATATTTTTTTTTCCAAGATTGTGCTTTACTAAGCGCGCCAGAGGAAAAAAGTTGTCTTAGGGTGTTAAAAAAAGTGCAGAGGGTTGCATCACTAGCACACCTCTCAAAGTCGATGTGAATTGTTAAAATGGAAGCATACACCAAAGACTGACAAATGTAAAACTGCTTCGAAACACTGCCAGTAACCCTTAACAGTTTGTCATGTGAAAACTACTCTGCTCTACTTTTGCAACTCATTTCAGCTTCAACAGCTGTCGCACCACACAAGAGCTGAGCTGCCACTAGGAAGGGAATGAAAAATGCTATGTAGGATTACAAAATAAAACAGGAAACAAGACCAAAAAGCACAGAGTCCAAAATCCTTCGTGGACCATGACACATTTAGGTGAGCTAGTTCCAGGATCCTGGTATTGTGAATGGTGGCTCACTGTCATGGCTTACTGGGACACTTAATGGGACTGAGCTATCGTTAATATTAATGTTTGCTTCACCTGTGCTTTTCCTGCTATGACAAGTCAAAATGTCTACTGTGAAAAAGGTCAATTTTAAATGCACTCCATCATTCTGACGGATGAAAATAAAATATTGCTGGCACTGCAGCAGGTTAATCATGGTTAACTTTATAAAATTTGACAGTACATTACAAAATAGCAGTATAGCTAAACAAAGGTCCCAACACGCGAGTAGACTTATGACCAATCAATAGCAGCACAGGTAGAGAACTAAGCTGGGCATAGGCATACTATAGGCCAGCGGTTTCCAAACTTTTTTGTCTGACGTACCCCCACAGCCCTATCAGATGGGCCTAAGTACCCCTTTATCACACACCTTTGATAGAAGGGATGGCTTTATGGCCTTGTTCAATTGTATTTTTTTGTAGTTTTGGCCAGGTTTGCATTTGTCCTACTGCCATTTGGAATGTCAGAACCTGGTTGTTTCAACCATTTACAGTATTTTTACTTTTTTGTAATTGTGTGTTGATTTTTCTCCTAAACACAAATATGTGGATATATATGATCAAATCATAATTTCTGTTATTTCAAATTAGCTGAGCTTCACCCCTGGTAACTGCAGAAGTACCCCTGGTTGGGAATCACTGCTATAGGCAACTGACTGTGCATGACAACACCAGAGTAACAGAGTTATTTGTTTAAAAAAGTGGCACAGTGGCAGTCTAAATGGTTGTACTTATATCTGTGTGTTGTGTATGACAGGTGGTTATAAGGACTCTCGGCTGCTCCTGTGAGATCTTTTGCAAACCAATAATTTAAGTGTTCAACTAAAAGAGCATTCTTAGTGACAGTCCTTCCTCTACCTGTCATGGAGTTTTCTGAAGTGCTGAGCTGTTCCCTTAGCTTGTCCACATCGTCAGGGTGGACCTGTTCATACAGAGTGCTGCCAAACCACTCTGACTGGGGATGGTTCAGCACTGGTGTCACTGAGTCTGACACATAGATCACCCGGCCCGTCTCTGCAGCAACCACAAACAGAAAGCCATCTGCCGCCTCCAGGATCAGATGCTTGAGTTCCTACAGGGAGCAGAAAGGTACATGAGAACACAGACATAAACACACAAACACAGCCACACACACACACACAGGTAAGATCAAAGACATGTAAATTGATTGGAATTGTCTTAAGGATCTGTAGGGATAGGAAGGAAAGATTTAAAATGTAGGAGGTAGCCTATTTGTAATCAGCTGTATGCTGTATTACATTCACTAATTAGCCATAACAAGTGTAAGAGTCAGATAATGCTGAAGGAGCACTGTAGCTTCATTATCTTCAACTCAAAAGTATCTTAAAAAAAGACAGCTACAGAGCTTGTTAAATGACATAACAGGCTGTGAATCATTTGACAATTACACACTGGCTATGGCCTTCCATTGTCAATGTGTATAATCATGACAAATGAGGACATCAGGATCTGATTTTGTCTCAAACCACTCTCTATATTAGTAGGTAGCGATCTACCCAGGAAGTCATTTTCCAGGTTTCCCAATGTGAAAATTGTTCCTGTCTTGGAAAATTCCCTGGATGCAAGTCCACTTTCAACATGCACAACACTGAATCTAGGCTACCCTAGTACCATTTTCTCAGAAAATACCACTCCTGCAATAACTGATGAGGAGGCAGGTCTTCTTATATCATCTTAAAAATAGAGGACATCGTCCATTCAGAGATGTGTCCCCTGAAAGAGGTGTACCACATGTGGAAGAGTGTTACATACACTCGTAAATGACAAAAAATGTCTTCACAGGAGAACATTTTTTGGCCTACCTCAGATGGTCAAGCATGTGCAAAAAGAGTATACATATTCTGAAAACAAAAGTAGCTAGACAGAAGATTTACATCATCCATTGAGCAGATTGTGAAAGGTTTAATCCACTAATTTCAAACAAGGTTTTTATGTGTACTATTTCTATTTTGATTGAGCTATTGTTCTGATGCACAGAATAATTCTACATGCACACTGGTATCCTGCTTCTGATCAGATTTTTGGAGTATCCTGATTATCAGCTGTGCATGTAAAAATTATATCTTGGTTTCAAAAACCCAGATCAGCATTCCCCTACATTCATGTAGGGCGTCCCAGTTTTTGGGGGGTATTGATGGAAATTGTTAATGTGGCTCTCCAGATGGCCTTCCAAACTGAGCATTTTCACAATGATTTTGTGGGCATCAATATGTAGAAACTTGTTTTCACTTTGATATTTAAGTATTTGTCTGCTGATCAGTGCCAAAACCACTGTGATTCAAAGTAGTAAAAAATAAAACAAGAAGCGCACAGACGGAAGGGTTGGGCGATATGTTAAAATTTTCCAACCGGCCACTGTCAGCCTAGCAACCCGTGATTGCTGATATATTCGTGTATGTGCGTGTGTGCAATACACGCAGGGGGCAGGAGTCTCCCCACTCCTAAGACATCGGCGGTCTTTAATGTGAAAATCTAATTTTACTGAAACTTTACAGCCAATAGACCACTCCTCTTCAATTAAACAAAATAAATCACCTTGAGATCTTTGCTAAGCAATAAGCTGTAAAGACAGGCTGAACAGCTGTCCGACACTATTTGAAAAAGTGCCCGATGGCGTCACATGAAGGACGCCTCCGCTTGCAGCCTCCAAACAGGTGCTATTAAAAGATCAGGGTGCACAAATGCGCATACAGTTTTTGGTCTAATTTTCAAATACGATTTATGAATTGACGTGGCTTTTTAGTGTTAATCGATCGGACAGCAACAACTAAAGACGGCTTGATTGTCATTTAGTCACTGTCCTGTTTTGTGAAAGACTCGCAAGTCAGTGCAACAAGAACGTGCATAATATGGCCCGACTCTAACTGCTAGTTCCTATTTGCACACACTTTGAACTACGCTTTACAGGTTAATTATTTACCAAGTTGAATTCTCGAAGAGGCAGACCATTAAATTAGCAAAATAAAATGACAAAAATCGCCCCCCCAAAAAACAACCATCTATGGACTCACAAATATATTCATCCAATCGCCCAACCCTAACGGACGGTGAATATTTTATATCTATATGTCCTCTGTGATAGCGCTCTGGGTCTCTGATAGTACAGTACCTGTTCAGTGAGAAAGGAGGGCTTATAGGCCCCATCAGTGGACGTGTTGCCAGTGCCCCTCATGGATTTCATATGGGAGACAGCCATACGCAGGATGGTCAGCTTATCAGGTTTTCGGGCCAGGGCGCTGCATGTAGGGACCATGTCTGACAGTTCAGTGATGTACTGGGTCATTTTGTTGCGCCGGCGTCGCTCAATCTCACTGTGATTCTCTCTAAAACAGAGGAAAGAGTAGTTAGATGCTTGGAGAGGTTACAGACTGGGAACCACTTGTCAGCCTTGCTTGAACAAATGATCAACAGCTATGATGCATCATGATTTCTCTCTAATACCTCTCCAGTGTTTTGACTTTTGATGTCCCCAAACTGCAACCTATGATTTGTTTGTCTAAATTGAAATGCCAGAGGAGTGATTTTACCATTACATCTCAGTCTTTACAACTGACAGAGTATTGTCTAGAACCTGTAATAAATTGTCAGGATCAACATTTTGAATGTTAAATGAAACTTAAATGAAACAAGGTTATGCCAAAAAAAAGCCTTTAGAGGCTCCTACTGTGCTCTGTATTTGTGAAAAGATTGCATTTATTTGTCTCAATCTGAGACAAAACCCCCATGCTGACCCTTATAAAACTGATACTTTCACTGAGGTCCAATCATCATTTATCTTAAAGCTGCCAATACATTTTTGTCCCAATGTCTAATATTTTGGGAAATTTTCATGTAAAAAAGAAATACATTAAAAGCCGCCAAATGTTGTTTCTGCTCAAATGTTATTCTTATCAGGTGGAAAAATCCAAATGAATCTCTTCTAGTTGTGTTAACAGGTCCATCAGGTGGGATGCATCGTGTTTAGCTGCAGGTTTCACCGACTGACACATACCACCATATTTTTTCGTCATATCAGTCAATATCAATATATATCATAAAATAAATCAAGTCAATATTTCTGGTGACTTTAAGATTCCATTAAGTTTATAATTCTCTGGTATCAGATTCAGTACCTGAAAATGACCAAGAATTGTTTCAGAATAAATGATACAGTTTATGTATTGTTTATATTATTATGTTCTTTAGTTTGAATCCCTCATTTGTGAACGTACATTTCAGCACAATGTGTTTTACCATTTAAAAAGAGAATTTGCATGTCTAATGTATTTCTTTCTTTCTTGATTTATTGCTCATAGGTACAATGCCACAAAAGCAGATGGTAATGTTGCAGTTTGTTGCGGGGTGTTTCTCTGAGTTCCTTGCTGCTTGTTCCAGGGGAAGTCTGGAATTGCTGGTGTTTGACACTGCGTTTTTACTATGGATGGTGATGCTTCAGGTGATGAACTGAGTTTGTGGTTATTTTACATCTTTATTTACACACATTCTTTGGCAGAATTAACAATATACATAATCATTCTTTCTTTTGGGACTGTCTCACCCACTCTGTGTCCAAAAGAGGGCTCTAAGTAGCCAAAGTATGACCACAGCACTGACGTCTTTGTTTCCTCATTTAGTCGATACAGCTCTTCACGTTTAAGGCTGTTGGGACTATCGAGCTGTCGTTTTCTGTGCTGACACAGAAGTTTCTTATGGCTCAACTCTCCTGTCTATCTGACATCTGACACCAAAACAACATCATCTGGTGAGTATAGCTAACCCAACCTTCATTTCTATAATATCATTTGCTGTTAGTACATCATCATGCAATTTATTAATCATCATTTCTATTGCCCAGCCCTCCTGACATCACCTGTTAAGTAAGCTACTCCCCCAACACAGTAGAATGGTTTCTGTGGGCAGACATCTGATATAAAACATACTGACAAACTAATTGTGGTCTGATAAGCACTAACAGGCTAATAAATGATTTCTAGTATACCAATATTGTATTGACCTAATATATTGGTATACAAACCCTATCCTGATATTTTGACAGTTGTTAGTATCTCATTTGTTTGTTCATCTCATTTGTTTGGATCAGAACAGGCGTAAAGTGTGCAGGTTGTACAGTCTGTTGATCCCTTAGTCAATGGAAAATCCTCTGTGGCCCCAGCTGGCTAGGCCTACCTGGCATATCTCTCCTTATCCCCACCAGGAATTTGATCATCGTCATACCTACAGAGAAGAGAGGACACAGCATGTAACACAATGTACATATATAAAGATGAAAAGCATCACATAGCAGCATCACTATCCATTCTCCTCACATGCAATGGTTGTCACAGAATAATGCATGAGAGTAGATGGATCAAAGTTGATGGTAACAACATGGGTAAAACTGGACAAAAAATGCTGCTGTAACTGGTGCAGTGATAAAAGTATTCTGTTCTACTCTGAGTAAGGACAGGTTACAAAACAACGTTTTTATTACATTCTGGGTTACACTTTCAGAGTTGTGGCCTTCATTCATATTGATTAACTCCCAAACTTAAGTGCTGACATCTCAGGACAAGGTGACATCACTGAACAGAAATGTGAGTAAGGCAGCAGCACAGAGGGGTCGGACAATCATTCAAGTTTTAGACAAAAACTCAGGTTTACTCCTTTTTAGCACTGAAATGGATGATGTTAACATAATTGTCTGACCACTCATGTTGCTGCCCTGTCAGACTATGGAAGCAAATAATAGCAATTGAGTCTCATAAGCAAATGAAAACCTAATTGTAAAACTGAACCATTACTGAATAGACAATTTCGAAACTCATCAGCTATCGTCTGAAGACAATTTAGCCTCTGGGGGCAACGGCCAATGTTTCAGGGCTTTTTTTGATTAGATGATAGTCAGTGGGCTCCGAGATTGTATTTCGGCCAATACTTGGACTGTTTACCTGCATGCAACCAACAGCATGCAACCAACATGCCTACAGATTCTGCATTCATATGCAGCTATCTGTTTATAGAGATTACTGCCAATAGTTCATGTTGAAATCTACATTACAGCATTAATATTTTTTATTAGAAAACCATCTTTCTGGATTTATGAATTATGACTTTTAATTTATTTTCTTTTAAATTTCAAGTTGATGTGAGGCAGTTTCAAAAACTTGATTTAATGATTTTGTTTTAGCATTCACAAACAGATGAAAAATTCAAGTGTCAGATTATTAAATTATATTTAAGTTGCTCAAATTCAATCAAAAAGTCAGGTAAAAGAAAATCTGGTAACTAAAATTGGACTGCTTAAATTCAGACACCAAAATTCAAGACAAAAAACTTTAACTGAAACATCCAGACTACGTCTTCCTCTTGTATTTTAGGCAGATTAGATGCTTGGGGTACATGGGTGACAGAATGGAACCTGACAGGATTAGCAGTCTGACTGGGGCATCCTTGGTAGTCTGGATGTTCAATTTTGAATTTGTTTGAGTTTTAGTGTCTGGATTTAATCAGAGCATGACATCTGCTGATGAAGGCCATGAGATGCTGAAAGCTCCTGAAAAAGCTGATATGTGGATCTTGTATTGAGATCTTTTTGTCAAACCCAAAATTGTGTTTTGGAAATTGCACCATTTGAAATGACATACTGAAAATTTCTAAGAGGAGAATTCAAACCACATGATTTCAGATACATAGTTATCAAATTCAACTATTTCAGTGCATTCAATGCAATTTCAACATTTAACCACCTTAAGTACTCAGCAGTCATTTCACAATGAAGTATTCAGTTTTTTTGAAAGATCAAAATTACTATTATTTGCTTTCATATTAGAACCAGACTTACGTAAAGGCAGATATCACTAAATTGAAGAACTTGTAGCATGAAATCGACTGAGAATGTACTTAAAATCCAGAGAAACTGTAATCTATGATATCCTGTTGATTTACAGCCTGGCGTTTTCACACTGTTGGCATACAGAAGAGTCCTGTTGTCTGAACCTGTCTTCATACTTTGCTGATGTTACAGCCTGAAAAGTGCACCACAGCCCCTTCCCCTAAACAACCCAAAAAACAATGGATTGGGTCAACTCTACCTTCTTTTCCAATATAGTCTCCGTGCAGCTGTGCATCACTGTATGTCACATACTGAGAAGCAGGGTGAACTAAAGCTACTGGCTATGGTGAATTATCTATTTTATGTACAAGGTACAGTGGCAAACCCTTTCACTGTATGTAGCCAAATAAATCATACATGTAATGCTACTGTCCATTATTAAGAGTGCAGTTCCTCCTGTGTTCAGCAAAGAGCAGCTCCTCCTCCCCATTGTCACCACTCAACTGAGCAGAAACAAATCCACTGCCCTGTTGTCAGCTCAGAAACAAAGGACTTACTCTACATCTTACAGACTTACTCACTAAACAACATGAGAAGATAGAAAAGGAAAACAAGTTGAGATAAATTAAATGTGAGTGGGTGGATGAGATGCAGTGACAGAGAAAGAGAAAGTCCCTCTTTAAAAAAGCAATACATAACAGAGCACTGTGTTTTTGATGGAGGGAAATAAAAAGTCATGAGGTGTCCACGCAGCATTCAATGTTACAAACATAGGGTAACTGCAGGGTTGCCAAAGACAAACTTTTTAAGACCTTTTTAATGCTACCTGAAATTAATCTGAGACCAGAAAACTGATGTTCTAGTTTGGTAAAGTGTATGCATACTGTACTACTAAAACATTTTTGAATTCAAAGAGTGAAGTGAAAAACTTGATTCAACAATTTTAATAAGTTCATTTCAACAACTTCTATTTATCATTCCTGCAGATACCCTGAAACAGAAACGGTGTGTTCTTTGTGAACTAAAACATTTCAGACAGGACCGGAATGCTTTCGGTGGTCTCACCTTGAAAATTTGCTAGGTCCCTCTCCGTCCTCGTCATCAAAGTCCATTCTGAGAAACAATCACAGGAAACACAGTTACTACTTCTATTAGACTGAGGGCTGACAGTGCTCTCATGACTAAATTCCCCATGTTTTCTGGTAAAAAGAACATCTGCGATAACTTTAGGCAGTGGCAGAAAGCAGAAATCAGTTTGGGGCAACAAAGTCCTTCCTCATTTGGTTCTCCTGCTGCTGCAAAGTGACAAACTTGTATCTGCTGACGAATAAACCAATAAGTCAATGTGTTTCCTTTGCAGAGCTGATGCTTTCATCTCAACATGTCACCACAGGCACAAGTGATGAGCCATTGCGTTGCTCTACCACTGGGATCACTGTGACAAAGTTTGAAATCAACCATCTGTGACAAGAGTTATGATGTGTCATGATAATGGTTAAAAAGCCAACATCAATGCATCTGAGAGCAGGCATGCAATAGACAGGACAGTATACAAAAATCTGCAGCATTGTTTGGTTTAGCAGCAGGAACAGATGTGTCGACACTGTACAAAGAGCATTGCAGTACAACAGAACGGTAGGCTGCAAGATTTTACAAACGCAGTCCTGTGCAACAACCTGTACACCCGAATGTAATGGAAACAGAAAAGGGTGATGGAAACAGAAGGCAGAGCAGCGTGACATGGAGTGGCGCAATGCACGCCCTGTTTGTGCCTCTGCATACATTGTCACCATGTAGACAAAGCACTATTAACATAGAAACAGAGTTGTTCAGAGAAACCAACAGGCTGGAATACTATTATGGAGCCACTTGTTGAGAGGTAGAGAGGTTTATGGAGAAATCCACTGACAGGCTACTACCATGACTCATCCTCATTTTGTTTAACTCTAAAAATATTCTTAACAGGTCTGCCACATTTTATAGCAGTATTATCACCAACTGCACTACAATGACTGCATCAACTGTATAAACACTGTCAGGACAAACAAGCGGGCCATCATTTCCAAACATGACAGATCTCTGGTTATCTGAGCTATTGAAATGGCTGACTGACTCTGGGGCTTGGTGAACTGCTTCAGTCTCCATATCATCCCATCATCACAAATATTTATATTCATACTATAATACAGCAGAAAGAGATAAGAAAGAGATAAGGGCATTCAGTAGCAGTAGTCTGCGTCTGGTAGTAATATTCCACCGTGATCTCCCCAAACAGAACATTTATAGTTTGTCATAATTACTGAAGATCGGTAACTTTGGCCATATAGTTTACCTTATACTCACTTTATTTGACTATTTCTGTCTCAATACACTTTGAAGTCACTACCTATGTTTAGTGTACATAGTATTTAGAACAAGGCATTTGTTATTCAAACTGATGTATATTGTTCTTGTTTCCTAGAATAATGCATGAGTTTGACGTCACTGTTTTGCAATGCTCAACTGTCAGAAAAAACATGCAGACATCGATAATAGGAACTGATAAGCTTGGAGGCATACAATTCCGATGGATCGAACAATTTGGAACCAGTTCTCAACTGCAACCGGTTCTCAATTCCGATCCCCTCACCAGTAAATAAGTGGGAGGCTTTTATTATGAAGCAGTAATAGTAAATACAATGTATTTGTCACTAAGATTAGCGGAGCTTGGTTAGCGGCACTATTCTTTAATAAAAACAGGTCTAATCAACAACATATGACTATATTCTTCACTATTATTTGGTCAGCCAATATGTTTTGAATACTGCGAGGAGGAATGGTACAGGAACAGCAACAGACGATCTGCAGACGACAGACGCTTATTGCTGTTTGTCAGAAGCAGCACACCTCTAACACTTTGTATCTTCAAGGTATCATCTTTTTTTACTTTGCCAGCTTGTTTTGTGGAAAAACCATTTTCGGTGAGCCAGCAAGGCTTGAATGGTCACAATTACTCATAGCTAGGGGTCGGCAAAATGAATAAAATCATCTATCACGGTCTGTATATTTTTATATCACAATGTCAATGTATATCATGACGTAAATTTTCATTTTATGGAAAGTCAGCTGAGAAATTGTTAGTGCATAAAATAACCACAAACTAGGAGTGTCTGTTTTTGGCTAACCCTCCAAACTAAATATCTGAAAAATCAAGGTATATTGATGCCAAAATCATATAAAATCCAACATGACCATAAATCAGTCCTGCTTATTGATCAGCAATGTAGCCTAATCAGGGAATGAAATTAGCACCTGCCAAATACAGGGTAAATGTTGGCTGTGGCAGGTAAAATTTCAGGTCACCTGCCACCATGGCAGTTTTTCTTATATTAATAAATATTATTTTTACATAGCAATTCTTAAGTTTAGAATAGTCAGGGATTAAGGTTACATGATATATTCCATATTTCTTCTTTCATGTACCACTGAAAAATGGTACAGTAACCTGTGATGAGGGAAAAACTTAATTTCAGACCCTTCAAAAAGAAGCAGAAGTACTACCCTCTCTCCTAAGTAGCCTAGCTGTTGTTCAACTAGCACTAGCTCCATTATTCATACAAGAATAAATACATTTGGACATTTTAATTTCACTCCCATGACACCCCCTCTCAGATAGTCTTGAACCCACAACTTTTTCTGCAATCTCAATCTCTCAATTTTTGGAAATGCAAACCTTACTGGATTAAGCTCATCACTGCGTCCATCACCAAATGATTTCACCAAATGAAACAGGAAACCCGGCTAACTTGACTAAATCTTGTGCAGAGAGCTCAGGCATGACACCTCCAGAAACACACTGCTTTTAGAATTATCACAAGATTCCTCACGTCTGTTCCATAGATATAATACACTAAATGCAACGTGTCATAATGACTTGCCATTCCGGGATGGAACCATATGGCAGCCATCTTACCTGGGTCCAGTTTTTAACTTGCTGTAATTGGGACCTATGGTGAAAGAGGCTTATGTTGTCTTTATAATTTTTTTTTTTTTTTTTTACCAATACACCAATACTGTTTTTTATTCAAAGTAATGTGTGTAAGACAACTGTGCCTGTCTAGAATGATAGGCAAAGACATATTTCTCTCTCTCTCTCTCTCTCACACACACACACACACACACACACACACAGGGTTTGTTTTGATAACAGCAGAGGTTGGAGAGCCTTGCTAACTGTAAATGAGGAGTGACTTTCATTGATAAAGCAAGTTTAGTTTTGAAAGGTTTACTTTGTGCTGTAACATTAATGCCTTCAATAGAACTCCTGATGAACTCGTCACAATTATCTTTCATTCTCATGGCAAGGTAACGTTATGGACATTAAACTGACGATGATAATGCAGAGAAATCACGGGAATTTTGCAAAACTGCAAGCTGAACCTGAACTGTTGAAGTACAAATCTCTGACTGGATTACTTTACCTGATCAAGACATGGATTCTTTTTTATTTGCTTTACTGAAAGGAAAAGCGTGTAAAGGCATGAGGTAAGCCGACAACATGAGATGTTAATATATGATGACTGACTGCAGGATTCAAAGTGGCTCATTTTGGGTTAGCTAGATGTGGTGAACATGGAATAATATGTTGGCTGGTTGTGTGGTCGGTTAGTGTTCCGTGTTGTCTAACGTTACTGTTGTGTTGATTTGCCTGAGCTTCACTTTTTGTGTAGATTGTAATGTAGCTGGCTGTCTGGATTTGTCTTGAGATATTATGAAATGGGATGTAGGAGTGAAGACGAGCACTGCTCCTTGTCGTTAACATGTTGTGTTTACTTTAACGTTACACGTGATCAGCTGCTTAGTGGTCAAATGTTAGGGTAATATTAATAACTTTGTTATGACGTTAACGTTACTAAACGTTAGCGCAGCTAACATTAAAACAATGTTTGCTGGTTATAACTTATCTGTTTAGCTAAATGATCAGTGCTGTTGAGAGCTAGCAATCAGCAACAACTTTGAACTCAGCAGGTCCGTTACTTGGTGGCTAACGGTAAAGTTACCTAGTTTACCAACTTTTTGTAGATTCAGTTGACCCATATGTAAAAAATAAATCTCTCATCTGCTCTATACTGACGTGTGGAGTGATGCCAGCCTCCCTCGTCTCTTTTAATAAAGCAATTAAATGCTGCACAGCTGACAACCATGGTTGCTTCCCATGGTGACTGTAAACAATACCCAGGTAAGATGGTGGACGGTTATCCCATGAATTTTGACATAATGTGGCATCTACTGTTTTATATCTATGGTCTGTTCTCTATTGAGTGCGATCAGATCCATTTTAGCAGCACTAAATAATCACAGATATAACACATTGACATGCTCATACATGAAGCAAATCAGTCCCTCTCTTCTTGCAGCTACACTGTAACCAAATGAAGCCTTGGTTCTTGTCTCCTATACATGCAGCAGATCAGTAATCAAATTTCTCCCCTACCCTTGACCTCATTTTGGAAGCTTGGCTTTCTTTTTTAACTGTATTAGTGAAAGAAGACACTGTGTCTTCTGTTTTGTTTTTTTCATTTTTGCTGTGTGTCTGTGTCAGAGCAGACTCACCATGTAGAGAGGACAGAGAGTGGAGCTTTCCTTCACAGCGCAAATGTGTTTGAATTTCACAAATATTCAAATGTTCATTTTAAGAGGCTGCTCTGTGACTTTGTGTGTGTGTGTGTGTGTGTGTGTGTGTGTGTGCAGGGATGGAAAGAGTACTACACGATTACACTCAAGCAAAAGTGCTTGAGTAAAAATGTACTTAGATAAAAAGTAAAAAGTAGGTCTGTTAAAATGTACAATACGACAATATTTTGCTACGTTAGCTTGCTAGCAGTTCGTCCATGTTAGCAAGCAAGCTACATGGACTTTGTGTTGGACTCTGTGTTGCGGTCGGTGCCGGTCTAGGTACCAGATATGCTTGGCCTGGCAGATCTGCTCGGGGTCCTGCATTTACAGATGACGTAACAAATTCACACAGCAGATCTCCCAGGCCGAGCATATCTGGTACCTAGGCTGGTCGTGTGTTGACTCCATTTCTAAGCTAACGTTAGCAAGTGTTGCACACTGTAGGGGAGCTGAAGCGAGGCAAGGCACAAACGTCACATCCTTTGGCTTTTCCCAGAAAATTCATCCCAAGTCCTTTACATAGAAATCAGTCCACAGGCTGTTATAGACAACTGAGAAGGTCTGGGAAGGTCTCATTATTTTAAGTTACGTTACAATCTGCTCACACATTGGCAATTAATACAAGTAAATTGCTACATATAGTACCTTAAGTAAAAGTAAAATTACTGATTTTGAAAAATGCTCAAAAAAGTACAAGCACACAAAAAAAACGCTTTGTTACAGTAAATGTAATTTGTGACTTCCAACCCTGTGTCAGGTTTCATTAATTCCCTACTCAGATGACAGAAACCAGGTTCCTCATTTACATTACATTTAAGAAATCAACTTACTGGGGAATGCCGACCATAACCTGGTTACTTAAGTGCATGTAATAACTTGTCACTACTCAGTTTGTATGCATGACCTGCCTGACGGTTTCATGCACCATGGGAGCAACACTGTCTGTATGAGGGAGCAATGGAGAGGATTATTGTGTGTCTGTTGTCTTGGGATCAACCTGGCTTATCTACACAAACACCCACACACACTTAATAAATAAAACAACAATGGCATAGACAAGAACAGTCCCTGTTGCCTCCCTGTGCCATGTTTATTTGCCGTATTTCCTAGATCCAGGTCTGTATTATTTATTCATGTTTATGTAGGCCTAACGCCTGTGCATGGGTTAAATGCACTGCTTTGGCCCCTGAAGATTAGATTTACAAGACACTGAACTCATGTACAGCCCCCCCACCACCATACACACACAAACACAAAAGGCAAGTCTCCACCTAATTCCTTTACTGCTGCTCTTACTCTACATTAATGCAGAATCTGAAAATTCCATTTACATGTCAAATGGCGTTCCATTCATAATATATATGTATATAGTTTTGAGATCACTTTCTACAAGCTCGCCATCCAAACTGAAACACTAAAGCAACAGACTAATGGTTGCATCGCTTTTATTTTTCTGTTGACAGAAATATGCATTACCACCATTATTTGATAAGAATATCACTCCTTATCCCTATTTATCACTCAAAAAACACAGATCGTTGGGATCGGCTCCCCCTGTTACTAGGTGGCAGAAAAAAACGAACCTGACGCGCCAGATGGATTGTTAGGTAGTTTCATCTGAGAGGTTGTCCTTGGAAACTTGGCAGGTGATTGGATGAACCATCTGAGCCGAAGCCAGTCGGGAGAAGAGTAAAAACATCTTTTCCACTGAGAAAGCCTTCAGTGCTGTTCTTTGCTCTTCTTTCAATGAAGAAATACTCTACAGTTCTGATAGAACTGATGCTATAGCAGCATCTATGCTAACCTCTTTAGGAGCCGCCATTGTTGTTTTTAAACGAACCGTCACAGTCGTCACACCTAAACCGTAGCCGCAGTTCTTCATAGGACGCTGATTGGTCAGGACCACTGTGGTTTAGTCACAAGCGCATAACTTGAAGGCTGGCATGATGGATTCTCATGTGATCTTGTGTGATCTTGTGATCTAGCTGCCTCGCAAGGTAAGAAAAAAATACTGTCAAGACTAGAGTTGCAGCAATTAGTCAATTAATTGATCAGTCAATCAACAGAAAATTAATTGGCAACTATTTTGATAACTGATTTATTGTTAAAGTCAATTATCTGCTAAATATTTTCAGGTTTCTGGTCATCTACAATTGTAAAATGAATATCTTTGAGTTTTGGACTGTGGGTCAAACAAAACAAGACATTTAACAGGGATAGCCATCAGCTTCTGTGGACTGCCAGGGGTTATTTTCAGATACTGCTATAAAAATGTTTTGAACCCTTCCCAGAGAAAATATATATGTAGTGGTTAATTTCCACAGCAGGTCAGCATTGAAAATACTCACCCTCCTGATCTCCTCTTGCCCCCCCGGCCTGGCACGGCTCCTCCCATCCTCATCTGGCCGGCCCCAACTGCTCCCGGCATCGCTACTGTCCCTGGCAACTCACTGCCCATCTCTGGAAGATACAACAGTAAGAACAAAGCAGCAGAGGGTTAGCACACATAGGACTGTCTACCATTAAACTTACAGTCTCTCCCATTTGTAGAATTATTATAAATACAATGAACATTTTCCGTAGAGTTTTTGTTTTGTTTTCAGCAGCTCTTCTGAAGCACGCTTCATCTGACAAATATTTAAATAGAGAGAAAAAGACATTTTAAATCTTGCATTTCTGCTCACTTCACTCAGTGATACTCTGTCAACGCGGATACCCTCACTGATGCTACTGGCTGTTGTGTATTTGCTTGTTCTGCCCTGGTTCACTCAGAACACATTAGAAAATGGTTCCAATATTTTGTTGGAACACAATAAGCCATAATCACAGGTGCTGTACAATTAACAAAGGCAGGCTTTATTTAAATATATATAAAATTATATTTAGAGATATCATGGTTTTAGTTCTCACGTCTTCAATGAATGGTAAGTTAATTTTTTACATTGTCTTGCACAGCGTGAGACCTTAAAGGTCCCCTGTGGAGTTTTTGACCACTAGTTTTGCTATGAAGTAGCCTAATGCTTGGTCACTGTCACTGTCACTATTTATCTTCTGCATATGCACATGGATGCACATTTGCAAGCATGCAGCGAGACGATACATATCATATTCCTGCTGATGGTTTCAAGCTGTTCCGGTGATGGCAGAAGTAAGTCACAAAAACGTAGAAATGTGCAAACAAATGCAGAAAAGAAGAAAACTTTTGTTAAGTATACACACAATGAGTTTTGGTGAGAAACACTCAATGTAAACAGGGCACCTTTAAATACTTAAATCAGCAGTTACCAGTTTTAGTAGCTATTTTATTTTTTTGAATTTTGTTCTTGTAAGAGAAAAAAGGCTGATTCAACAGAATGAATGAGTTTAACACTTTACTGAGTGATTTTTCCCATGTAATTTCAAAAATGTCAGTAAATATCAAATCGATAACAAGATAATGTCGTGATAACTATCAGAGTATCATCAGTTCCAACTTCCAGTACCAATCTTGCAGATGGACTCGAAACATTATGCATTCCCTACAAGCAAATGTACAGTTTACGGCTATAACTAATGATTATTTTCATTACAGAAATAGTCAAAAAATACTGAAAATATTCACAATATGACCTCTTCAAATGTCTTGTTTTTTTCAAACAACAGTTCCAAACCTAAAGATATCATAAGACAAACTGAAGCAAGAAATATTCACCTTTCAGGCTAGAACCAGCTTCTTGCTTCTCTTCTAGCTGGTTACTCCACTCACATAACAAACATGGATGACTTTCCACTGTTAGTACTTAACACCTCAGAAATATTGGGTTAAAATTTTAAACTTTAGTACTTGGAAAACTCTCTAGTTCTGAAAATATATTAGTCTGCTGTTACAGGATTCCACAGGAGGACTGGGATCTGTAGAGCAATCAATCCACACAGACCTACAGCCTGAGGCTCTAGTTAGCAGGATACCAAATTCTATCGAATGATGTTTTAGAAATACACACGCATTTTCCTGCACAGGCCCTTGAGTAAGCTTCTATTCAGTAATGAAGCTGGTAAAATACGTGCTTGCAGTTCTATTCAATATGAAGCCACTGTGCTTTGTGTCATTATGGCTGAGAGGATTATACTGCCAATTCAGCCTCCTCTCATATTTACCTCTTTCTCTCTCTGCCACTGCATTACTTTCCTTCTCGCTCATCCACAAATCCATTCTGTTTGCCCTGCTGTTTTCCTCTCCATCTCTCCGCTCTATTCACTCACTCACTCATTCAGCCAGATGCAATGGATAAGCCAAACAAACCCTCCGCTATGCCCCAGTGCACCAAGCAATATAGTTAATATTTGATGCAGTGTGCATTCCTCCCTACGTCTTTACTTCCACAGAAACACACACACACATACACTCACACTGCAGAGTATGGCCTTCCAAGAAGCAAGTCTTCCATAATTCATTCATGAAATGGTATGAGTAACAGAAGGTTATAGACCCCTTTTCTGTTAGTAAACATTCTGACATATTTTGTGGGTGGAGCTTAGGTGGAGGCAGAATAATTCCCTGAACACATTAGCTAACGCTAGCTAGCAAGTTTTGTTGGCTTGTTTTTTTAACAATGGCTGAAGAAAATACAAGTTTCTCTGAATATGTACGCTCACTCACTCACGGGGACTGTGAGTGTTACTTGAAAAAGGTAATATTAACCAATAGGAGCAAAGTGGCCGACCCCTCCATGCTCACTCAATGGATGGACGATCTGACAGGATTACCTAAAGTGGAATGGCCACACACACACAACACATACACCTGACACACAACTTGCGCCTTCCCAGTGTTGAAGTTCCCATAGTTGCCATCGCAACTATAGCAACTGTAGAAAGGGAGATGACAGTTTCCTCTATGTTTTGTCTCTGGCCATACAACTAGCTAACAAAGTTAGCTAATGCGCTAAAAGGGTTAGCATTATGAGAGTAAACACCTATTCCTCCTAGTTCCCCAATTTCTGATTAGGTGGGCATGACGAACCTTTAGACACATAACATTATCCATAACTACAACAGACAATATTTTATTTAACCTGACCTGATATGAAGTGTGTGCTACAGACTTCGACAGTCTTCGATTTTTTTTGACTGGCAGTGGCAGCTGGTATGCAATCAAATTTTAATTTGGAGCCATTACCCCTTCGATTTTGGCACCTAACAACACAGCAAGATGACATTTTCGGTAGGTAGATTATGTAGCCTACTACTCTGAGGTGTTTGTCTCCAGTTTTTCATTTGTTTTGCCTCCAGCTAACGCCGTGATGTAATCATGATGTCAGCACTAAAAGGGTCTATAAACTACTGTAATCAGATTATGAGACCGCTTCATCTGACAATCAGTGTGGCCATTCAGCCTGGCGAGAACAGCACAGATACAGTGCTGCTCTTAACAGTCTAAACAGGCAGTGCACGTCACCATTCAAATGTTCCACCTAAGCCATAAAGAAATACATTGGCTTTTTAAGCAAGCCCCATTGGTCACATTTCCTGCTAAATTATGAGAACACTGAAGCCAAAATCATCCATATGTCCCTGGAAGAGCTGTGTAATGAACTGAGTATTGACAGTAAAACAAATAAGTACAATTTACAAGTTCTTCTCTGCTATAAGAGTTAACTGTAGGTTAACAGTGTTAGCTGTTCGGCTAACTCACGTTATGTGTCATGTATGTCAAAAACACCATTTCTGAATATTAATACATCAAAGTCCCTCTCTTTTTTCTTCCTCTAAAACTAACATTGTGGTTGTGGTGTACTCAGTTTAGGTTTGGCTTGTTGCCTGTTAAAAGGCAGTTTTTCCTTGGTGCTGTCACCAAGTGCTTGCTCATGGTGGGAATTGTTGGGTATCTGTAAATAATATTATAAAGACTATTGTCTAGACCTGTCTGTATGAAAAGTGCCCTGAGATAACGTCAGTTATGATTTGGCGCTATATAAATAAAATTGAATTAAAATGAAATTGAATTGTTGCATGTTATCCCCCATCTCTTCCCACCTTTATTTCTTGACAGCTTTCTATCTAAAAATGCCCAAAAAACACTTTTAAAAACTATCCAGTCAAATTTGATTTAAGGTGACCAGTTAATCCCTCCCATCAATTAAAACTGCACATGATCTTTACGGCATGTCTACACAGGAGGTGTTTCAGACGCATTTTTCAGTTATCTGTCTAACACATGTCTGACGCAACAGATACCTTTCTATTTTAAACAATCCAGCTGTCTACAGAGGCCGCACAACGGCTTGAGTTTTACTCACATTGTACACATAAACACGAGGCGAAGCAAATTTATATACTTCTATTTTCTTCTGTTGGTTTACGCACATAAATACGGTGATTGTGTGTTGGGTACTGTCGCTGCCAAAACGTGGGTGACCTACACTCAGTACTCTGCCTGAACGACAAATCCTATATAGACACAGATGGAGGACTGAAGCTGATGCTGCTGTGCTAACGTGCTGCTTTCGGCAGTGTAGACACACTACTGATTGGGGGTCGTAGCTACCATAGCAATATCATGAGTCAGAGGTGTGTGTTTGGATATCAGTTGGCAAAAACGTTCTTCTCCTCATTGTCCATATCCTGATTTAACAAAACAGGTTAGGATATGTGAATGAATGAACAATCACTTACAATTCCATAACACTGAAAACTCCATGCTTCATGATGAAATGAAATCCCTGAAAAGTGTGTCCATATGGACAACTGCCAAGTTTTGAAAGTTGGCACCAAATTATTATCAAGATTCTTAATGCTGCTACAAATTTCTTAGTTTTATTTTAAGCTATTTGGGCAATGTTCTTGCACAACTGATTAGTGTTAGGGAGCCAGAGCCTTCAGCTATCAAGCTCCTCTCCTGTGGAACCAGATCCCAGTTTGTGTAAGGGAGGCGGACAACCTCCTCACATTTAAGAGTAGGCTTAAGACTTTCCTCTTTGATAAAGCTTATAGTAGGGCTGACTCAGGTGACCCCTGAGCCCCCCCTTAGTTATGCTGCTATAGGCCTAGACTGCTGGGAGACTTCCTATGATGCACTGAGCTCCTCTCTCCTCCTCTTCCTCTCCATCTGTACGGCCTCATATCCCATCAATGCTTGTTATTAATTCAACTTCTTCCCGTAGTTGTGTGCTTTCTCTCCACTCTCTCTCTCTCTCTCCCCCCTTCTGTTGCTTTCTGCAGGTATTTCTGCCTCCGGAGCTGTTGGGTCTGGGTCTGTGGTTGCGGCTGCCTGCTGCCCCCATGCTCCTGCTCTGCACCCGCTGCTGCTGTTACTGCTGTTGTTGCTCTTATTATTAGTATTGCTATTATAATGTTGCTCTTAGTGTTGTTTCTGTTGGTGTTAACATCAATGCCATTACCACAGCTATTGCTTTACATCCCTATGTGGAACTGTATTGTGCTGTTGTATGTTCTCTTTCCTCCTGCTCTCTCTCTCCCGCTCCCCCCCTCCCCCTTCAACCCAACCGGTCGAGGCAGATGACCGCCCACCTTGAGCCTGGTTCTGCTCAAGGTTTCTACCTGTTAAAAGGGAGTTTTTCCTTGCCACTGTCGCATAGTGCTTGCTCATGGTGGGAACTGTTGGGTCTCTGTAAATATAAAGAGTCGGTCTAGACTTGCTCTATTCGAAAAAGTGCCCTGAGATAACTTTGTTATTATATGGCGCTATATAAATAAAACTGAATTGAATTGAATTGTTAAAACACAATTTAACACTGGTACATTTGGCAGGTATTGAAAAATACACTGTTCTGGCATCAATACTGACACTTGGCACCAGTATCACTGGTGTCCATTAGTAGCCCAATTATACAGAAATAACTTAGGATGTGTGTCTATTAGGTGTCTTTTCCTAGGGTCAGTGTCTGTTGTTAGCAGTTGATAATTCAGGCACGTGTTCTCTACACTAAAATAAAATGAGCTGCCAGGGATCATTTTTACTGTCTAGAATAATAAACTGTATTTTACATAAAAATGTGTGGTACAGAATCAAGTGGAATTCACCTTGGCTGTGTGAAGCACTGAATAAACGCAAGGCATTCAAATGTTATCACCTCAAACAATTAGCACCCGGTGTAGAAGGTGATGCAGTGATATAGCGAGTGAGTGATTTGTGAGTGATGTTTCAGTACTAGTGCCAATATGATGCCTGAATTTCAGTACCAATACAAAAATGTTTTATTTGATATCTTGCTATAAGGACAAACGTGTTTTTCTACCAAACTTGTCAAATGTTAAACATAAGAACAAGCAGCTGTGAAAGAACTTTGTCTAAATTAAACTGGTAAAATTTTGATTTAAAACAGAAACAGAACAGAAAGTCAGCCGTGCCAATACATTGGATATATTCAGTTCAATTCAGTTTTATTTATATAGCGCCATATCATAACAAATTTATCTCAGGGCACTTTTTCGAATAGAGCAAGTCTAGACCGACTCTTTATATTTACAGAGACCCAACAGTTCCCACCATGAGCAAGCACTATGCGACAGTGGCAAGGAAAAACTCCCTTTTAACAGGTAGAAACCTTGAGCAGATCCAGGCTCAAGGTGGGCGGTCATCTGCCTCGACCGGTTGGGTTGAAGGGGGGGGGGATGAGAGAGCAGGAGGAAAGAGAACATACAGCAGCACAATACAGTTCCACATAGGGATGTAAGGCAATAGCTATGGTAATGGCATTGATGTTAACACCAACAGAAACAACACTAAGAGCAAACATTATAATAGCAATACTAATAACAAGAGCAACAACAGCAATAGCAGCAGCGGGTGCAGAGCAGGAGCACGGGGGCAGCAGGCGGCAGCAACCATAGATCCAGACTCTACAGCTCCGGAGGCAGAAATACCTGCAGAAAGCAACAGAAGGAGAGAGAGAGAGAGAGAGAGAGAGGAGAGAAAGCACTACGGGAAGAAGTTGAATTAGTAACAAGCATTGATGGGATATGAGGCCGTACAGATGGAGAGGAAGAGGAGGAGAGAGGAGCTCAGTGCATCATAGGAAGTCCCCCGGCAGTCTAGGCCTATAGCAGCATAACTAAGGGGTGGCTCAGGGGTCACCTGTGTCAGCCCTAGTATAAGCTTTATCAAAGAGGAAAGTCGTGTCTGCCTCCTGTACACAAACTGGGAGCTGGTTCCACAGGAGAGGAGCTTGATAGCTGAAGGCTCTGGCTCCCATTCTACTTTTAGAGACTCTAGGAACCACAAGGAACCCTGCATTCTGGGAGCACAGTGCTCTAGTGGGGTAATAGGGTACTATGAGCTCTTTAAGATATGATGGTGCCTTACCATTTAGGGCTTTGAAGGTGAGGAGAAGGATTTTAAATTCTATTCTGGACTTTACAGGGAGCCAGTGTAGAGAAGCTAATATCGGAGATATATGTTCTCTTTTTCTGGTTCCTGGCTGTAAACGTGCCGCAGCATTCTGAATCAGCTGGAGAGTCTTAAGGGACTTCTTGGGGCAGCCTGATAATAGAGAGTTGCAATAGTCCAGCCTAGACGTAACAAATGCATGGACTAGTTTTTCTGCATCTTTTAGAGATAGGATGTGCCTGATTTTTGCGATATTACGTAAGTGAAAAAAGGCAGTTCTTGAAGTTTGTTTTATGTGGGAGTTAAAGGACATATCCTGATCAAGTAATTTTCTTGTAGCGGCACAGGCGAGTAATTTTCCCCTCCCATTTTCATTTTTATCATCTGCTTTCACTTGTGCCCTAACTGTGCCAGGCACGGTCACGCAAAGTGTGGCGTCACTCTACAGTTACTTTTCTCCCATACCGGAGAGGAAGCGGCTTTAAGGCGAGTAGTTTTTTTCTCCCTCCATTTCCATTATTATCCATCTTCTAATGTGCCCTAACTGAGCCAGGCGCACAGGAGCGCACAACCGGGCTCCCAGACGGATAATTGGTGATGATTCTGCCCCGGCGCACAGTCACAGACGGCCACACATTTTGCAGTTTTTTACCCACATAGGATGGCGATTTTAAAACACGGATACTGAGAGTAGAGTGAAGATCCATTTCCCGGCAGAAATTACCCTTCACATACTATCAGTGAGTGTTTAATATTTTACATAGGATGCAGAGGAGGGGGTATGCTCTCCTTTTTTTTTTTTTCGTTCCGGCGCCGCTGTGAGTGGCAGCCTGTTGCAGCAGCTCCCGTTCGCGGTTTGAGTTTTTTTGAGTTTACTAGTTTGCTAGTGAAGTATAGTCGTTCTTTTTTGCTATATATCTGTATGTATTTGCTATGTATTTTTAGTACTTGTTATTTTGCTATTTTTTGGCATCTTTGGAGTTTTTTGGACATTTTGTTTATCGTTTATGGAGACAAGACCGCTGATGCCCTTAGAGACGGCGTCCATAGTTACCGCCGGCAGCCATGGTGACTCCATTGTTTACACCAGGGATCAGCTGTTAGCTCTCCGCCACACAGCGGTGCTACCACCCGGGGAGAGACCTGATGTGCCCCGCGAGCGGAGGAGGAGGAGACGGGGAAGCCGAGCGGGGGCTCAGCGCCGCGCCAGGAGAAGACGTTATACACCCGTCCTCCCATCGATCATCATGGGGAATGTAAGATCTATCACCAACAAGATGGACGAGCTGGCGGCGCTGACCCGGCATCAGAGGGAATACCGGGAGTGTAGCATCATGCTATTCACGGAGACTTGGCTAACTGCACTAACTCCGGATACGGACGTTTCAGTTAATGGCTTCCAACTACTTCGGGCGGACAGGACGATGGAGAGCGGTAAGAGGAAGGGAGGAGGGCTGGCAGTGCTTGTTAATGACAGATGGTGTAACCCTGGGCACATCACTGTTAAAGAGCAAACCTGCGACAAGAACATTGAACTGCTAGCTGTTAGCATGAGGCCAAACTATCTACCGAGGGAATTCTCGCATGCCATCGTGATGGTAGCTTACATTCCCCCCTCTGCTAATGCTGAGGCAGCCTGTGATGTCCTGCTCTCAGCAGTAAGCAGGCTGCAGACACAGCACCCAGATGCCCTCCTCGTCATCTCTGGTGATTTTAATCATGCCCCTCCGTCCTCCTCTCTACCCACATTCACTCAGTATGTTACGTGCCATACCAGAGACAACAGAATACTGGACTTGTGTTATGCCAACACCAAGGATGCATACATCTCATTGAGTCTCCCCCCCCTGGGCAGATCTGATCACAACCTTGTGCATCTCAGGCCTGTCTACAGACCTCTTGTGCGCAGGCTGCCTGCTGTCCCACGAAGAAGTGGTCTAACGGAGCAGAGGATGCTTTAAAGGACTGTTTTGACACTACTGTATGGGACATTTTTAGTGACGCTCATGGGGAGGATATTGGCAACCTCACAGACTGTCTGACAGATTACATAAACTTCTGTGTGGAAAACACCATCCCCACTAGGACTGTACGTTGTTTCGCCAACAATAAACCCTGGATTACTCCTGATATTAAGGCTCTCCTCAAGGAAAAGAAGAGAGCTTTTGTATCGGGTAACAAGGAGGAGTTAAAGGGTGTCCAGCGAGAGCTAAGGAGGAGGATCAGGGAGGGGAAAACAGCTACAGGAGAAAGTTGGAGAGTCAACTGCAGAAAAATAACACCAGAGGAGTTTGGAAGGGCCTTAAAACCATCTCGGGCCATATGGACTCCAAGCCCCGGCCTGCGGGGGATCAGAAGTGGGCAGATGACCTGAACGTATTCTTCAACAGATTCGATCAGGCATCTACCCCTCCCCCTGCCCTGTCCCCTCTGCAACCATCATTACCATCTACCCTCCCTGCCTACAGCCCTCCCCCTCCCTCATCTCACCACTTATCACTCCCCACAGCCCTCAGCTTACAGCCACTTAATACACCCACACCACAGTCTGGGCTGGGCCCATCTCCCCATTTCACACCCGCAAACACCCCCCATTCAGCCCCCATGCTCTCTACAAGCTCAACTGGACTGTTCCTCACAACATCCCAGGTGAGAAACGAACTGAGGAAGATAAGGGTGGGGAAGGCGGCGGGCCCAGACGGCATCAGCTCCAGACTTCTGAAGTCCTGTGCTCTCCCCCACAGCGGACCAGCTGTGTGGGATTGTTGAACACCTGTTCAACCTGAGTCTGAAGCTGGGGAGGGTGCCAAAACTGTGGAAAACATCGTGTCTGGTTCCTGTGCCGAAGACCCCCCACCCCAAGGACCTCAATGGCTATAGGCCAGTGGCATTGACCTCTCACCTGATGAAGACCCTGGAGAGACTGGTCCTTGTTCACCTGCGTCCGCTGGTGAGCCCATGTATGGACCCTCTGCAGGTTGCCTACCAACCCCGCATTGGGGTGGATGACGCTGTCATTTACCTACTTCACACATCCCTCTCTCACCTAGAAAAGGCTGGAAACACTGTGAGGATCATGTTTTTGATTTCTCCAGTGCTTTTAACACCATCCAGCCCAGGATTCTGGGGGACAAGTTGGAGCACGCTGGGGTGGACTATCACCTGGCAGCATGGATCCTGGACTACCTCACAAACCAACCACAGTATGTGAGGTTACAGGACTGTGTGTCTGACACACTTCTCTGCAGCACAGGGGCTCCACAGGGAACCGTTCTGGCGCCTTTCCTGTTCACCTTCTACACAGCTGACTTCACCCATAACACTTCGAACTGTCACCTGCAGAAGTTCTCTGACGACTCTGCCATCGTCGGCCTCATCACCAACGGGGATGATGGGGAGTACAGAGAACTGACCCAGGGCTTTTGTGGGTTGGTGTCAGCAGAACCGCCTCCAGATCAACGCGAGTAAAACCAAAGACTTGGTGGTGGACTTCGGCAGGCGCAAACTCCCTCCACCTACACCAGTGAACATCCAGGGAACGGACATTGAGATTGTGAGATTGTACAAGTATCTGGGTGTTCACTTGAACAGCAAACTGGACTGGTCAGACAATACGGACGCTCTGTTTAAAAAGGGCCAGAGCCGTCTCTTTTTGCTCAGGAGACTAAGATCTTTTTGAGTGCAGGGGGCGCTCCTGAGGACTTTCTATGACTCTGTGGTGGCATCAGCTGTCTTGTATGGGGTGACCTGTTGGGCCAGTGGCATCTCTTCCAGGGATAGTAAGAGACTGGACAGACTGATTAAGAAGGCCAGCTCTGTCCTTGGATGCCCTCTGGACCCAGTGGAGGTGGTGGGAGGCAGGAGAATGGTGGCCAAGCTATCATCAATACTGGAGAACACTTCCCACCCCCTACATGTCACTCTTTCAGAACTGGGCAGCTCCTTCAGCGACCGGCTGCTCCACCCGCGGTGTCTGAAGGAGAGGTACCGTAGGTCCTTCCAGCCTGCTGCTGTCAGACTCTATAATCAGTACAACTCCCGGTAATCTACACTTGACTGTCAGTGTGCAGACTATTCACTACTATACTTCATCTACTGCTGTGCATTATCTTCATACATATATTGTATTCATTATGTTATCTACTTCATATGTTGCTGTGAAATATTTTTCATATACATGTATATTATATATGTGCAATATTTTTATCTTATCTATTTGTTCATACTTACAACTGCACTCAGTCACTCTATTATTTATTTCTGTCTATACTGTGTATAGGACTATTTTTCTATTTATTTTTATTGTATTTCTATATATGACACTTTTGCTGGCTGCTGCA
Source organism: Macquaria australasica (assembly GCA_005408345.1). NCBI lineage: Eukaryota > Metazoa > Chordata > Actinopteri > Centrarchiformes > Percichthyidae > Macquaria > Macquaria australasica. The sequence goes on along the minus strand of SEMN01000067.1, from coordinate 40,161 downwards.
ACGCTAAAAATTTCCCCGCTGTGGGACAATAAAGGCTTATCTTATCTTATCTTATCTTATCTTATCTTATCAGTAAGAGTTTCCTCCTTCAAATTATTGCATCTTTCACTTTTTCCTGTATCTTTGTTCCTAGTGTCATTTTGTCTTGACACCTGTGTGTCTCCTGAAACCTCTGCATAGCTGATTCCCTGGGCAACCTTGACTCACTGCACCTCTGCTGCTCTCTTACTAACCTCGTACCCACGGTAAGCTGAGCTATGTTCCCCTCCACAATTGCAACATTTCAGCTTTGCCCCCTCTGCACATTTGCCATACTCATGGTGTCCACCAAAGCTACCACACCTTTACTTTCCCTTGTACACCGCCTCTCCGACACATCTGAGTGGTGTGAGAACATACAGCCTCACTTTATTGCAAACATATCCAATGAAGATCTTTTCTGGAAATCTTTCTTCATAAAATGTGATCAGAACTGTACAGAGCCCTGGAGTGGCCATAGAGAGAAAAATATATATATCAAGGCCACATTTTAGGTCAAAATGCTATTGTGTGCAGTTCATTCCCACATTTTGATTAATTCGTGCACACAAGATACAATTTGTTACCACATTTTGGTTCATTCGTGTGCACGTCTTAATACAAGTATACACACCATGCGTAAAGACGCACACAACTCATTCAACAACACCGTTAGCTATCCCCTAAATACAAAAAAGAGCTATATGCCAGCTGTTTATACATGTTTTTTCTTTTTTTCTAAAACATTCAGTAACTGAAGGCATATTAGGGCTAGTTAAAAACAATGCAAATATTAGAGTAAAGGTCCACAGTTAATGCATGAACATGATTAATTTAGAATGTAAGAGAGCAAACCCATAAACAATGGAGTTACTGAATGTTTTAGAAAGAAAAAGAAAAAGCATATATAAACAGCTGGCATATAGCTCGTTTTTGTATTTAGGGGATAGCTAACGGTGTTGTTGAATGAGTTGTGTGCATCTTTATGCACGGTGGGTATACTTGGATTAAGATGTGTGCACAAATTAACCAAAACATTGTAACGAATGAACCAAAACGTGGTAACGAATTAATCAAGACGTGGGAATGAATTAATCAAAATTTGGTAACGAATTGTATCTTGTGCGCACAAATGAATCAAAACGTGGGAATGAATTGTATCTCGCGCACACGCAATAGCATTTCGAGCGCTTGATTTAGTAAAGGTGGCCTTGATATATATATTTTTTCTCTCTATGGCCACTCAGGGGCTCCGTAGAACCGAGAGACTATCACATTTAATCCCATTTCTGTTTGCTTCCAGATGTTTGACCTCACTTGAATTTGCATTTGTTACATTTCCTTTAACATCATCTGCTGATACATTTACCAGAATCCCTGTGACAATTCCCCTGACCAATTTTCTGTCACTAGTCAGAGAACATTGCACTTTTCTGCTATTTATTTTATTCATGCTGATTGTTCTCCCTTGTTGTTCTCCATCCCTACATATAATCAGCAGTGATCCATTTCTCAATATTTTAGCACTCCTTACCTCCCCGATTTCCTTACTTATGAATTCAATTAGCTGTACTGGATTCCAATCGCTGTAAGAAATCTCCTCTTGTGCAAGTTAACAATTACCTTGTACTCCTCTCTCCTCCTTTCTGCAACAGCTGCTCTCCCATTGCAATCACTGTCATTCGATTTATCCTTTTGCTTCTTTTTGTGTTTATTTTGCTATTACTATATCCCGCTCTTCATAACTCTCGCCACCTACTTATACCTCCCGTCCAGCCATAGTCTAGTGTTGGCAATCGTCAAAAAAGCTCCTGTTCTCTGCAATATCCCCAGACACATCTGACCAATAAGTGTAGTGAATGTGGTTTGTAGTGATGCATTTTGTTTCGCTTGGATTTTTCTTTGTGTGAAAAGAAACTGAACCAAGGGGAAAACGCTCCAAGTTTACAAACTGATTGGTGTGGAAACACCCTAACACTGCATGGTTATTCATGAGACTTCAAAAATACTGTAGCATTATACAAGGTAGCCTGGCTTCTTCATACCTCCTCACATGTCACAAAAAGGGTTAGGGTTAACATGGTTCCAGTGCTAGAAAAATGTGTTGATTTTTGGGATGACAGCAAGAGTTTTTAAGTCACGGCTAACAAGGAAGAAGAATGTGGCTGCTGTGCGACTGTGACTCAGGAGGTAGAGCTGGTCGTCCACTGATCACTGGGTTTCCGGTTTGATCCCCACCTCCTCATGTCCACATATCAAAGTGTCCTTGGGCAAGACACTGAACCCCAAATTGCTCCCGATGGTCAGGCTTGCTACCATCGGTGAATGAGCGGCAAAAACCTTGTAAAGCACTATATAAATGCAGCCATTTAGAATGTGTGGAATAAAAAAGACAACATATCTGGTTCAGCTGCATCGATTTTGATAATTTTTTCTTTAACCAGTTATGAGGAGTGCAATTGGTGGAGTACTCTTTAACGTCTTAGTGAAACTAATACCTCTGGATATACAATCAACATGGAGTTTGCTTTCAAGCTCAACTTTTAAGCCAACATGGACAAGAAGTCCTAGAAGTGCTGAACAACTACAATTCCATCACAACAGGGCAAACTCCATCTCTCTCTCTCTCTCTCTCTCTCTCTCTCTCTCTCTCTCTCTCTCTGTGTGTGTGTGCGTGCGCAAGTGAGAGTGGCCCATTTTAGCTTTCCATACATGAGACTCTGTCAATGGAGCACACATATCTCAGTCTTACAGTAGATCACACACTGGTCAATTTCAACTTGTCCACGAAACAAACACACACTCACATTCCTGAGCAGATGTGTACGTGCACTGTGTGTGGACATACGTGTTTGTGTAAAAATACACACACACACAATAAATATCTCTGGCCTCTCAGATTGCTTCAAGAATTATTCCCCTGCCAAGGCAGCAGAAAATTGAATTGTTTCATGGAGGCAGGCTATTGACACACTACTAAGAGAGAGAGAGAGAGTAGGGGGAGCAGAGAGAGAACAAGCCCAGGTGCCTGAGACAGATCATGACCAGGGTGGGGGGGTGGGGGGTGGAGGGGCAGCACTGAGTCGGAGCAGAGGCCGATTAATGGAGTGCAGGTAAAGAGAGAACAAAGCAAGGGTGAGAGAGGTAAGTGATGGACTGAGGGAGAGAGTCTGAGAGAGTAATGTAATCAGCAGTGTGGGAAATGGCTGTGAGTAAAATGGCCTGGCTGACATTTATATAAGAGGATATTGATGACATGAAGCCACCTCTCTGATAAAGCTGCTCATTTAACCAGTACATCATTCAGAGCCTGGAGAGACACACGCAGACGCCTGTCCCTGTGTGCGGTGCATGTGTGTGTGCACTCTTGTAGGTCTATCTTTGTGAGAACCTATTTGAGTTTTACTTCTTTGGAGTGAGGACATTCTTCAATAGACTGTTGTATGCAATTAAATAAATGACAAAAGGACTGAATGCTAAACACATTTGAGTGCTGTTCAGTCTGCAAATGAACATTTGAGAGCATGCAGGAAAGAGTAGAATCAGTTTTGTGCGCAAGTGAAAAGAGTTGTAACTGAGCTTTTGAGCATGAAAGAGGAATTGTGAATAAGGCTTCTCTTATTCTCATGTTTGGAAGTCTGTATCGCCTGAGCACAAACTCTGACTGAGAGCAGAGCGTAATCAGTTCCATTTGACCTGGAAGTGAAGTGTCATCCTATTTGATGCCCCTGTCTCCTTTTCGAAAGTAAAATCAGATTGATTTAAAAGAAGTTACTGTAGTTTTTAATGGTCAGGATTACTCTTTCCCTGATTTTTTATTAACTATGTTTTCACAGCCTGGTGATTTTGCTTAAAGAGTAACTGAACACCCCCTGAAAATCTTGCCTTTGGTTGCTCCAGTGGCTTAACTTCTCACCTTTCTTCAGTGATGTACAGGTGTACTCCAGGACCCTGTCGCTCTGTCACTGTTGGGTGTGGTTACAGGAGCAACAAAGCACACTTCTGACTTCTGGTCAGTGTGTGTGTGTGTGTGTGTGTGTGTGTGTGTGTTAAGTTACTCTGTCTTATCAAAGAGCCAACAGCATGAAATGAGTCTGTTTCTGGCGCACTTGAACAAATCAAGTATAGAATTAGTTCAGGCGGAGCACCAAAGTCACACATGTATCAGCTGATTGGCAACCGCTATTTTCATTCATGCTTCACAATCGCTGGCTCACTCACAGCTGTGTGGCTACAAGCTGACTAGTAAAGCCCAAGTACATTAATATAGGTGTACTGTTTGTGGAACCTGACACTTCTCATTACTCTGCTGATAAACATTGCAGCACCATCTGTTCCTGCTCCCTCCACCACCCCAACCTTCTCCTTATGTGTTATATTTGGTATCATTGATTGAACTAGGGCTGTTGCGATAACCACAATATTGCAATATGACAAGCCAACCACAGTGGAGGGCAAGCAAGCGCTATGTTCACGTTTACAATTTTTACGTTTACGATTATTAATATTACCAGAGAAGATGGAGGGACGGGACACAGCGGGGTTCCTGGAGCATCCCCTGTTGTTGTGGAGACTACATGTTTTACAGCTATGATTTAATAACACACCCATAAGGTCTGTCTGTCTACTTACACTCTCTGTTTTCCTATCAAGACAGCCGTGATACAGCCCTAATACTACACAGACAGGTTATAGCCTATCTGTGTAGTATTAGGGAAATCTCAGATTTGCCCCTAAAAATGTGATCAAGGGGCAGAAATTTGCCCCCAAGATTTCGAGAAAAAAAGAAGATATTTACCAGTTTAGGCCAATATCCTAATCCTACATTAAACCATCATTTTATTTTCATTCAATTAATTTAATTTCCATCTCTAATGCACACTCTCACAAACAGCGCTGTTGTTCACACTACTCTTACGATACCTGACTGGCAGAGGCCAGGCGATCCTGCACCTGCAGTGAAGTAGCTGCTGCGACGGACTGTCGAGGTACCTCATTAAAAAAGCTCCAACTGAAGAAAGCAATCCTAGATCGTTACCAACGCCACCCCCAGCAAATAACGCCGGGTTCAGACAGGAGGCGCCGTGCTGCAGAGCTCCATGGCCGGCTTCGCTCTGCCGAGTTTCAGCGTCTGTTCTATTTTCTCCACCCGCCTCAACCGAATCTGGCACGAAAACACAATCTATTATAATCTATTATAAAACATAATCTATTAAACGATGTTAATGAATGAAATTTCAAAATCTCCCCATCCACTATATTTATGAGAAATAGTATCATTGCTGCTTGTGATTGTGTTGTTTTAAATTACGTACTTATTCCACATGATTGCACACATCTCTTTGGAACAGCAATAGTATGTTATGCTAAATATTTACTCATGCACAAGCTGGTGATTACTGTAACGTTATGCATTTTAATTTGGACTCATTTCTCATTAAAAACAGCAACTTTATGCACTAATTACTATTTTTGCCCCCAAAATTCAGTTTTTCCACTCCGTTGTTATTTTTATTTATTTATTTATTTATTTATTTATTGTCATATGCACAGTAAGGAAACATGTTTCCCTGTACAATGAAATTCTGTCTTTGCTATCTACAATGAATGCCAGAACAGTATAAATCTAAGTATAAAATAAATAAAAAGATAAAATTAAAAACCAGCGCATATGAGAAATACAATAAAAATATAAACTGTACAAACTAAGGAGTAGTGTAGCATCAGCTGTACACGCAGTAAAGTGCAGTTACATGAGGTAGTCCATGTTTATAGACTCCTGTCAGCTGTTTAGGAGTCTGATGGCAGTGGGAAAGAAAGAGTTCTTTAGTCTGGAGGTCCTGCATTTCATGCTTCTGTACCTCCGGCCTGAGGGTAGAAGTCCGTGCTGGGGGTGGGTGGGGTCCTTGAGGATGGAGGCAGCTCTCCTGTGGACTCTGCAATGGTAAATGCTCTGCAGAGAGGGCAGTGGAGTCCTGGTGATCTTCTCAGCAGTCTTCACCACTCTCTGCAGGCGTTTGCGATCCGTAGCAGTAGTGCTACCATACCACACGGTGATGCAGCTGGTCAATATGCTCTCAACAATGCAGCTGTAGAAGTTGCTGAGGATCTTAGCTGACATGCCAAACTTCCGTAGCCTCCTCAGAAAGTACAGCCGCTGTTGAGCTTTCTTGACCAGCTGTGTGGTATTGACTGTCCAAGTGAGGTCCTCGCTGATGTAGACACCCAGGTATTTGAAGCAGCTGACCCTTTCCACTTCAAGCTCCCGGATGAACACTGTCCACTATCATCTCCTTCGTCTTGTCCGTGTTGAGGGTGAGGTTGTTGTCCTCCCACCATGACACCAAACAGGCCACCTCCCTCCTGTAGGCTGCTTCGTCCCCGCCAGTGATACGTCCTATCACTGCGGTGTCATCTGCAAACTTCACGATGATGTTGTCCTTGTGGGAGGCGACACAGTCGTAGGTGAACAGGGTGTAGAGGATGGGGCTGAGGACGCATCCCTGTGGAGTGCCAATGTTTGTAATGATGCTGGCTGAAGTCCTATTACCAATCCTGACAGCCTGGGGCCTGCCAGTTAGAAAATCTAGGACCCAGTTACAGAGAGTGGGGTGCAGACTGAGCGTAGACAGTTTGTGGATGAGTTTGTGGGGGATGACCGTGTTGAAAGCAGAGCTGTAGTCAACAAGGAGCATCCTGATATACGAGTCTTTATATTCCAGGTGGGAGAGGGAATAATGGAGGGCCGCAGCAATAGCATCTGAGGTGGACCTGTTGGGCCGGTAGGCATACTGCAGGGGGTCCAAGGTGTCTGGTATGCTGCTTTGAATGTGGGCCAGCACCACTCTCTCAAAACACTTCATGATTATTGGAGTGCGTGCTACCGGCCTATAATCATTCAGGCAGGTGGGTGAGCTTTTCTTTTTCATTTACACACATAGACCCTAAACACACACACACATGCTCACATCCTATAGACATGCATTATTTGTGTGCTGCCATTTATTGTCTGAATAGGAACAGAATATGCCACAGTCAGCTCAAACACAGCACACTACAAAAGAACAAGTTATTTTAGCACAGTGGCTGGCTAGCTAGTTTACTGACTGCATTATTCTTATATATATATATATATATATATATATATATATATATATATATATATATGACCAATTTAGCGCTTGAACATTGCATTACACCCACTTGTAACGCTAGCATTTCAGTAAGTCACACTGAACACATACTCATACAGAGGACATACTGATATTAAAACAATATTTGTGCACAGTGCTAAGCTTAACAACCGACCTCTGGCACGTCTCTCATGAACTGGTTTTCATGAAGTTTCACAATTACCAGTGGCCTTTACCTACTAAGAGAGGACACCCGTGAGCCTATAAATCTCTTTTTCAGACAAAGATGGTCAGAAAAGAGAAATGCACATAATGGTTTGAGCTAGATAAAACACATGCATACAGCACACACACGCACACACACACACATATATAATACACTCCTTAGGGCTGGAGGTCAGTTCCATTACAAAGACACAGTGTTTGATAAATAGGCATCAAGCTTGGTGTGATGAGCAGAAAACGGGATGGTGTATTTAAACACACACACACACACACCTGAGGGGGTCAGATCCTACATTAGACAGAAGCCAGTTCTGTTTTTATGGTTACTCACTCGCTAAACCAGCCAAAACACACACACACACACACACACACACACACACACACACACACGCAGATACACTTGGGGAAGTGGTGGGCTGGGCAGTTTTTCTGCTGTTCTCAGCTCAGGGATTCCTAGCCTCATTTTTAGCCCACACTCCTGGGTTCTATACACCTCTGAATATACACATATTATATTGTATATATATACCAGTATGCTCACTGTTCATATCGTAGACTCATATGTGAGAAGTAGACTCTGATAATATGTACTGTGTATGTCTTGACTGGTTGTATAGAATTGAGTGATACTGCAGTCAGTGGTGGAGGAAATATTCAGATCCTATATTTATGTGTACTGCAATGTAAAAATAATTTACATTTAATTACAAGTATTTATTTATTTGCATGAAGCAAAATTGCTGCATTGAAAATGTCACTTAAGTAAAAGTACACAAGTTTCAAAAGTAAAAGTACTCATAATTCAGACACTGACCCCCGTGAGTGTTACTACTATTTTATATTCTATTACTGGATTATTATTACTGATGCTTTAATCTGTAAATAGCATTTTACTGATGTAGTTGATCAAGGTGGAGCTAATTTGAAATATTTTATATACAGTATTACATTATACAAAGTCATTCCACAGAGTTTGAGGTCCACAATCGTGAACCTAAGCCATTCTAGGGTACAGGTGAAAACATTTGCTAGAATTGTCCTCTGTTTCTATTGGCCCCAGCAGAATGCAGACACTGTCAGGTAATTTCAGTCTTGTCCACAGTGCCAGTTAACAGCTCCAGGCAGTTGTTGAGCGTTTCAACAAGACCCTCAAGTCCATGCTGAGAAAGTTTGTGAACAACTTGGGGACAAACTGGAACCAGTGGCTTCCATTTCTGTTGTTGCCACACAGATTATTCAAGCATCAACTGGATTTTCACCTTTCCATCTGCTGTATGGACATTCTGTGAGGGGAGGGTCCCATGCCAGAGCAGCAGTACAGTATACTCTGATTTTTCCAGAAAATGAGAGACCGACTGGACCAGTTTCAAGATCGCCAATAGTCAACTGGCTCAAGCATAGCTGCAACAGCAGCAGACATAGCAAGGCTTCAATAAGGAGAGTTTACAGTGTAACTGATGTCCAGTTAGAATTGGAGATGATGACATGATGACCAATTAAAGATACATGCCTGATTCTGTTCTACAGCCCCCAAATCTTCAGTCCTGTGAGCTGTATGTTGAATGCTGAGCTGTAATAAAAACATGGATAAATGTAATAACATGACCTCATAAACACACACACTGCTTCCTCGCTCATCTGTCTGCCTAGCTCCCTGTGTACAGTCCTAAAGATCGCCTGATAAAGGAGCTTGTGTGTAACTATAGTCTATGATTTAACAGTCAGAGGCAGCAGAACTCAGTGGCTGATAGTAATCTGACCCCCACAGACTGTGGGAGGCCTGTCTGTGTGTGTGTGTCCGTGTATGTGTGTCCGTGTGTGATACTAGTGTTTCACTTTTAGTGAAACACTAGTATCATGGATTTATCCAACTTTATATATATATATATATATATATATATATATATATTACACTCCTATAACATTGTCAAAATCATTGCAATCAGAGATATCACCTTTTTTATTCCGTGCATTCTTCTTCCATGTCAAAGACCTGCCGACTACATTACCCACAATGCAACTTGTCTTTCAAGTGTGTTATACTAGTAGCGGCTAATGTAGCCTGAAGCAGAGATGAGCAGCAGGCTAAAGAGGTCTGGTCAGCTCACTTCTTTCCAACTGCACACCTTGTTTTCATTTGCATACTTGTAGTTTTCAGCCCCAACTGATGCTGACTCAAGTGACATCACTTGAGGACATTTCACACAGCTGCTGCTGCTGGAGACACTAAAGGCTTTATGCTACTTTTTTCACATTTGCAGTAATACTCCCCAACACCTGAAAACAGGATGGATGGGGAGTTTCTCTCCTGTGAAAATAAAATCAAGACCTGAGCTGCTAGGTGAGGGTGACTGGTTAGCCATGGTGTAGAGGTGAAAAATCCCACAGTCTTAACTGTGACAGAGACACACAAGTGCCAGCTAAGAAACCAGAGAGAGCAACCTCACCATATTCAATAGCAAAACCCTCCTTGAGCAGCTGTGTCAGAAATGTAACAGAAGAATAGCAACTGTTATTTCTATTTACCGCACAACCAGTCACCTCACATTGTTAAAATAAAGAAGACAGGCAACAGTGTCGCCCCACACAGTTACACTGAACTCATGATCCAATGTTGTCTTCTACATTACATGAAATGGCCGACATGCACCAACATTATCTTCCACATCATGTCCTGTACATGCATCCATCGTTTCCTGTGAATTCCTTGTGCTTGTGAAGGGAATTTGAATTCTGTAAATGGTGGACTCCACCAGTAACAATGAAAAGTACTATATGAGTGACTTTGTAACATCTGTCCAGGGTCTAAAGATGAAAAATAGCCTCTTGGCTAACTCTGGCACATTTACAGCAATATTTATTAATTTGCACTGTCCCTGTTAGATAAACCAAAAAATAAATATAGATAGGCAATTACAGCCTGCAAATACACTGAATGGCTAAAAATGTTGGCCATAAATATAATCACAATGGGGTTTGATAAAATGAAAATCTTATAGGATTGTAATTTTGACTGTTATATGTTCTCTGACAGCTACTGTAGAGCTATAACAGTGAAATACTGTGTGTGGCATTGTACTAGGGCTGAAAATGTCTTCGTTTCTCTTTTCTATATCCCCACGTCTTTGACCTTATGAGATGCAAACATGTGACTTGTGGTCTCACACACAGGAGCTCAGCCTTAATGATAACATAGAGACAATATGCATATTTAACTATGGTTCATTTTGGGTACATCACTGGAAGCTGAAACTACCTCCGACACAGCAATTAAGAACACAGGAAAGGGTTTGATGTGCAGGACAAATGTTGAATTTTGTAACAGTCCCCAAATACTGTATAACATCTTATCAGCCCTACAAGAATGTTGATGAGGAAGTCAGTTCTGTCTGAATCACCTTTACCTGTTCACTAATTTATGGATTGTGGGACATCTCTCTTCTTTTTCTCAAGGGAGTATCTGAAGCTAAAGCAGATGGAAAGTAGACAGAAGCAGCTTTTAGAAAATTCCACCAGCTCCTCTCATGACTCAGTTAGAAACCTTGCTGATGGAAAAAGACTTTTCAAATCCAGCAACATTTTCATAAAGCATGTGAATGATTGCACCGCAGCTGCTGTGTAGAGGAGAATCACGTTTGAAGGTGAGTCTGTCTGAGCCTAGTTGATGATGTTGAAAAAGTGTTGGGTTTCAGGTTTTATGTTTGAAGTAATTCACTGTTCAGCTCCTAATCACCAACACTATACTGCACTACTGTGAACATCCTCCAGCTCCTCAGGATGTTTTTCTACTCAGCTGCTCACACACCTCTCTGAAGCCTGTTTCCTCATTTCACTTCACCTTTCCATTCATCTTTCCTCTCACTGTGTTTCTGTCCTGTTTCTTCTTCCCATTCTCTCCATCATTTTACCTCCTTTAAAGGTCAGTGATAAATTACAGACACATTTCTGTTTGTTGAGGTCAACAGCTGTTTCTGGACAGAAAGTGAAGCCTGGATAATGATTTGGACACCACATAGTGGTGGTCTGAACACACACACAAGGCAACCTGTATGTGAAATACGGGGGTCTCAGGGGGTCTCGGACCCCCTAATTAACTAGGACCCCCTGAAGACGGCAAAATAACATTTTGAGGGGGTCTCAATATTAAGCTAGTTTTTTACTATTTATCTGTATTGTAAAATGTATTTTCATGTTTAAATATTGTAAGATGAGGAGCAACACAGAAAATGTGACAGATGACAGTGAACACGTAGCTGATGTAGCCAGCAGCTGCTGACATGGTTACCGGTGCCGGTTTTAATTGCAGTAAAATATTCTGACTCTGCGGTTCTGCTCCACTTCTCCATATTTGAATAAACAGATTTATGTCTTATGTCCTTATTTATCCAACGGAAGAAGTTTTTAAACAAGCTGGGGTAGGCAAAATCTGTGCAACCTGTGCAAAACCTTCCGCCTCTCTCTCTGCTGCCTCGTATCACTCCCCTAAGCCCCTCCTACCAAACCCACAACTTCGACTGGAAGCAGAAGGAATCGTTTCCCCTGCGAAACCGTATCCTTCATAGGATTCTCTCTCCACGGTGTGAGCCTCACTGAGACCACGGTCCCTCCCACCACCACGTCTTCTCAAAAACGCCCCTCCAGCGCCCCAGGCTTCAGAGGCAGCTGCAACGCCGTCCAGGAGCAGGATGAGAGGCTAGTACACCACACACACACACCACTGTCCCCTGTCAAAAGTTATTCCCCACTGTTTGTCATCATGCATCTTTGACACATCGGTACAAGCACCATGGCATTGAACATAATGAGCCCAAAGCTCCGTGTGGAGGTGGACGTGTTGTTTTGTTCTATACACCGGTGTAGACAAAGGAGGTATTGAAAATGTATCACAAGTTGCAGGATTTTCGGCAGGATTTTCCACATTGAATCAGCCTTTCACCATCTGAAGGGACGTGCACGTGGGTCTGCATTTGTAGCTCAGCCAGTACGAATGCGCCGTCTCTCTGAAATGTGATTGGCCAAAATCTCCCGTCACGGGCTAGATCGTCTAGGACTGAGTGTGTGGCTGTGAGATTGAGTTTGTCTGAGCAGGAACATTTTCATCAAATAACATTTATTTTTCTTCTGAGAATGAAAAATAGTGTGTGGCATATGTGTATATGTACATATGTGTGTGTGTGTGTGTGTGTGTGTATATATATATATATATATAAATAATTATTTTTTCTTTTCTTTTTTTACCGGCCATGCCACAAGACCCCCCGATTGTCATAGAGTATTTCGCACACTGCTATCAACGTTTGTTTTGTTTCCTTCCCACACATTGCAGCATGTGTCAAAACAGTGCAGAACCAGGTCTTATTTAGCTGCACTGAATTGCAAAATGTTGCACCCTTGGCAGCAGTTTGGGACAGGTTTAGTAAATATGGCCCTCACTCTTGTTTGCCAGTCTTTGTAAAACTGATTTATATCCTCCTCCTTTTCTTATATTTGTCTTTATCAAAATCATCTTAGAATAAGTTTGTTTTTATGTGTCTTTTTTTCCCCACAAGCATTTGAGTGTTTCAGGAGTTGATATTTGGACTTAACAACATAATCTGACACCTGGTCTGGCATTAACCCTTTGTGCATACCACTCAGATACTGTCACATTACAATAGCTACAGTGATTCGTGCCTCCAGCAAGCTCAAGCCGCTGCAGGCAGGGAAAGTTTATCCCACCCTGTGTCCATGGAACAGGTGCAGGATTTTGGCATTGATCGTTCAGCTTAGCGCTTAATGCCTGAGAGAGGTCGGAAAATAACATTTTTACTGCACACGCAAGGAAAAGATCTGGGTTCTGAGAAAGTTGAAGGAATGGGGAGAGCGTTTTTACTTGTACCAGTGGTGCTGTAGAGGGTAAACCTATTTTAGCTCAGTTTTCCCACTTTTGTAGATTTTACATGAATAAATAAATAATAAATGATTGAATGCTTTTTGAAAACAGAACTTTTTTTTCTTTATGTTAATGGTGGTGTCATAATCACCTATTGTAGGTCATGGCTCACTCACTGGTCTATTTACAACTACAACTCCTTCCACATGCCTAACAAGTTACTACTGTGCAACTGCTGTCATCAAGAACACAACATCATTACAGTCAATTACTGTAAGTCCAACATTTGACTCGAGCTTCTTTCAGCACATACCACAAAGGATACTTCTCTCATTAGCTCGTGTCACAAAGGCTTGAAGTTAAAATGAACCAACTGATTTGTCAACACATCAACCTCAGGCCATTTGGTTGTGGAACATTTGTCTGGTCTCATTCACGTCCAAACATATCTCTGCTGCCACTCCATTTTACGAGCAGGGATTAAAAGTTGTTGGCTGGAGATTCCAGTGCCTTCCACAGTCACCATTACCCTGCAGCTCGGCCTCTCAACAGCAACATAGGAACGTGAGGAAACTGTGAGAAGGCCACACACGGAGGGCATGCAAGTCTCACTGCCAAGACATGTAGGCCTAGTTCACACATGGGGGGAGGGACACTATCAGGGATGAGTTGATGAATTGACATTAATTAGGCCTAATTTGTCTATTAATGCACAAATTGACTTTAAAGGAATGGCCACTTAGAAGGATTGGAATCAGATGTTACCAAGTTACCCTGAGCCAATTCACACCTGCAGTGCTGATACACAAAGGGTACAAGAGTACACACGTAAACACATTAAAACATGTGTAATAAGCCATTTACACTTGGCTTTGAGATCCTGATATAGGTCAAATAAGAATCCAGCCTACAAACAGGTGCAAATGGTTACAAATAAAACTGGAATCTGAGTCTTACAGGGTACATATGGAAACAGAGTGTTGAAAAATGTTTATTGTGATTGGAATTCTATTTTAAAGAATAAATCAAGAATCTATAACAAGTTCATGAGAGATGAGAATGTCTTTTAAATTCCTTTGTTTTTTCTAATAAACCTAAGACTTCAGACTTAATTGCTCATTCCATACTTCGTCAGACCAGTGTGATAGAAGGATCAGCTCAAAACTGTTCCCACAGATGCCATGCAGGAGCCCAGGTTTGCTGAGTAAGCATGACCAATTCACTACAGCGCCAAATACACATTTAATTAATGATCTGTATGTGTGTGTATGGGAGAGGGGTAGTGGTTAGTGTGTATGCAAATATATTCATGTTATGACTATTTGCGGGACTATTTGCAGGATTACAGTCAACAGTGCACTGGATATATTCCCCATTTTGTGTATTCAGTAGGGTTACACAACTATGGAACTATAATCTCATGCAAACAATACCAGAACTTGCCGGGGGTTTGATTGAAAATAATATTTGTGTGGAAATCTGTGAGTACAGATTGCTAAACCATGCCCCACCCCAAGGAAGTGCTACCTTTTGTACACACCCAAAGTCTTAAGGAGGTGGGTGGTGGGTGTAAAGTGCAGGACTTTGACACTGGAGACTAGGGTTCAAATCCTGAGTCCCATGTGCAGTAAGGTTTAAGAAAGAAAATCACTTTGGTCCAAATTAGGGAAAGATGATGTTTGAGTTCATTGTTAAAGCCCCTCCCAATCAAAAATGTCTGTTTATTGTTCTTTCAGTGTGGTATTTGAGTGTGAAGTGTGACGTGGAAACTTGAAGCCTCCAGGTCACAAACACTGAGAATGGACTGCTGAATGAAGTATCATATCTTAATCTTGTGTCCGGTAGTTAAACCTTTTTGAGAAATGCTGTATCAGACACAAATAACTATTCAATGCAGAGTATTTTTATATGTCTTAAAACATGGCTGGAGGCCATCTTTAATAAAGGAAACACTTTGTGTCTCATACATTTACACATACATTTAAGGTTGGATAAAAAACATAATTCAGGTAGCATTACTTTTCTCTCAATGTATTTGCTGTTGCAAATTAGTAGTATATAAATGTAATTTCTAGAGTACAAGGGTACAGATTTATCAACACACCACATGGTTTATTCACCTGTGCACTTGGTTTAGCAATCAGTGTGCTTGGTTCATCAATATTAGAGCACAGACTTCCACATAATTGTTTTTCTTTTCTACCATATGATCCCTCTATCGCAATGAGCCATCTAGGCAGCAGGGAGAGGACCCATGTGCAGACAGGCAGGGAGGCTGAAGCAGTTCAAATATTTATTAATTACAAAATAAACGTACAAAACTCAAGACCACACGCAGGGAAACACCAGGAACATGACACAAATAAACAACCAACAACATCATCACAATGAACCAACGAGGAGACCAGACCAGGGAACTTCAAAATAAAACAGGAAACCATACACAGTCCACACAAGAGTCTTTGGGATCATGACACCCTCAGAGTGCTCCGTCGTCGGTGGGCCACTCTGCTACCTTGATCCTAAATTTACTTATCTCTTTCTTCTTTGGATTAGCTGTGACCATACATTGTTTACGAATGTCAAATGCTCACTAGATCACAAAACACAGAACAGTGGAGTCAGAGATTTAGGCAAAAAATTGTAGCTTATCATGGATCGAGAGGATAACAAAGATACAACTCTATACCCTGAACTCTGTCTGCTGGATAAAAGGACCCAAAAATGATCACTTCTAAAGAGGCCATCAGCAATGTGTTTGGGGTTACATATTGAAAGTAACCCCAAAGACTAACACAGCTGTCAGGTCTTTTATATATACAGGCTGGTTCTAATGTTCCAGCAGGACAGAGGACCAGAGCCATGTACAACATGTACTCATGACCCTCTACAAGCCTTTAGATGAAAGCATCCACTGAGGGGTATCTGACATCAGCCCATGTATGGATTAGAAAGGAACTGAGCATTAATTCCCTCACCAGCCCAAACGTTCAGCCTTAAATCACGAGCTGAGCTCCACAGATGACATTTGGCTTGTGAAATGTGAGCATTTTTGTGCTCTGTGTATGTGCGCATGGCCCTGTGTCGTCCCTTATTTGGAGAATGGGAATGCCTCATCATCTGCTCACAAAATCCACTCTGACTAACTTAGTGTGACTGAGTGAATAACAAAGACAGTGACTGATTTAGTGAGCGAATGACGATAGAGTGAGTCATGACCGATGTTTGGAGCATCAATACTAGCGTCAACAGGAGGGCAATCCCAGAAGCATGTGGCAAGGTCTAAGAACTATGACAGATTACAAGCCTACCCTCACCCTGTCAAGTGCAGTGCAGTGCGTTTTGAGCAAGTAAGCTAAACAACTTTTATGCTTGCATTGAGGCCATCGGTTATGGAGGATATTCTTGGTCATAATTCAAATTAAAAGTCCAAATAGAAAATTAAGATTGTGTGTATATATTGTATTAACATAATGAAATATGGCATAGTGGAAACGGTTAAACAGTGCCCTCTGTGGTTCCTTCCTCCTGTTTGACTTCAGGTGAGTAGCAACACAACACTGATTCATCTTTCCACAGAAGACTATGTTAAATTAGTGACCCAATGCCGCAGACCACACAGGACTAGCAGCTGACAGCAGCCAAGTCACCACAGCCGGTGATGCTAACATCAAACATAAACATATGAATGGTCAGTTCAATGAAGTAGAAAACTCCTTCATTAGGGACAACTACACAAATAGTCTGGCTAAAGAATAACCTGCAGTAGTCTACGCTATAAATCTTGTAATTAAATCTTTCATTCCTTACAGTATACTGCACTGGTAATGCTGTGACTTGTACAGTATTGAGGTGAATGACGGTGTGATGGATAGAGTTAGGAGTGCGTGGGAGGTAATCAGGGGAAGTGATTGCACCTGTGGCGGAGAGAGGAGCTTGGAGATAAATATGGGATGGTGAGCAGAGGTAATGTTGTTGCTGGAGAGTGGAGGTCGATGTTGTCGACAGGTGAATGCCCAGCCAAGTAAGGGAGGTTGGCACACATCTTCAGAAGGTGGTTACCATTTGCATGCTGTTTAGGGCTGCTGGTGGTGAAGATAGGTAGCGGGGGAACAGGGCAAGGTTCTGGCGGTAGGCAGGGCTAGGATAGTGGCAGTGAGGGTTGATAGGCGTGCGCATCCCGCTCTCCAGCCAGCTAGCTAAGCTCTCCTGCAGCGTGTGGAGAGGGCTTATCATATAGCGCTGGACTGGCAGTCGCCACATGATCAACACAGACTGAGGCCGGATGGGGCTACTGCTCAGACCCTGGGGGAGGGTCTTGAACCCCAGGTGAGTTAAGTAACTTTTAAAGTGTTTGTCTGTCTTTGTCTATGTCTTAGAATTGTGTATATGTCCGTTTTTTTAAAGACAGTCTAGAGCCGTAGTGTCGGGGGAAGGTAACAACCGGAGGCCTGGGTGTACTCGCAGACACAAATGCAGAGGGCCCGTAGATCACAGCATGTGGGGTTGCAGTGTGAGTAACTTGGTGACATTGCATGGTATATAGACTTGTAGTGAATGCAGATATCGTTGCATCCTCTATCCCGAGGCAAGGTTTTTTACAGTATGAACCTGTAACCACTCTGAACTAGCTGGGACATTTTAGTGTAGATATGTGCTGTAACGTTAGTTAATGTTAATCCATTCTGGCATATCCATGAGTAAAGACGATTTTTTTTCTCAGAGCATATTTCTGTGACTTGACACTACTTGTTTATTGTTTGCAAGTGGCCATGGTATCAATGTAACATTAGTCATGCATGCCAGCAAATAACAGCTGATAGCTAGTCGCTTATGTTAGCCTCTTATCTGCTGCACTGTCCACTGCTTTCTCGCCGTCGGATCACGGTGGAGTTAATGATCCTTTCACTGGTGACTTTGTGTGTGAGGCCACATAGACGGACAGATTAATAAATGACGGTACTCCCTCTGACCCTGCTTACTGTACTTTTTCCATTTTCATTGCAGTGTGCTCTTTAGCAGCCAGCTCTCCCTGCTGTCCATAAGGTGCCTCTGCGCCCCAGCCGCTTCAAACCCTCCCCCCAGCCTTTGGGTCTCATTTACGTACAGCTTGAAATGCCAAATGGAAAAGATGAAATTTAAAATGTCTAATGGTAAAATGCAAAAGAAATAATTTAGTTTTTTTTCTATTTAAGCTTTTTAATTGAGGTATTTCCATTTAAGCTGTTCCACTTCCCATTGAGTTAAATATTTGTTTCCCTTATTTCCATTGCCATTTTCAATTTAATCTTTACAATTTGAGCTTTCAGTTTGAGCATTTCTATTTAAGCTTTTGCATTTTAAATTGAACATTTTTATTATCATTTTACACTGTCAATTTGCTTTATCAGTTTCCTTTTGGAGTTTCTTAATTTGAATTATGACCAAGAATATCCTCCATAATCGGCAGCTAACAAGCAAAAACGGCTGAAGCAAAGGTTAATTGATAGGTGGGTGCACCTTTCACACCTATCACCCTTTCTGAGTATGATGCCAGGAGGGCTTTCAAGTGTGTGAATACCAAGAAGGCAGCAGGACCAGACGGTATCAGTGGGCAGGTCCTCAATCTATGTGCTGACCAACTACAAACGGGACCACAAGGCCCTGCAAAAAGTGATTAGTTTGGCTGAACATACAATAGGCAGTGCTCTACCCTGCCAAAAGGATATTTACACCAAGCGCTGCAAGAATAATGCTAGGAGAATCATTAAGGATCCCAACCACCCACAAAGTGATGAGCTTCAGATCCCTAGAAGAGGCAAAGGGGAGCTGAAAAGAATACCAATCTTTAATGGTCTGATTTCATAATGGGATCTCTAGGACTGAGGCAAGACGACAGTCAGTAAGGGTATACATCTTATATGAACTGATGAGATTAATACTGTACATGTTGTCTCGCCGGATTTGCTAAATGTATTTCATGTCATGCCTTGGTTTTAGTTTTGTTAAGTTAAAGTCGCTCACGTTTAGTCTTGTCCTGCACTTCCTGTTTTAGTTTGTACTCACCTTTCCCTCTCGTTTCAGACCCTGACTTCCTGTGATTTTCCCGCTGTTGTGATCGTCTACCCTGCCCCTGATTTGTCTCGCCCGTTTTCCCCTACCTCGTGTGTGTGTATATAGTCCTTGTCTCCCTTTGTCCTGTGCCAGTTCGTCTTGTTCCGTCTGTGAAAAGAAGTGTCAAGCGTACCAGCAAGTTTCCATGGCCCAGGTTTTGTCGGTCCATGTTGTTTGATCCTCCTTGTGAGCGCTTTTGTTTGTGTTTTTGTATATCCTTCTATATTGTTTTAACATGCTAAATTATCAACAGAAGACCAAGCAGCCTGTCAACAATACATTTACATCGTAAATCATGAGTTTCCCCTTTACATTACAGCACATTATCCACTTTATAAAGTATTGGCATCAGTATAAGCATTGGTGATTTTGTCCTTGCTATTAGTTAATATCAGATGGAATGCAGAACGTCCCAGCACTGTGGTAGATAAAACATTTTCAAAATATCAAAGCTTTTACGTAACTTTCAAATATTGGTGTACACTGTACTTTTTCTGATGCACTGAAGTAGACATTTATAAGGGAGAGTGTTGTATGTCCTTAAAGGTGCAATATGAGATATTGAACATTAATATAGCACCAAACAACTATTTGCTATGTAAAGATATAGTGGCGTAATGGCATCCTGATCAGAGATTGACGTCACACTCCGTGTGTTCTCCGAGCTGCTCTGGTTTTTCCTTTTGAAATCGGGGACAGCCATGTGTGCATGTTAGTCCCTCTACGTTTATAAAGAGACTGATAGTGACGCCCGCGCAGCATTTTAACAGTGAAATGGCAGACTGCAGTTAAAAGCGTTAAGCTGAAGGCATTCATTCATTCCGAGTTGACTGAACTCACCACCAAAGGTTCTTCTATTTCCCTCCAATCTCTCTTTTTCCCCTCTCCTTCCTGTACGTTCATGAAGTAAAGTACATTTCCCCTCCAGTCAGCAGTTAACATGGACGAAGAGAGACTATACTGAGAGGTCGGCACCTCTGAGGCTCGCTGCTGCAGACAGGTTGAGAAGTGAGAGTGAAGATGAATCCACTTTTTAATCCCAAAAATTTTAAATAAACTGAGCTCTTGTCCCGCCGGTAAATGGCTCCGGATCAGAGCAGAATTCTGTGTGACTCCAGGTGATTATTCCTCCAGAAGCTCGGCTCTGTCCCCGGCTCTCTCCTCCGCTTCGCCCGGTCCACCCCACACAACCCTCTGCAAAGCCCTGTGATCCGCGCGAATATAGTTGAATATTTACTATTACTGTATATTTATAGGTGGTTTTGGTGTTTTATTTTGTTTGTGTCAAGTGATCTTGACAATGGAAAAACAGTTCCATCTGCGATGGAAAATTAGTGCTTTTGACAATGGAGTCTGGTGGTTTTAAGGTGAGCTATATAACGGCTGTTTCCGGTTAGGGGAAGGTGTGGCCAACGTGCTAATTTGTTTTGGTCTGAGATGCTAGCGCTAGTGCAACATCTAGTGGCAGCGAATATCATAACCTTAAGAGGCAAAAATTACATCTGCACGTAAATGCTTATGTAATGATAGTAGAGGACTCTTTTTTGGAGGGGGGTATTTTATGCCTTTATTTGAGGGGGGATGACATGCAACAAAGCTTTCACTGTGCAATTCTGTCTGCCCACAGGTACAATCTGCCGGGGAAAAAGAAGGCTCGATTTTAAAGGACTTTGGAAGTGGCTCAACCATTGCATTGCACAACCAAAACAGAAGAGGAATAGGGCTTTTATTGTCCGGTAGCCATCCCCAGCTAGCAGAAATGAAAGACGGTGGAACAACCAGAGTAACTGTGAAGGGGGAGATTGACAAAAAACGAGGAAAAACAAGAGTGAACCTCAGACTGACATTCACTCGATGGAGAGCTGCGGGACTTGAGAGCGTTCCAAACCGACAACTGGGTGTTTTACTCTGCCTCTATCATCCATACCTGTCAACATTTTCTGGTGGCCCGTGCCTTCCCACGGCTTCCACCACCCAACCCCTACCATGTAAATGAAAACAAAAGGGTATATACATTCAGGACATGCATGTTTAATTACAGTATGTATTACTTGAATGAGACATGTACACATTACGCATTAATTTCATTGTGACAAGTGGGTAGAAAAGGGTGATTACAAAAATAAATGGGAGAGATTGGGTAAGTGAGAGAATGGGTAGTGTGTGTGACATTTTATTCAATGTGGGCGTGGTAGTCCCTAGAATCTGCAAGGGACTTGTTGTAAACATAGGTAGCAGAATTTCCCCTCTGACCCTGAGAAGGACAGTATTTGTAAGCTTGACTAGTGTGGTTCATTTTACATGACAGTAAAGCACAAACAGTACTGTTGTCTGCCATTCTGTTTTCTGTCACAATCTTTCGCATCATACTGAATACCCTTTCAGAACTGGCATTGCTGTGGGGAATGCATAATAAAGCCTTCATAAATCTTGTCAACTCACTGAACCTCAAGTCCTTGCCTACAAGGCCCCAGAATCTGTCGTCTTGGGGAAGATGCTTGCTATCTGTCACCTGGTAGTCAGTGAGTTCCTCTCTCAGCCTATCCTCATTCAATACCAACTGAGGGAACAGGGCCCCTAGCCTTGCCACTGTAAATAAAACAATGTTGCTAACCATGCAATATTTCCTAACACTCAAAGTATATCTTGCCATTTTTTTGTTGTCACTTGGAAACTGTCCCTAATCTATCTCTAAGCCGAGATGCAGGGTCCTGCACTCTCAGATCCTTCAGGAGTTGGGAGTCGAGTGGAAAAGAGGTGAACATCTTTCGCAGAACTGCTTCATAGAAGGTTCTCACAGTTCTACAACAGGGGAATAGTCAAAAAACATGTATTAGATAGTGGCAACCATTTCAGGCACTGCACACTACAAGACTTCTCTCAGGCTGTCAAAAGATGAGAACGTAATTACATTAAACTACAGAGTAATATACTCACTGGAAGATTTTTTTCTTGCTTGAAACTGGGAGCTCTGCATTTCTGATGAATGCCTTTGCCTGTTCTCCAATAAAGAGGTTTCCATCTGCCAACTGATGTCCCTCTCCATAGTCCACCTCCCTAAGAGGCACATCCATGATGGCCCTGGCTGGTACAAGGTAGCCCAAGAATCACCTGATCAGCCTGCACATCTCCTCTTCAAGCCTGTGAATCTGTACTCCCTCTGACTGTAGACAATACCGGTAAACAACAAAATAACAGTGATATAAGAAGCATTTTTATATGTGAATATTAATCTATTATTATTTCTGACATTATCCCAAGAAGTCATGACACCCACCTGAAAGACAATATTAAATTCAGCTGAAGGCTTAAGGGCAACATTTAGGAACATAAAGTATGTTCTCATAACTGGATCACAGAGATGGCTTGCTAGATCACGAACTTTGGCTTTCCTCTCCACCTCCTCATGACTCTGAAAGTATGCCTATAGATATAGGGAGGCAATATATGGTGAAAAAATACAATGGAAAAATACCATCATAAATTGTGGAGATATCTGCTGAATGGAGTTTACTACTACAATCCTACCTGTAGAGCATCCCATTGGTTCAGTACTCTCTGTATGCATGTAAACAGACTGAGCCATCTGGTACTGCAGTACCTCAGCAGCTTCAGGTTGCCAGAGTCTGTGAATTCTACAAACTGCTTGTAGAGTTCACATCTCTGCACTGAAAACAAGATAATTTTAAGTTCAGGGTGTGTGAGCATAATTGATAGAGAGGGAGAGAGAGAATGGGGTAGGCAAAAGGGAAAGGCGTATTTTTATTTTACATTTACCTTTTGTCAAAGGTCAAAAATGTCCTCCACTGGAAGTTTGATTGCTTTGATGCCACAACCAGTGGCAAGCTGGGCAAGGTGGCAAATGCAGCCAAGGTCCTGGACATTAGGCTGGCTTCTTCTTACTCTTCTTCTTCTGCTAACTGAATTGTTTCTGCCTTTCATTACGCTTGCATTATCAGAGTTGAAGGCAAAGGGTTCTCCCATGGAATGCCTCTTTTGCAATTGGACACAGGGAAACAAAAAATATTCCCACAATTACAAAATAACCTCTCTGACAAAAGCTGCTATGTAAACTTTGATCAAATGAAACTGAAATTAACATGTTCTAGCTGTTATTATAATTAAATGCAAACTAGGTCGACACAGTGCACTTCACTCACCTCAATGTTTCAAACAACTTTCCATACAAGTTTTCACCACTACCCACATTGCATATGGGCATTTCAAGGAACTTTGTTGTCACTTCAAGATTGGAGTCGTCATAAATTCTTGCAAGTATGACGAATTCTTTGACGAATTCGGTATTTATGTTGTTTGATTTGTCGCACAACAATGAAAAGGGCTGGGATTTACGTATATTTGTTATGCCCTCATCAAGCTCCACAGCTATGGCACCTGTTAAACAAAAGTGTCTCCAGTTAAGGACTACAACATGGGAAATTTAGCAAGGATTCAATTAGATGGTCTTGTTTATTTTGAAGCAACACAGTCTATTTCTTACCTTTGATGAGTGGCGTGGCTTTCGTTTTTCCCGCAGAGTACTTTCTAGCAATGGCAGAGTTGGGGAACATGTCTGCTACACTACGGTTGAAATTGTTGCAAAAGCTGAAGGCCACATTATTTTTGGCACAAAGCATTGACATCTTCACCTCAGCTTTGGTCACTTGATCTGCCTCCGAAACGTTTCTTGTCACGAATGTAGTCATTGACAGGGTATGTTTTTGTGCCTTTTGTGCGTGCTTGTGCTTGGAAGATTTTTCACACTGGCTAACGTCGCTCCTGCCATGTGCAATACTAAAATCTGAATGGCACACTTTACAAAAAGCATGAGTTTTTCCCGACTTTGCTTTTAATTAAATAAGGGAAGATCTCCTCCCATTTGGCTAAGTACTTGCCTAGAGTTTTAGCTTATCTGGCAGGTACAACTGCGTCTCCATTCCTCTCCCATTCACCGTCATCCATATTTCTTCGTCTTGTTCTTCTCGTTCTGTCTTCTTCTCTTCTTCTTCTTCTTCTCTGGGTTTACTGGTGGATCATGTTACAGCTAATTTTCTACATACTTCCACCTGCTTTACTGGAGGGAAACACTGCCAACAGGCCTGCTATCATCGCACTGAGATCGGGGATTTTTATGGTTATTTCTTACATGCTTCTTTCTTCTCTTTTATTTCCAAAGTGGTATTGATCGTTTCTTCACAGAAAATTGGAAACAAATGCGTGTTGTTGGTAGTAGCTAGGCTCTGAGGGAAAGCAATCTGCTTGACTTTGCAACAATGGTGCCACATTAATACCATTTGGAAATGCTACGGGGGGTAAACTTTGAAAACTTGTCTATTGCCACTTTAAGGTTAGTGAAAGATGGTGGTTTTGGTTAAATGGAAATAATCACATTGTGTTTCGGGATTCAAGTCACTGTGGACTTTTTCTGGATTAAACCAGACCACGATCTTTCTTTAACTTTAACCAAGTGCTACCAATGCCTATACATTACCATAACAAAGTATTCTGCCCCGGCTACCATAGCTTGGCAGATAGATAAGTTTCCCAAGAAAAACTCTGCTTCAGAAATTCCGTTTGAAGTTTTACTTGAAAAGCACTGTAAAACTGAACACACAAGAAAATGTACATTAATTTCACATAAGAAAAGACATTTGACACGTCATACGTGCCGCTTATTCATCAAAAACTATACAGAAAACAATGCGCTAGCTTCATGCTAATCTATATGGGAAAGTACATTGTTACGCTAGCGGTTAGCATACATCGTTTTATTACAGATTTAGAGCAGATTTGCTAGATCACTGGACCACACACTCTTTATATAGCCATAGTGAAATAACTAAACATGAAAATACTCACAGGCAAATGTCTTCCTGGTCAGACAATGAGAAGTACAAAACACATGTAGGAACTCCATGTAACTGCAGCAACTCAAGGTGCAATACAAAACACTGTGTTGCTATTACCACTTTATCCACTAGATGTCCTTTTTTGACCAACACCAAACAACTGGTCAACACACTCCCCGCCTGGTATAATGCATTATAACACTATACCCCTTTCAAAAGCAACACAACTTCAGATACTGGTCTAGAGTACACCTTTTGAGTTCCCCCCCTGACCACCTTAATGTCCACTTTGCGCACTTTCTTATCTTGACTTGGAATGGTGTTCACCACCACTCCAACAGGCCATTCATTTCTCTTGACCTGTGGGTCTCTCAGAAGAACCACATCTCCTTTGTTCAGGTTAGGTTTGTCCACATGCCACTTTCGTCTTGGTTGGAGTGTCACTAGATACTCTTGACGCCAGCGTTTCCAGAATGCGTCGGCCAGTGCCTGGACCTGCTTCCACTGCTTATTGTAGAGGTCTTTGAGGTCGTACTGTCCTAGCGGTGAAGACACAGTCTGGACTTTCTGTGTTAAGAGCATGGCAGGCGTGAAGACAGTAGGCATATCTGGATCAGATGACACTGGGACCAGAGGTCTGGAATTCATAATGGCCATGACTTCCGACATTAGGGTGACCAGAACCTCATGAGACAGATGGAAGGTGTTAGTCTTTAGCAACAAAGCATCCAGTATCCTACGGGCAACACCTATCATCCGCTCCCACACTCCACCCATGTGTGAGGCGTGGGGAGGGTTGAACGTCCAGGTGCTGCCATGATCTTCAAGGTAAGTTGTCAATTCAGGGTCCTCAGATTTTATCATTAGCTCTTTGCAGGCTCCGATGAAGTTTGTTCCCCAATCAGAACGGAAAAGACGGACTGGTCCACGAATGGCTGTGAATCTCCTTAAAGCGTTTACAAAGCTTGAGGAGGACAAAGACTCAAGCACTTCAATGTGCACAGCTCTCGTTACCATGCAAGTGAAGATGACAGCCCAACGTTTACTCTCTGCAATTCCGCCTCGGGTTCGCCGTGAGCTGATGGTCCATGGACCAAACACGTCAACGCCAACATTTGTGAATGGAGGGCCAGGAGTGACTCGATCAGCAGGTAAGTTAGCCATCTGTTGTTCTTCCACTGTTCCTCTCAGCCTGTTACAGATGACACATAGGTGTATAATGCTTGACACCAGTCTTTTGCCTCCAATTAGCCACAGACCAGCAGAGCGAATAGCACCTTCTGTGAGATGCCTTCCCTGATGTGCAACCTGTTCGTGATAATGCCTCACTAATAAGGTAGAGATATGGTGTTTTTTGGGAACAATGATGGGGTGTCTCTCTTCCCAGGGCACGTGCGCTGAAGGTATACGCCCTCCAACCCTCAGTAGGCCATCTGTATCAAGAAAGGGGTTCAGTTTCCTGAGAGCACTGGACTTTGAGATGACGTCCCCCTTGGAAAGGTGTTTGATCTCCTCAGAGAAAGCATCATTTTGGACATTTCTGATAATAACTGTCTTTGCTCATGTTAGTTCATCTGTCTTGCTGCTTGGGTCCTTAGTGCAGGGTCTGATTTTGTGTATGAGCTTGGCTATAGATCGACAGAGGGTCTTCCAACTGGAGAAGCGCTCAAACCTGTGTGAACCAAGCTCGTCTTTTGAGGCTTTGGTTATGAAGGCTGTGACCTCCGGGCGTACATCTGCATCAGCATCCGGGTCTACAAGCACATAGTTCTCTGGCTGCAAGCAGGTGCCTCTGGACAAGAACGTTGGTCCTTTTAACCAGTTGGTGTGTTTCAACAAGGCTGCTGGCACAGAGCGAGTCCCATGGTCTGCAGGATTGTTTTCCGTGCTGATGAAGTGCCATTGTTCTGGGCTCGTGGACTTCCTGATCCGGGCAATTCTGTTGGCAACATATACATAAAATCTTCTGTTTGTGTTGTGAATGTAACCTAATACGATCCGGCTGTCTGTGTAGAATGTAACCTTGTGGATGTCCGTGTCCAATTCATCTGTGATTAAGTCTGCCATTTCAACAGCCAAGACAGCAGCACTAAGCTCTAGCCGTGGAATGGTGTGTGGAGGATGAGGAGCCAGCTTTGATTTGCCCATGACAAACCCAATGTGAGTATGGCCCTCCACATCTACCGTTTTTAGGTATGCTACTGCTGAGATGGCCATGGTGGAGGCATCGGAAAAGACACAGAGCTCTCTGTGTTTAGTGGAACAAAGAGAAACAGGCACATAAGGTCTTTCGATTTGAAGCTGTTCAAGCTCACAGATTGAGTCTGTCCACAGTTTCCACTGTTCTTCTTTCACAGCTGATAGAGGGGCGTCCCATTCAAACTGTTCAGAAGACAGCTCTCTGACTAAGGCCCTTCCTTGGATTGTAACAGGTGCCACATACCCCAGTGGATCATAAAGGCCATTAACTGTGGATAGGATTCCCCTTCTGGTGAATGGCTTTTTCTCTCTGGACACCCGGAAGGTGAAAGTATCAGACTGCAAGCTCCAGGTGAGTCCTAAACTGCGCTGTGGTGGCAACGGGTCATTGTTTATTTCCAGATCTATTAAGCCTTTGGCACGTTCTTCTGGGGCGAATGCATCCATCACCATGCGGCTGTTGGAGGCTATCTTGTGTAGTTTGATGCTTGACTCAGCTAGCATGGCTTTTGCTCTTTTCAAGATGGAGATGGCTTCTTCATCGGTAGAGAAAGAGGCGAGGCCATCATCCACATAGAAATTCCTCATGATGAACTGCTTGGCTTCAGCACCATGTTCCTCTTCTCCATGTTGGGCTGCCTTTCTCAAGCCATATATGGCGACTGCAGGAGAAGGAGAGTTTCCGAAAACATGCACTTTCATGCGGTATTCTGTGATCTGCTTTGCTGGGTCATTGTCTTCAAACCACAAAAACCTCAGGAAGTCACGATGGTCTTCACGGACGATGAAGCAGTAGAACATCTGTTGGACATCAGCCATCACCGCTACAGGCTCTTTGCGGAAACGCATGAGGACCCCCAACAGTGTGTTGTTCATGTCAGGTCCTCTGAGAAGGACATCATTAAGAGACAGGCCTTCGTGCTTCGCACTGGAGTCAAATACTACACGTATCTGGTCCTTTTTCTGTGGGTGATAGACACCAAATATCGGAAGGTACCAACATTCCTGTTTTGCTGTTAGTGCTGGCGCGGGTTCCGCTTGGTCTGAGTCAAGCATTGTTTGCATGAATTAGAAGAAGTGCTCTTTCATGTCTTGTTTCTTTTCCAGCATGCGGCGCAGGGATGTGAGACGGTTGACTGCTTGTTGTCTGTTGTTGGGTAGGCGTGGCCTGTTTGGCTTGAAAGGTAGAGGTGCTACCCAATAATTAGCATTGTCCATGTAGACTTCTTTGTCCATAAGGTTGAGGAACAACTCATCTTCAAATCGACATGCCAAGTGTGTCATCTTGTGATGTTCTTTGAAACACGTCTTGCCCAAGGCTGTCTGTGTTGCAGTTACAACTGCTGGCATAAGAGACACTGGGAGGGATGCTGGTTAGCGTAGGGGTGTCAATTTTCTCTTTCACCCTTATGCTGCTTGTGCAGGCCTCAAGAATTGAGTGGCGCCCACTCATCAGCACGGTGGTCCTGAAGACACTAACACCAGCCGTCTTGTGCGCTCTTCCAAGACACACATCCCCAACTATTACCCATCCAAGGTCAAGTCGTTGTGCGAATGGGGCATTGTTAGGTCCATTACACTGTTCTCTGACCTTGTGTACCTGGATTAAGTCTCGCCCAAGGAGGAGTAGGATGGATGCTTCTGGGTCCAGAGCTGGAATTTTATCTGCCAGGCACATGAGATGAGGATGATGTCTTGCCACCTCTGGTGTTGGAATCTCAGATCTGTTATCTGGCAGCATGTCACATTCTATCAAGGTAGGCAAGGAGATCTGGGTGTTGCCGTCTAGGGACTCCACGATAAAGTTGCTGGCACGTCGGCCTACTGTCTCCACTACTCCTGAACATGTCTTAAGAGTGTACTTTGATCCCGTTCCTTGAAGACCAAAGTATTCAAAGAACTCTGTTCTGCCTAATGACTTGTTGCTTTGTTCGTCGAGAACAGCATAGGTTTTTAAAGCTCGTTCTCTTTGCCCAGCTGGATACACCCAGACGAGACAGATTTTCGAGCATGATTTTGAAGTGTTGACACCTCTGCAGATTTCCGTGCATTTGGATGTCACAGATGGGCTGGCCTCTGCTTGCTGCTCCCCGCCTTGCTGCTCCCCACCTTGATCCATAATATTTGTTTGAACATCAGTTTTCCATGGGGCCGGCCCTGGGTGTAGCGCTGAGGGGTGTTTGCTGCTGTTACACTCTTTGCATTGCACAGGCTTGTTGCAGTCCTTAGCAGTGTGAGCAGACGATGCACAGCAGCGAAAACAGATGTGTTTGTCCTTCAGATACGCCTTTCTTTCCTCTAGTGTTTTGTTCCTGAAGCTGCGGCATTTTCTCAATGGATGTGGTTTGCTATGCAGCGGACACAGCTTATCAGGGTCACCATCTGATGAGATTTCTGTCTTTCTTACAGCTACTGATGTTTTCACAAGATGGCTGGTTGAGAAGCTTCTATCTGTCTTGGCGGCACACAGCGTTCCTGCTATGCTGGCAAAGCTGGGGTCGTTGCGCACTTTTGCTTGCTCACAGACAAAATTCACAAAAACTGAGAATGGAGGATATGACACCTTGTGTTGTTCTTTATAGCGTGATCCTACCATGATCCATTTTTCTTGCAGGTTATATGGGAGTTTTGGACTATGGGGCTGACTCCACGTGAGGTATGAGAGGCCAGGTAGGTACCCGCCTGCCTTGGCTGCCTCAAGCTCCATAAGCGTGTCTCCTAATTGTCTTAACTTGTGATTGTCTTTTGCTGATATCTTGGGGAAATCATCAACTTTTTTGAGGAGAGCATTTTCAATTTCCTCTGGTGAGCCATAAATGTCTTCCAGTCTCTGCCACACCATCCCAAGGCCAGTGGTCACACTCTGAATGTGTACTGCTCTGATTCTTTTAGCTTGTTCAGATGACGATGGACCAAGCCATTTGCACAACAGATCAAGCTCTTCTCTAGCGGAGAGTCTTAAGTCCTGTGTGGAGCTGATGAAAGATGTTTTCCAGGCCCAGTAGTTTTCTGGCTTATCATCAAACACGAGTAAGCCTGAGCTCACCAGCTCTCGACGCATCAGGTACTTTGCTAAGTCAGTAGCAGCCGCTGAACTGGATGAGGTGATGTCACATGGAGGGGATGAATGAGTTTTACAGGACTGAGGAGGCAGATAGTTATCACTGGTGTGTCTATTGTTGCATGAGGGGTCTCTGTAACAGTATGATTCTCCCAGTGGCTTAACAGTGCCAGCATGCATTGAGTTCCAAGTAGCCTCTCCTTCATATGAGTGTTGTGTAGCTAATTCAATGAATTCGTAGTCACTGATTTCACTCGATGGCATTTCACCATGTAGCACACAGCTCCTTGTTGCTTCACAGCTGCCCATGGTTGGCTGGGATACTGGTGGATGTGTAACTACTGGTGGCTTTGCATCAGGAGGGGTTGTGACTGAATGTAATGTGTTAGCTGTTTGCACACTCTGGAATGGCTGGAGAGAAGGACGTTGCACTGTAGACTTCACTGTAACCCTTTCATTGGGAAGTTCAATCGAGGACTGAGGCATCACAGGTCTCTGTGTTTGAAGAGGTAAGCTGATTTGGTTATGCTCAACCTGAGCAGCTGCTTCCAATACACCAGCTTCTGCAATTGCAGCTGCAGCAGCCTTTTCCATTTTCAATTCATGTAAGCTGGCTTGTAGTATTGCTTGCTGTTTTAGCATCTCCGCTTCTTTTTTAGCGAACGCCAGTTCAGCACGAGCAGCTTCTGCTTTTGCACGTGCTCTCAGGGCAAGGGAGCTGGTTACAGAGAATTTGCTGGTTTGTGAGCAGCTGGATATTTGTGATCTTGTCTCTAAAAGTTCATCCAACGTGTCCACTTCTTCTTTATTCTGTGTCATGGTGACTGATAAGATGTTTTTCTACTTACAGGATCACAGACTGCTGGCTGTTCGAAGATATGCCTTTTTACTATTCTGCCCCGGCTACCATAGCTTGGCAGATAGATAACAGTTTCCCAAGAAAAACTCTGCTTCAGAAATTCCGTTTGAAGTTTTACTTGAAAAGCACTGTAAAACTGAACACACAAGAAAATGTACATTAATTTCACATAAGAAAAGACATTTGACACGTCATACGTGCTGCTTATTCATCAAAAACTATACAGAAAACAATGCGCTAGCTTCATGCTAACCTATATGGGAAATTACATTGTTACGCTAGCTGTTAGCATACATCGTTTTATTACAGATTTAGAGCAGATTTGCTAGATCACTGGACCACACACTCTTTATATAGCCATAGTGAAATAACTAAACATGAAAATACTCACAGGCAAATGTCTTCCTGGTCAGACAATGAGAAGTACAAAACACATGTAGGAACTCCATGTAACTGCAGCAACTCAAGGTGCAATACAAAACACTGTGTTGCTATTACCACTTTATCCACTAGATGTCCTTTTTTGACCAACACCAAACAACTAGTCAACACACAGTTTAATACTGTAGTCACTACCAGCGTATACTGTATTGCAAGATCGGATATTTTGGCAGAAAAGGAAATACAATGTCAGTGAACATTTTACTGATACGTTTAATGTAAACATTTTTTAAACATGCCAGACAAGTTAATTAACATTATTTCCTCATTATGTTGATAGAAAATGTAATCCGGACAGCATTGTGTTTCCTTCAAAGACAGACAGAATTGGATATATCTATCACAGTAAACACAAGTCCTGATTTTATTTTAAAAGTTATGTTACTTTGGTGTGGTAACGTAGTGTGGGTATGGGAGTGTGTTCAAGTGATAAGGTGTGACATCCAAGACTTGATGGATGCTGAAAAGCATAATTTTTAGAAACTACCAAATTTTCACTTTTTCTCATTATGTCCATAATGAGAAAAGATTCGTGTAGGTGTTCTTTTCTCATTATGTCCATAATGAGAAACACACAAACGATTCAAATCACATTCAACCAGCTTCGCAAATGGCTGCAGACATTGTTCTTGGTGTAGAGTTATTGAGAGCTTAGTTTACTACATTTTCAGAGTAGCATCTCTACTACTACTGACTGAATGGATGATTTAAAGAATACTCAGTCAGTAGGTGATTAAACAAGGGAGAGCGAGATGAGAGAACAAGAACTGGCTTGTGAGATGAAGTGGAGGGGGAACCAAAATGCAGGAACAAAAGATTAATAATGCTGATGAGGAGGGATTGGCAGGGAGGCAATTAAAAACAAAAGAGCAGGAGGGTGAAGCTAGAGGCTACAGCTGAGTGTGCAGGGCTGACAGCATTAAATGGAAAGGCCTGACTTTACTGTACACTACACCACAAGTGTCATAGGCGGCACCACATGATGCTTGTCTAGTTGCAGGGAAAACAATCACAGTACTCAGTCAAGCCATTAATAACTGTTTGCGAGTCAGTACGTAGTGTGTATGTGCATCACATGTGCCCATTTGTAAGTGTGTGTGTGTGCTCCAGGGTGTTAATTTCCAGCGATGGGATGAGTCCTTGGCATCCCGGCGTGATTCATATTAAAAGTCAATTGGCCTTAAAATTTGGCCAGACCCCCAAAGTCTGCAGCGGCGAGACATAGCTGTCAGCTAATGGCAGAGCAGCCCACAGTCATACTGGCTGAAATTGAATCTGACCACAGAACCCAATGGGCCAGAGACAGTGTCACAACGACTGACCATATACACTGATGACATCCACTCTGCTAACTGGCCCACACTTGCCCTCCACTTCTCCCTGTACGAGCTGTTCTGCTTCTGGTGGCCAGTTGGTAGTGTGTCTGCATGCTTTCATGTGTGACACATTGAGATTTATGAAGAACAAAGCTCCCCAAAGAGCACTTAAATCCATATGTACTGCATTGTTGCAAGAGCATAGTAGTATGTGCAAAGGGCATGTGTGTGTGTTGTCAGTAACCTCTTGGCCTGTAACATTAGCGAGAGCTATCAGCGTCTCCTTGCTCTTAATTTCTCGCCTGCGTGCCTGTGCGGTGAGGTATGTCAGCTCTGGCTGGGAAATAGAAAGAGATGAAGGCAGAGAGGCTATCACCCTCCTGCTGCTCCTATGATTTCACTAGAACCTCAACTATAATTACTGTGCACGCTATTTGCAGCAACACCAAACTTTACCACTTAGGACCAAAGCATGTTTTACTGGCTTCAAAACTTCTCTTAAAGTCCTCCTTAGACATGACATGCTTTTAATGGCATCAACAGAGTTATAAAGTCAGGAGTTATTTCAGGCATTCAGGGTTGGACGTTCTGTTTAGTGTCTGCATAGACAATGTTAGCTGACTGCCAGTTGGACCACTTCCAAGGCTTGCTTGAATAATCAGTGTAAAAGATGTCAGAAAGTACATCCTGTGTAAATAAAATGGAGAGAAACAGGAAAGAAGTCAACTACAATTCCCAAAGAACATTTCTCATCCAAAACATCCAATCACCAGGTGGAAGTAGCATGACGTTGTTACAGATCCACAAAACCTTGTAGGCCCTTAACAAGGGAGACTACTGTTCATTTCACATTTCCAACTGACAGTCAAGATTGGTTTCTTTTAACCATGACCACAATTGTTCTCTAACCATAACCGAGTAGTTTTTATTTTAATCATGATGACAAAGGTTTACCACAGTAGTTGTTTTAACCCAAACCACAGTTTGCCCCTAAAAAATCCAAGAAGTTATTTTAACCCAAACTATGATCTTTCACCAACCCTAACTAAGTAGTTTTTGTGCCTAAACCTAACCAAATCTTACCCATAGCAGTGGCAGATCAGGAAAGGGTCAAATGAGTAATTTTTGTGATATTAATTTGTAACGGTTTTAGGGAGGTATTGACAAACTACACCGATCAGCCATAACATTATGACCACTGACAGGTGAAGTGAAGAACATTGATTATCTCGTTATAATGGCATCTGTCAGTGGGGGGGATATATTAGGCAGCAAGTGAACATTGATGTGTTGGAAGCAGGAAAAATGGGCAAATGTAAGGATGTGAGCGACTTTGACAAGGGCCAAATTGTGATGGCTAGACGACTTGGTCAGAGCATCTCCAAAACTGCAGCTCTTGTGGGGTGTTCCCGGTCTGCAGTGGTCAGTACCTACCAAAAGTAGTCCAAGGAAGGAAAACCGGTGAACCAGTGACAGGGTCATGGGCAGCCAAGGCTCAGTGATGCGCGTGGGGAGCGAAGGCTGGCCCGTGTGGTCCGATCCAACAGAAGAGCTACTGTAGCTCAAACTGCTGAAAAAGTTATTGCTGGTTCTGATAGAAAGGTGTCAGAACACACAGTGCATCGCAGTTTGTTGCGTATGGGGCTGCATAGCCACAGACCGGTCAGGGTTCCCAAGCTGACCCCTGTCCACTGTCGAAAGCACCTACAATGGGCACGTGAGCATCAGAACTGGACCACGGAGCAATGGAAGAAGGTGGCCTGGTCTGATGAATCACGTTTTCTT
This sequence comes from Macquaria australasica, assembly GCA_005408345.1. Lineage (NCBI taxonomy): Eukaryota > Metazoa > Chordata > Actinopteri > Centrarchiformes > Percichthyidae > Macquaria > Macquaria australasica. The sequence goes on along the minus strand of SEMN01000067.1, from coordinate 5,310 downwards.
TTACATCATGTGGATGGCCGGGTGTGTATGCGTCGCTTACCTGGGGAAGACATGGTACCAGGATGCACTATGGGAAGAAGGCAAGCCGGCGGAGGCAGTGTGATGCACCCCTTCATGGAAATGGTATTCCCTAATGGCCGTGGCCTCTTTCAGCAGGATAATGCGCCCTGCCACACTGCAAAAATAGATCAGGAATGGTTTGAGGAACACGACGAGTTCAAGGTGTTGACTTGGCCTCCAAAGTCCCCAGATCTCAATCCAATCGAGCATCTGTGGGATGTGCTGGACAAACAGGTCGATGGCTCAGGGCTGTTTTGGCGGGAAAAGGGGGACCTACATAATATTGGGCAGGTGGTCATATTGTTATGGCTGATTGGTGTATGTTGTCCTGCCAATAGTGGAACCACATCAGAAAAAAACCTGTATGAGTCTTTAAAAAAATAAATAAACAGCATATTTTGGTTTTTAGTTTTGGAGAACTTGTTAACGGAAAGATAAGTGACATCAGCTGGTACGTGCTTGAGACACACACAAATACTAAAATAGACAGAAGTGTTGTTGGATCCATCCACACAATTTCTTTTAGAAATGAAGAATTTCAGGAGATTAAATTCCACATTGGGGGATTTTGGACAGTTGGTTAAAGAGGCTGCCTATCAAAATGTTTCTGGTGCAATGCCCAGTAACAACTAACTCCAGGGACCTTGAAGGCAAAATCTGTAATGGCACAACTGGCAATTGCTTGGAACATGTCACTATTTTGCAAATGCCCTGGTAAAGATAGGCAAACAGAGTGGTCTGTATGTCTTAGTATTTTGTGTCCCCCCATCCAGAGCCAACAATCCCTTTCATCTCTAGCCATGTACATCTGTGACTCCTCTCTCTCTGTTCTGTCACTGTTGGCGTTTCACCGCTCCCTCTACTTGATTTCACTGGATCCATCTTGATGGCAGATGTACAAGGCCCGGGGCAGCTCCTCTCACTACATGAGGCAGAGAACCTTTGTTAACGTTTCATTCTTCTCTCCCCCCATGACAGCAATGAACTGCTATGGCAGTGAAACCCTCTGGACTGTGAAAAACTAGCTTTGTCCCCATGTTTACCCTCCATTTTCTCCATACACAGCAGCACGGCTTTAAAGCTCAGGGTTAAATGTTGCTTTACAGCCCTTGTCATGCTGGGATTGACCTTTTTGATCGGATGTGTTTCTAATAGGAAGAGATCAACTCGTATTCTAACAAACATTTCCTATTTAAAAGACAATACTTTTCATTTCATTGAGGTGCATTGTAAAGCTCTATCTACCTTAGGAAAAATAAAAATAAGTGTTATCACTTTATGAAGGGCAACGTTTTGCTAATGTTGCTAAGACAACGTAGCTAAGGTGTCATCCATCTATCATGCTAGCATGTGGCTAATGCCAACACCATCAATCACCCTGGCACTATGCTAGCACATGGGTAATGTATTTATCATTAATCTCCTCAATGCTGTCTTTCTACATGATTTCAAGGCTTTGCCATGATTCCTAGCACTAATTTGATGGTAATGAACCCATCAACGCACAGTGCTTGATGAATACATTGATAAATCACTTTCTGATGGGTTTTAGACAGGCCACATCTGATCATATTAGATGATCTCCAGCCCTCATTTTGTTAAATATGCATCTAGACGTTGTGTAAAAACAGGCTGATGATTTAGATATGATGATGATAGTTAGGGCTGCCATTTGCCAGCACTTCTTGTGTCTTGAGCCTTTTGAGTCTGCTTTGTTCATTCCAAGTAATAACTTCATAATAAATTCAATGCAACCTGTCATATATATACAGTTTCTTTATAATAAACAACGTCAGGTAATAAAAACAATCTACCCTTACTAAGAAAGATTTTTTTGTATGAATATTTCTTGTTCGCTCTCTGACTGGGGTGCTGCTCATCAGCAGTGTGCTGAGTGCTGCCACTGGTGGCTGGAAGCTATGTGACAGCTAGCCTGATTATCAGACTGAATTGCCATTTTGTTTCACTTCCTCCATTCAGTGAGACATGTGCTACTGTTGGCCAATTTCTTGTTAGGAAAGGGGGTATTATTACATTTGTTTTCCACAACTATCAAAGATAAATGTAGATTCAGGGCATCAGTTGTTGCACTCTGCTGTTTAATGTTTTGTGCGCTGCACAATGTATGGGCTAATTATGGGTTTTACGTGTGTTACTTGTACAAGTGTTTGTTTCTCTGTGTATTTATTAAATTATATTTTTATGTTGAGGAAGAATAGCCCAGTTGGGCTAAAAGAGATCCTAATAAAAAGAAATCTAATCAAATCTGTGCACCGTCACCCAACCTCTCACCATCTCCTCATTAACCCCATTCTGCTCTCCTCCACCCTTGACCACTGCTCCCATATGGATGACAGTCCTCTGTCTAGTGGTAGTGCTGGGAGCTGCTCTCTGTTCATTAGAACAGCCTCTAGCCTGAGGCAACCAACTGGCCTTCTGACTGCAGCTCAGCTTCTACTGCTCACATGACTTAGTAGTGATGGGAGGTATGGCTCTATGAAGGAAGCCGGATCTTATGGCTCCCAAAAGCCACTCAAAAGAACAGCTCATCGTTCTGTTTTCTTTTTAGGGGGCAGGGATTATTAGGTTTATCTGCAAAATAATCACTAGGAAAATGATAGGGTACAATTTGGATCACATTCAAACTTTGACATCCCACTAATATAGGCCTAATTTCATTTGGCATGTGTGGACTAGGTTTAGCAGCACCTACCACCACCATGACTCATATTGCCAGACCTAAATGTAATGAATTTACTACTTTGAATTTACCCTCTGTGTGAAATGCATTATGTAAATCAAGTTACATTGCCTTGAATGAAATTCATGCAACAATGTGACTGGTTGTTCTCACTGTTCACATAAAGGGGAGTGTGACATGGTTCCTTTCGTTCGTACCAAAGAGCCATTAAAAAGAACGTAACATCACTACATATGTGGCTTCAAACTGTAACAGCCTGGGAGAGCAGAAAGACCCAAGTGCAGGAGACACACAGGAGACGAGGAAAGTAGTAACTGCAAATACTTTACTGTGGCTTTGGTGCAGGTTCCAAACAGCAGATACAGACATCAGCAGGCAAATAAATCCAGAAAACTGGCTGGGTAGCAAGGCAGGAAAATCTTGACTAGAAAGCAAGTACGAAACTTGAAAGGAATTGGCGTTCCACCAATCTGGAAGAATCACGTTTAGCCTGGCAAGATAGTCTTAAAATTTATAGGAAGGCCCTCCGTAATGCCAGAGCAGCTTACTACTCATCATTAATAGAGGAAAATAAGAACAACCCCAGGTTTCTGTTCAGCACTGTAGCCAGGCTGACAGAGAGTCACAGCTCTGTTGAGCCATGTATTCCTATAGACCTCAGTAGTAATGACTTCATGAGCTTCTTTAATGATAAAATTCTAACTATTAGAGACAAAATTCAGCACCTCCTGCCCTCAGTTGGTACTGACTTATCTTCAAACACAGGAACCTTAGAAACAACTGTAAAACCTGTACATTTAGACTGCTTTTCTCCCATCAACCGTAATCAACTAACTTCCATGATTTCCTCATCTAAGCCATCAACGTGTCTCTTAGACCCCGTCCCAACTAGGCTGCTTAAAGAAATTTTACCCTTAGTTAGCACTTATGTACTAGATATGATCAATCTGTCCTTATTTAAAGGCTATGTGCCACAGTCCTTTAAAGTAGCTGTAATTAAGCCTCTTCTTAAAAAGCCCACTCTTGATCCAGGGATTTTGTCAAATTATAGACCTATATCTAACCCTCCTTTTCTCTCTAAGGTCCTTGAGAAAGCAGTCGCCAATCAGTTGTGTGACTTTCTACACAACAACAAGCTGTTTGAGGATTTTCAGTCAGGATTTAGAGTGCATCATAGCACAGAGACAGCACTGGTGAAAGTTACAAATGACCTTCTAATTGCATCAGACAAAGGACTTGTCTCTGTACTTGTCTTTACTAGATCTTAGTGCTGCATTCGATACCATTGACCATCACATTCTATTACAGAGACTAGAACATTTAATTGGCATTAAAGGTACTGCACTAAGCTGGTTTAAATCCTATTTATCAGATCGATATCAGTTTGTACATGTTAATGATGAATCCTCTATGCACGCCAAAGTTAGTCACGGAGTTCCACAAGGTTCTGTGCTTGGACCAATTCTATTTACCTTATATATGCTTCCTTTAGGCAATATTATTAGGAAGCACTCCATAAATTTTCATTGTTATGCAGATGATACCCAATTGTATTTATCGATCAAGCCAGATGAAACCAATCAATTAGCTAAACTTCAGGCATGCCTTAAGGACATAAAGGCCTGGATGACCTGCAATTTTCTGATGTTAAACTCAGACAAAACCGAAGTTATTGTACTTGGCCCCGAACACCTTCGAAACACATTATCTAAAGATATAGTTTCTCTAGATGGCATTGCCCTGGCCTCCAGCGAAACCGTAAGGAATCTTGGAGTTATCTTTGATCAGGATATGTCCTTTAACTCCCAAATAAAACAAACTTCAAGAACTGCCTTTTTTCATTACGTAACATTGCAAAAATCAGGCACATCCTATCTCAAAAAAAGATGCAGAAAAACTAGTCCATGCATTTGTTACGTCTAGGCTGGACTATTGCAACTCTCTATTATCAGGTTGCCCCAATAAATCCCTTAAGACTCTCCAGCTGATTCAGAATGCTGCGGCACGTTTACTGACAAGAACCAGAAAAAGAGAACATATTTCTCCAATTTTAGCTTCTCTACACTGGCTCCCTGTAAAATCCAGAATAGAATTTAAAATCCTTCTCCTCACCTTCAAAGCCCTAAAATGGTCAGGCACCATCATATCTTAAAGAGCTCATAGTACCCTATTACCCCACTAGAGCACTGCGCTCCCAGAATGCAGGGTTCCTTGTGGTTCCTAGAGTCTCTAAAAGTAGAATGGGAGCCAGAGCCTTCAGCTATCAAGCTCCTCTCCTGTGGAACCAGATCCCAGTTTGTGTACGGGAGGCGGACAACCTCCTCACATTTAAGAGTAGGCTTAAGACTTTCCTCTTATAGTAGGGCTGACTCAGGTGACCCCTGAGCCCCCACTTAGTTATGCTGCTATAGGCCTAGACTGCCGGGGGACTTCCTATGATGCACTGAGCTCCTTTCTCCTCCTCTTCCTCTCCATCTGTACACCCTCATATCCCATCAATGCTTGGTATTAATTCAACTTCTTCCCGTAGTTGTGTGCTTTCTCTCCTC